>LR746270.1:5697220-6297220 GCA_902729315.2 Spirodela intermedia | reverse complement strand
TATATTTTTTATGAATTTTATATTAAAAAATAAAAATAAAATATATTTAAAATTTGTGAAAAAAGAAAATAAGGGTACGGATGTTAGGATGACGTTAGTGCTCGACGAATGCGAATTAGGTGAAAATAGAGTTCCACTCGGTGATTCTTACGTAAGTGATTATAGACGATTTAATTGATCAAATTAAGATATATAAAATCCGAAAGAATCATAATTGAATGAAGTATAGCTTAGTAAATTTAAATCACACAAATTATCACTAAATAAAATAAAAATTAAGTTGAAAGTAGAAAAATAAAGTTCCAGTGTCAATGATGCACTAAAATTTTGAACTTTCAGAAGGATCATCGTGTAGTGTCTATGCCTTGAAGGCTCTCCTTAGACAAGGACGACGTGAACAATCTCTAAATCTTCTTGTGAAGTCTAGAGATCAATGAAATAGGTCGTTGAATCATCTCCAGCGGCTGTCACCCGATGGAGCGGAACAATGGTGACTTTGCGGTTCTCTGGCAGTTGTCACCCAACGGAAAGGAGCTAGATAGAGGTGGGGCGCATATCAGGGAGCTTCATCCTCAGGTCTGCGTAGCAAGAGGAAGCTCTTCATCGCATCCGGTACACTCTCAAGAGGTGGCAACTCCTCTCCTGGCGGATCGTCCTCTTCCTGACAACGGCTTATTCGTTGATCAATTGGAGATGATTTACTCGATGGATTCGTAATCCTTTTATCGTAAATCATTTAGTAATTTTAGTAACAATACTTTACAAATCATGTTGACGAGATTTTCACCGATGATCTAATGATTCTGACGGCTTAATCCTTCACTAGCGATATGATAAAAATGTTACCACCATATTCAATCTCTCTTATGCAAGCGAGCAACTAACATGAGTTTGAATCCTCCTAGAGCCAAAACTCGTATTTTTATCTGATTATTGTGACTTCCTGTAGATCGCCGGTGAAGGATTAAGCTATCAGAATTAGATAAAAATATAAGTTTTGGTTCTAGGAGAATTTGAACTCGCACTGGTTGCCCACCAGCATGAGGGAGATTGAAATAAGTACTCTAATGCCCTTATCAAGTGACCTCATCATGATATATCTTTATTATAATGAAGGGGTAGTTTAGGTATTAAAATCTTCAAAGCCTTTCAGGGGAAGGTCTGATGTGGGTTTAGTCCCATATCGCTTGTGGGCCAAAGTTTTGGGTGAATATATAGTAATATCAGATTTGCAAATAATGAGTCCTTTTCTCCCACGTGTACGACCACTCCTTGCCTCACAGCTAACTAGCCACTAGTGACATGGAAGGGGAGTGGTGCACATATGTCCCCATCGGTTCTAGCCGCTCAAGCCCCTGCTCATGGCTCCCCTTGACTGCGCTTCCGACCCGCTTGCGGGCCCGACTGGCTGGTGAGTCCTCCTATTTTGCTATATTTTTATTTTTATTTATTTTTCTTCATTTATCTAAAAAATAAGACTATAAAAATTATATAAATTCGTAGAAAATCACATAATTAGCCAAAAATTCACGTTAATCAACTGAAAACCACTTTAACACAAATATAAGCCTATTTATCATGAGTTAAGGCTAAACTTATATTATTTACTAATTATTAACTCATGATAATGAAGATTGATCAAGATGCATTTGCCAAAAGAACCTTTCATTTTCTAATTAGCTTCCCATGCTATTTCTCCTTCTTTGTTTTGATTGGGTGCCCCTTAGAACTTGAATTTTGTGGGTCATTTTAGAGAGGGAGGTTGAGGAGATATTGGGTTGAGAAAGGTCATGCTCCCCCTATCCTACTTCAAGCCTTTCTTGGCCCAAAAGCACTCTACATCATCTCTTCTTCTAGCCAACTATCTTTAGCACTCTGCATGATCTCTTACTTTTAGCCAATAACCTTCAAGCCCTTTAATTAATTACTTAATTAAATTCACCTAAATCCTATACAACACATACTAAGAATATTTATCAATAATAAAACAACTTGACTTCCAAGAAATCAAGTTAGATTAATCATAAAAAATAAATCAAGAGTGTTCACATGTGCATGAAAATATAACATGATATTTTAAGGTTAATACTCACAAAATGACATAAATTATCTAGAGTGATCGTGAAATATATATATATATATATATATATATTTATATATCAACTGATTTTTTATGAGAACTTATAAATAAGGAGTCATTACTCATATTCGTAGTTTTAATGTTACTAACATGATCTTGGAGAATTTGAGCTTAAAACCATATGAAATCATAGATATTGTCACTATATTTATCATGTTATCAACGCTCCACATAACTTGATATTCTGATTCAACATTGCACAATGCAACCACTTGTTGCTTTTTACTCTTCTATGAGATAAGATTTTGCCCCTAGAAAGATGCAATATCTTGTGATGGAGCGTCGATTGATTGGAGAACTTGCCTAATTTGAAACATAATAACCATGAATATCAATGTAAGAACAAGACTTGTACAGAAGTTCTTGGCCAGAATGCCTTTTCAGATATCAAAATATCATCGAGTAGTAGTGTATGAATTGATTATAAACTAGTTGACCACACGTAGCAAAAGAAATGCTAAGACAAGTCAAGGTCAAGTAATTTAATTACCCTACCAAGTGACGGAATTGTTCCGGATCTTCAAAAGCATCATTGGAATTCAGAAGTGACTTGACCTTTGGATCTATTAGTGTAGGAGCAGATTTGACGCCCAACATCCCTACATCTTACAATAGATCAAGCACATACTTCTACTGGTTGATAACCAGGCCATTAGAAGAGTGGGCAACCTCAATGTTCAAAAAATATTGAAGTTGACCCAAATCTTTGATCGCCACTTTACTTTGAAGAAGGACCTTGAAATTGGAGATATGTTGTCTATCATCACTCATCAAAATAATGTCATCAACATAGACAAATAGAATAATATAGTCCGTAGAAGTGTGACGATATAATATGATAGGATCAGAGGTACACTGATGAAGATCAAAATCTTGAAGTAGCATACAGAAATAACTAAACTAAGTTCAAGGAAATTGTTTCAGCCTATAGATAGATTTTGACAAATAGTACATAGAATCTAGTGAGTTAGTCGAAACAAAATCAAGAGGTTGCTCCATATAGACTTCTTCAAGATTGGTATGAAAAAAAATATTGTTCACATCTAACTAGTGAAGAGACCATGAGAAGTGGACCGCAAGTATTAGAAGTGGACTGCAAAATATTGTCTCCTTTCCCTAATTTGTTGTGGCTTTAGTTGTTGTTAAGAAGGGTCTACCAAGGATTATAGGAGCATGATTGATATTTTCAGTCATCTTCATATCAGCAATAATAAAATCTAATGGAAAATAACAGTTTTCAATTTTAACGATGACATCTTCTAAACAATCCATATGACTGTCTAATCGACCCATCAGTTAGCTGCAGTTCTAAAAAAATGGGTTGTAACTCTCCCATTTTGAATTTATCATATATAATTTTGGGAAGAATATTGATAGTTACACTTGAATCAAGCAATGAACAGGTGAAATCATACTTCCTATTTCGTATTTAATATGGAACTAATATTTTCAGATAATTGGATGCATTTTTGTTTTCTACTAGGTGTACATAATTCTTTCAAAAATTTAGCATAAGATGGTATGTGTTATATAGCATCAACTAATGGAATATTTATTTTAACTTGTTTGAACAATTCTAGCAAATGATCATCAGATTGGTTGAGTTTTGTTTTTGATATTTTCATAGCATCAAGAAAAGGAACAAGCAGTTTATATCCCTTGAGATTAGGTTCATCTTTTGCTAGCCCTCGAGAACAAGCGGTTTACTTTTTCTTGAGTTTTATCTATGCCGGATATTTTGTTCAATTCGATTTCAACTTCTATTTCTTCACTCAATTCATATGGATCATGCAACTTCTTTCCATTCCTGTCTTGAAATAGCGTGCAGTGTTTCTAACTCTAGTTCTTTACTATTTACTTCATGACTATAATGTTTTTTTGTAGAAAAATATAAATTTCGAGGATTTACAATAGGTTGAGTAGGAAATTGACCTACTTCACAATCACTTGACCCTACTTCAACCATTTTACCTTTTTGTCTATCGAGTGTGGTGTAGCTTTGTTGTGACTGCCCTAACATCATCATCTTCATTCTTTCCATTTCTGTCCTCAACTCTTGCATTTGCTCCCTTTGCTCCTGCAACATCTGTTTCAACAATTCATTAGTAGCTAAGGTGGCTTCATTTTGAGCAGGATGGGTTGTTTGAGTGGACTGAAAATTCTGTGGGCATGAGATGGCTGGAAGGGAGCTTGCTGTTTGAGGGGGAAATGATGGTTGATAGGTGTTACCATTTCCTCTTTTATAATTTTGGTTATTGTAATTGTCACAATATGCTGTGTATGTAGGAGGTTGAGGTGTCCTTTTTGACCATAAGTTTCCAACAATAAGTTGAGCGGGCCTAACTCTATCATTCATTGCCATCAATCCTTCGTATCTAGGACACTCTATTTCTACATGTTCATAGCTAGAACAAAAGGCACATGCAATCATATTTGGGTCATGTATGGACTGTTTAATTTTTTTATCGATCACCGGTGAAGAATTAATTTGTCAAAATCGCTCAATTATTGACAAAAAATTTGTCAACGTAATTCGCAGAGTATCGTTACTAAAATTAATAAACGATTCACGATAAAAGGATTGTGAATCCATTGAGTAAATCATCTCTTATTGATCAATGAATAAGTTGTCGTAAGGAAGATAACGATATGTTAGGAGACGAGTCACCACCTCTTGAGAGTGTACTATATGCGATGAACAGCCTCATCTTGCTATGTGGACTTGAGGATGAAGCTCTCTAAGACATTCACTACCTCCATCTAACTTATTTTCATTGGGTGACAGTCGCCGGAGATCTGTAAAGTTGTCATTTCTTTACTCCGCTAAGTGACAGTTGTCGGAGATAATTCAATGACCTACTTCATTGATTTCTAAACTTTACAAGAAGATTTAAAAATTACTTATGTTGTCCTTATTTAAGGAGAGCCTTTGAGGCCATAGAGATTACACGATAATCTTTTCGAATGCACATGATTTTGACACATCACCAATGCATCGCCGTCGTGACGTCAAAACTCAATTTTACTATTTTTTAACTAATCTAGCGAATGCCAATGTCATTCATGTCTAAGGAGAGCGTTTGATGTCGTGGACATCATTCAATAATCTTCTTGAATACACAAAATTTCAACAATCATTATCACGAGGCTAGAACTCTATCTTTTCTATTTCAACTTAATTTTCACGTCATTTAGTGATATTTTGTGTGATTTCAAGTTTCTAAACTATTCTTCATTTAATTACAATTCTTTTGGCTTTTATAAATCTTAATTTGACTAATAAAATCGTCGTAATCACTTATGTAAGAATTTTTGGGTGAAACTCTATTTTCATCTGATTCGTGTTCATCATGCGCTGACATCATCATGACATATGCACCCTTATTTTCCTTTTTTATAAATTTTAAATAATTTTTCTTTTTTTTCTTAATTTAAAATTCATAAAAAATCATATTTTTTGTAGAAAATTTTGAAATATTACTCGATATTATATTACATCTATGTGATCGACTTAAAAAATTATCACTATTTTTAAAACTTTTATTCAATTACAATTGATATATTTGTTCAAAACTACTTCTAAATATTTAAAAATTATTATTTTCTAGTTTTTAAATTTTTAAATTTACGTGATTTATTATACAATGACTAAGTCACGCCACTTATATTTCTATTGCGATGAAAAATACATACTCGATCATCAGTACAAATAAAAGTTGAATATTCTCTTCGCTCTCGTTGACTATGATTTTGCATTAGACGATACTCAAGTAAAGGAGCTTCTCTATGACTGATAAGTCTTTATTATCATGAGTTAATAATTAGTAAATAATATAATTTTAGTCTTAACTCATGATAAATACTTATATTTGTGTTAAAGTATGAAAAGTGGTTTTCAATTAATTAACGTAAATTTTTGGGTAATTATGTGATTTTATACGAATTTATATGATTTTTACAATCTTACTTTTGAGATAAATGAAGAAAAAGAAATAAAAATAAAAATATAGTAAAATGGGGGGGACCCACTGGCCAGCTAGGCCAGCAAGCAGGTCAGAAGTGTAGTCGGGGAGGAGCTGCGAGCAGAGGCTCGAGCGGCTAGGATTGATAGGGGCACATGTGCGCAACTCCCCTTCCATGTCACTAGTGGCTAGCCGGTTGTGGGGCAAGAAGTGGTCATACACGTGCGAGAAAGTGACTTGATTGCAAATGTAATATTACTACATATTTGCTAGAAACTTTGGCACACAAGCGATGTGGGACTAAACTCACATCACACCTTCCCTAGAAAGGGCGAGCGACTAGCGTGGGTTCGAATCCTCTCAGAGCCAAAACTCATATTTTTTATCTGATTATTGCGACTTTCTTGCAAATCGCCGGTGAAGGATTAAGCCACCAGAATCGCTGGATCATTGGCAAAAATCTCGTCAACGTGATTCGCGGAGCATTGTTACTAAAATTATTGAATGATTCGTGATAAAAGGATCGTGAATCTATCGAGTAAAACATCTTTGATTGATCGATGAATAAGCCATCGTTGGGAAGAGGACGATCCGCCAGGAGACGAGTCGCCACCTCCTAAGAGTATATCAGATGTGATGAAGAGCCTCCTCTTGCTACGCAGACCTGAAGATGAAGCTCCCTGACATGCACTCTACCTCCATCCAGTTCCTCTCCGTCAGGTGGCAGCCGTCAAAGAGCCGCAAAGTCGCCGTTTTTCCGCTCCGCCGGGTGACAATTGCCGGAGACGATTCGATGACCCATTTCAATGATCTCTAGACTTCACAAGGAGATCTAGAGATTACCCACGTCGTCCTTGTCCAAGGAGAGCCTTCGAGGCCATGGACACTGTATGACGATCCTCCCAAACGTTCAGGATTTCGGTGCATCGCCGACGCATCACTGCCGCGATGCCGGAACTCTATTTTCATGCTTTCAACTTACTTTCTACTTTATTTAGTGATAATTTATGTGATTTAAATTCACTAAGATATACATCATTCAATTACGATTCTTCTGGCTTTTACAAATCTTAATTTGATCAATTAAATCATATGTAATCGCTTATGTAAGAATCATCAGGTGGAACTCTATTTTCGCCCGATTCGTGTTCACCAGGCACTGATGTCATCTTGACGTCCGCACCCTTATTTCCTTTTTTTATGAATTTTAAATATATTTTATTTTTATTTCCTAGTGTAAAATTCATAGAAAATAGTATTCTTTGAGGAAAATTCTGAATAATTATCTAATATTATATTACATCCCCATGATCGACTTGGAAAATTACCGCTATTTTTGGAAGTTTTATTGAATTATAATTGATATATTTGTTCAAAAATACTTCTAAATATTTGAAAATTCATATTTTCTAATTTTATAAATTTTAAATTTGCGTGATTTACTATACAACGAATAAGTCACGTCAATGACCCATCACCAAATGAAGGCAAGATCGTCTAGCTCGAAGTATCCTTCCACTTGTTGTTTGGTCACTTCCATGGGTGAACTATATGCTTCAAGGGAACGATTCAAAGGTCACAAGTTTTCACTCTACTTGATACATGAGCAATGTTTAACTTCGTTAGCAGTTGTCTGGTCTAGGAGTAGTAGCTTCTAACTGCCATGATGTCACCCTATCGGGTAGCCACTAGCATGAGGGAGACAATCCTTGGCTCAAAAATGCGTCATGGCCTTGTGATCGATCTTTTGAATACCATCATTTTGAACGACTTCCTCTTCTTCTCCCTTGGCTCAGTTGACATCATCTTGGGGATGAAGATAGGCACAACCTGGAGCTCAATTTGGATGATTGGACATTGTCATTTCCCATCAGTAAGGAAAAGGTGACGATTGCAGCGGAACCTCAACTAGAAAAAATGACACCAACTAGATATCTTGATCAATAGGCCATACAAGGAGAAAGCATACTTCAAGCTGTTCTAGCTGGTGCCTAACAATGACATGGTGTCAAATGACCCCTTAACAAGGGAACTTCGGGAGCATTTTCTACAAGTCTTCATGGACATCATTGGCCTTCCCATGTCCTCCAAGCAAGAGCATCGCATCATCATAGAGCTCGGCAGCCATAAAATTTATACCCATCCCTTCTGCTATCCTCACTTTCAAAAAACAAAACTGGAAAAACAGGTGGCGACCATGATAACAATTCGGCTCATCCAACATTCTCACAACCCTTTCTCTAACTTGACACTCCTCATCTACAAAAATGATGGCTCGTAGCACTTCTACATAGATTATCATGTGGTAAATAAGGTAACCATTCCAGATTGATTTCTCATCTCGATCGTAGACGAGCTCATTGACGAGCTGCATGGAGCCACTATCTTCTAGAAGCTCGACCTGCAATCCGGCTACCACCAGATCTGCATCCAAATGGAAGATGTGCCAAAGACAGCCTTTTGAACACATCACAAGTATTACAAATTCTTGGTCATGCCTTTTAGATTATCCAATGCCTCGACAACTTTCCAAGCCACCATGAATCGCATATTCGCTTGATTGTTGTAACAATTCATGCAGGTATTCTTTGATGACATCCTCATCTATAGCTGAACCAGCATAGCACGAGTGCCATCTTGTCTAGGTATTTCTCGTTCTCCACGAACACCAATTTCACATTCACCCAAAGAAGTGTTTATTCAACTAGACAAGGATCGTGTACATGGGCCACGAGATATCACTAGAAGGAGTTGTTGTAGACCCCCAAAAGATCATTGTTGTCTACTGGTGGCCATCCCCCATGACCCTCCAAGATCTTCGAGGTCTCATGGGCTTTGCAGGATATTACCGCCACTTCGTCCATGGCTTCGGATAGATTGCTTGGCCCTTGACACAACAATTGAAGGAGGCTTCTGGCTAGAACCCAATGGCCAAAGAAGCTTTTCAGCAGCTCAAACAAACCTTGACAATAGGTCTAGTGCTGATCTTACCAAATTTCTCCGTCACATTTGAGCTCAAGGCAAATATCTTTGGTCACGAGTTGTCTTCATGCAACACTAGAGACTCATGGCTTTCTTCAGCAAAAGCTCTTGCACTGATCCATCTACAGAAACTAACTTACGAGCGTGAGTTGATAGCCATAGTTCTTGCCATTCTCAAGTAGTGGCATTACCTTCTTAGTTGCAAGTTTTGAATTTTTACAAATAAGAGTCTGAAATTCCTTCTAGAGTAGCGACAAGTTCTCCTTGATTATTAGAGGTGGTTGACAAAGATTATCTCATTTGACTTTAAGATATGTTTTAAATCAGGCCACGAGAACCAAGAGGTGGATGCCTTGTCTTGCACCCCCGAATAGGTATGGATCTAGATGTTGTCTCTCTCTCGCCCGGAGCTGCTCGATCTCGCTGAAATCACTTGAGAAAATCAAGCAGACTCATACCTTCAAAAGATCATCGAGGAACTACTTACCAAGTTGGTGAAATGGAGACTACTTGCTGTAATAAGGAAAACTCTTCCACCAGAGATGAATCATGATATCGGCAACCTCGCATCTCCTCCTAGTCCTACTACAAGAGTTCCATAATGTAGCAATGGGAGGCCATTCTGATTTTCAACGGACTAACAACATGTTGATTATAACATGAAAGACGTAAAAATTATTTTATTAAAGAGCTTAAATCTTACAATATAGCATGTTATCAAATTAAAAAATAAACATTTATTATTTCTTTAAATAGTTCATGAACTTTAATATTTTAGAGAATTTTTAGAAAAAAAATTATGAGTAGTTATAATTAATTTTTTATTAATATGAGAGAATTTCAAGAATTTTTGATATATTTTTATGATTTTTAGGAAGCTGATATATGCTTCGACGGACAAGATCTGATACATAGAGATGAGGCGACATAATCAAGAGCTAAGACATTGACATGCGGCATCATCAAATGAGAAGATCAGAGGCCATCGAGAACATCTACACAATCAATGGTAGATGGAGCATACTTAATGAGGGTGCAACGGATCTCAACATTAAGGAAGATCCTACAGCTACGACAAGACCTCCAAATCTAACGCTTCAGATCAACTCAAGAAGAAACCGACTCTCACCTAATCTTATTGCAGCCAAAAAGATAAAAATACACTCATTTGATCATAGCCCTACATGTGTATTTTCATCCTCTTGTGTAAACTCTTACACATTTAAGCTGCCGTTTAGGGACATAAAAAATTAACTTTGAATGCCCTGATATTTAGTTAGCTCACATGAAACAACGTTGAGGTTCCACATCAGTTTTAAATGCATTTTGGTTGATTCAAGTATAGATTCAAATCGTAGATCCTTGGAAAAGCTACTCAAAGAGGAAATCACCTAACCTTGGCGACATAGAGGCCCAAGGTAAGTTTATCCAAGTTCGACATGTTCCACATGTAATCAATTGGTTAGGTATTTGTAAGTTTGAAATAGAGTGATTTACAGTTTCGATTCCGCATTACGAGTTTTTTATGCGTGTGTTTACTTCTCTAGCATCATCTAAATCATTGATTTTCTATTTTTCCCTTTTCTGATGGTGAAAAATCTTCTTAATCGTCGTCGCCTCTCTTTCGAGCTCATTTGATTTAAATCTATCAATCAAATTAAATAATAACTAAGTAATACCCAATTTTCATTCTCTATGGGTGGATCGACTTCGAACTTATCACATTACGTACCTATTTTCGCATTTTAATTTGGTAAATTCGTGATTCTAAATATGTTTTATGAACTGATTTTAGGGCTTTCAACGACCCTCGATTTCGTTCTATCATGGACCTACCTTCAGCTCAAACTAAATGTCCATTGATAGGAAATAAAAGTAGCAATCAAAACTACGTGGCCACCTATTTGGTCTACTAGAGAAGCAAATCAGAGGCACTATCATCAGCCGAACACCTTTAACCTTTGTCTATTTCGAACTGGATATGAGAAGATCTGATGATAAACTTTATCAAAGGGTTGCCCATTGACGTGACTTAGTCGTTGTATAGTAAATCACATAAATTTAAAATTTAGAAAATTAGAAAATACTAATTTTTGGATATTTAGAAGTATTTCTAAAAAAATATATTAATTATAATTCAATAAACCTTCTAAAAATAGTGGTAATTTTCCAAGTCGATCACAGAAATGTAATATAATATCAAGTAATTATTCAAAATTTTACTTAAAAAATAGATTTTATATAAATTTAATATTATAAAATGAAAATAAAATATATTTAAAATTCATGAAAAAAGGAAATAAGGGTGCGGACGTCAAGATGACGTCAGCACATGATGAACGCAATTCAGGCAGAAACAAAGTTTCGCCCAACGATTCTTACGTAAGTGATTACATACGATTTAATTGATCAAATTAAGATCTGTAAAAACTAGAATAATCTTAATTGAATGAAGTATAACTTGGTAAATTTAAATCACACAAGTTATCACTAAAAGAAACAAAAATTAAGTTAAAAGTAGAAAAACAAAGTTCTGGCATCGCGGCGGTGATGCGTTGACGATGCATCAAAATCTTAAGCATTCGGGAGGATCGTCGTGTAGTGTCTATGACCTCAAAGGTTCTCTTTAGACAAGGACGACTTAGGCAATCTCTAAATCTCCTTGTGAAGTCTAGAGATCAATGAAATGAGTCGTTGAATCATCTCTAGCAGCTGTCACCCGGCGAAGCGGAAAAACGGCGACTTTGCAGCTCTCCGACAGCTGTCACCCGACGGAGAGGAGCTGAATGGAGGTGGGGTGCATGTTAGGGAGCTTCATCCTCAAGTCTGCGCAGTAAGAAAAAGCTCTTCATCGCATTCGGTACGCTCCTAAGAGCTAGTGACTCGTCTCTCAACATATTGTCCTCTTTCCGACGATAGCTTGTTCGTCGATCAATCGGATATGATTTACTCGATAGATTTGTGATCTTTTTATCGTGAATCATTTAACAATTTTAGTAACAATGCTCTGCGAATTACGTTGATGAGATTTTTGCTGATGATTCAGCGATTCTGGTGGCTTAATCCTTCACCAGCGATCTGTAGGAAAGTCGCAATAATCAAATAAAAATATGAGTTTTGATTCTAAGAGGATTTGAACTTGTGCTAATTGCCCGCCTGTATGAGAGAGATTGAGATAAGTACTCTAATGCCCTTATTAAGTGACATCATCATAGTATATCTCTATTATAACGAAGAGGTAGTTTAGGTATTCAAATCTTCGAAGCCTTTTAAATGAAGGTATGACACGGGTTTAGTATCACATCGTTTATGCGCCGAAGTTTTGGGCTAATATATAATAATATCATATTTGGAAGTAATGAGTTCATTTCTCTCACGTGTATGATCACTCTTTGCCTCACAGCCAGTTGGCTACCAGTGACGTGCAAGAGGAGTGGGGCACACATGCCCTTATCGGTCCTAGCCGCTCGAGCCTCTATTCACAGCTCCCCTCGACTGCGCTTCCGACCCACTTGCGGGCTCGGCTGGCCAACAGGTCCCTTCCCCATTTTGCTATATTTTTATTTTTATTTCTTTTTCTTCATTTATCTCAAAAATAAGATTATAAAAATCATCTAAATTTGTAAAAAATCACATAATTAGTCAAAAATTTACGTTAATCAATTGAAAATCACTTTTCACACTTTAACATAAATATAAGTCTATTTATCATGAGTTAAGGCTAAAAATATATTATTTACTAATTATTAACTCATGATAATGAAGACTTATCACCCATCTCCCATGTAGAAGTTCATTTTGCTGCCCTCTGTCACCCTTTCATAGCACAAACAGTGGTAGAAGTGGTCATCCATAATTTATCTAGTTGCATCGATTTCTGGGGTCCATCCTTATCGATCGAAATAGGATCTTCATGAGCGGCCTCTAGTAAGTTCTCTTCCATCAACAAAAGACAATGCTCGTGGACCAATTCTTATCATTTGCAGACTGATGGCCAGTTAGAAGTGGTCAACTACGGGCTCAAAACATACTTTGTTGTTTCATAGGCAAACACCCGAAACAATGGTACTAGTGGCTTTCATGGGCAAAATTCTAGTACAACACGAACTTCAACCATTCCACAGGGATGACCTCATTTTAGATACTCTACGAATGAATCTCACCCAATCGGTTTCATCAGTGAATCAACAGCACCAAACAATCTAGAACAATAGCTCCAAGAATGGGAGGAGACCCTCACACAGATCAAACAAAATCTAGCACACGCCCAAGCTCAAATGAAGCACTTCGCTGACTGCAAATAAAGGAAACTCGAGTTCCAGGTAGGTGAATGGGTCTACCTTCGTCTATAACTCTATCACTAGACCATGATCGTGCCACGACTCTGTGCAAAACTTGCCCCTCATTTTTATGGTCCGCTCAAAGTACTCTACTATATTGAGCTAGCAGCATACCATTTGGACCTTCCCACCTCAGTGCAAGTTCATCTAGTATTTCATGTGTCCCAACTTTAGAAGGCAGATCAATAGGAGGGGCCCCTATCGATGCTTGAGTTACTTATGGATGGTGATCTATGCTAAATAATAGTTTTGAGTTGGGTCTTGGACGCCTGCTACTGCCCTCACACCTTATGTGTTACTGCATTGGAATGGACTGCCACTCAAGTTTGTCACTTGGGAGAATGCCCACGACATCCTATTATAATTTTTTGATTTTTACCTTAAAGACAAGGTGCGTAAATGAAGGGAGGAGGAGTATTGTTGAGACCCTAACAACCCAAATGAGCTCATTGGGAAAGAGGTCTCGAAGAAGCCAACCTAGCCTAGGAATGAAATAAGGCAGATGAGATCCACAAAAGAGACAACTGCATGTGAGAGCCTGGAGGACTAGAGACATGTGTGGCAGATAGAATTCGATGGAGAACCGTGGCAGACCTGACACTGATGGAGCACAGCAAGTCTTAGGTCCTGTCAGACCCAATTAGAATGAGACGGGAGGCCACGGAAAGGAGAGGTCGAGAGAACCTCGTGAAGAATGTGCGGAGTGGAGACTCGCCATCTCCCATCAGCGACCCCAAGACTCAATAAGTACTTGGTTATTATATTCTCTCTCTCTCTCTCTCTCTCTCTCTCTCTCTCTCTGTATTAACTCAACCATTCACGGCCTTCCAGTGGGAGTCTTCTCGAGCCCTGGTTCTCGGAGTTTTGTAGGGAACAGGTTTATTTCATTAAACCAGTTCGTGTTTTGACGCTTCAACCAAGGAGACTCCATCAGACTCTCGACAGCCTAGGGCAACGTGGGTTATGGTGAGGGCTATGAGGCCACTGATCAGGATCTCGATCCCCAATTTATTTCGGGCCCAGAGTGTGTCGCCCATGGCTTAACTCGCCCACAACTCAGTCTCCCGAAGAGCTTGTGTGAAGCTTTTCTCTGCCGGACCGGATGGTCAAGAGACTCAATTGTTTACGGAGTTCTTCGAGGGTCTGGGAGACAAACACCAGTTGTTTGATTGCTGCATTATCGCTTCGAAATTCCTTTTCGTTTGCCTGATGTGCGGTGGTGTTTTTTACATCCCGTCGTAAGTCTTCTAACTCCTTTTTGACGAACTCATATATGGCATCGCTTCGCTTGGGATGCATCGTTTGGCTCTGATACCAAATAATGGGAGCCCCCCGGAGGTAGGTGAGAGAGAACCGAAGTCAAATGGAGCGGGGGATGAAATTTAAGAAATGTTCCACTCCGACAACACTAGAAGACACAGGAAACACAAGAGGGAAAGAGAGAGAGAGAGAGAGAAGGGTCTGCGGAAGGACCTTCGTTGAGATGGGCTGCTTCGAGATGGCTAATCTCCCTTCTCTGCTCGGAGATATACAAAACTAAGGACTACCTCCCTTGGAGGACAAGGAGCTCTTTTTATAGCCAATGGGATTGATGTTCCAAAAATACGCACGCCCAACTTTCGAATGCCATTGTGTTCAGTTACCTTTCTCCAGCCTTAACGGACCACATCTATCTTTTGGACCATGGTCTTCTACGGACTGTCGAGATCTTTTCCAACGTGGATGAGAGGAGGATGCTTGTGTCTCAACAAGGGCTTTATCTCGTCCGTGGTGCCCCTTTCCTAATAAGCGCAAGTTTCGACGCCGAAGACGAAGTACAGCGGGAAATTGGCTCTACTGAATTTTGAGACCGAGAGGGACGACGACGACGAACACGGCGGCAGCAGCAGCACCAGAGCCGGGAGTCCAGCGAGAGAACCACCCATTCCTCCTGTTCTCCTAACGCGTCGTTCCATGCTCTGGGTTGAAGGACTTTAAGGCCCCTCCACACGAATACTCGCAGCGGAAGCTGTCTTCATTGGACATAAAAGCTGTGGGTATCTATTCAACCACTTTTGAATTCACTGTCGGCGAAGTTTTGTTTTTAGCTGCACCGAATCGGCGAAATCTAGAGAGATGAGCTCAATCCCTCACGCATTTAACTATCCCTTCAATAATAGTATACACCCTGTCACATGATCTGGATCTCTCTCCGTCTCCGTCACTTTCTGTTTCTTCCTCGCTCTGCGTTATCTTATTCTAGACGAAGTCACGAAGCTCGCAGGGACGGCGTCAGTGCCGTGGGCCTACCCAGCTCTTCTGTAGGCGTCATTGCCGTGGGCTTAATGCACCGCAAACTACACTCCATCTTTGCAGCGTTCTGATGCTAACTATTTAACTTTCTGTTCTTGATATTTAATTTCAACCTCGGATAAAAGGAGCGGCCAAAAAAATACACACAAGATTTGACATATTGTGGGTATTAAAATAAATGCCTGAGCTCCTCGGCATCAAGCGTACCCTTAGGAGGGGAGGGTTACCCCAAAAAGATGCCTGATAACTGCTAACGTTGGAACAGAGAACATTCAAGACCTGAATATCATGGTAGATCGAGTTAGGATTATCTCAAGTAAGATAAACTGCCTTTTTTCATCATTCATGCTCTGTTTCTTTGTCCACATTTGCCCCTATCCCTCTATCTCTTCAAACCTCTATTCCTCCCTCCCTCCGTCCCCCCTCTTTATCTGTCTCTCTCTCAATGACGAAAAGTTCATCTCCCTACTCTGCTCTCCCTACTCTGCTCTCTCTCTCTCTCTCTCTCTCTCTCTCTCTCTCTCTCTCTCTCCCTTCTCTTCCCGCCCTCTGCCTCTACTATGAGGTTGTGTAATACAAATGGGTCCGCGCTCAACATCGGGGCGGCCAATCTTTTTAAGATATTTGTGCATATCTCCACTCCTGTGTGCTGCCGAGGTTAATAAGACTTCCAAGAAGCCTCATTTTAGAGGGCTTCTCCAGTGTTGTGATGGGGTCCGGATCTCTCTAATCCATGGGATAGAAGTCTCTAATAAGACTGGTGTTGTGATGGTTGCCATATGGAGTACCTGCATTGCCATTCTCCTGGTTCTCAAAACATGATAGTAATGTGCAATAAAACTTTATGTTTGAGGTAAGAATGCACTCTAATCTCCTAAAAAGTTCAGTTTAGTGGCTCTGATTCAAGGGCTATAAATGTTTTAAGTTTACAGCACAGCTCCCTGATTACCGTAGCAGTTGGCACGGATTTACCGTAGTTGACAGTTGCCATCCCTGATTATTTAGAGCTGGATGCCTCAATTAACTGCATATGAATCTCGAAAACAATAGTACCAATCAAGCAATTAATTGTGATGCTTGTACTAAGAACATACAGTTGCTTTTTACGTTGCAGTTTAGAAACGTAACAAACAACTGCATTCGGTTTATTGTGAAGCGATTTATTGTCAAGCTGTTAAGAAGAAAGCCATTCGGTTGCTGGTTGCGGTGCAGCTTTAGAAAGCCATCACGTCCTGGATCTTCTTGAGAAATTCTCTGTACCAGAGTGCAGAAAACTTCGGTTAGCGCCTTCGGTTCTCGTCGTCAAAGTCAACATAGTAGAGGCCATATCGAACTTGGAACCCTGTTAAAATCTCAAAGACGTCCAAGAATGACCAGACAAAGTACCCTCTAGCATTCGATCCATTCCTGAAACAACCAGACATTTGGAAGACAAACACGTTAAGACTTTTACAATGACTCGAACAAGTTCATATCATATCTAGAAGCTTCGACATAGATTACGAGGGACAGACTCACCTAATTGCAGATAGCAGTGCACCGAGCTAACTATTAATTGCATTAATCCGTTCAGTGTCATTAAACGTCACAGCATTATATGGAGTTCGAAAACCTGATGCAAAGGACAAGAGGAAAAATATCTGTTACCAGTATCCATTTGCAGGGGAATCGTTGATATTAGGTTGCAATAGATATAGAAAGCAAACCATTCTCGTGAATGTAGATGGGTAGGTTTCCATATTTGCTCTTCAAGCACAGTAGAAAACTCTCCAAGCCAGCAGAATCAATAGGAAGGGAATCAGGAACAAGCGGCTACAGGACAATCAAGCACCTCAGTTCATCAGGTCACAAACCACAAAATAAAAGTAGTTAAAGAAAGTCTCTACCTCTTTACCCGGTCCAGTATCCATTGAAACTGTAATCGATCATTGCAATAAGAAGAAGATATCAAAATCAAAAAAGGTGGCGTTAGATGGAGCTAGATAGATAATCAAGCCATCAGACTCGATGCTAGTACGAATAAAGTCAGAAAGAACTTATTTTTCCCGCATTATTTCACCCCTGCTCCTCCAAAGCTACCCACATATTAACCGCGATTTAAATTACAGGAACCGCATACATAAGCTATAAACATGTGCTCTGATACCTACGGAGTTTATTCGGATGTTAAACTGAATATCATTCGGCAATAAGGAACACAATCGGTTTAGTTAATTGCATGACATGGATTTCCTTCCACCTTAATAGACGACCACCCAAATATAGGAGAGAGAGCATGTAAGGACAACCTAAAAGTGAAGCCGACATATCGCCATAGAAATTATTGACACCTGTCTGATCTGTCTTAGGATTATCTGAAGCATACAAAGATGAATAGTGATTAATCCCAAGAAAATCAATGGAGCCCTTCAGTTGTTTGGATTGGCTCTCTGTGAAAGATGGGATTTTCGATCTTGCTATCTTCTTCATGTTCTCCGGGTAGTCCCCAAACAGAAGGGGGTTCAAAACCCTGCCATTGATCGTTAAGTGAATGAGAATAAGTAATCTGAAGAGGAAATGCACTTGTAAAACACAAAGCAAGTAGTGAAAAGCTAACAAGAGTGTTGAGTACTAGAAAGTGAAAACAAATTGCTTACTAACCACCCGAACAAGAAGTCAAATACCCTTTGGGCTGCCTCTAGATCTGCTGTTGAGTTTGTAAGTGGATAAATTCCAGAGGTTCATAGATTAACCCCAATAAAACCTTTCTGAGTTGCCTACACCATCAAACCAAAAAATAGAGGTGAACCTTGTGGAAACTAAGATCAAGGAACATGAAACTCTTGACTTGTCTCCAGTTGGGGTATACCTGGTACTTTGTTCTGTACAACTCAACAACACTTGCGTGAGCCAAAACAATGTTGTGCATGGCAATGTACGGTTCCACTGTAGAATTTCCAGACGTACACTTCCTGAGCCCGAATGGGTAAGAGCACCTATTAGGGGGTAGTATCCCCTGGTCATACGAGCCAAGCGTGAAAATGTTTGGCTCATTAAGTGTGGTCCAATGTGAAATCCGATCACCAAATTCTTGGAAACAAATGTTCGCATATGCTAAAAAATCATCACTGCAATGAAATATCATCACTTTTAGAAGACGAATAAGCCAAAGGAGGCAACAGATGCAAGGTTTCTGGAAATACATGATCTTGGGACTCAACCAGCCTCCATACTCATCCTGAAGCACTTGGGGGAGATCAAGGTGATACAAGGTAGCATGTGGTTGGATCCCTGTTGAACCAATGAGAAACAATTGTGATGATTCCGAAAGCGTGTACACATCATTTTTCACCCGATTGAAAAAATAGGAAACTTTTACAATCTGGTTACCGTGCTTGACTAGTTCATCGATAAGATTATTATAGTACTCGACCCCTTTTTGGTTGATGGCTCCTCTGCCATCTGCAAAAGTGGAAACCTCATATCGGTGAAAAGAAGCAAGAGGAAGGAAAATATGATTTATTCGTCTACCTGAACAGAATGGGCGAGAATTTCTTACTTGGAAGAAGTCTTGCCCAAGAGATGGAAAATCTGTAGCCCTCCAGCCCAATTTCGCTCATAAACTTTACATCTTCCTATAGAAGAATAAGTTTAAGGTCACGAATCCAAGTATTAAAACTATCATGTTAGGGTTTCAAAACATCAACATGATTTATTTTATGTTATTTAAAATTTCTTTCATAAATGTCTTCAGTGGGTACACTTAAAAATTATGAATCACATAACTTGCACTTAAAATATTTTGAGAGGGAAAGGGTGTGCTTATTCTAGTGCTTTTCAATGACGTTTTTCTTGGGATACCAGTGAGAGAGAGAGAGAGAGAGAGAGAGAGCCTCAATCATGGTGCTTTCTTTTGGAAATTTTACTTTATTCCTGTTTAAAGCACCATTCATCATCAGACCTCGAATGAAACTTGAAGAATCTTCATGAGCTCTTTTCATTGACCCATCAAAACATTCATTTTCACAATCGGTGGGACTTGGGTTGCATACCCTTCATATTTTTAGCTCTTCAGCATAATTATAATCATAATTTTTTTAATTTGGATCAACATATTTAGGTCATGTTATACTTGCATAATTTTGCGCAGAGAACTTTCTATTTAAGATCACACCCATTGATAAAAGTTTTCACATCAGGAATCAAAAAAAATAAATTAACGAACTACTAGTTCAGCTAGTCACTAGGGAGTCCAAGAATCATCTGTTCATATTTTCTTAATTAATAAAGGAAATTAAGTGAAGTCACTTGTTTCCATTTAAGATCCCTTTTGACAATAAAGGTTTTCACTTCAAGCATCCGAAATAAAATATTTCGAAACTACTACAACGGCTAGTCACATGGGCTTCCAAGAATCATCTGTTCATATTGTTGACTAAGAAATAAAATTCAGATTTCGAGATATGAACTGAAAATTAATAAATTTGGTCGTCTTTAAAGGGAATAGAATGAATTGAACTGTGGATAATTCAAATATGATCCATATGAATTTAAGCATCTAGACAATGTGGTTATATCAAAACATTCTCTAAGATTAATCATTTAAGGAGCAGTTAATAATCAATATAAATTCAGCCAAAATAAGGAAATAGTAAAGTTTCTGTGAAGTGCACCGTAAAGGCATCGTGGAGCGTCTAGCATATCATACCTAACCTCATTGCCACGGTCAACTCTCTCTCTTCTCTCCCCTGGCATCTCCCTGTTGTCTTCATCTTCTACTCTCTCTATATGTGCATACATTGGCGCATGTTGGCATGGCCCAGTATGCTCACACAGAGGTGCACGTCAGCACAATGTGGGACCACTGATAGGGAACGGAACAGCTGGCGCACACACACTGAAGTGCACTGATAGCCCAAGACGCACACAGCTTAGGTGGTGAGTGGTCCAGAGGAGCGTGACAGCACTACACAGCGCAGTGTGTACTAACTACTGTGAATATGGGTATGTCCTCTTGTAGTGAGTAGGGCGGTTATGGTATTACTTAAATCAACCGCCGGCATGACCATCACCACCTCATAATTGCCCAAGGTGGTTGTAGGTGCACTTATGACCAACCCCTTGTCTCCCTGTAGTGTATTGTCCTAAAAGACTGAGCAATACCCCTACCATGAGGCCTCGTCAGCTGCCACACATTGGTGTGGCTACTCAGCATCTGTTGAACAGCAACTGAGGTCAGGAAGGGGGAGCGAAAGCGATAAAGCTTAGATCCTCATAACACCTAATTTCTCTGTTCGGCGTGATGACAGTCGGGGTCCAGAACATGCGAAAATTCCCTGGGCGCTGGCTGAACAGGTCGATGCTAAGATCTAATCACTCCCACATATACCCTGCTGAATACAACCCACATGCATACAACCTGTGGTTATAACAACAAAACTATTACGATAAATAATATGCTTAGTTTTTTGAACCTGAAGAAGAATCATTTAATGCATACATAATTTCAAACTCTCCGATCTTGATGAACAAAAGATATCCAAGTGATCGCCAGAGAAAAGAAGGGTCTAAAGACTAGATGAGATGTTCTATCGAGAAATATTTTTAATTAAAGGAAAGCCCTTTGTATTTGGGTCACCATGGACACCATTAAGGATAAAAAAAAACCCGTTTTATTTTTTGTGGATACAAGGTCTCTTGTGGTTTGGTTGGTTTATACGCAAAACTGTTTCTTTGGCAAACCCTGGGCTCCGTTCGGGGCCCAGTAAAGCTGATAAATTGAGTTTTTGGGCCGGTCCGGGCTGTGGTCAAGTAGGACGTGGTAGCATGGGGCAATTGATGGATAAGAGTGGAGAGAGAGAGAGAGAGAGAGAGAGCGTCGCCAGCGCAAGAGGAGATTTTTCCCGGGCCGGATTTTGAAGGGCACACATTCCATGAAAACAGGATCTCCGACAAAATAGCAAGAGAAAGCGCAGCTGGCAAAAGGCTTACCTTGTAATGGTGGTAGCTGTCGGCCGTCACGTCCGCCGTGCTCCCGTCGTTCATCTTACCTGCATTTCTCCGTCTCCGGCCACGTGAGAAGAGGAGGAAGAAGTGGAAGAGGAAGGACGAAGGAGACGAAGATGAGGAGGAAAAAGACGAAGACGATGCAAGGAGGAAGAGGCCCCGAGTGACCTTCGTGTGTGAAAGTGTCCCAGATGCTAGGGCCCTTCCCATCCTCATCCGCTGCCCCTTCTACCTGCCCCCCCACCCATCATCAACACAGAACATCAATTTATTCGCCACCAGCAACAAAGATTGCTTCAAATAAGGAAAGATCACAGCAACTGGCGGGGCCCTAGCTCCTCAGTGCTTCCCCTCCTCACCTGATAAGCGGAGGTCCCTGCGCCGAAGACGAAGTCCGGAGGGAAATCGGCCCTGCTGAACTCCGAGCCCGAGAGAAACGGCGACGACGAACACGGCGGCGGCGGCACCACGATGACGACGACGACGACGACCACCACCACCACCACCACCAGAGACGGAAGTCGGGCGATAGAACCACCCATTCCTCCTGTTCTTCACGCTCTCCGCCCCGTGCTGGGCTGAAGTACTTGCGGCCCTCTTCCAAAAGGTTGTATTAGAGTTACTCTGTCTGTCAATCCATCTGTCCGTACAAACCTTCCCTTCGGGACCCAGACAAAATCTGTAACGATAAGAAACTCCTGAATTGAGCACGTTGCCGAAGAGGAACTGCATTTAATGTGGAGAGAGAACGAGACAATGCTATTCCGTACCTCTTTCGTTTTTCATAATTTATTACTACAAAGTCTCTTCTATCCTATCTCTAACCACATGTTATTCTCCCCCATTTTTCTTTCCACATAATACAACAATCTCCCATTTGGAAAGAAAAACAATCTCCTCACGCCGCCGCGCGATGCTTCCGCTCGTGTCCGACGCTGTCCGCGTCGCCTGCAATTCGCACGAAGTTTTCCACGCCAGACGCTATCTGCGTCTCCTGTGCACCGCACTGTTGAGATCCTAACATCCCAAACGGCCCAGAAAGAAAAGGGGCCTCGAAGACGGCGGCCCAACCCAGGATCGGAGCAGGACGGACGACATCCAGACACCGAAGGCGACAACCGCACGGGGGATCCTGCAGAACAGGAAACGTGTGCTGCAGACTTCGTTCGGCGGGGAACCATGGCAGACCCGACAGAGACGGAGCACGGCATCCAGGACCCGAGCGGAGGAGACGGAAGGCGGTGGCCGACGCCAGGAGGCTGCGGCTATAAAAAGAACCCGAGCGGCCACAGGAGAAGGAGGTCGGGAGAACCTCACGAAGACTCCTCTCGGAGTGGAGACTAGCCTTCTCGAAACGGCGATCCCAAGACCCGAGAGGTCCTGGCCATTATCCCCTCTTATTCTCTACCCCCTGTATTCCCCCGACGAATATCGTTCTCTCTCTCTCTCTCTCTCGCCCCGCTCTCAGTCGCTCTCGACTTTTCCGGCGGAGTATCCGGGCCCCGGGGCTTCCGAAGCTTTTGTACGAGACAGTTTATCTATTAAACTCGTCCGTATTTTGACTTCTCACAAAAAGAGGCTCATCACACACCCACTTGCATTATGCGCGCCACACAAACCACTTCTCGTGTCTGTTCATGAGCGCTGCCTCAATAGGCCGCATGCCACCTGTGTGCACTGCGCACTGCACCGCGTTCTCCGGCACTCGGCACAGTTTAACTTAACGCACCACTCCCCTTGTCGTGTGCACAGTCCCTGCAGCCGCGCATCTCGCTGCGCGGTCCAGCGCCAAGGTTGTTGTCATCGCGAGGTTACGCGCTGCAACGTGTGAGCCTTGACCGCCCGTCCGACGCCCGTCCAACGTGTCAAGCGAGCGTCACCTGCGACCGTCGTCACACAGGCCACTCCGCGTCCTTGTTCTGCGCCGTTCCAGCCCGCGCCGCCAGCTTGCAGCCAGGCCTCCCGCGACGTCGTCGCATTGGCCGATTCACGACCGTCGTCGACCAGCCATTCCGCGAGTATCCTCGCCTGGCTGTCCAGCGATCGTCCTCGCTCTGGCCACCTGCTACCGCCGTCGCACAGGCCACTCTGCGACCGTACCCGGCCAGCGCTGTTCCGCGCCGTTCCAGCATGCGTCGCATGCGTGCAGTCAGGCCTCCCAAATGTGCTGTCGCCGCTCAACAATTATCTCCACGCCACAGCGCGTCTCCAGCCGTGTCGGCACCACTCAGCACAGCACTGCACGCTACCGCGCGCCCCCAGCCGTGCCGGCACTACTTCGCCGAGTACTGCACCCCTCCACGTGCCTCCAGCCATGCCAACGTCGCTCCAAACGGTACTTGACGCCACCGCCTGCTTTCAACCCTGTTGGCGTCGTTGGTCTCGCCCGCGCACTGAAATCCTTCGAATGAGAGCTAATGTATTTCTGTGGATTCCCCTTTCCCTCAATTTTCTTTCCACAGAATACAACACCTAGGCTTTGTGAGACACAGCATGCGCGACGAATAGTCCAACCCTGTAAGAAATTCAAACTATTTGCCCAAATTACTTATAAAACCATGATATGCTTGGCATATGGTTTCCTACAAGCATAAAAAAATTGAAATCTTGCGGGGGAAACACTCTTCCAATAACCTCCTCGTTGATATATCCCTACTTATCAAGATTGCTACTCATAGACCCTCTTGACGTCTGCGTGATTTAGGGTTTCTGTAAGCTCGCCCGACTGGTTTGAAATCTAGGTCAACGCTATGATACCATCGAAATAAACCTGACAGTGTTCCGATAAGAGGCCCACAATTCATCAGAACATAAAAAACGATACCCAGAGTCACAGACCCAGATGTATTATCATTCTAAAACGAGCGAGAGAGAGAGAGAGAGGGCAAGGCCCAGAGTACCAGTCATAGCGGCTAGGAACTTCAACGACTAGACCACAAACAGTGCGATATTATGGAGAACGTAACTGAGGAGCTTCAGTGGCCGTCCATCCCCAGTGGGAACTAGACCACCTCTCCGTCTTTTTCCGCCCAGAGTCAACGGGTTCTACATGGAGGACTACATTTCACCTGCACAAGTAGATATACCACGCATCAGAATAAAACAGAAAATTTCGCTGGTATGGGTGGGTGTGTAGGGGGAAGGGAGGCTGAGGACCTGACAAGCTCCTGCTCCTGCTCCTGCTCCTGCTCCTGCTCTTGCTCTTGCTCCTGCTGGGAGTTTTTTCCTTGGGGCTTCTGCTCACCTGCTTGACAGGGGACTGCTGCTGCAGAACCTCAAGATTAGATGAACAACGAGAGAAATAATTGGCAGGGTAAAGTGATAACCACTTACAGGAGGTGACGGAGATTTGGATTTTGATCGAGATCTGCAAAAAATTTCCAGAAACAACCGAATTTCAATATCCGCGACACCTTAAGAACCTCGATCCAAGATCCTCGATGCCCCTCCCACATCAGGGTTTACTATATTGGAACAGAAATAAAGTTCACATTACTTGAACAATTGCTTTTATATAAAAGAGAATCGTGGCAGTTGAACTATTCTAATGCCTTGATGCAGGAATAGTTCACCTGAGTGGCAGAGAATATGAATCATCTATGAGCCACGAAAAGGATGCAGCCAACTCCACCGTTTTTTTAAGAAAAAATTGCAACGGCGCCATATCTAGCAAGATAAATCTCGATCCATTTTTTTCGAACTATATAGCATCCAAATTTTGATAAACAATTCCTCGCGGAGAGCCACTCCTACGGGTGTGATCGTTTTCGAGAATGCTTGAACAAGCATCTGGCCCATCCATATCCAAGCAATAACATCCCGCTTTGAGAAAACACAGTTCATCCTCTTTGCCTCACTTTTCTCCAAAGGGCACGAATTATATGGCTTGATGAGAATAAAAATTGAAATGGGTTTGTGTTTCCAGAGCTGCTCACTCATGAAACAGCGTATATCAACAGCAACCAAGAGTTGCAGGCATATGCGCCAAATCCCAAGTCCCCTAATACGCATTCCCCACATCGCCGCATATGCCCATATCTAGAAAGCAAACAAGACAATTTTCAAAACACAGCAAAGGATAATTGGGCAGCTTTTGACAGGTTCTTAAAGATCCCGCTTGACTTCTGCAGAAACAAATTCCAAACGGAGAAATAACATGGGACGAGGTGAAAACATCCACCGTGACGTTCATCAAGACAGTCGAAATTTAGTATTTTCAAAAAACGGAAGATGTGTTGCCTGATTTCTGACCAAAGGGCACATTTTTCTCAATGACTGTCCTCAAGCCGATGACTATTATATTGAGGCCATACACTGAAAGGCGTGAAAGAGTAAAGTTAAATGATACCTTACGTCGAACCTGCTCAGACAACGATTGAGATCCATTTTGAAGGAAAGATAAGTGCAGTAGGAAAAAAAACAGTATTTAGTGGAGGAACAGGGGAAGCCAGGTGCTGCAATAACTGTTAGAGGAACACTGAATCTGCGGACAACAAATGGCATCATTTCAAACCAACAGCGTCAATCAGAAGGCATCAGAGGTCACTGCTTACAATGCTAATTAAGCACATTATTTAAAGCCTCCAAACAAGGAGTAAAATCTGCCGCTGAAGGAACTATGCAGACAAAACCCGGAGATAAAAAACGAGCAACAATGAGTTTCCTGGTTAACCTAAATTGAATGCATCAAATTCCGAGGGTATAAGATGGTAAACGAACCTTGACATAGAACGTTTGTTCGATAATGAAGGAGAACGTGACGAAACAGATCTTGATCGAGATCTGGAAGGAGAACGCCTAGAATATTTTGCCACGGGAGACTTGCTGCTAAAAAAATTAAAATTATTGACAACCTGCAACCCTTCTCTACCAGAAAAATAACAAAGTACTGGCACAAAACCTCTGACTCCTGCTTCTACTGCGCCTTGGGCTAGGGCTCCTGGAGTAGGACCGACTGCGGCTCCTGGAAAGACTGCGCTTCGAATCATATTCCTTCACCTACATAAGAAAAGCATATGATATCTGATTACACATGCCTTCTTCCATAATGTGATCACATTGAATAAGTTTTTAAGAAATCATGAAAATTACCCGTATATATGACCGCGAAAATGCATTTCGAAACTCAGAGTCATCAAGTTTCCGAATCTGCAGGATTTGACATTAAAGATGATTTGTCAAGTGTTCAAGACAGGTGTACAGATAGCACTGCAAGTTATGAACAATGAATTATAAGATTAACTAACATACAGCGTATTTCATATCATCATAATTAGTGTAATCCACGATCCCTGTGGTTCCTGCTAAACAAAAGCATATAGAGTAAACCATGATAAATTTAAGTTTAACGCAAAAAAGGCAAGCCAACAGTATTTTACTCGGGCAAAAATAAGAATTATAAATGAAGAAAATGACTTTATGGGAACTTTCAACCAGATATGTTGGAAAAATAAATATGTTATGTGAAGATTTCTGAAGAATAAGAAAAATAAAAGTAACATCTATGGCAATGTATCAAGCCCAACAAACAATTTGGTACCAAAGAAAATAAATCAAACCTAAGAAAAATGTAAGAAAAGAACCAAAACAATGTGAAATAATAAAATTGAGAAATCTATGGGACGCACAACAATTCCTATACCAGCACCTGTTTCTGTAATGATCAGGAATCGTATCCGTTGAACTGTTTTTTTCAAGGGAAAAAGCCAGCCTAGACCATAACGGCAATGCCTAAGCACTAACAAAGCTTAAACACAAACCAACAAGGCACTAACATGAGTTCGTTTTTTAGGTCATGAACTCAGACTGCACCATTTGGGCAATCCAAGCTTCAGTACTGAACGGCCATTTACTAGGACAAGTGTAGCCATTTGCATTTGACAAGAAATACAATGAGCATATTCTCGTGAGTCCTGTGTTCAACCAAACGTGAATGACAGAATGTAAATAGCTGTCTGAGAGTAGGCTATTCCATTTCAACCCACTTCTCACGTTCAGCCAAAATATTTTTCCCAATTAGAACTCTCCTTCACGTCATTCATATTATCTGATAGAGATTACACTACCAGATCGTCCCTCAACGAAACCTGAGATTTGAAATAAAATTCAGATTTCAAATGAATATTGATCTCTCAAAAAAAACGGAAACTTTATGTGCATATCTATCTTTGGGAATTTAACACCACGGGAACAGTGTCTCATACTTCATCTCATTTTCCAAATAATTCATCTCGTTAACTAGTAAGAATTACTTAAAAATATCTAATCTAGAAATCATCTTACTCACCTTGGTCACCTTAACAAACTATGATTCAACTCAGCAACTTTTTTGAAATCCAGTTACTTCCAACAGAAAGAAAATAAAATATAGAAACTAGCAAAGATGGGCTTCTACTGCACCATACAACAGATCGCCAGACATTCCAGTGATGGTGCCAGATAAATCATTTGCATCAGACAGAATGAATTATCATTGAAAGCTAAGTTTTAAGGGCATCACCTAGGAAAAAAATTGTGTGAGTGTGTATTTGCATACATATTCGCATACATATTTGAAAGGGCTTCGCCAACCAGAGGCCAAGATAGTCCCTCCTCCCTCTTTGCGCTTGCTGTCAAATTCAGTCCAGAGCTAAAATAAGACCTTGTATGATCTTAAACCGACACCCTTTTCCCACTCCCATAGATGCACTCTCCTTCCTATGGGGTACCCTCCTTTCTTTTCCTCTCTCTGACACGCACCTCACACCCTCCCAGTGACTTCCCTTCCACTGGTAAGCAGAACGACCTATCCCCTTCCTTTCCATCTGACTGAGAACCCCAAATCAAGCACGGGCATACCCCCACCTTTTCCTCCATGATCTCGTTGCCTCCCCTAAAGATATGCAGTTATTAATTTTTAATATAAGAACAACTAGAAATATTTCCTGGCCATCAAAAAGCCATGGTTCAAACCATAGTTACTGCATTCTTGTAAGTGGTCTAAACTTGGTCCAAACTTTTTTCTTAATACTCATAAAAAATAATCTACGGCTATCAACCACCCATACTATTTAGAAATATTGAAAAACAACTAGGCATCAGAACAATTAAGCTGCACTTACCATTACCCTCACGGAACACTTGGGAAAAGCATACATCGCCAGCACGTCTCATATGATCCTATCAGTTAAGCAATACAGCTCAATCCACTGTTGGATAATAAATTTTGAGATACCAAACCATAAAAAAATAAAAGCTACCTTCAGGTCTTGCCACGAAGCAGAACTTGGTAACCCAGTAACCAGAACTGTACAAAAAAAAAGTAATAATAAGTAGAGCTGCAGCCATGATATATTCCACACAAGATATCGTAATCCTGCCCATACTACTCACCACGATAGTCTGACCGCCTGGAAACTCCCCGACTACTACTGCTACTATTGTAGCTGCTACGACGATCAACTGAATTTGAAAGGCCACGTCCACCATGAGCAAACTCCACCTGAAATCACAAAGAGAATAACAAAAAGACCACTCTTGTCTAAACCTAACGATTTTTTAGAAAAGTTGGAAAACATAAATAACTAAAACAGCATACCCGAAGTCTATGACCATCAAAATTATAGCCATCACGTCCACGAATTGCAACCTCCGCATCACGAGCATCTTCAAACTGTGATAAGACAACAACGAACGTTGAACAGAAAGAATACACCATGGTGTTGAGGGGCCTCATTCCAATACAAACAGACAACAGCCACCCGACCGCATTCAGCCTCCCCTACAGAAGCCACCTTTCCCTTCTAGAATTTAAACTTCCCCACTAGCCTCCCTCTCCCAAATCCTGACCGGCACTAACCTTCCCATGGGATAAGCCTGGATTCTGTTTTCCAGCTAGTCTAGGGCCAGGTTTAGACCTAGTAAAAATCGAATGCGTCCTTGCCAGGCTTCATAAGGCCCAGAAAATTTATAAGCCTACAACCATCAAGATGTACAAGACTGCTATGATATAAAAGGGATAGAGCGATAACCACACAACTAAGATAGAACGAAAGAAAATGATTCTAGGAGCTCATATTCAATGCTGACATTCACCAAGGAGCATATTTTTTCAGTGAAAGCAAGTATGTAATTTAAAAAACGCTTCTTGGCACACATTTCTGAGATGGTTAAATTACCTCAACAAAAGCATAACCTGGAGGTCGCGGAGGAATCTTCAGATCGATATCAACAATAGGGCCATACTGTTCACAGAAAAAAGAAAATGATTCTTAATCATATATATTGTACGCAAAAACCAATATATTCTTTAAATCGAAGACTATATTTGCTTGAAGTCAACTGCTAGTGAAACAAGAATAACGAGAAAAATAATCACAGCTGTTTCAGTAACCAATAAGAAGCTTCATAGCACATACATCAGCCAAAAAAGGCTACAAAAGCGAGACGCAATATTTTCTCACAGAAACATGAAATCAAAAATCAGAAGTGACTCAACAATGAGGAGAAAAAAGCATGGTGCATTCTGACAGCAGGTACCATATAACATATGAAAGAAATGAAAGTCTTTAAAGTTCCCACAAAAACACCAGCATATGCCATTGCCCACATAAATCACATTTAAATCCATATATAAAAAAAAAATTAAGACCAAAAGAAAGAAAGCGGATCATGCGTGAAGAAAAGTGAAGCTTACACGAAGTAAAAAGATGAACAACAAAATTGAGCAAAGACAGAACAGAATATCCGCCTAATATCTCTCCAGATCGATGGGAGAGTGGATTATAAACGGCAAGACTTTCTCAAGAAAAACTCTCTACATCTATTCACGGTACAAAGTTTCTAAAGAAAAAACTAGGACAGCCATGACGAGTACGAACGAACCTTGTAGAAGAGATCTTCGACTTCTCTTTCCCGAATATCACCAGGAAGGTTCCCGACATAGAGAGTGCGGCTCGTCCGACTACTCATCTTGTCCTGAAATTCGAACGTAATGTACAGAGGCCAATTCAACCGGATTAATAATGGCCATAGATGTCTCTAATTCTCAGTAAAAATAAAGCAGAGCACGAGGAGTCACAGGGGAATGACTCTACAGAACACGACACGAAAAAGAAATCGCCTTTGAATATGAAAAGATAAAACCACAACTATGGCCAATACCCAGGTCGAAAGAAATAAAACAAATGAAAGAACAAAAGATCGACAGAGAATAAACCCACGAGAACTATAAAAGCACCCAAGATGGAGATAAAATTTCAGGCACGAGAAAAGATGCATGCGAGGACTGGAGTAAACGCACACGAGGAGCAAGAAGATGAAACCCTAGACCTGAGAGATATCAGGGAGCTCTGTAGGGACGCCAACGAGGGTTTTGCCGCCGGCTGAGCCGCGTGATGGGGCTACGTAAATAATAAAACGAGTGGCAGACGCGTAAATAACATGGAATAAAGCACCGACCTTAAATTGCATCGATCCGGCTCCGACGTAGATGACGTGGAGAACTCGGTGCCGCCCAGATTGTCGCCTTACCTTATCGAACGGTTCGGCTAATCGAAAGCAGCGATAAGCTGCCCGGGTCGGGCTGGATGATTCAGCCCGGCCCGAAAATGTCATGAGGATATGATTGTGGAGAAGTGCAGCAGAAATGATTGATATATGGGGATATTCATTTTATATCCTCGTCAATTATTTTAACCACGAGAATACACTTATCCTTTTAACTGTCAACCTATATATTCTCATTTTTCTAATATATTATGTAATTGCACATTATATCTAACAAATCTCAACTTTCTTTGAATCAAACATCAGTTGACCTATTAGTAACAGATTCTCTAAGTATTGTTGGCTTACATGTTGCACATAATTTAATAATCAGAGAAAAAAATCATTTCCATTGCGTTTATTCTCAATTGTCTTAAATTAATTTTCACTAAAAAAATTATGCAATATTTTCAATTACATCTAAATAAGTAAAGACTGTGAATTTTGAATGAACAAATTCAATGCTTGATTTATTTTATTAATCACTGCAAGCTAACATGCTAATGGTGTCCATAATCCATAATTCATCATAATTGATCACTAAATGCTTAGAAAGTGTAGATATTCCAATGGCTTGTTGTATTAAAATTTCTTTGAATTGCCTAACTTTCTTGAAAAGCTCATAATGTATATCGATGTCCGATTATGAAAGAAAAACTAAGCATGACATGTTGCAACTATTTATTTATTGTAAAAGTGAATTTAGTTCCAATAACATTAGCCCATGCTCTAAATATTAGACTATAGATCCAACGTTTATGGATCTATACAACAACAACCCTATAACATTATAAAAAGGCTCTTTTATGATGTCTTATTGTCTCTTAATTGTTGTATTAAGATATGTCAATTTTAATATTTAAAAAATTGAATTCACATCAAATTAAATCAGACAATTACAATGAGTTCAGGTTGATTCCACATGGAAGATGAATTTGGTGACAATTTTAATTTTTTACAAGTAAATTTAGATCTAGATAGAAGAAGAAAGAGAACAAAACAGAATGAGAGTAGAAGAGATTTTCTACAATCCTCGCCATTAATCTTTTTACTCCTAATCTACCTCAACTATGATGTTTAGCTCATGATCTTCTCTTGTTAACATCTAGTTTTAGATATGTATTGTTTTTCAACTTAGATTTGCAAGAATCAATTAAAGGAATGCAAGAGATTCATCTACATATGAAGATCAAGGGAAGAGAGAGAAGGAAGAAATCATGAGAAAGAGAAAATTATGATGTAAAGATATAAAAAGGACTTGGACTCCCATTGTTTGAGAAACAAACTAAATGTTTAAGAGAAAAAATGTGAAAATTAGATGCGAAAATAGAAGGAATCAGAGTTGAAAGTAAATTTCGAATTAATTAATAAAAAGAAGATCTCTATCTAACACTGGGGATGAGGAGGATGAAAAAATTCAAGTGAAATGACAAATAAAATTTCTAAACATCAATTGATTCGTTAGTTCATCAACCTATCACATAATTGAATCAATGAAAAAATTCTAAAACAAAGTAAAATTAAATTTAAAGAAAAAAAATTAAATTCAACAAGGAATACTAAGAAGACCGTTGGTGGGCACCAAGTGGTAGGAGGGAGAAGGGATCATTTTTCACCCTAATAATATGAAGTTTTTATACTCAAATTGGATTTAGTATTGATTTCAGATGGCTAGGAATCATGCTTTTTAGAAATCGATTGTGTTTTCAATGAGAATCAAGATTTCATTTATTTGTCCCTTTTTCCACAAGAATAATTCTTTCAATGTGTTTTTTCTCTACTCAAATTTTTTTAATATAACTAATTAAATCGTCCTAAATGGCCTCTTGAGGGCTTCCTTAATGGGTCACTAATCAACCTAGATTGCCCTTAGAAATCAACACACATTTACAAATTATTCCAAAAAATCGTTAAAAAAATTATATATATCTAACACAATGAATTATAATTGTTAAATCCTAGTTTAAACCATAATTATGAAAGACTTAAGGACAAAAATGACAAGTAAAATATACTAATACATAATAATGAAATATTTAAAGTATAAATATGTTATAAATATAAGCATGTATTTTGTGTAATTAATCTAGAATATATTTTACGTGATGTCACTTGATGTAGTCGTATATTGAGAAAGTAAAGAAGAGGCTGAAACTAAAGACCTAACCATTTTAAAATTGGGGCATCATGCGAAGAATATTCAAAGAAGGCACAATTAACTACTGGGCACAACAAAGGCACAAAAGGTTATTTTGAGAAAGCTAATTTTATGTAAACTTGTTTTATATTATTTTTTCTTCTAGAAGGTGTTTAAAATGTTGTTTAGAGAATGTTCTCATTATGTATTCAAGATCCTAGTCTAATTTTTTATTTATGGTCATTTGAGAGCTTGCCCCTAAGATCTGTTCGAAATCTCTATATGTTTGAGTATGTTTCAAGTCATTTTGGAGCAAATTATTGCATATCTTCAAGATCTTATCTTTCTTTTGAGAGAGCCCAACCTTCTTTTAGGCCTATATAAAGGCCCCATTATAAGCTTAAAATGACACTTTTGAAATATTACAAGTTTTTTTCTCATATGAGGTTCCCCCTCCTTCTACTTTTAGATTAAAGGGTCTCCCATTAATCATGTGGATTCAAGGTCACCCCTCCCTTATGGATTCAAGGGCTTAAGGATCTAGCTATGGATTCAAAAGCTAATTTCTTCAAGGTTCGTGTTTTAATTTAGCTATGGATCTAGCTATGGATCTTAGTCAATTTATCATGTTTTAATTTCCATTTAAGAATTGAAGAGTTCTTAGATTTGTTAGCTAAAGCTGAGTATTTTTTTGAATATATGAAGATTTCAGAAGAAAACTAAGTAAAATTATTGGCATATAAATTGAAGAGTGATCTCAAGTGGGAGAAAATATACACAAATGCTACGTCTCGCAAAGAGCTCATATGAATGTGGGAGAAAATAAAGAAATTATTAAAATCTCATTTTCTATCACCTAATTATGAGTAGATTTTATATCAAGAGTATTAAGATTATAAATAAGGAAGTCAATCTATTTCTAACTATGTCAAAGAATTTTATCATTTATCCTTCCAAGTTGATTTAATTGAATATGAGTCACACATGATTTCAATATTCAAGCATTGTGAGATATCAAGGAAAAGGTAGCTCTACAATTATTATTTAAACTTAATTATGTGATTATGGTAGCAAAATGTGTGGAGTCATTGTTAGAAAAAGGGAGGATTAGAGAATGAAACTAAAGCAACCAGAATTTAAACTTTCAACTAGATTGACTAATATCAGCCACTATTTCTTCAACCCCACAAATTAGACGAGCAACTTAACCCTCAACAAGGTCAAGTGAAACACCCCATCTCCAAGACAAAGGTGAATTAACTCTTTGCTTCTACAACCTCTTGGAATATGGCATCTCATAAGTGTTGATTATTATGAGTTAATAATTGTTTAAATAATCATTTATGAATTAACTCATGATAAATATACACTATATGAATCAAATAGAGAAAAAGAGTTTTAGTGACTATTAGAAATTTTTGGTTAATCACATGATTTTATGTGAATTTATATAATTTTTATATTCATATTTTTTTAGAAAAAATGAAAAAAATATAAAATATAAAATATAAAAAAAAGCAAGCCCACTTCCCAGCCATGACCTAGCATCTGACCTAGAGGACACCACACATAGGATTAGGCAAGCCACAAGCTAGGAGATTGGGTGGCTAAGGACCCACACATAGCACGTGTGCGTCACTCCCTTTTCATATCACTAGGGGTCAACCAAGTGTGGGGTAATGAGTGTTTGTACATATGTGTATGTGGGAGCAGGCCATTTGACTTAGCCCTCTCTTAAGTGATCTTGTCTACTTTTTTTTGAGAGAGGGAACTTAGAGAGAGAAGGGTGTACAAAGTTATATTCATCTTGAACATCTAAAAAAAAATGATGTGGGACTAAAATGTAGTCGGAACACATTGACAAAATAATGTCGAAAATATTCTTAAGGTATTAAAAGGAAACATGGTCATGAGCTCACTATTTTAAGGGTAGTTTGGTCTTTTGATAATTTTATCTCACACAGCCAAGCAACCAACAAAAAGTTTAAGTCCCACTAAGGCCAAAATTTATAGTTTTTATCTATTTTAACCCTATGATTTTCCTACATAGTGTTGACTAATGATTGAGTCGTCGTAAATGCTTGATCATCAATAAAAATTTCATCAACAATAATTATAGATAAAATAATCATAAATTCATCAAGAAAATCATCTCTAGTTGATCGATGAATGTGTCATCATCAAGAACAAGACGATCTGTCAGGAGACACATCGCCACCTCTTTAGAATATATCGAATGTGATAGAGCCTCCTCCATATTTTTCTATTAGATGTTAATAGTATAATGTTCGTTTGTTAAGAGCTCATTTGGAACTCTTCTAACTCCTATTCCAAATATTTGGAGGCATTGTATGATCTAATATCAACTTGATAAGACCTCATAATCTTCAAGCGTGAAGTGAAGAAATGAAAGAAGATTCTACTAAATCTTGAGACTATTACAAGAATAGGAAGCTCTCAAATCAAGCTCGAGCCCTTGTTTGGAAAGAAAAAGAAATAGAGAAAGGAATGGAGGTAATTGTTGACTTCATCATGCTTCTAACTCACTTCTCCATGTCTATTTATACACTATGGTAGGACCCTCTAAATGTCTTGAATAGCTTTCATACTTCTTTGGAGTTAGTGGGTTTGTTAGACTGCTAGGTCTTCTTGAACTAGAGTCTTCTAAGTTATTAGGTCTTCTTGAACTAGAGTCTTCTAAGTTATTAGGTCTTCTTGAACCATCTTCGATGCAAATTCAGTTGTAAGTAGGTGAACCATGACCTTTTTGGCAAGTGGGTTGGGTCTCACAAGGAGCCAATAATTAACTATTATACTAACAAATCTTTATTTTTAATAGTATATTATTTTCTTCTAAAATTTCTTTTAGATCTATTGAAGTTGTCAACATTAATACGAAGAAGTCATTAAGAAAATTCATGAAAGAGGCATGCACAATCTTACAAAAAATTGTAAAAAGGACATAAAGATGGTAGATAAAAAGAGAAGTAAGAAAATATTTCAAGTTGGTGATCTTATAATGGTCTACCTACAGAAATAATGCTTCCCAACATGCACCTATTACAAGCTCAAATCAAAGAAATATGGACCCTTTAGAATGTTATAGAAATTTAACAACAATGCCTATCTTATTGAGCTCCTAGAAAAAAATATAATTTCATATACTTTCAATCTAAGTGATATTTACGAATACTAAGATGCCTGAAATGAAGACTCTAGGATGTGCTCTTTTGAAGTATCAGAGATTGACGTACTTCTATACTAAAAAAGTGAAGAAGAGGTTGAAATTAGTAGTCCAACAACTTTAGAATTCGGAGGACCTAATTAACTATTAGGCCCAATAAAGTCACAAAAAGTTATTTTAGGAAAGTTATTTTCTATAAACTTACTTTCTATTTATTTTCTTCTATAAGATATTTTAAATGTTGATCAAAGTCTGTCCCCATGATCTATTCAAGAACAGAGTATGTTAGTCTATTTCAAATCATTTCAAGGCTAGTCAAAACATGTCTTTTAGATCTATTCAAGGTATCTATATGTCAATATATTACATGTCATTTAGAGCTAGTTAGAGTATGTCTTAGGATATGATCATAATCTCTATATGTCAAAGCTTCAATTTTAGAGTTAATAAAAGTCTATCTCCAAAATCTACTTTGGATCTTCCTTTTGGGAGTGCCCCATCTCCTTTTAAGCCTATATAAAGGCCTCATTATAACTTGAAGATGATATTATAAGTTTTTTTTCTCCTTTGAGGTTCACCCTCCTACTTGTGGATTCAAGTGCTCTCAAAGGTTCCCCATTGATGTTGTGGATTCAAGGTACCCCCTTTTGTGAATTCAAGGGTTTAAGGCTTTGGTTCTATAGATTCAAAAGCTAGTTTATTCCTCAAGATTCATGTGGATTCAAGCCTTGATCTTATTATATTTTACATTACTACTACATCAAGTATTAATTAATGTAACAAATATAATAATTATGTGTTACTTATAACATAGAAAAGATGTGTTATCAATATTGATGACATTAGTATCAAGAGTAGCTTCAACTTTAATCCTTTTCACTATCAAGATAGTGCTCACTCAATTGGGGGCTTAGTTATTACTATAATAATTATTATTTATTTTTTATCTACATTAGCCCTAAGAAGAAAATGTAACTTGGTCATCAATGGGCCAGCCCTGATAATGGAAAGTATTGTTGTAGTTGGGTAATGGCAATTCATCAGCATACTCTAAGCAATTTATAACTATTCTTTTAGATCCTCTTCATTCATTTCTTGCTCTAGCAATCTCCACACAAACCAAGCTAAACTACAAAATAAGACAACATTAGGCCGTAAATAAGAAGTTTCATGAATTCATAATTACAAGGCATTGAAAGATCATGAAATTTGTAAAACATATTCTAGCCCATTAAAATTTTAGAGCCATAATTCAACCAATGCCAATGGGAGAATTATTAACATTAAATTATTCAAACTAAGGTCATTCAAAACTGAATCATTGGAACACTTATTATTCATGGAAAAAAACTCCATAGTCCAAAGCAAGGCATTTCAAGCTAAAAAAATATAAAGATAAAATATTTTTTTCGGTTAAGTCACTGAATAATTTTATTAAATCATATATCAACATGATGTAAGCATATTTCATTAAAGGGATTTGTATAGTCATCAAACAATATTTGAGTGAGATGTGACAACTCATTGCATAAAAAAATTTAAACTTCATTTTTTCTCAAAAATAAATAAATGAATATAGTTAATTCCAAGTCACTAGACCTCATAACAAAAGCAGTGGTAAAATTAGAAAAAATAAACCTAAGATATAAGCCCTCCCACTGACAAAAGTGATGAACTCTCACTAGCCAAACTTAAACACAACCACCACATGATCAAATAGAAAAGTACTTCAATCAAAACCTCTAACTAAGAGATCAAACAGTGAACCCACTAGCATTTACTTTCACAAGGTTCCATCAAGGGATCGACCCCACGAGAATTAGCATGCCAACTCACCTAAGCAATAAGAGGATTGGTCTAGCCCCCAAATCGACATGTGATAGGCAATAGGCTTTTGTAAACTTCTTAGAACAATTTAAGAGCAAGAAAATTCAATTATACCATCTTGTACTTATAATGTCAATTGTTTTGCCCTTTCTAAGCCTCGGGCTGAGCTCGAAAATCTGTTTCAAGGCCTTAATGCCATCTAGCTCCTCCCCATCATGTTGGAATAGGCTCAGCTGAGATCAACCCACTTTGGCTCACTTCGCCCAACTATTCATAATTATATTATTGACTTAGTTATATGGTTCATAAGCTCAGTTACATGTCAATAAGTTGGAGGAAAAATGAAGTGACAATGGATGGGAGGAAAGAAGGTCAAGAATTTGTGTGTGGGTGTGTGTGGGTGTGTGTGGGAGGAAAGAAGGTCAAGTACGTGATGACTTGCATGGGCACGTGGACATTCGATTTTTTATGGCTTTTTCCGGCGGGATATATTATCGGTTTTTCGAAGATAATAAGATTATTGAGCTCCCTTACATTTACACGACAGCTGTTCTGTCCCCTTCGTCTGACGCGCTGGTTCTGCTAAATGGCGGAGTGATGGTGCATCCGCCCGCTCAAGCGGCACAGCAGCCGGGCTGCGGCGCCGCCGCCGCGCCTTCTGGACCGGTGGCGGGGGACCACCTCTTTATGGACGGAGAGGGGAGCAGGGGAGGGGGCGGCAAGCCGCGGGACGGCGCTGCGGCGGTCGAGCCAGTCGACGATGTCGGCGAAGACGGCGTTCACGTTGGCGTCGGGCTCGCCGGAGGTCAGTCCGTGCCACATCCCCGGGTAGAGCTTCATCGTCTTGTCCGAGCTCGCCGCCCTCTCGCACAGCGCGCGGCTGACCTCTGGGTCTGTCACCGTATCGGCCTCCCCGTGCAGCACGAAGAACGGCAGCGTCACCTGCTAGGGGGCCGCACCGAACTGAGCCTTTCCGGCGAGGGTGGCGGGAGAGCGAGCAAGCGAGCGAGCGAGAGCAAGAGAGAGAGCGGGGCACCTCGCCGAGGCAGAGTTCCAGGGCCATGCTGGTGCGGAGCAGCTCCAGGGCCGTCTTGAGCCGGGGCTTGTCCTGGTAGATGAGCTTGTTGCTCCGTATCTGGGCGCCAATGGCCATGGCGTCAGAACCAGTCTCTGTTTACCAGAGGGAAGGAGGGGATAATTCTACCTCTTCACGCTTGACGGGGTCCTTGAAGGCGGAGTCGATGACGTCCTTGGTGGGGACGATCTTCCACTTGGGGATGATCTCCTCGACGCGGGTCAGGAGGCTGATCACCAACGGATGCGGCTTCACCTTCTCCGAGATCTGCGTCGGCGGCGCGCTGGGTGAGGGAGAAGACGGCGGCGTGGAAGGGGGAAAAAAAAGGAGGACGCTGATACCCACCTTACACATGGGGGCAACGAGCACGGCGCCGTCCCAGAAGGTGGGATCCCTACGGTGAAGCTGCAGCGCCACCGCCCCTCCCATGGACTCGCCGTACAGGAACCTCCGCTTCTCCCGGTGCCCATCTTCAGCCGGCCACTTTCAGAATCACAGAGCTCGACAAGCCCAGAAAACACAGAGATAGATACAGAAAGGGAGATACCAACCGCAGACGGACTTGAAGAAGGCATCGCAGTCGGCGACGAGGTGGTCGAATTTCCTGATGTAACAGCGCGCGCCGGCGGACTTGCCGTGCCCTTCGTAGTCGACGCCGTACACGGCGTAGCCCGCCGTCGCCAGTCTCGTCCCGCAGCCTTCATCGCCGTCCCCATCAAAGGTACAGAAGCATCAAGTCATGAATTGTGAGACATCGCTGTTCGGGGTGGTGGGGGAAAGTTCCTGGGACCCATGGTGAAGACGGTGGGGGGGCCATCGCCGCCATTACTTCCGGGGACGCAAATTTGAGGATCGTATTACTTTATGCTCTTCTTTAAGAATTTCACCTAACATCGCCATTACTGCCGATGTTCAACTCTAGACGGCGCTGACAGTGACGAAGACGTAAGACACTAAGAGAGCATCAAGAGTGAATGCGGTTTTCCGTTCTGAATCGGAAGAATGCTTTGATTACGGTCTAGGGGTGGATGGGGATGCCGTCATCCCGAGCTAGGTCAGACGGATTACCAGAGAAGCACGACCATGGAGAAGGTGATCCACACGCCGGCGATTCGCACACATCTACGCAGCGGTGACGAGGATAAGGATGGGATGAAGTCAGAGAATGTGGACGGATCTCTCACCACACACGTCGCCATCATCCGACTATGTGCCTGCTATCAGGAGCCTACCGGCGGGGAGGAAGACGACCTGGGAGAGGAGGGACAAGAGCTGGAAGCTTCCGGCCAAATCTCTACCATGGAGCATGAATTCGGAAGTATCGGTGGTGAAATCGAATTCAACTTGAGCTGGTGGTCTGACAATTTCTTCGACGTATAATTTGAACTTTCCTGGCACTCTGTGAATCAAAGCCAGTCAAGAGTGAGCCGAGAGTAGTATGATCTGTACTCGGTGTGTACTCAATCAGATCAGTATTGAATGAATATCACGACAAGCGAGATCATTCATGTCGAAAAGTTTGAGACACCCAATTTGCGGATGTGAGGGAGGAAAGATCCGGAAGGGCACAGGCGATGGCTGCAATGCATAGAACATGGAGAATCCCAGATGCTTCTCCTTCTTTATTAAGATGTACGGAGAAGGCGTTTTGTAGTATATACCTTTCATGAAGCCGCTGCACTCCATCCCGTATCCTGCATCCCAGAAGCAATTGGAGAACAAGAGAGAGAAAACAGATCAGCAAGTGAATAAAAGTAATGGCCAGAATAACTAGCTTCCGGTTGATTCTCCAACGTGAAGGAGAGGGAGGACTGGATGCGGAGAGATCTTACTAACCATGGCAGAGGAAGACGAGGGCCTTGAGAGGCGAGGAAACAGGTAACCATCTGCACGTAAAAAGCTGCACACCTCTAGAGTTCGTGGTATACTCCTGCAAATCCCAGCCCCACAATCAATCCGGATTCATGTGAACACGAAACCGATTGGAGGTTCTGAGGACTGATTGAATCAGATTGAGGAGCTAGCTCACCTCCTGGTACTCCACCGCCATCTACACATCAGATGCTCAACTCCTCCGCAGTGTAACTACGCCGAAGGTTGAGTGGGGAGGAAGGGAAGAAGATGGGGGAGGGGGGGGGGGCGTGGTTAGTGATGAGGAGGGTCGAGAAGCCGGTGGCGGAGGTAGTTGCCGCATTTTCACAGATCCCAAGAACAAAGGATCGCACGGCTCAGACGTCATCCATCGACAGTTCGATATTTAATTACCTCCCCAGACAGTGATCCCGCGGGGCGGGGCTCTTTAACTCTCGGCGAGGGGCCGGCGGAGGGACGCCTGATCAGCCAGGCGGCCGGCGCCGGCGCCGCGCAATGTGAGCTCCCTCCGGGGAGATCCGCCATAGACGCCGAGGCCCTCGCCGACTGGGGACCAGAGAAGAGATCTCCCCCTGGTCCTCGCGGCCGCATTCGCCATGAAGCTGGCGGTCGATCGTCGCCGCCATATTCGCAGAGGCGCTGGTGGGCCACTCCTCGTCGCCACCCCGCGCGGTGGATTCCAGTAAGATCCGCCATGTATGCCGAGTCTATGCACCGATCGTCAGCGGAGATCCACGATTTCCGAGCGTAATCTGCCAAAAGACCATTGCAGAAATGCGAAGTGAAGGCCGATGACGGGAGCTTGGGGATCTCAGCGACCATGGAAGTAAAATAAATGCCGGCACGGCAACGCCATCTTCGAGGTCATTCCTCCTCGTCTCTTAAGGATGCAACTCCTCTGCCGTACTCCCTGCCCCCGGCTATTTGGACGATCTAATTTATTGAAAAATGACAAAACGAAATTTCAAAACGCACTTTTGAAACTTGGGTACATCGAGTAATCCTTAAATCTTCGTAATAAATTTGAAAATCTGAAATTGTGATTTTTTCTATCATAAAGTTGCCGAATATGCATGTTCTTCTAACTCCACCGATAGATTGGTTTCATAACTTCACGACAAGATGGCGTGGCATGTCTGATGGATTCCAAGACTAAACAAAGTCATAATACATTGTTATTCTGGATGGAAATGTTAGCGGTGAATAATGGTAATACAACGAATTTTGACCAGTGAGATTATATCCATTTGTAATAATAAAGTCAACATGTGAATATTGCGATAATTGTATAAATATTTTCCTGGGATACAGGTTGAATTTCTCAATAGAATGTTGCATGCTTATAAATAATTAGGTGAGCACTATTTGTTAAGCTTCTCTTCATTTCATTAGAGTGCTCATTCGAATTAGTATAATACAACATATTATAGTCTACATCACATCCATAATATATCCATTCTAACATTCAATGTATATGTAATGATGTGCCAAGAAAACCATTTTGCATAGTTACAGAAGGAAACTATATCAAATGATTTTTCGATTATAACGTTTTCTATAAAAAGTATCATTTTTTTCAATATAAAATGTGAAGTCACTTACATATTAGGCATCAAAATGAATACGTTGAAGGTATGCACACATTCAATTGATTATACACAAAAGTAATTTCCTTTTTTAAAAATGCACTATCCAACTAATATGACATATATATATATATAGTTTACCAAATATGGTGTATAAAATATCCGTTGACCAAGTAAGTACAAGTGGTTTTCTGTGTTTTCAGCCAGGTAGAGCATCAAGGCAGAGAGTTAGCTCCCGCTACAGGTTCTTCGAATTTTCGAGATTCATGTTCTCCGTAGCGAGCAACGAGCTCAGAGACCTGATCCGGCCAACTTGTTTGCCTCCAGATGCGAGGTACCGTCAAGCTGATCTCATCCTCTCACCCTTCTCTCAACCTCTCCCACCCGACCCCCGACTGCTTCGTCTGGAACACCCTCATCAAGGCGGGCGGCACTTCCGCCACCACCGCTGCCGCCGCCCTGCTCGTCTACATCCGCATGAGGCGCCACAGCGTCTCCCCAGACCTCTACACCTTCCCCTTCCTCCTCCAGTCCTTCTCCACCCCCTCCCACCTCCCCTCCGGCCGCCGCCTCCACGGCCATCTCCTCCTCTCGGGATTCATCTCCGACGCCTTTGTCCAGAACTCCCTCATCAACATGTACTCCACCTGCGGCGACCTGGAGGAGGCCCAGAAGCTCTTCGGCGAGGTCCCTCGCCCGGACCTCCCCACCTGGAACTCCATCATCAAGGCCCATCTGCGGCGCGGCGCGATCGAGGCCGCCGCCCAGCTGTTCGAGGAAATGCCCGAGCGGAACGTCGTCTCCTGGACCTGCATGATCGACGGCCTCGCCAAGTGCGGCGACGATAGAAGAGCCCTGGAGCTGTTCCGGGAGATGCAGGGGATGTGCGGTGCCGCCCCCAACGAGTTCACCATGTCCGCCGTCCTCTCCGCCTGCGGGCGGCTCGGCGCGCTCGAGCACGGCAAGTGGGCGCACGCCTTCATACGCCGGCGCTGCATGCGGGTGGACGCCGTCCTCGGTACCTGCCTGATTGACATGTACGCCAAGTGCGGCAGCATCGAGAGGGCCTCGCAGGTGTTCGACGCCATGGACGCCCGCGACAGGGACGTCCCCGCCTGGAGCGCGATGATCGCCGGCCTCGCCCTGCACGGCCGCACGGGGGAATCCGTCGCGCTCTTCGATCAGATGGTCGCCCGCGGCGTGACCCCCAACGGCGTCACCTTCCTAGGCGTGCTCTGCGCGTGCGCCCACGCCGGCCGCGCCGAGCAGGGGGCGGCCCTCTTCCGCCGGATGAGCGTGGACTTCGGGATATCCCCCTCGATCCAGCACTACGGCTGCATGGTCGACCTCTACGCCCGCGCCGGGCTGGTGCGCCGCGCGCTGGAGCTCGTCGAGTCGATGCCCATGGAACCCGATGTGCTCATCTGGGGGGCCCTCCTGAGCGGCTCGAGCCTCCACGGCGCCGTCGGCACCTGCGAGTTCTCCCTCACCAAGCTCATCGCCCTGGAGCCCCTCAACAGCGGCGCCTACGTCCTTCTCTCCAATCTTTACGCCAAGCTCGGGAGATGGCCAGCGGCGCGGCAGGTGAGGGGCCTCATGGAGGCCAGGGGGGTCAGGAAGCCCCCCGGCTGCAGCCTGGTCGAGCTCGGCGGCACCATCTACGAGTTCTCCGCAGGCGACGACGCCTACCCGGAGTCGGACCAGATACGCCGGATGCTAGGCGAGATGATGCGGAGGCTGAGGGAAGCGGGGTACGTGGCCAACACGGGGGAAGCGCTGCTGGACCTGGACGAGGAAGGGAGGGAGGCGGCGCTGGCCCTGCACAGCGAGAAGCTGGCCCTCGCCTTCTGCTTCCTCAAGACGGAGCCCGGTACGCCGCTGCGTGTCGTCAAGAACCTTAGGATGTGCGGCGACTGCCACGCCGCCTTCAAGCTTGTGGCGGAGCTCTACGAGCGGGAGATCGTCGTCAGAGACTGCAGCAGGTTCCACCATTTCTCCTGCGGCCTGTGCTCCTGCGGAGACTACTGGTGAATGGATGAACGAACCACAGCCGATGAGCTCAAATGACCCATCAGGATAACAGACCTGATAAGCCCAATAAGGCTTACTGGGTCAGAGAGGGCCCGCAAAAATGCGGGTCTCACAACCTAGAGTGGCAATTTTTGAATAAATCCCTCTAATATTTTAAACTTTCGATACACCTTTGAACTGATCTTATTTGTCTATGACACGACCGTCTACTGGCCCATTAAGAAAAGCAGATCCGATAAGCCCAATAATACCTACGAAAGAACCCAGTTACAAAAAATGGCGCACTTGTATTAAAACACTATACTGGGTTTCATACAATTTATGGATGTTTTTGGGTATAAATGTAAAAGGAATAAAGCTGTTATAAAATTCTGATGGAAAAGAGAAGAGAAAGGGCCATAGAGTTGCCCCCCCTATCTGCTCGTCAAAAGCAGCCACAAACAGAAGCGGGTAGTCTCTCCAGGCTCGCCGGCAGTATGGCCTCCACCAACCCCACCACCCTCCCACCGCCTCCGCAGCTGACCCCCGCCGGCGAGAACGGGGAGGCGTCGCCGGCGCCGTCGGAGGAGGAACTGTCGCAGTCGCCGGCGTTGAGGCCCTCTGTGGCCTCCATTTCTCTCTCCCTCTCCTCTATCCTCTCCGCCCCCAAGGTCTCTCCTTCTGTGGCGGCCCTCCCTTCCAAGGTCAGTATTCCGTCTCAGATCTCCGCAATCTCCCACCTCTCCCTCTCCTCTTCTTCCTCCGCTGCCTCGAGGCCGTCCTGCAATTCCCGGTCCGCCGCCATATCCGCCTTCCCCCTCCAGAACCCCCTCCGTCACATCACCCGCCGCCCGGGTGAGCCCACCAACCCCGCGGGCGGTCGCCGCTGCACGGTTGTCTGGTTCCGTAATGATCTGCGAGTCCATGACAACGAGGCCCTGACCACAGCCAGCAACGATTCCCTCTCCGTCCTCCCCGTATACCTCTTCGACCCGCGGGACTACGGCAAATCCTCCTCTGGCTTCGATAAGACGGGTCCTTACCGCGCCACTTTCCTCCTGGAGTCCGTCCGCGACCTCCGGAACAACCTGAAAGCTCGTGGATCAGATCTCGTCGTGAGGATCGGGCGGCCTGAGACAGTGCTCGGGGAGCTGGTGCGGGCGGTGGGGGCGGATGCGCTATACGCGCACCAGGAAGTGTCCCATGACGAGGTACGGACGGAGGAGAGAGTGGGAAAGGCAATGGAGGAGGAAGGCGTGGAGGTGAAGTACTTCTGGGGAAGCACATTATACCACATCGAGGACCTACCTTTCGATCTGCAGCAGATGCCATCGAACTATGGAGGTTTCAGAGAGAAGGTGCAGGGGTTGGGGGTGAGAAAGACGATTGAGGCGCTGGATCAACTCAAGGGAATCCCAGCAAAAGGGGACGTAGAACCAGGGGATATTCCAACCTTGATGGACCTTGGCCTTACTTCACCGACGGCAGTGACTCAGGTGCCTCATTTTTCCTTGTTGAAGTTCTCTTATTTGACCTTCTGATCGAAACTCTATTGTATTATTTTTTTATATATCTTTAAAAACGTGGAATTTCCATGATTGCTGTGATCTGGTTCCGACTATGATATATTAGAACGATATGGATTTTAAGACTTTAGTATCTCAAAGTTTTCTATGGTGCCATAGTGGGGCTGGTCCAACCATTTAGATTGAAGGAAGTTAAATCCGGTTAAATATACACTGAAAAATTTCCCAACAATGCTGGAGATGAAGTTCTGTTTCTGTGACGAGACACTGGAGCCAATTCCAGCCAACTGTTATCCATTCCAAACCCGAGTATAGAATTTGTGTTGTAGACTTGTCGTGGTTGTTATTATTGGGCTTCAAACACAGGCCATGCGAAAGCCATAACTCTTCATGAGCTTCCACTGTTATTCCTTCCATAGAATTCATGCACATATACATGGTAATAACTGTTGAATCCGCATTAGAAAGAATGATATCTTTGATGGGAATCGGTCTCTCCTTATTCTTATTGCTGGACCTCAAGCAGGCCATGATTCTGTTTTAATGGTATCTTCGTACGCAGTAAACTGATTGCATGATTCAAACTTGCATATACACGACAAAGAGAGCACAATTATCGTTTTCAGTGCAATATATGAATCTTAGTTTGAAAAATAAGATGCTTATTGTGGTGAATTACGCAATCTTATTTTTGACCTGCTGTCCTAGCCTCTGACTTGCGACGACTATGATGCATTTTCAATGGATTTGCACGCCCCATGCTTGACTTTAATGGGTATCAAGTCCCAGATTCATATTCTGTGGTTCTTTTGTCTTTAATTCGCAATTTTGATAGAATGTTTTCTGAGAAATGAAGGTCGATAATTTTTTTATTATCTACGTTTGCCACCATAGCTCTCCTACTGAAACCCGCTTCCTCTTGATAGAATGTTTTGCAGCCCAAAGAAATCCTCCATCTCAGAGATTGGTGGCTTTGTTCAGTGCTTCCAGCTCCGTCCCTGCTTCAAACCATTTTGTCTTCTACATATTACCATATCCCTAGAGTCAATAATTTCTCTAAATCTAAAACTAGTGCTGAGGAAAACCACACAATCTCTGAGATCGAGTTCTAGACTTTGGCCGTGAATTATTTGCTATAGTTGGAACGCACATTTACCTTTTGAATCAACATGCTCAGGGTACAATTGTTTTTTATTCAAACCCATTCCCGATTCTCATCTCTTCACGATTCACACTTCCCGCATATTAGAGTCAAATCTCTGATAAAATGATCATATGCCCTCGTGGTGAATTATTAGGATATTAGGCCCGCCAGCAATGCATCTCTAATTGGTGGCGAAAGCCAAGCGCTGGAGAAACTCAAGCGGTTCGCTGCTGAATTCCGGACTCATCCAAACAAGGGAAACAAGGATGGCAACCAGGACAGCATTTATGGTGCGAATTTTTCCTGCAAGATCTCCCCATGGCTAGCCACGGGCTGCCTCTCCCCACGCTTCATGTTTGACGAACTGAAGAAGACGGCCACAAGGTACCCATTCCGCAAGAACTGGGAAATGCCTCCGAATTCGAATTTTTATTCAGCCAAATAAGGATGCCCAGATTCTACTCCTGATCTCTGTTGTCTCGATTTTCTTAGAACAATCTCTGCTGCCTCTGCTCCCAACAAGGGGGGGATGAATTGGCTGATGTTCGAGCTGCTTTGGAGGGACTTCTTCAGGTGATTAGATCTTCTCGAGGAAATTAATATATCTGGGCCATCTGCTGGAAGATTTCCATAATCGCGGAAATTCTCTCTGGGTATCCATCTCCAGGTTCATCACCAAGAAGTACAGCTCCAGGAAGAAGGTCGAGGCCGTACCCGCCACCGCTTGCACCGGAGCACTGCTCTGAGTCCCCTCTGCCATGGCCGATCCAGCTCCGAGATCTAGTGAACTCTTAGCATTGGGGTATTTGTCTGCATGCATTCCCCTGATGACTGTGCTGTTGAGGTATGATGCCTGTCTGTTCTTCGCCCTCAAATCATCCAGACTTCATTCATATTCATCTCTCTCTCTCTCGCTCGCTAGATATCTCTATGTGAAATTAAATACAGAGGCTTGGCCTTTTTCGGGCCGGATCCTAGCCCAGAACGGTAGCTGAGTTCGGGCTCGGCCCACGGCCCGATTATAATCATTGTAGATCTGGTGCGGGTGAAGAAATGAGGAGCCCCACGTGGTAGGGCCGCTATCACCTGAGCTGTGGTGGTGTTTTTCACGTCGAGGTGTTCAAAGTGAAAATATTATTAACTTTTAGCCATAAACTTTTAGATATTGCGTGGGTATGATGACGTAGGTTTCACGGTGCGGATATAAATATGTGAGTTTTTAATGCTCTTCTGCGTTTCTAAAATTTAAGAGGGTTTTATGAGAAAAATAGCTGTATAAAGCGGCTGACTTAATCTTGGCCGAAAGAAAACTGTGGTGACAAGAATCGGCGGCGTGGGTTTTTTATGCTTATATCCCTCCTCTGAATCTTATTTAAAAATATGACCACTCAAGAAAGATAGTGAATGCGTTTGGCAAACGAACGACTCTGGGCAAAAAAAAATCCTTCCCTGGAGGGAGGGTGGGGGGGGGCGGGGGAGAGTTATATGATTTTGTTTAAAAACTGGTATAAAAAGTTTACCTTCCGTTTATAAGGGGTAGCTGGGCGGGGGGGTTTTGGATAATTATACAATTTCTCAGAAAAATGTGTCATGAATGCAAAAGGGTCAGATATGTATTATGCATTCGGTCAGGCGGTAGTATTATGGTAGCCGTGAAGGTAAAGGCGGGGAAATCTGGAAGGGGGGAAGAAAGCTCCACTTCTGGTAGCTTTCATCCGCTGCCGGAGAGATCAGAGGAAGCGGCGATGATGACGGAGGAGAGGAGGAAAGGAGGCATCGGTGGCGGTGAGCCGCCGTCGGCGGCCTTCCAGATGGTGTCGCTGGATGAGAGTTCCTCGATGGTCACATCGTCGACGACGGCGAACTCCAAGAGGAGAATCATCGTGAAGAGCGCCGACATGAAGGAGGACATGCAGAAGGAGGCCATTGACTGCGCCGTCGGCGTACTGACACTCTCCTTGCTCTGCTTTCGCCGCGGCTGTCTCTATTCGTCGTGGTTATCGGTCTCCTCGACGTGTCAAATACGTAATCCCCTTCGTCACATGTTTCTATGTTGCTCTCTGGATCGAACAGGCTTTCGAGAAGCACGGGGTGGAGAAAGACATTGCCGAGTACATCAAGAAGGAGTTTGATAAGAATCATGGTTCTACCTGGCATTGCATTGTCGGCCGCAACTTTGGTAGCGTTTACTTTTACCCTGCGCTGAACTTCATGTTTCGTTGTGAAAATTCGACGGTTGCCACAATTTTGGGTTCGAGTTTGTTTCATGCTCTCTCCTGACCAGAAGAATGTGGAGACTGAGTTATTAACCATCATATCTTGTCGGATTTCTTTTGCGACTGCTTTGTTCTCACCCGTATGCGCTAGATCTGTGGATTTTTTGGACGTGTAGAATTCTGTAAATTATAAAATTTCTGTCCTTTTAGGGTTTGGTTTGGTTTGGTTTGGTTTATCGTTCAACTTTCCTGGATTAGTGCTCTGCCTCCTTATTTATCAACTTCATCTGACTTTGTGATATTTTTTTGCACATTCTTACATCTGAATATATGCTATCGCGACTTGTGGCGTTATACTGGTTGTGTTTGATTCAAAACCCATGAAAAAAATTATTTTCTGTTATATTTCTCTGTTAGAAATTTCTGTGTGAGTTTTATCTTCATACTGTTCTTTATCTGTTGAATTTTCTCTGTTGATTTAACTTCATATTGTTCTTTATCTTCTTTTAAACCCGTAGGACTTGCAGAATATAATCTACATGTAATCTGGTGTTTTGGAAAACTATCGTAGAAAATCCTCACCTGTATGACTGGGAAGCAGATGAGCGAGAATTATTTACGATAGTTACAGATGTATATGTCTCATAATGCAGATTTTGTTTATCCGATTTACAAAATATTTCCATCTACACTACTGGAGTTCTAGTTCTAATGATTGTAATTATTGTGCCTATAATTATTGTAGAAATTGAGTGTAACTCGTATTAATGCACTCAGTTCTAAGAAATTTAGTGCAAGCTTGATTGCAATTAGTCTCCTGCACTCAAGTTATAACTGAGGAAGAGGTAGCCTATTTTCGTAAGGGCTTTTTTATGCATTTTTCTAGAGATCCAGGTGTGCATCGGACTTTCCTTGACCATATGTTCCTTTTCTTTAAAATAATTGATGATGGTACCAGTTTTCGTTTGCCTTATTTGAACGTTTCTTGCATAGTCAACTACGGGGATGTGTATAGAAGTCCAAACAAGCTTTATTTGCATCTTTTACATTTTTTTTCCCTTTGGAGTCTGTCTCGACTATGGAGTCCTGGCTTCTTCATCTTGAATAGAAAGGTGCTGGTGTGGGAGGTTTCGTTAGAGTCTTCTTTTTGTGCCAGGAACAGATGAATATTGTGGTGAGGATAGCTGCCTAAGGACTCATAAATGAGTTTAACACATCAGTCCTCCATGTTCAACAAGAACCGGGAAAATCAGTCCCTTATTGTAAAAGAAATGACATTTTACCAGAAGAGCTTGAGTAAAAAAAAAATTCTATTCATTTTCTGTTGAAAAATAAAGAGATGGCGCACAGTTTTTTTCCTTTCTAATTGCAGTGCTATGCATGTTCCATCCATATTTTGTACTACATGTTGGTCCATTCTTACTAATTATCGTCTCACTTACATGATGCATTGTTTAGTGCCTTTTTCGTCCCAAGGTTCAACATAAAAAGCAGTTTTTGTGTGAAGAACCCGCTAGCTAAGCTTCCTCTCTCTCCACCTATCCCTGCACATAGTACAATTATAGTCCTCATATGGCATTATTTGTTCGAAAACATAACTCCTGAACCTTTACGAACTGGCCTTATGGGCCTGTGGTAGCCTTCTCCAGTGGTGGTGTCCATTCAACTGGAAAACGAGAGAAAGAGCTTTAGGAAGATTTGATGTACTTCTGGAAACCAGCGAAGGGCGTATGAGGAACCACACTTTCTGGATGGTGAGATTTGGATCTGAGAGGAAAATGCATAATATTCTACTGAGGTAGGACTTAGTCTGACTCACCCGGGGGGAAGTTGGCATGGTGACTATGCTAATGACACTGAATATCCCAGGACGATATTATATATCTATATATCTGTAATATGCATACATGTGTGTGCCATTAAATATATTGAGGCTAAACGAAAGCATGTGATTTGAGTTATTCTGTGTAATGTGGGACAGGCTCATATGTGACGCACGAGACAAATCACTTCATCTACTTCTACTTGGACCAGAAGGCCATCCTGCTGTTTAAATCGGGCTGACAAGGGCCGGGAGAAGTTCTCTGGCTTGATATATCTGTGCCTCTCTACTGCAAGCCTCATCCAGGGAGACACCTGTGGCACTGTAAATCTCGCTGCTCCCATGCTTTTTGGGCGTGTTGCAACCTTAGCCTTAATTAGTTTGTCTCCTCCTTCCCCGTGTTCCTCCTCTCTGATGTAATCCTGGTTCCCGTGTCTGAGAAATAATACTTCTGTTGAGTAGGTTGATGATTCCAGACGACAAGACTTCTTCATTGCCACCTCTGGGCTCCTCCCTCCAAGTTTCTCTCTCTCTCTCTCTCTCTCTCTCTCTCTCTCTCGCTCTCTCTCTCTCTCTCTCCCTCTCTGTATCTATCTATCTCCCTCCCCCACCCTCTGCCTCTTTGCCTAAGCCCTGTGTGGGTCATCCTAGTTGGTGTGCACCTCACCCATGAACAAGCATTGATGATGCTTTCCACGTGGATGAAGTGATCGACTTTCAGGTTTTAGGTCATCAATGGGCTGCTTCTCATTGACCATGAGTGCACGCCATGGCCTTAAAACAAGGGTACCAGGCTACCATCATATCTATTAGAAGGTGGGCATACAACCTCTATCTACAACCTTTTTGTTGTCTTTTACAAAACAAATTCAAGTGAATCACTTCTCCATCAGTTTCCAATGAGAACTCTTTTGTATTTGACTTATGAATGACAGCTAATTTAGCAATATAAATTTGTTATAAATTTCCAAATATTTTCTTATGATGCCCAGTTTCCCTTATAAACCTGAACAAAAGATAGAAGAGATTTTATAGATGGGACAAAGTTGTATAAGATGGCTGGGTTGCCACTCAAGTGGACAAGAAACACAAGTTATGGGCTTCCATATCAAGCCTACCTATTAAAGACCCCACCTCTCACTTATCAAGGAAGAGTAAAATGATAAATTCATAAAATGAATAAATGATACTCTGTAGGAGTATACTATTTATTGACAAAATAAAAAATATCAAGATCATGCACAGTGGAAATATTGTAAGAAAATTTTATTAATTGTCCTTGTTTGCATCGTATATGATCATTTATCAAACTAGAGAATGGACATGAAAGAAGATTCTACAACTTCATTTTGAGCATTGTCTAATAATGATTCGACTCCAAATCAAATGCATATAGGAGATCAAAAATATAGAGTGATTAATAGAAGAAATAATCCACTAAGTTCTTACTTTTCGTTAAATTCATACTTGTCCAAAGGTCTCCCCTTCTCTCCCTAAATTGAGCCCTAATACTCTCTTACAGAGATCTTGTAATTAGCATCTTACCACCCTTTTAAGCATATTGTTTCTTTTGACTACAAAGTCTTCTCCTTTGTTTGAAGTAAATAATTGGCAAAGTTGTATCAATATTCTCTTGACTATTGAGCACCTTATCCTCAAGGTAGAATTCCAAGCATCGATCTTGAATGTCAAAGTGGGTGATCAAACTAGATCTAATTGTTCTTTGGGGTGGACCTTCAAATGAAGTTTGTTATTGAGGCCTTCAAGCAAAGGTTGATTGTGGTCTTTTAGTCTCAAGGCTTTACATAATTAAAATATATAAACAATGGGATGAAGTAAAGATGTTGAGGGAAGGTCAAGGCAATATTGGGCCGCAATTGTAAGGATGCCACAAAGGTTGATTGATCTGCCTTTGTCTTTATTTGACTCTGAGCTCGATTGAGATAATGTTTGAGTAGGTCTAGTGTTTTGTCCTTATACAATTATTGAAGTCAATAGTGATCCATAGCACAATAATGGCAATAGATCTCTCCCTCATGACATCTTACAAAAATTGTCTCAGTGATGTTGTGGTAAGGCATGTTGTAGCAAATATTCACTCAATGTAACCAATTGTACTATATTTTTGGATTGTTGGAGGAAAAACATCAAAAATAATTTTCCAAACAAAGGTTGATTACATCTATTTACTCATGCATTTGAGGATGAGGTGCCTTGAAGCTTGAATAATTATGACTAGAATAAACTCATGAGAATGGAGTCACAATAAGAGATAATATATTTTATAATTCTTTGCATGCACATTATTTTTCTTGTGAATTTGTCAACCATAATTATAAATGAGTGTTTAAAGGGGAAAAAGTGTTACTTAGATAATCCACAACCACACTAATATAACATCATAACAACTAGATCAAATAAAACTTTTAATAAAATTTATGAGAATATAATCCAAAATATTCTCTAGTATATAGAGAGGATGCAGTAATTGATGATAAGGAAGAAGATTTATTTTGTTGACATGTTGAGTACTCATCCACATATTTCTTGATTTGTTACTCCATCCAGACTCAATAAAATTGGTGTGTGGTGCTTCTGTAAGTTTTGAGAAAACCAATGTGTTTTCAAATTGAGATATCATGAAAGTCTTTCAATACTTTCTCTATTATAGATGATTGTGCAAGAGGAGGAGATGAGAGAGGAATGATAGTTGCATAATCAAATGGATTTGAAAATGGAGGTGGGCATCATAAGGGAGATGATCTATATACACCTACAAGAAAATGATAGAGAGAGATGCAAAGTGGGAAATTTTTTGTTTGATCAATAGTTTATTACATTTGATTAGTAAATAATATCCATAATATCAAGTTGTGCAATTCAATTAAAATTGAAAAATTAGATAAGTAGATAAAAAAGTTTCTTGATTCAAGGAACATTGTTAATAACTAGTTCTATTGATGATATAATTTTCATATTTATCAAATAGATGTTAATTATTTTGACAAAGATGTAGTTAAGAAATTTTAGCCTATGATTCAAACCTATGCTTGGATTACAAGGAATTAATGAGACTTCAATCAATATCACTCTCAAGATTTTGCAAAATATGCTAATATATTATCCTTTGAGAAAACATTGTCAGCAAAAAGTAAATAAAATCAAGACATCTTTTTTACTACTGCAGCTAAATCTAATGAATTTCCAAAAAAATAAAAAATAAGATAAATTTAAACTTTAAATCTTTCAAGTTTATGTAGAAAAGGAGTTTCTGATTTGACAGCACCCATTTTCCTTTCTAGGGGTTTAGTGGGCCTTCTGTAGGACATTCGGGCTCGAATAAGCTTGGGCCCGGGCCGTTGAGTTCTCCTCATTTTTTATATTTTAATTAATGCTGCAAATTACAAAAAGATTATCGTTTACGAAGGACGGTTAGATCCGAAACCGGTAGTAAAAATGAACCCGATTGCCATCATCCGGATTGCGATCCGAAGTCCTCGAGGCACCTATATAATCATCCGCACGTTATCTTAGCTAGGTTCCCTGGGAGCGGAGTGAAAACCCTAGAGCGGTCGAGGTAGCCGGCGGAGGCGACAGGGGCGACCATGGTATCGTCATCCTCCTTCTGTGTTCTTCTGCAAGCCGCCACGGGGAAGCGGAAGGTTCCTCGATTCGTATTTGTGATCGGCTGCAACCGGTCACGCCTCTGCATTTTTGTCTTTGCAGGGTATTGATCTCGTCGCCGGTGGGAAGAGCAAGAAGACCAAGCGCACTGCGCCCAAGTCGAATGATATTTACCTCAAGCTCCTTGTTAAGGTCAGTTTGGACGAGATCTGAACATAAATCCAAGTTTTATCTCGCACGGTGATATCTCGTGTTCTTTGTTTTAGTCCGTCTTCTCGTTCGAGCTGAAATCTTCTCTTGTGGGTGCAGCTGTATAGGTTTCTGGTGAGGAGGACCGGTAGCAAGTTCAATGCAGTCATTCTGAAGAGGCTGTTCATGAGTAAGATCAACAAGCCGCCCATCTCTCTGTCCAAGCTCCTCAAATTCATGAAGGGGAAGGTCTGGTTAACCGTTACCTTTCTTATCTTCTATTTTACTTTGTCTTGATTAGTTTCTATTCCTTCGTAGTCGTTATCTCTCTGTTAAATAGTTATTTTCGTTTTCCATGTACCAGGAGGACAAGATTGCAGTGATTGTGGGAACGGTTACTGATGATCTGAGGGTGCACGATGTCCCTGCGCTGAAGGTGACTGCTCTGAGATTCACAGAGCGAGCAAGAGCTAGGATCCTCAAAGCCGGAGGGGAGTGCTTAACGTTTGACCAGCTTGCTCTTCGTGCACCACTGGGACAGGGCACGGTAGGAAACTCATATCCTCTCCCTAAATTGGCTCACTCGTAAAATATTAGACTATATTTGATATATTTCTCTTTAGATGGCCTTGGATTTTAGAATTTTACATCAAAACTTTGAATCGCGTGATTAACTACCCTTTTTTGTTCTGTACTGAAAATGGTGGTATAACATTTGTAATTCGAAGTTCGTTCGGAAAATGCGATTGCCTTCATATTTTATAGATCATTTAGTGGTTTGTGTCATTCGACTTCTCTTGTCATAGTCATCCGGGAACTGTAATTGAGAAGGCGGAAGCTTAGATCCTGATCTTTTAAACTTTTTTATTCAATGAGATCGATCAGACATGACAGAGAAATGAGCATGTGTCAAAAGTTTTGCTTCAGAACTCGTACTGAATTCCTATTCCTCTGATTCGCAGTAATACTACTGATGAATTTTTTTTGTTGATCTCCTTATAGGATGGTTTCGAGAGAGAAAAATATATCTTTCCGTCGATCAACGATTGATATCTGCTGCTCATGTTGATATTCTGAGTGTTCGAGCGGTTTTTCCGAGAGTTCTGTCCAATATTTTTCTTTTTCAGGGCTTTGTTGTTCAATATCCATGTGCACTAGCCTTCTAAAGCTGCAAGCAAACATGGACTTTTTTCCGTTTATGCTTAGTGGGTCAGAGTATCTTTCTATAGCTGTTTGTCTTTTTTCATCGATTCCTCAAGTATTTGGAAGCATATTTCGAAAATTCCGGAGAAACTGAACCTGTCCATACAGTGTACCATAACTCCAATGTTTTGATTTTTTTTTTTTTTGGGGGCTGAAGGCGCTGATTCTTTAGGCGCACTCCTCTACTGCTCTGATGATATAATTGTAATCCCAGCTCATTATGAGGGCCTCCTTCGTGGAAGACCTAGGAATGGATTCAAATACAATATCTGAGCTTATGTTCGGTAGATATTCCGAGTTCAGTTTTTAAAAAATAATTTTGCGCATCTGTTCGGTTGAGACCCAACTGGAAATCCATGATGTTTCACTTCTACTGATGCCGCAGAGGCAATCGGGTGATTGAATTGTCATGTATTCCATTCCAACACACAACATTCTCCTACATGACGTGACTTCAGTTGATTATACTTCTTGTTGATGGTGTGATGTGCAGCATTTGTGGGCATCAGCTCGAGCTAACAGTGGCATGCATATTCAGCTGTTCAATAAAAATAAGAACGGCAATAATAGCTATCCCACATGGTGGGAGCAATGAATAGTAATGGACTTCCTGTGTGTATTATAACCCTCATGACGTGAAAACCCCGAACGTCATCTTGCTGTTTGTTTCCTGATAGCTTAAATTCTCTCTCATTTCACCTGACAGTAGTCTTTTTTCACTCTTAATCTGTGTCATTTCTTCTTCCCACAGGTTCTGCTCAGGGGGCCTAAGAACGCCAGGGAGGCCGTGAAGCACTTTGGGAAGGCCCCCGGTGTCCCGCACAGCCACACCAAGCCTTACGTGCGTGCCAAGGGGAGGAAGTTCGAGAAGGCCAGAGGGCGAAGGAACAGCAGGGGCTTCAGAGTTTGAGCCGCTCCAGGTCGCGAGCATCTCCAGGTTGCTTCTAGTTGAGTTGAATCGGTGTTTAGTTGTTGAAGAAGGATCTTTACTTGTTCTCGTCGTTTTTGCCCCATTTTTCTCTTCTCGTCTTCCTTTCGAGGTGATGCAAGACTTGACAGACAGACTTCCCCTCATCTTTATTTATGAAAGACCACCAGCATGAAGGGATCATTTCACTAATCTAGGAAATCATATATATTCTTCTAATGTTCCCTGTTTACATGCCCCTTCTGTCTCCTCCACCAATGTGCAATCGTTTTTTTTTCTGTTTTTTTAATAAAGTTTGACTTTTTCTTATTGGGCCATCCGGCAGAAACGCCCACAATATCAATCTCTTAATGATTGAGGTGAATTCATGGGTGATCAAATGAAATGTGGCACACGGTGCTCGTTCGATAGAGAGAGAGAGAGAGAGAGAGAGAGAGAGAGAGAGAGATGCATCAGATCAGAGAGAGGGAGATGAAGTCGGCGAATGGGCCGGAGGAGCCGGCTCCAGGCCGGCGGGGGCGGGGAGCAGGCCGGGGAAGTAGGGCACCCCGGAGGGTTTGATCCAGCGGTTCCCCTGGATGAATATCTCCGCTGTGAACTTGACCGCGCGCTCGTGGCTCGTCTTCTTCACTCCTCTCCACGTCGCCCTCTGCGTCGTCACCGCCCCGGGCCCCCTGTTCTCAAACTCCGAGTAGAAGCAGGTGCTCAGCGCGAAGTCCCCCATCCACGGCAGCCACCCCTGCGGATCTATCAGGTCGTCGATCTGCGACTGCATCACCAGTGTCCTCGAGTACTCCTTCCACGGCCTCCCCAGATACGACCTCAGCCTCCTCCTCACCGGAAAATACTCCTCGTCGGCGGCGATGGTGCAGTTCTGCAGCACGATCCCCGTCGGCTCCCGGCGGTCCTTCCTCCCCTGCGCCGTCACGATGTTCTGCTGGTTCTCCAGCGGCCTCCTCACCAGCAGCAGGCAGTTCTGGAACACCACCGCCGAGTTGCCGAACACGAAGTCGATGGTGCCGGAGATGGTGCAGTCCCTGTAGAACTGCCGCTTCGTGTGCGCGTACAGCGTGTCCTGGTACCCGTCCATCTGGCAGTTGTAGAAGATGGACATGTCCGACTGCACCCTCAGCGCCACCGCCTGGTGCTTCGCCGCCCCCGCCGTGTTCTCGAACCCCATGTTCTTGGCGATGAATCCGTCGCCGATCACCGCTGCGCCATGGAAGTACAGAGTTCACGTTGGGAACTTGCTTGTGGGAGGAGGGAGGAGGATTAGATTACCGAAGGTGGCGGTCTTGAAGGTGGGGGTGCCGTCGACGAAGTTGAGGGCGCCGGTGATCTTGGTCTTCGTGGGACCGTCGCCGATCATCATGAGGTTGGTGAGGCTGCGGTTGACCTGGACGTTTTCTTCGTAGGAGCCCTCCTTGATGTACATGACGGTGGTGGTGTTTTTCTTCTTGGGCACGGCGGCGAGGGCCTCGTTGATGGTGGTGAAGTTGCCGCTGCCGTCCTTGGCCACCACGATGTCGGCGGACAACTCCGCCGCCTCCAGCGCCAGCAGCCGCCGCCGCCCCGCGTCCACCCACCGCGGCTGCTGGTCGTCTTCTGGTTCTTGGTCGTCGGAGGAGAGGAGGCGGCGGGTGAAGGAGGGGATTTGGAAGGAGGTGAAGACGGAGGAGACGTCGTTGACGATGGCGAGGGTGTTCTGGGTCAGCGCCATGGAGGCGTTCATGGCCTTGCGCATGGCGGCCCCCGCGTCGCCGGTGGCGTTCTCGAACCCGTCCAGGCAGGTCTCCTGGTAGGTGATGGCAGCGCTCAGCCAGACCTTGAGATCCTCCACCACCTTGTTCATCTTCGAAAGGTCAACGGCCCCCAGCTGGGCGGCGGAGTTCTTCAGGTCGTCGACGGCGTACTCCAGCAGCTCCTCGCAGTTCTCCAGCGCGTGCTTCGTCCTCGGGTCCGCCGCTGCCTCCTTCAGCAGCGCCGACTGGTTGAACACCTGTTTGACGTGCTCGATCGCCACCGTGAAGGTGAGCTTCACGAGGTCAGCGGGGTCGGTGACGTTTGCCCCGGCGGCGGCGGTGAGGGTGTTGACGCAGGCCTCCTTGTAGTCGGTGGGCTGGCAGATAGACTGGATAGCCTTCACCGTCTGCGAGACCTCCATTTCAGAGTCAAGGGAGGAAGATGACGTCCCTCCACGGTGGGTGACGGTGACGGCGACGACGGCGACGACAGCGACGACCACCACCGCCGCCACCCCGATGGCGGCGAACTTCTTCCTGCATGAGGAGCTCATCTTCGGAGGGCCCTCTTCCCTCACTCACGGGCGGGTTATCAGACGTGAACTTGTCGGAGGAAGGAGATGACCTGAAGGTTCTCTCTCTCTCTCTCTCTAACCCCCCTCCCCCTCGTCCCTTTTAAACACCACGGAGCTCTCAGGGCGTACGTCAATGGCGTCCTCCTGAGAGAGAGCAAGCGAGAGACAGAGAGAGACAGAGAGAGAGGAGGCGCGTGCATGTAGATGTGCCATAATGGGCTGAAACCGCATGGGAGAGGAATGGCCGTGTTCTATTTCCGGGGTTTTCTATTTTTGGGTCCGAGGGAGAGAGGTTTCGTGTGTTAGATAATTGGGTTTATAATGGGCCTTAGGGGCCCATATAATCCATTATTAGGCCGATTTCTAGATACAATTTGGGCCGCTGGGTGGTGGCCCACCAACTTTCGCAGCCAATCCCCCGCCGTGCTCTGCCCGCCCAACTCCCCTTCGCCAGAACTTTGGAACCGACCAAACCCTAGTTTTGGGGACGTTGCGTTTCGGAGGTCTCCAGGTTTTTCCCCGTCGCCTCGCGAGCCCTCCTTTGGCCCCGAAGCCTCCTGCTCACGTTGGGATCTCCACGTAGGTGGCCGTCACCTTTCCCTCCGGCAGTTGCCCCGGTGATCCGGCGGCTGCCAGGGCTCCGGCGACCTCCCCGTTGTTCCGTCCCCTTTCGCGCCCTGGAAGCTGAGGACCTCCTCCGGTGTTCGCCCCGGCGACCTCGAGGCCAGTTCGTTGCTTCCCGAGACCCCGTTTTCGAGGTAAATTTGAGTTTGCGAGCGTGAATTTAGATTCCATCGAAGTTCTCGTAGACGGCAGCTCGTCTGATGACAATGAACACTTGTGGGTAGAGCTGACGTATTTGTTGTCATACTACGGTGAATTACATGATGATGCCATCTCAAAATTGAAGTACCTTCGGCAGATAATTCCCATCGTTCTTCGAGCGTTATATCCTTTGGGGGAGAGAGTGAAAATATTTCTTCTCGCTTTCTTTAGTTCTCCAGTGCATTGGCCGAGAAGCATTGCGAGAACTCTGTCATTGGGTGTGGTCTGAGTGGTGTGAAGATGGGAAGAAATAAACGACCGATATTTCGAGTAACTTTCCCCCCCAAAACATGACCGTCGACCAATTATCATGGAAGGTGGATTATTCGCTTGGCAGAGATATCTCATTATAGGAAATCAATTGAGGAGCTGCCTTGTAAGCCAGAGAGGAGGAAGAGTAACGGGTACTAGGAGACTGAGGAAGAACTGAGGAAGGCTGAAGACGAAGGTGAACCCGGGCGGTGGATGCGATTCACCGTAGCCTGGGTGTTGCATGGTGGTTCCCTCTGCCAACATAAATGCTGCTGCCCCTGATTGTAGCTGTTTCGTTGTACCATGCAAAGAATTTTTGAAGTTAGGGCTCTGCCTACCCACGGGAACAATGATGCAACAAGCATAAAGAACGTCAATGGGGAAACTGAAACTCTTAGGGTTTGCAACATTGCAGTTTTTTTTCACATTTTAATTGGTTTAGTATTTCTAGTGATTTAACACCAGAGTTTTTTTCTTTTGCGCCTAGCACTTGGTCTCTGCCATTGGGAGCTGCATAGCCCACTATGGTGGGTATTGTCTGTATTTCTGGTGATGGGAATGGAGAGCTGACTTTTGAAGTCAGCAGCCATTTCGTGAGGCTGACTACTGTAAAACTCGGACAATTTGGCGACTCTAGAAGTTCATGAAACCCCATGGAATTACTAGTTCAGAAAAAACCAGGAAGGTTTGGCCTGCTGGGTTCTGGAAACTTCAGAAGTCACTGAATCGTAAGAAGCACCTTAGTCCTGCTGGTTAGTGGCTTAGAAGTTGTTTAATATTTTGGTGACTGAAAATTTATTGGCGTGTCAGTAGTGATTGAATCCCCTTCGACACTGTCATTGGATGGAACTCAGAAACAACGATCAGACAACTTTTATTTACGGATTTTCTCTTCTTTCCTGCATCAAGAATAACCGATAATTGAGGCCTGTCATATTGTACTGTGGCTAGACTGCTATGACTCAATCATTCACTCATCAATGCATCCCTGCAATGAGGGCTATATATGGTTTCTCCTTGAGTGGATACTTTACGATACCTCTGTGGATTATTTTTTTTGGAAAAAATGTACTATTAATACTGCAAAAGTTTACTTTACATTGTACCTTAAATTGTTATCTATGATGATAACTTGAATGGTGACTGGATGCTTTTAGTCTCGCATCACTTCTTCTAATGGCGCGACTTTTTATGTTCAGGTGCAAATTTGAATGATAATTTCAATGGACTTAAATGCATCTCCACTGCCCGAGGAGGAAGAAGATTATGAGCACATTGGGGGTAATACTCCAGTGGAAGAACGCATAGAGACGGCTGTACAGACTTTCCGCAGGGTACATTTCTCTTTCTTATTCTGATGGGTTTGCCTCGGCATTCACTACTGTCTGATGAGGTTTCTTATTCTGATATTTCAAGATTTTTTTTTTCATGGTCTCTGTTTTAAATTCTTGAGCTAGCTGAGTTATAAGCTTGAAAATATTACCGCATTGTGGTGATTATGATATAAAAAATCTGGTAGGATTGTGCCAATATGCTTTTGTAGCTTTACTCCACTCACTGGGTATTCAATGGCATCACAAAAGCAAGTTAAATAAGCTGTGGTTAAGATGGAAGGAGTGCCACTGATGGAATGGAGATTTCTAGCTGTGCTGGGTCGGTGCAACTCTGTAGATTATTTGGATGGAAAAACTAAAGCATATTTTTGAAAGAGAAAGCAGACCATCTGACATTTTTCTTTAATTAGGGGAATCAAAAGATTGAACAGTGGGTAAGGGTTTTTTTATCTCAAGGAAATGCCTGTTCTGTGGGAAGGTTGATTTAGTAATAGAGCTTAAACCATCTTGGGGGAGGACGTAACTAATGTGTAGAGGGGTTTTCAGCAGCCTGTATGTTACACACCTGTACATATTTTCGTTCTTTATTTGTTGATCTTTTGGTCCTACCATTTGGTGAAAGGGAAAGAAAAGTATTCCTCGTTGCCATAAAATATGAATTTTTAAAATAAATAAATGATACTACGATTATACAATATTGTGGCAAAAGTTCTGTTGCTCTGGGATGCTCATTTTGATTCGAAACGTTTCCTATTTTATTCACTTGTAACTGATTTAGTATTTCGTGGTATTTAATTTGGTCGTGGTTGTGTTTCTGTTATCTTGCTTTTTTTCTCAACCTTAGTTTTCCTTTTTTTTTTTGCAACATGAGTTAGGAACGTGAGGAAAGAAAACGCCGGCGGCAAGGAGAAAACACAAATGAGGTCCCAGCTCGAGCTGTACGGCCAAATTTGAATCATTATACGCCCCCACCTTGGAACTCAGGGCATCATGATAAAAGACGGCTTCCTGATGGTGCGGGTGTTATATATTGTTGTCATTCAGATTGGGTTCATTATGTGGTCTTTTTTGTGATGATTTTTTGATCTATCTTTTACCAAATGAGTTCTATATGGTATTGGACTTGCTTCTGGATTTTGAAGCTTCTGGTTAGAAATTACTTAGTTCAGATTTGGTGCAAATTGTAATTATGGGGTATACACATGGTGAATCCATTTATCCATGCCACAATTGGTTAGAGAAAAGTAAAGACGTAGCCTCAGTGTGTTTTTCTAAATTCTTTCATATTAGGATGCCAATATTCTCATAATTTTTAACATCTTAGAAAAAATAGTACAACTAATATTAAATTGATCTAGTATCACGACGGATACCATCTAATCTATAACTAAAGTGTCACTTTCGAAAAAGAAAATGTAACTCGAAGTTTCTTTAAAAAGTTGATTCTTCATTAACTTTTCTAGGTATGAACAAGGGGAGTAGCACACACTACTCTTCACATACATGATACTTACTGAGCTCTCTTCCATTGGGTCGTCGGTCCACATATATTATAATTTTGTTCATGTTCTTTTTTAATGTTGGAATATGCTATTGCTCATCTCACTCCAATAGTCCACAAGATTGTTGGCAAAAGCACATCCTGCTTCCTAATATCTTTGGGCACAGGGTAGCCTTTGTGTCAATGACTAAATTCGGTCTTTACATAAAATTATAGTAATTTTTGGGAAAGTAATTATCTCGCCTTTAGTTAGGTATTACATTTATCTCGAAGGCAAGTTTTTAATTTACATTATCAATCATGAATTTATTTGTAGAACGAGTGATGCGCATAGATCAATTATTAATATTCAAAAGCAGCTATTTGCTATGACCTTTTTGTTAGATGTGATGAATGTTTAAACTTGAGTTTTTTATAATAACATGGAGGTGATTCTTGTACAATTTTGGTCGAATCTGATCGTTCTTTAGTCACATGATAATTTTAGCCGCCTTTGCAATGTTACCTACAATAACGTTAGAATGATGACCTTATTGGTTTGTCTTGTTTATTACAGGTTGGATAGACTGCCCTTCGTTTGGCCATTGCATAGACTTTATGATTCCATCAAAAGTTCCTCTGGGGGAATCGTTTAATGATTTAGTGCCACCTGGCAGGAGATATTCTTCCAAACAAGTGATTCATCAAAATAGGAGGGCAGGGAGGGAAGTAAGTGTATTGGATGAGCTCTGATGACTCAGATCATTTGTCAACCAACTTTATTACTTATCACTGTCTTTTTGTGATTGCTTTATTGATTTCAATACGACAGTGATTTTTATTTGTTTGCCCATCTCTGTGACAGTGGTAAATATTTTGATGAATGAAATATATCAAATCCATATTCTTTGTTTAGAAGCTAGTGAAACATGAGAATGCACTTCCTGACCTGACAATGAAGTACCATGTTGTGATCTTTCCCGGCATTGCAATCTCATGGCCTAATGATTTATTCCCGAAATTGATTGTCTGAGAAAGAATCATGTACTGAGTGTCAGACAATGCACATACTTTGTGTTTTATGCCAAATTAATTATGATTTGGGGCAGCTTGGTGAATTTTGATGAAGATTATGAGTGACTGGCTTTCTTCAACTCTATAAAGGTTATGTATGTACTTCGTTACGAGTTCTACAAGGAGTTGGACTCATGATTTTTTTTCTGGGAGTTCAGGCCTGTACATGGATACGAGTTTTGCTGGAAATTTAGGGTTCCTTTAGAGCTATTGTGTTCATGTGTCTGATGACATTTAGAAATGTTTAATGTCCTTTGATAGTCAAAGGACTATAAGCCTCAGTGAGTCACATAGAAAAGGTAAGGGGGCATCATAATTGTTGTTTCTGTACCATCATCTTTTCACATTATTGATCCGCAATCTACGCCCAGTAAAGTGAAAAAAAAACCATGATTGGCCACTCAGTCTCCGTTAATTTTGTCACAAGAGAACTTGTAATCTTCCCCTTGGATGGGCCCACCTTGTTTTTTTGGGTTGCATTGAGCCTTATGCCTTTGTTAAGGCAGGGATGGCCGCAGAGCGGCTGGTAAGGGGCCCTCCCTCCATGCTGCTTCTGGCTGATTCATATCTCTGTGTTTGGACTTGAAAATGCTGCTCTGATCTGGTGTCACTATCTGGTGCTTGAGCTGGCGTTTTGATCTTTTGTTGCATCTTAATTTTTCCTGTCTGACTGCTTTTGTAATTAGGATTTCAATGAGGTTTGGGCATTGATCAGCTTTAGGCTCCTTGAGGGTTTTGGCCACAACATATGGCGAGCTTCTGCTGCTTCTTATTCTTCCATTGCCCATCACTGCACTTGGAGTTACTTGCCTTCGTTAGCTTGTCTTTGGACAACTTCATCCTTGGGTGAAACTTCCCTCTCTTGCTTCTCAGTAGTTAGAGCTAGGTTTCCTGACTGGTGAGGATTAGGGGAGGATGTCAGTTCTGCTGAAGTAGCTTCTTCTGTTACTACATCTGGGTGTTGCAATGAATCTTTGTCCTTTCTTCTGGAGAGGCTCGCCGCGCCTTAATATTCTCCATTGTAGTGGTTCACTTTTGTAATTTTTTTTCAAAGATCATCCAGTCATGCTACCACCGATTGGGAGTGGGGGACTAGGGAGCTCATAACAGTGATGGGTGAACTTAGTTGACAATGGGTAATGATGCCTCTGATTGTATGATTTAATCCAATGGACTTGGATTTCAGTCTAGTTGCTTTCTGAGATGGCTATCCGAGTATCTGATTCATACCTTCTTTTGTGTAGCTGCAATGGGGAAAGTACGATGACCTGGTGTAACTGATTTTTTTTTGCTTAGTTCCTGGTGGTTGGAAAACGTTACTGTCAGATCAATACATGAACTACTATTATAAGATAAAAAGATATGGCATGTTTTGACCTTGGGTGAACACATTCTTATCAAATACGAGCCCTAAGACAACCCGCTGAGTCCTGGCACCCAGGGACTCATGCCATGTTGTGGAAAAGCATAGTGTGTACCACCCACGGGGATCCAAGAGAAGAGGGGCTATTTTTTGACTGAACGTTATCTCAGCTTATCTCTTATTTAAATCACGTTGAAGGATACACAGTTCGTTGTACAAGAAGTTTCTATGTTAAAGTTACGTTTAATTGTTTTTCAGATCGGTTTTGTGGTTGACTTGACAAATACATCTCGGTATTATCCATCATCAGATTGGACGAAACAAGGTATTAAATACTCTAAGGTGAGATATTGCTTTGCTTTGCTCCACTGATCATAATTCAACAATTCGTTATGTTAATCTTTTCTGGGCTGACACTTGAAATTCTTTTTTCTGTCTAGATTGCTTGCAAGGGCCGAGATGATGTACCTGATAATGAATTAGTTAACAGATTTTTTTTTGAGGTACGTGCACAGATACGTTTTCAAATGATATGCCTATGTTGGTTTCTTTTGTTTTATTTCCTTGTGGCATAGTGTTTATGGTATTATAAATCAGAATGCGGATATAGTCATACTTATGCTTGTTTCATTTTTTTTAGATATCTTAGTCGCACTCTTTGAAAATGAGAATGATGACCTTGCTGACTTTTTAATGCACAGATTTTTGTACACTATAGATGAGATCATTTCTAGAATATCCAAAATATTGAACCCATGCGGTGGAATGTTTAGCAATGGGTATTGGAACGTTGATGGATCTTTGTTTTTTTACTGGATCCTAGGGTCGAAGGCGTGTTTATCCTGCATGTATGGTTTACTTGGAACTTCTTGTTAATATTGGGCAGGACTCATCGATGTAGAGGTTGAAAGTCATATCTAACGTAGTCCTTTTTGCTTGGTTTTTTATTCTTACCATTATACTTGCTCAAAGAATTTTTTTTGAACACGGCAGCAGAATAGTGTGGATGTACTAAGCATAGAGGACATTGGCATTTGTTATGTATCTTGAGATGTCCTATGATAAGGAGATACAGTTGCCCCTTCTAGGGTTTGTTGTTAAGACATTTCGGAATGGTGGCCAGTTGATGCCTAGTTTTCTTACTTTTTGGGCATTTGAATAACAGTTATAATATTTTATTCTTATTTCAATTTAATTTTTCGAGTGGAGTTGGATCCTCCCTTGAAATCAGACTGATTGGTCTAGATTTGAATGGAAGGCTTTTTCCTGTGACGCTCAGGGAACAAAGTAACCATCATTAGTCTTGGGGTTCTTGCCTTTCTTGATCCAAAGAGCACCAATAATGATGCGAGCAGAATGCCAATGCCCTAGAATTTAAGTTGATTTGCTGAAAGTCAGATGTTGTCGTTGAAATTGTGTGTTATTTATTCAACTTACCATTTTTGTGCTATTTCCTACGAGTTGCTGAAAATAGAAGCCCAATGATGGTTCGGCTTATCACGCTTTATTTGCATTAAATTTTCATGGATTGCCGGTTTTTCTTCTAGATGGGGCGAGCATATTTAAGAATCAAAATTTGATTTTTTTTTATTGTAGAGTTGCTGGCAGAGGGTCATTATCATTAGTATTATAGCAAGAGAGTGAACTACGAACCTTTTAATGAGGGTGGACAATATTTCTTAATATTCGCTGGTCTTCCCAATCTCTGCATAAACTTTGACTTTGGGGGTTATGTTGACTGAGAGGGTAAGCATATCTACAGGATAAAGGGGAAAAATGATACTCTTTGGCTGGTGCTAAATTTCAACATCTGTACTTTCTCGTTGAGGTTTTAAATTTCAATTTTACGTTGTGACATTTTCCCTTGCCATTTTTTTGCAGGTGATGCAATTTATATCTCGTCAGAAGCAAATGAAGAAATATGTTCTCGTTCATTGTACCCATGGGCATAATAGAACTGGTTTTATGATTATCAATTACCTCCTGCGATCACACCCTGGGATGACTGTTACTGAGGTTTGTAATTCCGATTCTTTTGTTGAGATGACCAATAACTGATTATTTTTTTAGATATTTAATTTCACCTACATCTTGTTCCCTCTGTTTATTTTGGTTCGGTTTTGGACAGGCAATACAATCATTCGCCTTGTCAAGGCCTCCTGGGATCTATAAGCTGGATTACATTGATGAATTATATAAGCTTTATCATGAAAGGAAACCTGAATCATTAGTATGTCCTTCCACTCCCGAATGGAAAAGATCCTCTGAACTTGATCTCAATGGTGAAGCCATGCAAGAAGAAGATGATGATGGCAATGCTATTCCAGTGTCTCATGTATGTGTTTATGATGACATTCCAATCTCCCTTATTTGTTGTTTGATATTTGGTTGTTGCTTCTATGGCCATGTACTGCTAACGGGTCTCATATGTTTTTTTAAAAGTTCAGTCATTTGGTTTTCTGTTATTGATCAATAATGTCAGGTGGCGGTATCCATTTTTTGCTGGAAATTTCTATTTATGAATGTCTCTAATTTTATGAGCCTTTTAACTTTTTATTTCTTTGCAGTTGATGATATTTGTTTTTTCAAGTATCGCTTTTCACGCTTCGATAGAATGTATTTTATTATTAGCTGTGGAATAGTTTTTAGCTGAGGATTCTGCTTCGAGTCATCTTTTGATTGTCTTCATCTTCCGATCAGGGTAACTCCATCAGCTACCATATATGACATCCAATACTCATTCATAGATTACAGTTTTTGTCTTTCGCAGTAATGATGAACGCTAGAACCCACCAACTTTTTCAGCGTTAGTACATTACAGTTGTATCTTGGGCAGAGATACCCTCTTCATACGGATGATCAGATATTTTGGGGGATGAGTTTAGGTTTAGAATCCTTGTGTGGGAGCATACACAATATCAGGTGTGAGTGTTACCTAGTTGCGCAGTTGTCTCAGCACTGGTGAGTGCTTAAGTGATGTGTGGATATGTTGCACAACAGGACTTTCAACAATGAAATGCTTTCATTGATTATGCATCCCACCTTCAGTATGGATCATAGAGATGATCAACCTCTACATAACTGGTATTCAAAGATCATGAGTTCTTATGTCTCTTGCTGGGGATACAATGCAATTTGAACAATTGGTGGCTTAAAATTTAGATTGGTAGCCATCTGATTGCACGCCAGACCTGAGGACAATTGGTGACCTCTGTTGACATAGCAGATGAAGACTATGCTTTTCAGCTTGGATGTAGATGCTCTCTGGTAACTTGCTTCAGAACTGGCAGAGTTTTTCCTCTGATGCCATATCCATCACCTCTGGGCTGATGGGTGGTAAAGTATTTCCTCAGGTCTGGCGTTCAGGCAATGAAGTTTGGATTAAGAACCCTAATGTTGGGCCATACACAATCATTTAGAAAATTCTCCCTGTTGATGAAGAATCCTAGTGAATGGGGACGGTCTGGTTAGTTGTAGGCAGCCCCTCGTTGTGGTTACCATGTATTGAACCAATGCGAGGACTTGGATTCCTTCGTGTTTAAGTTTGAGGTGTGTGTGATGTTGTCTAAATTTTGATTAGAATTGTCCCCCTGATCTGAATGTGGTCATTTCAATCTGAATCCACAAGTGTTCGAATTTGGAGCTGTGATCAGCAAATATTTCCGCAGACTTTTAGTAAAACCTTCAATTGGGCCAATATCATTGTATTTATGGACAGTATAGAGCGAAATTTGTAAACTGTAGAGAGGCCAGCTGTTTTCTAGCGGATTATACTCAGTGTCTGGCACCAATGCTCCTACCAGAGGTAGACGATAGTGTAACACTTTTTTGGCTAATCGCTGAGGAAGAAAAATAGGGAAGGGAAAAGAGGAAGATGTGGACAAGATAGGAAAGGGGAATGAGCCTTGTCAGAAGGGGGAAAAAACATAAAAGTTGATGTTGTCCATTTCGATTGCATGATTCTTCTCTGGTTCCATTCCCGCTGGACGTAAATTGTGGTTGTGGATGAGGAGTGTTATCATACTAAAATTTATACTGTAGTTCTGTTAAGGTTTTTTTAGTATCCTACTCACTTTTCATACTTTAAATATGTAAAATATTATCTCATAATCAGGTTTTTCCCTCAGATTTCTGAGTGTTATGGATGTTTGAGTGAGAATTAGATAAAAAAGTTATCCCGATTGCAATTCTTTGAACAAACAACTTCAAACATTCTAACATTTCATTACTTTTCAATTTGCACCATCACTTGTTAAAGTGACGCATCAAACTGAGTGAGATCATCTAGTATTATCAAACAGTAATTGAGAATACTATACTGCAAGCTCGTGTCTTTGTTTTTTCGATTGCTTCCATCACTTGCTTCTCTATCCTTCCGTACTTACGGAGAATGTGTTTAGTCAGTAAATAAAATTGTGAAGGCTAATTCGAAGATATGGAATGCAAGTGTTGTAATCCCAAGGATGGGTTCCTTGTTACGTTGACCACCATATATTTGTAGATTCACATTCTGTGATCTGTGCTTTGCTACATTATCCTCTGCATGACTTCAAAAATCATGTATAGTGATGTTCCATCGGGCGGATATGTTCGACCTGAATTGCTCTCTCAACTTGTAGAGTTAGAGATATTATTATTTCATGCTGAATGAAGAGTTTGATTCCATTGTTTCTGCATGACGTTAATAATAATGACTATCTTATTCTAATTTTTATGTCATTATTTACTTTCGTCCACAGCACGAGGAACATATTGAAAATGAAGCTATGAAGAATGATGATGTTTTGGGCGATTCGATACCTCCAGATCAGAGAGACGGTTTTCAACAGTTTTGTTGTCATCAACTTAGGCTTGCTCCAATGGTATCGATGCTTTGTAACTTTGGGTCCTTCTCCTTTCATTTACGTTTATATCTTTTCTATATTTTTTAGTTTTTGAGTTTCACCTTAAAAAAAATGCGAAATTGAAAATTGGAAATTGGACTATGATTCAGGAGATTATCAACTTGGAGATGAGGTTTTTTTATGGTCAGCAGATGCCAACATAGTCTGAATGAATGATAAAATAAAATTTTGAACATAAACGGTAAAAAGCAGGGATTTAGTGGTCGAAAGGGAGAAATCAAGGAAAAAAATAGAAGCACATGATAAGAAAGAAAATGGAAACAAGAAAAGGAAATGGGAACGCAGTGTTAGGTGAGAGATGCTTGCTTTTTTGAGTCTTGCAGCTGTTCTGTCAGTGGAAACTTGCAGGCATGACGAATTTGATAGGAAGTAAGAAGTTGATCATTACTTGCAAATTGAATCTTTACCCTGTTTAATGATAATGCTAATCTTATTTACGTGAATTATAACCGAAAAGCACTATTCTTTTATTGAGTCAAAATTTGCATCTTATAATAATTCACCTTATTCATTTAGCTTGTCCATATCATTTCCTTTTAAGAAAGATGATCCGATAAGAAATGCTTGAATTCCTCCCTTGTTTAACAGAATAGTGATGACCTAATGGTTTCTGATACCGTAACTGGTATAAACCATTTTAACTTAATTCATGGGTAATATCACATTGGCTGTTCATGACGTTTTGTAGACATATATTCAGAATTATAGAAAAGTCTTGCTTTTTGGACATTTCATATGATTTCTTATTTTCTTTTCAGGGTAGGGGCAGGCTGCAGTTTCCAGGATCACATCCTGTGTCTTTGAACAGGTTATTGCTTTGCATTTCATGTTCAAAATTTTCATCCATTTTCTGTGTTTATTTATATTCTCTGTTATCAGAAATATTTGATCTATAAAAATATCTTATTGCCAATGTTTATATGCACCTAGGCAGATAATCTTTATTTTTGGGATACATTGAAAGGTGAAAAACACATTAGCACGTGTACCAAGCTTCTGATTAATATATTCTCTATTAGCTTGTTTATATTATTGTGACTTTTTGCGACAACTGGTGTGATTCAATCTTTTTTTCATTTGTTTCTTTGGCCCTGTCGTGGGTATTATGTCTTTTTCTGACATGTAATATGCTTTTTTATCATTTATTATCTGCTATAGCAGACATTCGCTGTGGAAGTTTTTTATCATTCACATGAAGATCCACCATGCTTGTTTTTCCCCATCCCCGTCTCTGCTGCTGCATTTCTTTCTCAAAGTATCTTTTCCTTTCTTGTGATTATGAAGACTCAGCTCCATGTCAATTTACTGCATAGCACTCTGTTGCTTTTTAAATGTCTGTTAACCATCTGGTTTGGTGTTTGCAACCTTTTTTGAGAATATCTGTGTGCTTGCCATAAATAAGCTATTTGTGTTTGATTCAGTGAGCTTCTCGACATTATTTCTATACCCTGTTTTTTTTTTGTGCGGGTTTGCTTCTTAATTTTAGAATACCTGTCTTCATTTTTATACTATCCAGGGACAATCTTCAACTGCTTAGACAGCGGTATTATTATGCCACGTGGAAAGCAGATGGGACCCGATACATGATGCTTATCACTACTCACGGTTGCTATTTAATTGATCGAAAGTTTGAGTTTCGTAGAGTGCAATTGCGCTTTCCTTCAAAGGGTGGAGTCGATGTAGGTGCTCTAGACTGTTCTGTAGCGTAATTCTTGTTTATTTTATGAGGAAACAAGTTGTTTCCTTCTTCTATGTTGTAACTAATCTTGTTTATTTCACCAAGGGAGTGCACAACTATACTTTAATTGATGGTGAGATGATCATCGACACTATTCCCAATACAAGGAAGATGGAAAGAAGATATCTGGCTTACGATTTAATGGCCCTTAACGGAGAATCTGTTGTTGAGGTTGGATTTTCATGACACTGCATGCGGCATTCAATTGTTTTTGTCTTCATAGATTTTGTTCCCCACTATAGGAAATCTCTGTTCTCAAAACATATCGTTGTGAAGAAAGTGGGTTAAATATATGAAGCAAAAATTTTCTGCTGTTTATTGCCCATAAACTAACACTGCTTGCCAGTCTCGAAAATTACTGTATGCACAAAAACTAGGCCGACGATGTGGCGCATATTTGATTTCACTTGCCATGTTCATAAAAAGAAACCTTGGGCTGAAGTTTTGTTTGGTGACTAATTTGTGCCAGCCGGGATTTTGTTGGTGCCAAGCATTGGGATTTTCTTGTTCGCCTTCAAGGTTTCTTATGAATTGGGGCACAGTACTTCCTTACCTCGCCAATATACTAACGCTTAAATCATTGCATTATCTCCCCAATAAATATCATGTGCATTTCTAATTAAGACATTGCATTTGGAGTGGTGAGGAGAACGATCTCGAAGGCTGATGTTGGGGTTTTCCTCGCTTAGAATGGACTGGTTGTGAGACACCTAAATGGTATATAATCCGCCTACCATTGCTTTGGACAGCCTTTGTGGTTTTGATATGATTTTGTAGTAGTAGAATAGTTTTACAGTGGCGTGTTTAAGTTAACGGGGTTCCTCTTCTTGTATCCAAATGGCTTTAAAATTGGATGGCCTGATAATTTTAACATTGTAACAGTGCCAATGATTACTTTTGAGATGGCAACATCTCATTTATATTTTCTACAAAACAAATCCCAGAACTCAATTGATCCTGTTCACTGTGTTCAATCAATTTCGATTCTCATAAGGAAATCAACTTCAACATCATTACATGATTTGAAACAAACAGGACCCGGATCAGGGTCTCACTTGGAGTGCCAAATTGGCTTAGCCATTGTTTTTTTCCAAACCATCGTTAAAGTCATTAGTAATCGTACGCATTTTGTGCTTATGCAGTAAATCTCGCAATGGAGTATTCTAAATAAAAATTATCATGGATAAAAAAAACTTTCTTTCCCTGATGAGGCTTGTCAGGTGTTATAACAATTATTCATTCAAGAGGAAAGTAGTGTGTTTCAACTGCATGCGTAATAAATATGAGGAAAGTAACTCATGCATATATCTTGTATTTCTCATTAAATTACATTAGGAGCATATTAGTATTTCCATGTAATTACCATGGCAAATGATTAGGGGTAAGTTAGCTCCCGGGAGATGCTTTTTTTTCTCGATCAGTCGTATGCTGACACTGGTTGTTGTAGATTTCTTCTGTAGGTGATGATGTTAACTCAATTATGTTATATCGTTACTTTTTTCCATGCTGGATGTTTCCTTGATAATTTCATGTTCATTCATTTGTTTATTTTTGTGCATATTTATGACTCTTTATTCAGATGTAATAATTTATAAACTTTAGAGACTCCTGTATATTCGTGAGTTTGATAGGCATTACAATCTTTTGCAGAGGCCTTTTTCAGAAAGATGGAAACTACTAGAAAAGGAAGTAATTGAACCACGGAATTTTGATCGACGGCAAAATCCTATCTACAGATATGACTTGGAGCCATTTCGAGTATACATTTTAATTTTTCTCTAGGGAATTAAAATGCTGTTAATCACGAAGTTATCGGGAAACTACAGTATTCTAATTTTTCTTTATTTATTTGCGACATTTATCAGGTTAGGAGGAAGGATTTTTGGTTGCTATCTACTGTTACCAAGCTTCTAAAAGAATTCATTCCAGCCTTGTCTCATGATGCTGATGGTCTGATCTTTCAGGTGATGGCTTAATTTGTAAAGAGATAGTTTTTGTACTGTAACTTAAAATATGACCCCTCGAAGATTGTTGCTGTTCGATTTCCCCTTCAAAGCTTGTAGGTTCGGGAAGAAAATGTTCGGCTTTAATTTTGAAACAAGATATTTTCAATTGAAAATTTGTATTGTGTTAAAAAAGAATAGCCCCTGCTAAACTGTCATTGAATCAATGTATCACTCGGCAGAGTAAATACAGATTTCATGTAAAATTGTTAAATGCATATTTCCTGGTTCTTTTTTTGTTTGTTGTGGTTTTTGGTAGCCCTTAAAGATAGATGGGTGACATATTTACCAAATTTGTTGCAACTCGGAGATTCATCTGTATTTTCATTTTAGTAGCTTTAGGAGATTGCAATGTTAGCTCCTGAGAGTGAGGCCCTTGCATGTTTGCGACTCATTTTTTGGGTGTATGTATTGCCCAATGACTGCCTCCAACGACACAATTATATTGAATGCGACATTTTTTATCCCTGCTTGGGTAGGAGGTGTTTGAGAGATTTCTCTATCTTGCAATCTAGGGTTCAGTGTGTCTTTTTTTGCTACTGAAATTTAAGCCTGTATCAGAGCAGGTTCACCGTTGCTAGCTGAAACTCTATTCTTGTAACCCTCGTTTGCTCTTCTTGGCAGTGGCTTCTGTGGGGCCCTACCCCTTCATTAAATGTTTCATTTAGAGAATAGATCATTCCTCTTTATTTTAGCTTTGATTTTGTAGTTTTTTCATTTATAAGTGGGTTGTCCTCAAAGATTCAAAGGTTCTCTTCCTGTGAATATTAACCAACTTACACATCTGAACCATGTGCTAAATGTTAGTGTAGCTTCCATCATTTCAGATGGGCCATCATGATGAGCAATTTGTGTGGGAAAAGATCAAATAGCCAGAGAACGTGGTATTCATCAATTTCTTCTTATGGACAACAGAAATTTCCTTGGTGATTCTGGGAAAGTTTTTTAAAAAACAAGATTGGAATTGATTTAGGAAAACATGATTTTGGAACTATTTGATGATTAGGAAGCAGCAAAGTTCTCCTTGACTACATTAGTGTCTTGGTTTGTCTGTTTGTTTCCTTGATCATTATCTTCAAAGTGGTATTTAATAAAACTTCATTTGAAATACGTTATTTTAAATATATTATTAATTTTTTCATGAAAAATTGTACACGAGTAGAATATCAATAAACTCACATGAATGACGATATTTCTTACTCTATCTTTGAATTCAATCTATTGCAGTTAATCTACAAGTGTAGTTCTGTTAATATCAATCCGCAAGGAATGTGAATTTCTTGATCAGTAGTGCATTGATGTCTTCATTAAGGCATTAAACATATATATATATATATATCTCTGAGTAAAAGAGTCACATAATTCACTTTGGCTTCTTTTATAAGTTTTACCAAAAGTAATCTAGATAGTCTTTCAAATGAGAAAGATTTTTTCTTTCTTCACGTAAATGTCATCGGAACGTTGGATGTTGGTTACCTTGATGTTGATGATAACCTTTTTTAGAGTCGAACACTCTAGTTCTTTTTTAAAATGTTTTCGCCTTATAATGATACTTCAATTATTTGACACGGCATGATGTGGGTGCACAATTCCTTTTGTGTTCTGTAATATAAAACTTGACGCGAGTAATCGATAACCTCATAAATTAAAGTCATAGACAAGGGGCAAAGATCAATAAACTCTTCTTGATAATCATAGTCTCTTCTGTTGTCATCTTAAGAGTATCTATAACTCGGCTATCGTTTATCTCTTTCATTCTTTTTGTTTATGAGCATATTAAGTAGTTTAGATTGAAGGTGTCCTCTTTCTGCAGTGCTTTCATTACTAGATTTAACCAAGTGAAATGAAGCTATCCATGGAACGTCGAATGTGTTTTAGACTCCATGTTGAACTAATGTTGCTTGTTCCTTGTGTTGTTCTAGGGCTGGGATGATCCGTATGTTCCGCGCACACACGAAGGCCTTCTGAAGTGGAAATACCCTGAAATGAACTCCGTTGACTTCCTATTTGAGGTTCGTCGCCACCTTTCTTATCTCCAGATGTCTAGCTTTGGCATTTCCTATAATCGAAAGAATTTAAAACTTTTCTGAAAGTAGACAAATCCTGGAAAGATTTACCTTTTGAGAAAGATGAGAAGAAACTCACCCAGGTTCTTGGTTCTATTCTGGCCCGTTATGCGTAAGTTTCTGATTTATTATTATTATTTGATGTTGTATACCATCTATTTAAAGTACTTTTCTCGTCTCTGGTATCAGGTGGGGAGTGACGATCGCCACTTGCTTTTTCTTTTCGAGAGGGGGAAGAAGAAGCTCATGGACGGTGCCCGAGTATCTTTTACCGGTGAGCTTCAACCCATGGCTGGTTCTCTTGCCCGAATTGGCGACTAAGCTTGGTCGCCGACGAGATCAGAGAACATGACCAGAACATTATTGTATACAGAGATTTTGAGGAACAGTTCATCTTTGCAGATGTGGAAGATGTGTCGAGCTTTTCGGGGAATATCATCGAGTGCTCATGGAATCCAGAGGAGCAGTGCTGGGTCTGCATGCGCACGAGGCCAGATAAAGCTACACCCAACGACATAAACACTTACACCAAGGTTTCTGTCTACTCCCTCCCTCGAAGATCATCCTGCCTACCCAGTACTCTGTTTTACTGAAACAGTCACATTGCTATCAACAGGTGATGAAGAGCATAAAGGATAACATCACAGAGGAGGTCCTGCTGAATGAGATAGGAGAGATCGTTCAGCTCCCCATGTATACCGACAGGATAGCCAAGGCCCAGCAGATGCAGCATCTGCACGCAGGAGTGCGGCGAAGGTGATGGATCCCATGCTGGGGTGGGTTTGTGTAACAGAAGAAGAATAAATACGACCTGCCGCGGCAGCATGAGCAGCCAGTGCTGCCCGTCGATGGGCCGACGTACCTGCTGCTGGTTGCTGCTGGTTGCTGCTGGTTGCTGCCGGTCATCCCACCAGGCTCTGCCGCCCGGCTGATGGCCTCGTACAGATCTCTGTCTCCCGTGTAAATATCATTACTCCTTTTGTAACAACGTTTTGCAGTTAGTGGAGTGGATTGGGTCGTGAATCTGAAGCCGGATTTCTCCAGTCTTTCTTTGGGTGCACACAGTCCCTTCCTTGATCCTTGACCTTGGGGTATTATGTTCTAGGGATACCTGCATTTTGCTAAGTTGATGATTTCAGGTAGTAGGAGTCTGTGTTTTAAGCTTTCTCCTCCTCTGGGATGTAACCTAATACTAGAGGTGGTTCCTACTTGTTTGAGGATTTCGCCAAGTCCTTCACCATCTCAGGCTTGGAAAGTGATACCTTGCCAATGAGGATTGGGTTTTTTTAATTTATGCTCTTTTGTTGAAAGGGAGTTTTGTATCATGGTCATTAGAGAGGGAGAGAGAAGATGGGCTTGGTGAGCATTTTTCATGTTAACATAATAGCTCTTTGAGGTATATCAAGATAGTTCAGATGTGCATATATCTATGATGCCCATGTTATGAAATACTGAAGAAAATTGAGTGGAAAGGTTATTATTAGATATTTTTGTGATTACAGGATTTGGAATATGGTGTGTATATCTTCTTGTTATTGCAGCTCTATTGAAATGCCATTCCACTTAATTATATTTAAAATCCTCATATTAAGGATTGAATTGTTAGCAATAAGGATTATCTTAACTACATGAACTCACAAGGTATGCAAACCACATGCTCAATCTGAAGACACCACATTGTCTTCCATTAAAAAAATTCATCACCTAACATTACATCATATGTCAATCTTTTGAAATCAACATTTTATAAAGGTAACAAGTACCCTAGATGACTCTATGCATGCATGGAGAGTACCCTTTGGTTTTTGTTGATCCAAGAAGCTTGCAAAGAAACCAAATGTATTTTTTATCCGTCATTGAATTAAGGATTTGTAAAGCATAAGAAGCATTTTGATCCCTTACAGTAGATCCATTTGTCACTTCAACGTCATTGGTCACAAGTTTCTTCTTGAAACATTCTTTTTTCTATTTTGTAAGTTGGTTATATAAAATAGGATCTTAAATAATCAGCTTGACTACTCTTGAAGCTTGTCCTTAGAAAACCTGAGCTATCATTGATTATCTTCATGAGAGGACCTTCATTTCATTGGTTGGCACCTCTGTTTGAGGAATATATCTTTGATTTTGCCCTTTCATGAAAGTTCTCAATGAAAACGAATTTTCAATATCCTATTGGAACAAAGGTCATTCATGGTGCATACCAAATTGTGAGATATATATGCAAAAAATATACAACGAGTCATTTTTTTAGATTGTTTCTCTATATTGAACTCAGTATGTTTGTATAACCCTATTTCTACCATTAGCTAAACTCTATGAGAGTCTCACACAGAGAAACTTTACGAGAGTTGAACCAAGAAATCACCATTTATTTTGCTAAACAGCTGGTTTAATGGAAATCAAGAATGGGTTTTCTTGGAAAGATATAGGTAGGAGGCCCGAACAACTATAGAATCTTTGTGCGTTTTAGATTTAGATCTAAGAAAATCATCAGATTTATAAGAGTTAACCAAAAGTCAAAAGTAAGATCCAATCATTTCAACAATTACATCTTGATCAAAGTGTAGTCTAAAATCCAAGAAGTTCAATAATTTTTCCCAAGTTGGAGCTAAGACACCTATTACCCATAAGTAAAATCAATGTTATACTGTTATTATAGAAAACATCAAAATCTAAGTGACAACAACAATTTATAAATTTACGACAAAAAATTGTCTTCATAAAAAGATGTATCCACAATAAATTAACTATTTCTCATACATCTTATTTTCCGTCAAAACATGAATTGGAGAAATAATATGGAATTAAACTCTCAAAATTATATGGATGATACTACTGAATTTAATTTCCAAAGTAATCATTGACTAAACAATGTAATCTCTTATCGATTTAATTGGTCTCAGTTGAGAATGAGAGCTCTCAATTTCGTAGCCTCAATCAAATGCGTATTCAAGCACAACCCAAGCCCAATTAGAGATATTTCTGGCTTTACATTAAATACCTCGGGCATGCATCAAGATCCTCATAGGTAGGGAAGGATGCGCCGTCCATGATGATAAATTTATATTACCCACCGGTTATCGGATGCATCATGAAGGCAAGATCTCTCGGTTTTGGTAAAAAAGACGGGGACTTTCGTGTAGTTCTCTCTCTGTCATAGCTGTGATCGCCTTCGTCAATTTCATCGTCTCCAGTCCGGTGGAGAAGATAACGACGCTCAGGACACCTATAAATAGGTGACCGGAAGCAAGCCTGGGATGTAGGGGATGCCGGACGGCTTGATCCAGCTGTTGCCCTGGATGAAATATTCCACAGTGAACTTGAGTGCGTGCCCGTAGGTCATCTTCTTCACCCCACGCCAGGTGGCCCGCTGGGTCATCCCGGCGCCGGCGCCCCGGTTGTCAAACTCCGAGTAGAAGCAGGTGCGGAGACCGAAGTCCCCCAGCCATGGAAGCCATCCCTGCGGATCGATTAGGTCGTCAATCTGCGACTGCACCACCAGTGTCCTCGAGTACTCCTTCCATGGCCGCCCCAGGTAGGACTTGAGCTGATTCCGGAATGGGAAGTAGGCGGGGTCGGCGGCGATAGTGCAGTTATGCAGCACGATCCCCGTGGGCTCCCGGCGGTCCTTCCTCCCCTGCGCCGTTACGATGTTCTGCTGGTTCTCCAGCGGCTTCCTCACCAACAGCAGGCAGTTCTGGAACACCACCACCGAGTTGCCGAACACGAAGTCGATGGTGCCGGAGATGGTGCAGTCCCTGTAGAACTGTCGCTTCGTGTGCGCGTACAGCGTGTCCTGGTACCCGTCCATCTGGCAGTTGTAGAAGATGGACATGTCCGACTGCACCCTCAGCGCCACCGCCTGGTGCTTCGCCGCCCCCGCCGTGTTCTCGAACCCCATGTTCTTGGCGATGAACCCGTCGCCGATCACCGCTGCGTCGTCACCCGGCGATGATCAGATCACAATGAGAGGATACATGGTATCATATAGTCTTTCTACTTTCCATCTCCAGCAACCAAGGGCTCACCGAAGGTGGCGGTCTTGAATGTGGGGGTCCCGTCGACGAAGTTGAGGCTGCCGGTAATCTTCGTCTTCGTGGGTCCGTCTCCGACCATCATCAGGTTTGTTAAGCTCCGGTTGACCTGCACGCTCTCCTCGTATACCCCTTCCTTGATGTACATCACCGTCGTGTTCTTGCTCTTCTTGGGCACGGCGTCGAGGGCCTCGCCGATGGTGGTGAAGTTGCCGCTACCGTCCTTGGCCACCACGATGTCAGCGGTCAACTCCGCCGCCTCCAGCTCCAGCAGCCGCCTCCTCCCGGCGTCCACCCACCGCGGCAGCCGCTGCTGCTCTTCTTCTTCCTCCGAGAGCAGCCTCCGGGTGAAATATGGGATCTTGAAGGAGGAGAGGACAGCTGACACATCGTTGACAATGGCGAGGGTGTTCTGCGTCAGTTCCATGGAGGCGTTCATGGCCTTCCTCATGGAGGCCCCCGCGTCGCCGGTGGCGTTCTCGAACCCATCCAGGCAGGTCTCCTGATAGGTTATGGCGGCGCTTAGCCACACTTTGACGTCCTCCACCGCCTTGTTCATATTTGACAGATCGATGGAGCCCAGCTGGTCGATGGAGTTCTTCAGGTCGCCGATGGAGTACTTCAGCAGCTCCTCGCAGCTGTCCAGAGCCTTCTTCGTCCTCGGATCCGCCGCCGCCTCCTTCAGCAGCGCCGAGTGGTTGAACACGTCGTGGATCTTATCGACGGCAACTTTGAAGGCGAGCTTCACGAGGTCAGCGGGGTCGGTGACGTTGGACCCGGCGGCGGCGGTGAGGGTGTTGACGCAGACCTGCTTGTAGTCTGTGGGCTGGCAAATGGACTGGATCGCCTTCACCGTCTGCGAGACCTCCATTTCAGAGTCGGGGGAAGATGATGACCCTCCATGGTGGCTGACGGAGACGGCGACGCCGACCACCATGGCGACGAGGACCACCGCAGAGACTCCGATGACGGCCACCCTTTTCTTGCCTCTGGAACGAAGCGAGCACTGCTCGGCCGAGAGGTGGCCGTAGCCTCTTGAGGAGCTCATCTGCAACCACAGGCAAAAGACTCTCCTCTTGATAACCCAAGTCGACAAAAAAGACCGAGTCCTCCCCACAGCTGGTTCTCAGACAATAAGGGGGGAGGGGAGAGCCTGTAGTTTCTCTGTGTCCCTTTTAAATACCGAGGACCTAGGAGGTACGTCAATGGCGTCGTCCTTGAGAGAGAGAGAGAAGGGGAGCCGCGCGTTTCCAGAGATAGCAAAGTGGGCATAAACTGCAAGAGAAAGGAGGGCCGCGTGCTATTTGAGGTAGACTGTTACCCATTCGGGTACTCTATTTTTTGGGTCTCACGGCGGATTGTCAACGAGCAATGAGGTCCATCTGGACCAGCCAATGAAGCCTGAAACAAAGTAATCACAGCCTAGACATAATCCTTTCCTCAGAATTTTTCGGTCTGCCTGTAATACCTTTTAGGGTAGTCTCCTCAATAGCAGCATAAGCAATCACTTCCGAACGCATTTATTTTTAGTAAAAATATATAGGAGATGAGGAGAGAACGGATTCAATGTCACATCCCCTTAAAGTCTCACTACCCCCATTGGGCTTATCTTGATGAGTCCCATACCACCATGAAATCCACTACAATCTGATGCCAAGATACAGTTTGGATGCTTATGAGTGGTCTGTTGATCACAATTTGTGGTAGCTGCCATCTCTCATGGCTTCAGAAACAGTATCCTGGCAGCCCCTCACTAGGGCTCATTGATTCGTCATGATCATCTACAATGCGTCTAGCAGATCTTTGGACTTGTCTTGTGTGTTGCTAGTGCGGCATTTCCCCTTTCATCTAATCCCCTGCACATGTTGTGGCGAAAATTATGGTATGAGACCTCATTCCACATTATTTCAAGTAAGAAAACCCATTTTTCAATGTGGAGTACTAAGTTTTGTAATCTTGAATAAGCCCTCAAAGTATTAAATGATTCATATCTTTCCTCAACCTATTAACTGAGAGATATTACATATCATTTTTACTCGACTATAAAAACACATTAATGTAAAATACGTGTCACCTATGTTATCATCATGCTAATGTCATATAATATCCATTGGATTATCATATTGCATGCATTGCGACTAATTATGTGTGGAGTCCTCAATAACAACCACATAATATCTGAAGAAATAGACATTGAAAATTAAATAGGTAACTTAGACAAGGCTTGTGCAAACCCTAGCCATGAACACTATCATTATGTAACACTAATTTCTTTTGTCCCTTAGCCTAGATAATGTTCTAATACATTATATGGTTCATCTTGCAATTGACTTTGTACTTTGACCTCATTTTTCAACATTCCATCTTAAGGTACTGTGCCGAGCCAAGCTACTGGACCATCTTAAGTAAGGCAAGTAGCTGTTGTCTTATGACCTAGCCGGGCAAAGTTGAGTAACTCAACTCATTTTTGTCGAGAGATGGAGATGTGGTTTTAGAAGTATTCAAGCAACTCATTGCTGAGTTATATCTGTCCATGAGCTTAAGTATGGAAGATTGAGGAGAGCATCAACTTCAGTCCCATCAATCAGCTCATATTAAACCAATCAACATATTTTTGATGGAGTAAATATATTGGCCAATCAAGTATCAGGTAACAAACTGAATACATGACCAAATTAGCCAAAACTAAAAAAGAAAAAAATCTCATTTATTTCATCATATAATTCCTTTGGTCAGCTCAAATGTAGCAGTCTTCAAGAATCAATCCACCTTGGGCAGCCCCATGATGGAGTCCAAGATCCACTTTAGTGGCTAAATAGCTGCTCCAACATGCATTATGCATTTTTAGCTAAATTGCCAAGCGTAGAGCAAGACGTTATGTGCCCGGGTTGGTAGTTTCCTGTACAAATTGTCATGGAATCCTACTGATCGTCTCTCCACACGTACCCAGGCATTTGTTCCATGGTGATCGTCATTATTCCTTACCTCAGTCCAGAGATGACGGTCTTCCCCACAGATACATCTCGTTCTGCCAGGGGATATGGGAGCTGGCCAAAGGAGACTGTTCCCGTCGGAGGCAGCAGGGGGGGAATGGCGGTCGGTGGCGGCGCCGCCAGGTTCTTTGAGAAAGTATTCCTGACGAATATGGGGAGATTGAGGAGGAGAGGAAAAATATATACGAGGATACTTATGAGTTGCTGCACCGATGATCGGACTCATGACTTCCCATGAGCAGCGGCGGGGGCGCTCCTTCAACATTTTGGAATCTAGATATTGGTTGACTTTTTGGGCATCCATTTCAAGCTGTTTGACTTTTGCCAAGATTTTGGACGGGAGGCACGACAAAACTCGCCAAAATTTTCCGAAAACCCAGAAGAAAAGGGCTATAATTATCGACAGAAACATGCCAGTTCGAGTAATTTTGAAAGTCTAATTAAAAGTAAGAGTGTGCGTCTGGTTCATCGATAATAGGAGGTTTGGATTGACTTTTATAGCCGTACTATGACTTCTGAGGCATAATGGGCTAAATTCCGAGGCCTAAGCCCAAATTAGTCTTTAGCAGGCTCAATAGGCGTCAAAGCATGAATTCCCAGCTACCGCTGGATCAATGATGGACGGCCTGAAATCCCTGCAGGCACCCGTTGCGGCGGTGGGGTCTTCCGAAGTGGGGGTCCCGCCGCAGTGAGATTGCCAGATCTAGAGTAGGGTTGCCGGCCGTGCCGCCGCAACGGTCTTAAGCGCCGTCCCTAAATGAACCCAACTCTCTCTCTCTCTCTCTCTCTCTGGCTGGCTGTCTTTCTCTCCCCGCCGAAAATGGCGAGCAGCTCTCCGATTTTCCCCAGGTCGGAGGTACACTACAGCGACTACGGGTTCGACGCCGAGATTGACTTCTTCCAGGTTCGACTGTCTCTCCATAGATTGACTTCTTCGAGCTTCCACTGTCTATCTCTTTCTCTCACTAAGCGGGAAGAAGTTCAGGCGCTGCACCAGGCGAGGAAGCATGGGAAGAGGGAGGCGAGGCCCCTCGAGGGCTTCCGCTTCAAGCTGCAGAAGCCCATCTCCAAGGGCGGCTCCTCCAAGGCCAAGAAGCGGGGCAAGTGGTGGCGAAGCGCCCTCGTCTTCTGGCGGCGCATCCGCATCACCCAGCCAGCGCCGCCCTCATCCTCTACCTCCGCCGCCGCCTTCCCGGTCTTCTACACGACGGAGGGCGACGGCGGTGGCGGCCCCTGGCCGTTGACCCCGCGCCGCCGTAGCGTCACCGCCGCCTCGGGGGGGATGAAGTTGCCTTATCTCTGTCTAAGGGACCTCGCCGCCGTGGACTTCTCCTCCCCCTCCTCGTCGCCGGCGGCGCCCCTCTACCTCGTCACCTAGAACGACCAAGCAGACTCGGTCAACGCCCGTGGCCTGGCGCAGCCTCTCCAGGTCAGCCTTTTTATCTCTTTTGTTGGACTTTACCGTTGGACGGCCGTCTTTCTTTTAAAAACGCGGCGTCCACGGGAGAAAATGTAAGCCTGGAAAGCGCTATCTTTTCTCTTGCAGAGACACCCCTCTCTCTGGGCGTATTTCTCACATTCCTTCAACTCCCGGGGGGTTTTTTGTAAACTGGCATTTATCGACTATTGGGATTGGATCGCGAATTTAATGATACATAAGAGTGCATCGTAATAATCTCCATCAGCTCATAACAATCTCAACCTCTCTCTCTCTCTCTCTCTCTCTCTCTCTCTCTCTCTCTCTCTCTCTCTCTTGCATCGTAATGATACAAAGACCGCAACCTAATAATCTCTATTAGCCCATCAACTACCACAACATTTCTCTCTCTCTAGCTAGCGCATCGTAATAATCGCCATCAGCCCATATACTACCACAACTCTCTCTCTCTCTCTCTCTAGCTAGTGCATCGTAATAATTCCCATCAGCCCATAAACTACCTCAACATCTCTCTCTCTCTCTCTATTGCATCGTAATGATACCTAGAGCGAGCGCATCGCAATAATCTCCATCAGCCCATAAACTACCTCAACGTATCTATCTCTATAGTGCATCGTAATGATACATACGGAGCACCGTAATAATCCCCATCATCTCATAAACTACTTCAACATCTCTCTCTCTCTCTCTCTCTCTCCATAATACGCCAAACTTAATGACCACAAAAAAGGGTCGCTCAATCTAGAATGAGAGTAGAACCCACATGCTGGATAGAGATATGGAAACCAAAGAATTTGCCAACATCCGGGAGGAGATAGTTAGTGCATCCAAGTTTCCATTGAGAAAAAAAAAACGAACCTACTTTCCTTGCCACGGAGCAAAATAACAGCCCTGCCCTGCCTGCCCTGCCTGCGCTGCCCGCCCCTCACTTCTTGGATTTCTTGGTGGGCCTGCGACACAGAACACTTGCTCTTAGAAAGGCGCGATTTTTACAGAAAGAGGACCGGTGAAGGGTACTACTACTTACTCGGTCGCCGGGGGTGCCTGAGTAGCAGGAGGGGGCGCCTGAGGCTTCTCTCCTGGCCCCTGTTCAGGGTAGAAAGAGAGTTCATCGGTCACAGTGTTACTAAAGAGGAGGGTGATCAGGGGAGGGGTTTTATCTCTCACCTGAGCCAAGCGCTCTTCCCTTCTGGCGAGCTTTCTCTCCCTGCTGGCCTTGCTCTTGGCCCTCTTGGCCTCAAACTGGTCGGAGAGGGTCTTCTCCCGGGCCTTCTCCGCCTTGGATTTGTGAATGCTCTCCATCAAGACCCTCTTGTTCTTGAACACGTTACCCTTGACCTTCATGTACATGTCGTGGTACATGTGCTTATCGATCTTCTTGGACTCCCGGTACTTCCTCAGCAGGCGCCTGAGGACCCGCATCCTCCTCATCCAGAGCACCTTGGTGGGGAGTCTCGCCTCCCTGGTACCCTTGCGCTTACCTGAAGTAGTAAACACGGAAGGGAAGGGCGGGTGAGAAAAGCAGGGGTGGCGATTTTTACGCATCTGGGGAGAAGGGCGAGGCTGGAATCCTCTATAATGTCTCTGCACCGTATCCAGAGTGGCGCCCCTTCCTCTTGGCCTCCATTGCCCGACGAGCCCGGGAGCGAGAATGGATCTTTGTAGGCTTGCGGATGACGAATCCATCCTTCACCAGCTTTCTAATGTTCTGCCCTGCAATTCCACACGAAGAAATTTGATGAGCTGAGGGCGCAAGATGCCTGGAAATGAGGGAAAAGAAACCAGACGAAGGCCCCCCCACCCCCACTGCAAGGAGGAATACGTGAATCATTCAGCCATGTTGTTCCACAAGGTCTGGGGAAGGTGATGTAGAAAAACCCACATATTTCCCTTCTAATAATGGGTGGATGTTTGTGAAAACTGAGAATTATGATTATCTTGCCACAGCATCATACTAAAAAAATATAAGGCATTATTTAATCCAATTATTTTTGTTCACTTTTCTGTCTAATTGGGGCATCATTTCTTGTTGACTTGAACTAGTGGGAGTGCAAAGGTTGTCCACTCCAGGGGGATTGACATAACCCCACATGTTCAGAGTCCTCTAAGTCAGACTCACTTCGGTTCTTTAATATCTGTACCTCATAAAACAAACTCAAGCTGATTTTTTGCATGGTTTTATCTTGACTTCAATGTATATTCCCTTGATGTAATTGATTGGGGTAGCATGCGACGTAAAAATCTTCCTTCCAAGAGACACGAGTAGTTTTTCTAACGCCTCACACAGAAAGTCATAAATCCTTTTGATCTATTTCGTCATCTGGACTCCGGCAAGTGATCTCAAACTAATCAATGTGTCATCAAAACCAGACAACTAAACCTATCGAATGTGTGCGACACCTTTAAGACAGGAAAAATGAAAGCAACTAAACACGAGAGAGATGAATTCAAAGAATTTGCATACTCTTTCTAAGCAGCCAGTTCCTTGAATACGCACACACAATAGAATAGATAACCCTGTAATTTAAGGAGTAAATAAAAACGTATATTTGGTGGATGATGACGGCGATATTGTGACGATATCAGCAAATTTATGCGATTTAGCTCTTAACATAATACTTCCTTTGTCCACCTGGTGTGAACGAAAATCTCTGCAAAACCTGGTGACAGTTTATGTATATCTTTGTCTACATTCCATTCCCCGACAACAGAACAAGAGATAACATCGCTACGAAGTCGACCTATATAGAGTTTCGCGTGGATCTGCCTAACAAAATCGCAAAGCATATAAAGATTGACAAGTCGCGTTGGCGGTAAACGAAAAGAAAGTAGACATTACACTGCCATAAAGTCCTAGACGGAATTATTTTCTATTTTCACCCCTTATATTGTTAGTTTTACGAACACAAAGACGCTCCCACGGCGTAAAGGTGGAACACAAACTACAGCTCGACAGAAAGTGTATTTAGAGCCAATTTAAGTGGTTTTCCGTAGATAGAACCACATATACAGATTTAGAATTATAGCAACAAAATCTGCCGGGAGATGAAACAGAGCTACGAGGATATGACGATCTCGAACATATCTTGGCAGCAAAAAATCTTTGTCATCGTTGAGCAACCCCTCCCCAGTCAAATCACAAGCGAAAAAGAGGATCAATCGTAAGGAATAGTGAAAAAGGGTCGCGGCGGGAGGAGCTCACGGGAGTTGGCCATGGAGATCTCGCTGGTCTCATTGGGGTCGAGCCAGACCTTCCCCTTCCCGCACTTGAGCACGCTCGCGGCGAGCCGCTTCTGCAGCTTCAAGGACACCATCGCTCCAGACCCTCCGCCGCCACTCGCTCGGACCCCGCGTGACAGAGAAGTGCGGCTGGTACCAGCCCGCTCTTATTTATACTCCCTCTCTTTGCCAAGGGTTTGGCGTCCACACTCTAGGGTTTCTCCCTTCAGGCCCATTTTTCAGTTTATTGGGCCCTCAAAGGAATTCGCCCCATTCCACCGTGTCAGTCTGACGTGGCTGAGGCGCCGGGGCTTCCCATGCACCATCCCACCGACTTTTTTTCTAAATGAACAGAATTTCTCATATTTTTATAATATACATGATTTTTCTTAAATTAGCAAATTTGTATTAATGGGCTTAAAGTTACACGGCCCATATGTGCATTTATGGGCCTATATCCCAAAATTAGCCCAATAACGACAAATAAGTCCGGCCCGACTGAGGTCAGCCCAAAGAAGTTCGGTTCCAAAGCCACTGTGAGTGAGGGAGAGAGAGAGAGCAGCGTGTTCTCCAGCGGCGTTGCGTCCGCCGCCTGCTCGTCTTCAGCTGAGGTCGTTAGCGCTGGTCCATCGGCCATCGACGGCAAGGCTCCGGCGACCGCCAGGCAGCAACGGTTCTACCTCTCGATCTCCATTTTTCTTTTTTGACGGCTTCTCGTAAGCCGGAGCTCATCCTGTTGAATATCCTTGGTGCTCTATATCGATGTGTCTACGGGGGGTTTCATGTCTTGGCTCTCGTAGAATTCATCGCCCTCTTCGATTGTCTCTGTTTCTTATGTTCATCGGCGTACATTTTCCATGGATCTTGGAACGAATCCCTTCGCATGTGTGGAGTTTCCGTATTCGTTCCGCTTCCGGCGATGTAGTGTGATTGCATGTCGCCTCCGAGAAGTTGGATGAGCTGGTGGCCTAGGGGCTGGCGCAGAGGACGCTGGAAGGCGGCGGAAGATCAGTCGGCTGGCGGATTACGGGAGTAACAAGCGCCGTGGGCTGTGGTGATTGCGTTCTGTCCAAAACCGAGATCCTGGAGGAGATTAAAGGAACGGAGACCCTCGAAATGTAGATCTAAACCTGTCGTCGATAAAAAGTTTTGCATATCCTCCTTTCTGGTTTTTTGTCCATGAGGTTTGTATCAAGGCTATTTCTCCACGCCTTTCTCGACTGAACTCCATTGATTTTCAGTCCCCGAAGCATCTTGCGTTTTATCCTTTCCACCTTTCTCTTAGGATTTGGATCACCTAGATCAGTGAAGTTCTCTACTAAACGTCGTTGGAAACGTCAGTTGGACTTCCATTTCACATCCTAGATGTTAGATTAACCAGATAACCGCTGATTTAGTGTCATCTTGCATCTCCATTTGATCTCCATACCATCTTCAAATCTTCATAGCTCATCTTTGCTCAAGCTTTCTAGTTCATTTCCTTCTCCCTGTGATATGATTTGATCAACAGTATAGAACAACCAGATAACCGCTGCTTTATTGCGCATTTCCATATAATCCCCATGGTACCATCAAATCTTCACATACTTCACACTATTGTGTTCTTCACGGCTCGGCGCTTCTATTTGCCTGATTTTCTCAGTTTTGTTTCCTTCTTGCTGTGGCATGCTTTGATCCCTACTGCGGTGGTGAAGATTTGCGCCCTTAATACATAGTCGCCTTAAGTATTTAGCACCACTTTCCCTTGAAAATACGTGCCTCGTAAGTAATGAGTGGTGTTTGCAAAATATTTCCATCAACTCTTAAACACAGATCCTGATTTTTTTCTCTGCTCAATGTATGGTGAGAACTTGATCATAGTTTGTACGGTAGCTTTTGGTTTTCTTTCCAAATGGGGATATGTTACCTTCTCCCAACATCGGAAAAATGGATCAATCAAATCAAGATAATCATTACCTTACATATTACCACCTGGATGCACCTTTGAAATCTAAGAAAAAACTGAATGGTAGATGGATTCAACATTATAAGCATACTTCAAACCTTCAGATATTTTCCCCTAAATCGTAGCTAACCACTTGAACCCATGTTCTTGGTATCATAGTTCTGAATCTCTGCCGCAGAGAGTCATTCTACCCTTCTTCTTTTTCAACCAGATCAATTAATTCGCTCAAGAATGATGCCCTTTGTTGGGAAATCTCTCTATTTCTGCTATCTGAAAGTAGTCTAATTCTGGGATTATTTTCCATAATCGTAGTGCTGAAGATCTTCGCATTGTCTGATTAGATTAATCTCGCCCACAAGAAGCTCTCTTCCATGGAATCATCGCCTGCCGTGAAGCCTGGAACCCCAATATCTTTGCAGGATCTCAGATCTTCCGAGCTGTTTAAGCACGGGGCTTCGATTCGAGTCACCGGGAGGTACATTCCATGGACATCAAACCCTTATTTCTCTAGATATTCGTCACTGAACATAGAAAAACACCCGTAATAATTCCCTCCATCCATTGGGATGGGTTGACCTCGATCCTCTTCCTGGTCCTCAGCCTCCAATCCTACAGTGTGGAGACCGCTCGGGCCGTCATCGCCGATGGGGCCTCGAGCCTTGTGGTCAACACCCGCCATCTGAGTGGCATCACCTTCCGGGTCGGCTGCCTCTACCAGTTCATCGGAGAGCTCCTACTCTGTCCGAATGCTGACGTGGGTCCGTCCTATTTTTCCTTGACTTTTCCCCTGTTACTGGCGTTGACCTGATGACGTGGTGAGCTTCAGACGAACCTGCTGGCACGTGTGGGGAGGAACGTTGACGGCATGGACCTCCACCTCTACCACCAATCTCTGCTGGTCCTCCGGCAGTTTGAAGTCGAGCGTGCGGGCCCCACATAACCGGGTCATGGTCTATAGATCAGATGGACCCAATAATTCAGGTGATGATCCGTCATTGTAGTGTCAGAAATTTGTGTATTACTCAATAGGGGTTTAAAAGAAATACTTTTGGTAAACGAGGTATAAAATAAATTTTCCACCTTCTTGGGTGGCGCAGGTCGGCGGCTGTCAGTGTGGGGAGTAGGGCGGCTCAAATCCGAAAGGATCTGGCGACCCATTTCCACTCGATTTCAGGTCAAAAGTTGGTTCGGATTATCCTAGATCCGTTATCACAATCCTCCCTCACTTGGGACCCCCCCACCCAGCGTAGTTTACTCCATCTACATAGACTTCTGCCATCTTTATGAGAGAGAGAGAGGAGAGAGAGAGAAAGAGAGAGAGAGCCACTTGTGGGTCTCACCCCCTTTTGTCATCATCCTCGTGTAAGAAACTGAGTGGTTTTGGTGTGCCACTCTTTCTCTGTCTCTCTCTATCGGGCTCTCTGTCTTTCTGTCTCTGCCTTTCTCTGTGTGTGTCTCTCTCTCTCGCGCTCTCTCTCTCTCTCTCTCTCTCTGCGGGAAGTCAGTGTTGGGTGCCGGCCTTGTCCTTCTTTCCACGCGCGTGCTGACTCCGCTTTTAATCGCGCAGCCTCGACGAAGGGGCCTTCTGCGACGGCGACCCAACGCCGACCACGCCATACCCTTATAAACAGCCGACGTGGCCACCAGATACTTGAGATAGAGGGAGAGAGAGAGATATTATCATCTGAAAGTCAGAATAGATATATCATATTGAAACCTGAATCATACGAATAGATAGAGATCAAACTAGCCGCAGACCCTTTTTATTATTATTATTTTTACAGAGCGTTTACCTTGAGCCCAGTGGGTTAAAAAAGTCAAACCCCCTTTAATTGAGCACCTGGTTGAAAGAGAGAGGTAGGGGGGCGCTCATAGTCCACCATCGATCTTGACTCAACGTGTCCAGCCATGAGTGGAAGCCAAGTTTCTTCCTTTTTCCGATCGATCCGAGTAGATAGACTCAGTTCTGCGTCACTGATTTCCATCGTTGACCATCAGATCCGATTTTGTGAGCTTCCATCGTCAGAGCCGTGATTCATTAACTGTGCACCGTTTGATCTGCTCCGTCTTAAATAGAAACTCTCATGGTTGACTTTATGGACTGGGTTTTCACTCAGATATATATTGACCTCACTATGGGTGTGACAAATTGGATTATTTCCAATTATGGTACGAAGGGAAGTCAGGATGTGTGAGAAAATTGTAATTTAAGGAACAAATTCAATGCGGTCAGGAAAATAAATAAATGCCCGTGAAAAAATAACATATTAATTTATGAATTAACCAACAAGAGCCCGGTTCGTTGTTCCCTGAAAATCAGATTAAGACAGGTTTTATGTAAGGAAAGGAAGAGAGAGAAAGTAAAATAATTTTTTTATAAAAAAACCCCCGTGAAAAAATGGATTAATAATTTATGAATTAATCAATAAGAGCTCGGTTGGTTACTCTCTAAGATCAAATTATGACAGGGTTAATGTAAGGAAAGGAAGAGAGAGAGAGGAGAAAGAGAGAGAGAGAGAGAGAGAGGGAGAGGAAGTAAAATAATTTATTTTTAATAAAAAATGCCCCTGAAAATATAGCTTAATAATTTTTGAATTAACCCATAAAGAGCCCAGTTCGTTGTTCTCTAAAAATCAGATTAAGATATGTTTAATGGAAGGAAAGAGAGAGAGAGGAAGTAGAAAAAATTCAATGTGGTCAGGAGAAGGTAAATGACGTGAAAAAATAGCATACAAATTTATAAATTAACCCACGAGAGCTCGGTTTGTTGCTCTCTAAAAAAAAAGTTAATGCGAGTTTAATGCAAGAGAAGGCAGGAAGAGATAGGGAGAGAGAGAGTACAAGCGTAAATTAATGGGAGTTAGGTACTGAAGAGTAAACAGCTTCTTTGATCCCGCGTATTATCTTAAGAGCTAAAAAAATCGCCTACGTCGCGTCCATTCAAACTGCGCTTGAGGAGAACGTCGCTTCCGACGTGGTCACTGTCATCGTTTCTCCATCGCCGGCGAGCTCCTCTCTCTGCTCCCCCTCTTCCCCTCTCTCTCTCCGGCGGCCGGACTTGGACCAGATCCGCCGTCTCTCTACTCCCCTCCCCTCCGGTGAGCCTCTCCGGTCGTCGTCAACCCTCGCCTGGTCGTCTTGCCGCCGCCAGGGGGGCCGCCGCCGCCGCCGTGTCGTCGAGGTTTCTCGGCTAACGTCCCGGGGCGGCGGGTTTTTATTAGCCGTCGTCTCCCTGGTTGAGAGCGAGATGTGACGGAGAACGGTGCCCTGGGGATGCTGGGGGAGCTGTGCGAGGTTCCTGTGCTGTGCCGGAGGGAGGAGAGAGCTTTCATGGTGGGCGGTTTTCTGGTTGTGGTTAAGCAGCTGCTGTTGCTCCGGCGGGATTCTCTTCTTATTTGCTCCGCTCCGCCGTCGGCCCGAGTTCCATGAATCTTCTTCCCTCTCGTCGGCGGAGTTGAGGAGGGGGAGGGGTGAGGAAGAGGAGCATAGGGGTTTTAGTTTTTCTTCCTCGTGAGTGTTGTTGTTGGGGGCACTAATGGGGCAATTCCCCGGCCTCCTGAGCGGGCTGCTGAAGTCTCTGTACGCCAGCAAGAAGAAGGCAGCGGCGGACGGCGGGAGGGAGGCGGCAGACTCGATGGCCAGGGCGGCGAGGAAGAACAGCACGATTCTGCGGTCGTCGGGATCAATGGAGATGGAAGGTTCGGGCAGCTTCGTGTCCGCCTTCTCCAAGAGAGGGGAGAAGGGGGTGAACCAGGACTGCTCCATCGTCTGGAAGGTGATCCATCTTCTTTTATCCCCGGCATCTCCACCCTGGAGAAATCATCCACCATCAAATGTCCTCTCGTTGAGATTTATTTTACGGTCATCCGAAATCTTCCACAATTCTTGATACATCTGTTCTGGTTTCATTCCATCCTCTACCTCCCGAACCAGTAGTTTCTCGAAAGGCCTCCATCTGTTGGTTTTTTGTGTGGAGAACCGCTCCTCCGAGTCTCTTTTCGCAGATCCTATTAACCAGATATCTTCACACGCACCCGGGCGATGCGATCGCGCATTAACGGTAAATTTTCTCAGATTATCCCCTGAATTCTGGTTTTGTTCTTCCGATTAAGCAGGGATACGGATGCCAGGAGGACCTGATCTTCTGTGGGATCTTCGACGGGCACGGCCCCTGGGGGCGCGAGGTGGCGAAGATGGTCAGAGAATCCCTCCCGTCGTCCCTTCTCTGCAGTTGGCAGGAGATGCTCGTCCTGAATGATCACCTGACTCTGGAACTCGATCCGGCGGGTGACAAAAAGGTCTCCCTAATTGATATCTGGAAGCAGTGCTACCTGAGAGCTTGCGCCACCACGGACAGGGAGATAAAGCAGCACCGTGGCCTGGATTCCTTCTACAGCGGCTCTACATCGCTGACGGTCGTCATGCAGGTAATCAGACCCGGCGATGCCCTGCTTCTGATTTCTCCACGATTTTCATTTTCTGTGCAAATTTCGCAGAATGCCGGTAAAACTATTTCTTGAGCCGATCCACAATCGGTTCGCTGGCTCTCCATCTGTCGATTCACGCAGTTTCCTTTTATCGGCTACTTGGGGAATGATTTTTATTTCTGCGAAATCTAATCGGATTATGGCTCAGATGATTAGGATTAGAACCTTATTTACTGATTTAATGAGGGATCAAAGGTTGACTTCAGTGATCTGTTGGATATACAGAGAGAATATCTTCTCCGGGTTTATGAGCATTTGGCATCTCATTCACCTGGGGGGGTGCGGATTTCCATGCTCATCATCTTCTTCTTTTTTGCTCTCTAGAGAGAGAATCGAGCTGTTATCCATGATCATAAGCTCTAGATCTTCTTCTGTTCGGGGATTCACCGGCGACCCATATCTCGGCTTGTCTTCTGAAGTGGGGAAAGTTCACAGACAAAGGTCAGCAAGGCAAACTTTAGTCACACAGATTCACTCTCGCCGTTGAACGTCTTTCTAGGGGGAGCTCATCATCCTGGCGAACGTCGGAGACTCTCGCGCCGTCCTGGCCACCGCCGGCGGCGACGACGACGACGACGCCGGCCCGATTCCCGTCCAGCTGACCGTGGACTTCAAGCCCAGTCTTCCTCGTGAGTTTCCTCGACACTGGATTTGACTTTTCGTTCATGGAGAAATTGACTGTTCTAGGGATGGGTCTCGTAATCTCCATGGCGGCGCAGAGGAGGCGGAGAGGATCAGGCGGTGCAACGGGCAGGTGTTCTGCCTGGAGGACGAGCCCGGCGTGCAAAGGGTGTGGCTGCCGTGCGGGGAGGTGCCGGGCCTAGCCATGTCGAGGGCTTTCGGGGACTTCTGCGTTAAGGACTTTGGGCTCATCTCCACGCCGGAGGTGACCCACCGGACGATTACCGACAGGGACCTCTTCGTCGTGCTGGCCACCGACGGGGTAAGATCTCTCTCTCTCTCTCTCTCTCTCTCTCTGCTTCAAAGATGTCAGGCTCATTAAAAAAAGGGCCTGCCAGAGAAAGCTATATTCTTAATGGAGGGGGCGAAGTAATCGTGCGACCTTCATTTATATGGACCTCAGGTGTGGGACGTCGTCTCCAACCTCGAGGCGGTGCAGATCGTGTCCTCGACGCCCGATAGGGCCAAAGCCGCGAAGAGGCTCGTGGAGCACGCCGCTGCCGCCTGGCGCCGGCGGCGGCGGGGCATCGCCGTCGACGACTGCTCCGCCGTGTGCCTCTTCTTCCACCCTGCGCCGCCATAGCCCCGCCGTCCCTGCGGCATCGGCCGGCGGCGGTAGGGCCGGCGCTAGTGCTCGCTTCGCCCCCAGATTTACCAGATACAGAACAAACAGCTTTTTTTATAAAAAAGATGGGCCGGTGGAGTTGGTGGAGCCCCTCAGGCCGCCGCTGCTTGTAGTTTTCTCCGGCTCCTAGCGATAAGCGTGATTAGTCAATCAGAGAGGACGATCAACGTGCTAAGCCCATCTCCGGCGAAGCTCCCACGGGCGCCGCCGCCCCCCGGCGGTCGCTTAAATGCAGGCAGCCATGTACTCCCTAGCTCAAACCTCTCCCCCACACTCCTACTCTAAACTCACGCAGCTCAGAGTAAGGGGAGAGAGAGAGAGAGAGATTAGGGTAACATTGGGTACGTTCTGTAAGTCCATCCGGGGGAGGCGATGAACTGGAGAAAATAATAAATAGAGAGAGATGAGATGTACAGCTCAAGAGACCATTAGCGATGGGGACTCGGTCGAAAGTTAGTCAGCACCAACATCACCGGCTGCCCATAGTAAACCAGCACAAGCGGTCCTCAAGCCCCATCTTCTCCGCCATATAGAGCCAGCATGGTTTCTTCTCAGAATCAACCTCCTCAGAGCCACAGATCTCAGCTGGCATCCGCCGAATGCTCAGGTCGGCCGGCTCCACGGCCCTTCTCAGGCACTGCATCCCTCACAAAACCCCCCCTTGGGAGCTCTCCCACTTCATCGATAAACTCAGTCCAAAACTGGCATCTGGGTCGCCGCAGATCCCAGCTTCACGACGAATGCAGCAGTGCAGCCCTTCCCCAGGCCTTCGCTCTCGAGCCAGATGCGTCCTTCCATGAGACCCACAAATCTGAGACACGGGGGAAGAGTCAGCCGATGCTCTGTGATTGATCTCATGCACATTCCGTTCATCCTTCAAACCGATTAAAGTAGGTCCCATTTTGGAAATGATGAATAAGTTCTCTTGGTTTTCAATCTAAGAATAGGCTTCCAGGAAATCTAAAAGAGTCTTATTTCGGAAGAAAAAAAGTCAAAGTCATGGGGATACATGGGTAAACCTAGTCCACTTGTGTCCAATTGGTAAGGTGCTGGATGGCCCAAGACCGCCACAAAATCTGAAGATCCAGTGAACAGTCTGACTTTAGCTCCTCCTGGTTTTTAGTCAAACATGTGATCTAGGAGTACCCGATTTCAAACAGGTGGCCGTGGAAGGGTTCAATCAAGAGAAGATGCCAAGGTATGTGAAAAGGAATAGCAAACCAGTTTTCCATACGGCGCTGACCGAGAAATTAAGCACAAGTCAGAGAAAGGGGATTTAGGGAAGACCCACCAAATAAAAAATAAAAAATAAAAAATGTTTTTTTCTGAGAAAATATTAAAAATATTATATTTTTGAATTCCCAATGCAGAAAGTTATATTGCTAAGCAATACCTTTTGCAGATAGCGAGTCCGAGCCCCCTGCCATCATAGTTCTTCTTTGCTCCCGGTTGGGGTTGAGAGAAAGTAGTGAAAGTATGGGGGATATCTTGAGGAACGATCCCACAGCCAGTATCTTTGACCTGCACCCACTGAAGGGTCAGCCTGAAATCCCTGGGAAACCTCCTCCTGATCTTCAGGAAACAATAATTGAATATATACAAAAGTCAACGAAGATCTATGAAAGAGGGTAACCTGGACAAACCTGCACATGCAAATAAAAGTGTCCCATGGTAGAAACGGGGAAGAAATCAGAACCACAAGCTTCCCTGACTGAATCAGCCTCGGCAACAGATGCTGTCACTGAGACAGAACCCTCCTTGGTGAACTTCACTGCGTTGCCCGCCATATTCAAGATGATCTGCATAAGCTTCTTCTCGTCGCCAACAGCACAAGGTGGCAAGTCTGATGCTAAGTTCAATGACACCGACAGGTTCTTCATGGCCCCAATGGGTTTGATTAAATTGATTACCTGTAGACAAAAAAAAATCGGACGATGAGAACTTATTACTTCTATTAGGAAGTGAATCAGCACCAGAAACTTGCCTCTTCGAACACTGAATGAAGATTGAAAGGGGTATTCTCTAACCCAAGGCTCCCATCCTCAAGCCTGGAAAGGTCTAGCACGTCGTCGATGAGTGTAGCCAAGAGGTTGCTGCTCCTTAAGACAGTTTCTACCATCACACGCTGCTCTGGGGTCAGTTCGGTCTCCAGAAGCAGGGAAGACAGACCCACTATTGCATGCACTGGTGTTCTCATCTCATGGTTCATCACATCGAGGAAATCATTGCGAGCCCGGATGGCCATTTCTGCATCCTGCCGAGCTAAATCAAGGGCAACATTCTGCTCCATGAGAAGATCACGCGCTCGCATAGATTCTTCCAAAATGGCAGCGTGTGAAAGCGCAACTGCAACCTGAATAGCATAATCAATCATATGAATATTCAATTCAGCCGTCTGTTGAGCAGAGGGCCCAAAATTTGCCCACAACCCATTAAAGGAAAAATAATATCATTTGAATCCTGGTTTCAGATGATTGAATTAGAGCATTTACAGCAAGAAACTCGTCTACACGGTTTTTAGATTTGATGTACACTGACGCCTAGATGATTCACTCAGACACATTAAAAGGGAATCTATTTGTTCTTTATTGCGATACACAAACATATCTAGGGCAATGTCTTTTCCAAGATAACAACAACAAGAAATTACTTTCATTATGATGCTAAGCATCATGCCAAGATGCATCCATTCTCAAGCTGTTATCGTCCTGCAAAACAAAACAAAAAAAAAGGAACTTGACCAAAATAAGCAAGAAGTTGAGGTGAACGTTGTAACTTAAAGAGTGCCATCAACGAGTAACTTTAGCCAGTCTTTGGCATAGGAATGACACAGTAACAGGTCTGAGCTATGCCGTAACTCTATTTGGTAACCTTAAGGTGGTGGGGATGGAGACAAGGAACGGGGATCCATCTATCTACATTTTAAGACTTATATAGGAATCCACATCCCTGTATCCACATCAATACACTCAGGCGGGCTTGACTGAGTGAAACACATGTGCAATGGAACTGCTATTAATTGTTAGCTATGGCTTCGACACTGACAGTGCAGTACAAGTCGAAGGGATGAGACTCTCCCCATGCATTCCAGAATGTCTGGTATAGGTCTCTCTCTCTCTCTCTCTCTCTCTCTCTCCTCTTTCTTCTTTTAACAAACGGTATCCAGGGAAAAGCGAGGTTCTAAAGCCCAAGAGTCTTCCTAGCACTCCTACAAGTCTCTAGTATCAAACAACATTAACAATGGAATGTAAAACTTCCACCACCTCTCTCGAGGTTTTCCACCAGAGAAGTATGTTCCTTCCACGGAGTACGCCATCTCATACCATCCCTCTAGCCTCCCTAATGGAAACAGGCTTAGATGGCACACCTTACTCTGCTAAATTAGAAATAGCTTTACGTTCATCAAAGTTGTATACGTTAGAAAAGATTCAATGCTCAATGTTCTAGTGCACTAATCAAATTGCTTTCACGCAACTAGGCGAGAATTTTAAAAGATTTACTAGGCTCTATTATGCGGTGTTCTAATGAATGTTTGCTATCACTGCTCCAGAGAACAGCACAAAGAAAAGGCAAGAATCATTCGACTAAACAGCTAATATTTTCTTGCGCTAGAAAGAGGATGGAATAATAAGTCAAGCATCACTAATTTGCTAGTTTAGACTTTAATATGAAATCGCCACCCAGCATTATGGGCTTTCACCAATAGCACGGAAAATAATGAATACGCTTAAAATTCAATGATTATGATAGCCAATGCATATAAGTTCCCTGAAATGGGCCAAAACTATAACAGAAAAAGAAACTTGATGAAATAAAGGAAGAGCAGATTGCTACGTCCAGCAAGATGGGGTAAACTACTAAATGAATCAAAAAGGGAGAGGAGAATATTCAAATGGTTAACCTTTTGGCATATATTACTGTCACTACATTATAAGAAAATAGAAAAGAAGGAAAAAAAAAAAGGAAATCAGGAGTTGACAAGACCTGATCTGCAACAACTTCAACAAGCTCCAGCTCATGAACATGCCACTTTCTTGCACTGTCTGGTGGAAGCATCAAAACCATTACTGCATCACTCTTCACAGAAACCTCAGGCCACTCATTTATCTGAAAATTTGACACATGTAACAGTGGCACTCTTACTGCTACAACTTCTGGTGGCACATATCTTCCTGAGACAGGGCGAATCCTAGCCAGTGGGCTCGAATGTGGGATTATCATTGCATGATTGCTGCTAAAAACTTGGTTGACTACGGGAAGGTTAATAGGCACGACACATCCAACAGGTATTGGATGTCGTAGAGTGTGGGAAAGTTGAAGGTTGGAACCAGTACGCGATGGCATCCAAATTCCACACTCCTCCAGGTTTAAAGTCTTGCCAAGTTCAACAAGAGTCGTCTTCAATATAGTATGCCTGTCAAGAGAACTTCTGATTTCATGTGTCAGCATTCTCACATGCCTTCCTAATGCCTCTTGGGTACGTATATGACCCATCTCCCGATCAAGTGCTTCAGCCTTATTCTTCAAAAAGAGCTCCCTTGTTTTAACACTCAATAAATCTGGGATAATATGAACAAGCGTCAAGGCAGTTGCACAAGAAACCACAGCGGTTGACATTTTTGCCATGGCCATCACAAGGGCAACCGTTTTTGAGTGCGGAACAAAAGTCCACAGGCTTATCAGATGGGTAGCTCCACATAAGACAATAAATGCGCCAAACTGCATCAGAACCCATCTATATGGGAAAAATGAAGACTTCTTCACGAAGTAAATAAGCTCAAGGGGAATGGAGAAATATGCAAGAGCAATGAAGAAATCCGATATATACTGATATTTGATCAAAAGTTCCTCAGGATGCCATTGCGGCTCAATGCAGTCACATCCTTCCATTTTCTCGGTGACTGAAATGGCTACATTCTTTAAAAAAAAAAAAAAAACCTTGTCAAAAGATAACTTAAAATCAAGTGAAGTTAAACTACTATAAGTATGTAAAAAATCAAGTCTGGCATCACCTGAAACACAAGGCCGGAATGCAGGGAACAAATAAGATAGAGCAACTTTAGAAAACTGCTGGATGCCTAGACAACTGAATAATGTCCCGAAATGTTTTGGGGGGAAGTGCCTTGATGGTCTAGAAGGAGGTTCTTCTTGTGTCGAGAAGGTTATGACTCTAGTACAAAAAGCTCACGAAAGGCGTAAGCTTATTCCCCAAATAGATTTGAAACTCACTGGTGATTCTCTAACGTGTAGGGCAGAATCACAGGATCTGTAACAAATGGTTTCTAGACTAATTTCAAGCAGTGAACCTTGGGCTTAGAGAAGCGAGCTATTGATCAAAGCGATAGACCTCTTAATCTCATTACCAGATATGATATTGTGCTTTCAGTAACCAGTGTTTTATAAATTCAACACTACAGATAGAATCTCATTAATTAGTTTCTAATTTAGAATTGGCATTCGCAGTGTGCATCAGTTATTTATACAACAATTTTATTAATAGGTATATGCTCTTCCTGGACATCATGTTTTAAGTCTGGATATTACATAGAATGTCCTAGGAAGGGCAAAGCACTCAAGGTTCACCACAACTATTCGGTTACAGTCATTAGGGGGGTTCAGTTTTGTAGTCCACTACCACCGAAAAATGTTTTTAATATATTAAAATTATTAACTATTTTTTTCAGATTATTCTCCTCCAAAAATTCGGTGAATAGCATACTATAAAACTTATGACTCCAGTCTTACATGGAATGGTCTAAACAACTCATATTTATTTAAAGAAGTTCCTCAAATACTACGGCGAAGGGTAGATGAAATTCGACTGAATGACATATGCGGGCCATGCTGAAAGTAACCTCATATTAGTTACTACAAAAGTATTTTAGCTGGTGATATAAAGATGGGATTACGACACACGTCGTCAATTGGTTTTAATTTTTCTTTTGTCAATGAGATTTAACACAGTATCAAAGCTGATGGCTGCTTTCGAGATACAAACTATCCATTCCTATTCTTTCCGATGACAAAGTCCAAAAGTCAGCTCGCATGTGAGGAGCTATATTAAGAATAATTCTACCTTTTTTTTACCACAAAGGTAAACTCGTGACCATAACAATAGAGCTACTCCACTCAATACAAATTGATTTTTAGTTAGAGTGCTCATTCACTGGAGCAAGCTCGATGGCCCTCAATTTCCCAACACATTGAAAATATCCGATCTTGAGTGCCCAATTGAAACAAGATTCCTTTTGTGATCCAGTTTATTTAATTTTTATCGAGTTACATCCTTCGGGAATAAAAAAATATTCAAGTTTTAACCTAAAATTAGCAAATGATAATAAATAGAGCATTAAGAATTTCCATCAACTTCCATCTCCTAAAACACCATCCCTACTACAAAACTTTAAACGAAAAAAAGTAAGAACATCCTATTTCTCGCAGGAATACTTGGTAAAAAAACCTGCAAATAAAAATAAATTCCAAAGGTTTCGAAACCGGGGGATAGATTATTAGGTGACCCATACGATCTGCGACGATAATTTTCGATTGGCTCTTTCCAGTGGGGTACTTGATAAATCTAGCTTTATGAACAGAAATTTGGATTCATGCAACACTGATACCTAGTTCATAATCACCCTTACCGAGCAAACCAGGACCAGATTAAGCAACGAAGCAATACAGGGAAACCCCTGGCAAGATAAAAATCCGAGTGATCCCCAAAAATATTCAAGCGACAAGTCAAATTAGATAACCCGCAATCTAACGCACACACGCCAGAAACAGAGAGAAGAGCAGGATAACGAAAATTATGCGCAGGAGGCAATTATGTCAAAGGGGTCGCACAGAAGGGTCTGACGAAAACTTCAGGCGCCCGATCAGGAACAAGGGAGCGTCCGCGACTGGCCATGGCCTTCGGAGGGCCCCAAGTAGACCCTTCTCGTGGCCTCCCCCCTCCTCTTTCGCCTCCGAAACAAGGAAGACAGATTAAGGAGACAGGCACGAGAGAGAGAGAGAGAGGGTGCACGGGGCCACTAGCCAAGAAAGCGAAGAAAGGTGACGCCGCGCCGCCTACAGAACCCGCTTCCACTTGCCATCGCTAGGAGCTGAAACTCACGGATCTTAGAGCGTCGCCACTGAAAACACGACACGTATCCACGTACCAACCAGCTTCCGAGTTGACTTTTATTTTACTTCTGCATTTCCTTTTTAGAACTTACCATCATTTTCTATTTTATTTTTTATTTTTTAAAATGAAAAATAATGCTCCCAATTTGTCAAATAAAATTAAGTAATCTGGCTGTAGCGGGGGCTTGCACCTACGTGGAGAACACCGAAGGCGTACGGGATTTACTGACGTGGAGTGTCAAGATCCACATCAGCCGTACAAGTGCAGAGGAGACTTGCAAAGAGAGTTGGCCAGACGTTGACTAATATCAATTTTCTTAAAAATTTAAACTGCTTATTTTTTATATTTTTTTTAGCATAGATTCTCAATCAGTGACGTCATTGGGAAACATATATATTAATATGGTTTTATTAATTATGAGGGGATGATATTGCCATTCTTTCCAAATAAAAATGTGAATTATGTTAATAAATAAATTTACTAGTCCAATAGTCGAGTGAATCAACATTTCCCTCTAAATCATATTAACTTATGATATTTTATAGGTACGATCTTGCCGATCAATTCACACAAAGATAAGTAATGTCAATTCAAACCCTGATAATTAATAAATTCATATAAATATTGTCGAATGATCCAATATTTTCCGTAGATAATATTAAGTTATTCATTTTCCAGCTAGAATGTGCGTTTTATTTTACTTAAAATCATACACAAAGATAAGGAAGCTCATGTTATTTAAGCCCGGTCCGATAGCCAGAAGTTTCAGTGTCAGCCCGCGCCACTAGATCTCACAGATCGGACGGCTGTGGGTCGGCTAGCCCCAGATGCTCGGAGATCGCCGGCGGTCTTCAGGGACGCTGACAGGTGTCTCATTCCCACGGGCAGAACCGGCTAAGAGAGGACCTGTCCACGTGTCGACGTGTAAGCGGGTAGGAATGTCGACATTCGGTTATACTCTGGAAGGCTCGACGTAACCGGATGTACTGGCGGTGGCAGTCCTCATATGCCCGTCCATCTCTCTCTCTCTCTCTCTGTCGCTCGCTCTAACAGGCTCTGTCTCAGAAAGGGGCTTCAGAAGGCTTTCCCTCTTCGATCTTCCTCCTCTTGCGCTGTGAATTCTCTGCCAATCGACGCATCGCTCTCCTTTTGCCGCTGGAGATCGTAGTGTTTGTTGTCTGAGAATCTATGGAAGATCAGTCGTGGAGACGCTTCTCAGCCTTGTCGAGGCGGCATCAGGGCGCTTTTCAGCCCCGAATCGGTACTATTCTAATCGACGAATGAGTTTGTTTCTCGTCCTCTTTGGAATCGACTGTTGGTGTCGCGTTATGACGTGTAGTTTCGTCGTCCCTTGTTCTCCTGAAGATCTGTACATGGGGTTCGGGGATGTCGACAGTGGGGCGGACGACTCCCTCGCGGAGTTCGCGTGCCCATTCTGCTTCGAGGACTTCGACATCGTGGGGCTGTGCGGTCACATTGACGATGAGCATCGGGGGGAAGCTAAGAACGAGGTATTTCTTGGACATGGCAATCTGTGACCGACGATTCCGATCGTCTGTTCTTGGAATACTTTGGTTCGGGAATTTTGATTTTCGTCACTTGGACAGAAGGGATTCTTTGTTTTCTCTTTCTAGATCTTCATACCACATACTGAATACCGAACGATCTTCAATCATCAGTTATAAAAGTGACCATGTTTCTGCTGCTCATATCTGATCCCCATTTTTCTTTTTTGCATATTCTTGTGTTTTCCAGAATCTTCTGTACCCCTTTTTTTATTGTATTTTGTTAGTCACTAGATTTTCTCTCAGGATCAAACCTGTTCGCAGGGTTTTAGCACCCTATGGAGGGGCAATCATGGAATACCCAATCAGCTGGTTCTTTCTCAACAGCCTGCATAGCTATTGATTTGCATTTCCACCCCTTATAAAATCGTATTTATACCTTCAAATGTCTCCCCTTTTATGGGCCCTTTCGTGACTTACTTATGTGCTATTAATGGTATTCAATCACAAAAAAATCTCTTTATTTATATATTTTTTCAGTGCGGAGATGCCTTTCCTGTTCTTTCTCAGAGCAGCTTCATCTCTGTGATGTGTTATGATGTGTGAATTTCATGTCTTTCTTGCTGGTGTGCCCCGTTTGTGAAACCAGGGTGGGCGTGGATATGGTTGGACACATAACCATGCAGCATGGAAATCTCTTTAAAATATCCTTTATTTTATCTCATTATTATTATTATTATTTTAAGAAGAAATTTGGACTATCAGCCATTTTAATCGATGTTTATCCTGTTTTCACTTACCCATCAATTTCCGTTTTGGTTCTCCTTCTCATGTATTGGAATAGAGTGTGGGTTGACTTTTGATGATGCTCTTATCATCCTTGACCATTTCTCACATGAAACGGAGGAGATCACACAGAGGGTCGCTGGTGCCCCAGTCTCCCCTCTCTTTGCTTAAAAAGGAACTGCGGGAAGGGCATGTGCAATCGCTTCTTGGAGAATTTTCCCGCATAGTTGCTCCATCCAGTGCAGCACCTGATCCACTGCTGTCATCTTTTATTTCTAATTTACCCACGAAAGATTCAACAAAACCCGTTCAGCTTCAGGCATCAGGTGAAGGCAGTCAACGGAGCAAGAAACTGGAAGACAACAGAGTTGCGAAGAGGTATGAACCGTTAACCCTAGCCACATTTATTTTCATGTTTCCCTAATCTGGATTCTAAATATGGTATCTGGATGGAAAGATTTATTACCTTAAAGGTAGAACCGTAGAGCAGTGGAGTTTATACAATGTCTCGTTGAGCTCTTGGGGGGGTCAAACTAGGAAGGCTTTCCATCCTTTCTTCAGAGCTTCAACCGGGTTTCCTGACTGAGTCAGATGTGATGATGCTTAGTAGGCAACTGTCCAATGAGTTAGGAACTCCTGAACCCCCCAACGGGTTTTATGTCTTCCTTGCAAAGAGTGTGAGGTTGAAGATCATACCATGATTATTGCCATCTTTGGTAGTTCCCATCAGAGTTCACCGGTGATTATATAAACTTTGATTGGCGATGTGAAGCTTGGACTTTTGTCAGAGATCACTTCCATTAGAACCCATACAAGCAAAGACGGGATGGCCTTTTCCAGTCACTTCACGAGTTCACACTCTGATAAAATCGAAAATCATGAGCTGATTATAACCAAATTTAGTAGGTCCCACATCAAAGTGCGTAGGTGATCGATTATACAAACTTCGACCGGAGATGGAAAGTTACCAGTTTTTATGAGTATCGGTGATGATTACCAGCACAACCGGCAGCAGGCATGAAGTGACCTTTCTCCAGTCTTCACGAGTTGACTCTCTGATGCAGTTGAAGATCAAAAGCTGATTCTCAACACTTTTAGTGACCTTTTCCTTGTCTGAATACTGCAATGTGACACTCTCGAGAATCATATACCTCGTATGAGTTTATGATGCTAGGTAGAGGATCTTCCCCCATATGTTTCTTCCCTGTCAAGGGAGCACAGAGAGAGAGAGAGAGAGAGAGAGAGAGAGAGAGAGAGAGAGAGAGAGAGAATCGTGTGGGATTACTTACCTTTCTAATTGACTGGGGGTGGCTTTGCTTCCAGCATTGAACAAGAAGCTCTGTCGGTGAAGGACAAGGAGGAGAAGGCCCGAAAATCCAGGTTCGTGAGGGAGCTCGTGCTGTCCGCCATGTTGCACGTCACCACCTTGTGACGAAGATGGCTGCGGCGGCGGTGGCGGCGGCCTGATAGGCAAGGGAGGGCACCCCCCATGCGATGTGTGAAATAGCTCTATTTGGAAACAGACTTGGGGGAAGTCTTATAGTCGGAGGCTGGCGGCGGCGGCAGACTAGGCGGCAGTGGTATCAGAATCGTACCTCAAAATCGGGTCGGAGACCGGTGATAGCGATCCAGTTCGATGGCCGGACTAAACGGTTGCCGCGTCAGCGGGGAGGACGGTTGAAGTCGCCGTCGTCGGGGTCAACCATGATCGTCGAGGCAACGGCCCACCTCCAAATATAGAACAGGGGTAGATCTTGTTGGCCCCACAAACCTTCCCCCCTCGTCGAGCCTGGTGATGATAAAAGATTCTCGGCCGATCTGCAATGGGAAAGTCAGTCTCTTCTTCCTTCCATCCTATCCTTCTCAACCCTTTGAGCGCTGAAAGGGACGGAGAAGGGGAGAGATTACGTAATCAATGAAGCTATAATTTCTTTCCATCTCTCTCTCTCTCTCTCTCTCTCTCTCTCTCTCTCTCTTTGTTTCTATCCTTTCTCTCTGTGGAATGGGGCACTACTGGGAATCCGAGAGGGGCTTCCGATCACGGTTCCCCCCCCACTTTGCCTGCAGAGAGAGGAAGCAGATGAAGATCGCTGGCGACACGGAGAACAGCGCCGACCAGACTCACCTCGCTCCGTGCTGGCCGATCGCGCCGCGGTCATCTGATTTCCCAAATCCGAGGTCCAAGGTGGGAGGGCCTTCCGGGAGTAAGAGGCGAGGACCCCTCGTGTGCGAAGCGGAGAAGAAGAGGCTCCGGAGGTTGGCGACCTACAATGCCTATGCCGTCGAGGGCAAGGTCAAGGCCTCCGTCGTCCGGGGCATCCGCTGGGTGAAGGAAAAATGCTCTGGCCTGATCCACCTCCGGTAAGGTTTGGAGTTCTCCACGGACTGATGCGGTCGGTCACCGGTATAGCACAAACGTAGGGGACGCATTTGAATTTCTCTATGCGTGTATGTACATGGATTGCCGGTCTGGAAGAGTTGTCGCCTTCGTTTTGGTCTCGGATTTGAATTCCTCTCCTCCATCGCTGTGATCCATCGTTTCCCCTTCTGTTTCCTTCCAGACGGTCCCGATTCCAGAAACAGCGAGCGAGCGAGCGAGCGAGAGAGAGAGAGAGAGAGAGAGAGAGAGAGAGTTACCGTGTGTTTTGCAGATTCAAGCAATGATCGGTTGCTACTCTGATGCTTTTCCGGAAGAAGAACGAAACTTCCTCAGAAGATCTGGATCCCTTGGTTCTTTGCACGCGCATCTCCAAGGAGACGGATCATCGATCTTCTCTTCTCTGAGCCACAAGGCTTCCACAGGCACGTCAGCGGAGGTCGCCGATCTCCGATGAGCAGCGAACCTCCAGAGAAGGGAACATCGACGAGAAAAGTTGTATTTATATACCTACTTAATAGTATGGTACCCTACATATTATTTAATTTTTTTCGTACCCCCAAAACTTATACACGCTTTCAGACAAATACAAACCACCACATAAAGCATTAAATATTTATATTTTAAAATAAAACATATTTACATAAATAAGCAATATTTTTCCGCATCGGCTGCCATTCCGCCTTGGGCCGTCAAATGGACGAGAGAGATCCATTAACGTATTAATGGGCCTTCAATTCATAATGGGCTTTTTAGTATTTACCAATTTGGAATCGGGCCAGCAGCCCAATTAGATCCATTCGGGGACATATATTAATGTGCTTTTAAATTCATTTATTTAAAAATTTATATTTACAGACGATCAGATCTTACCGGTTCTACCGGTACTAACCGAACCGAGATGAAACCCGGACGAAACCCGAAAGATCCTTCCATCGGTGTGTTGGGGGCGTGGGAGAGAGATCGGTTACATCTCTCTCCATTTCGCCACCGAAGGGTCCTCCTCAGACCTCCTCCGCCGCCCTCAGCTCAGATCTGACGATCTGCGGGAAATTTCTGCATCCCTTAACGGCACCGTGCGAAGATCTGCCGACCTGCGAAGGTTGAGCGGCCTGAAGAGCTTTGCGACCTGAAAGGTGCCAGAAAGGTGTGGTATCCCTTCCCTTTGAGGATCTCCTCGCAGTATGTTGAGCCATTTTTTTAATGTCTTAATCCCGTTCCTCGGGCTGTACCTGATCTTTCTGGCTGCAATGGTGTGTGCCTACTGTGAGGTATGGGGGCGATTTCTAATTTTCCAGAAACAAATGATATTTCCATCTGAAACGTGCCACACGCTTCCCTCAATAGCGTTCATTTTTAGGGGAATGGAATTCCAGGGAGCGATGATCTCCGTTCGTGTTTCCATTTTCCATGAATTGATACACTCGCTTTTCCGAGAAGTTTAGGGTTATATTCTCTTGTTTGCTATCCATCAGGCTGGAACCTGTTCTTATATGCTTCGATGCCATTAGGGATCGGTATTAAGCTCTGAACGTGAACTTTCTTTAAGTAATACGGGTAAGGAAGGCATGGTAGATCATTGACGCGAAAGTATCCTAACTGATTTGCAGTGATGCCTTCCCAGAAGATTGAGACCGGCCACCAGGATGTGGTCCATGATGTGGCGATAGACTACTACGGGAAGCGCCTTGCTACAGCTTCCTCTGACAACACTATAAAGATCGTAGCAGTGAGCGGTGACTCGTCCTTCCCGTCACAGCCACTTGCTACCCTAAGTGGTCACCAAGGCCCTGTTTGGCAGGTTTCTTGGGCTCATCCCAAATTTGGGTCTATCCTCGCCTCTTGCAGCTATGATGGTCGTGTCATCATATGGAAGGAAGGAGCCAGACAGAACGAATGGATTCAGATCCATGTGTTTACCGACCATAATTCTTCTGTCAATTCCATTGCATGGGCTCCGCATGAACTTGGTCTTTCCTTGGCTTGTGGATCTTCTGATGGTAATATCTCGATTTTCACTGCTCGATCTGATGGCAGCTGGGACACAGCAAAGATTGATAATGCGCACCCTGTTGGTGTGTTGTCCGTCTCATGGGCTCCATCAACGTCACTTGGATCTATACTTGAAGAGACGGCCGATCCTGCTGGGAAACTTGTGTCTGGCGGATGCGACAACTCAGTCAAAATATGGAAATTGCACAATGGAGCATGGATTCTTGATTCCTTTCCTGCCCTCCAGATACACAAAGACTGGGTGAGGGACGTGGCATGGGCTCCTAGCCTAGGTCTTACAAAGTCAACTATTGCTAGCGCTTCACAGGATGGAACAGTGATCATATGGACTCTTGCAAGAGGAGGTCAATGGGAAGGTAAGATCTTGCATGATTTTCAGGTCCCAGTCTGGAGGGTCTCATGGTCGACAGTTGGGAACATATTGGCTGTCGCTGATGGGAACAATGGTGTCACACTATGGAAGGAGGCAGTAGATGGCGAATGGCAGCAAGTGACAACCGTTGAGCCACAATGATTCATATTCCTTTAGAAAGAAAATGATGTGTTTGGTATCCTGGACTGTATTCTCGGGGAGTTATTTTTCTTTCTCCATGATTTTGACGTGAAACGTACACATCCTTTCTGCTTTTCACTGTTCACGCTTTTACCATTTTAGCGTGTCATATACTTACGGTTGATGTCCTGGGGTATGAAAACTTACAAAGCATAAACGGCTTTCCATGTTTCTATTATTCTTAAACGTTTTCAAGGGAAAACATGGGGTTGCCCAGGTAGTCTTTGTTTTCTTTTTTGTGCAGTAGGATCCTCTGATATTGCATTAGCTGTTGATCTTAGGGCACATCCAACCATGGAAAACTAGGGATATTATCTTTCCCCACTCTTTTTTAGATTTTTTCCTCTTAAACTTTCACTGGGTTGGCTTGTTGTCTGTTATTTTTAGTTTGGTGCGGGAGACTACCTATTCTTTTGCCTGAAACTATCCATTGTCTCTTAATTTTATTTTTCTTTGAAAAAAACCTGAAGATAATTTGTTGAGAGAATCGTGCTCATGTATAACACTCATACCTGATTTAATTATGCTATTTCCTCTGCATCTGTTTGCCTCAGTTTTTCTATCACTCTTGAACACTAGGTGTGTCTCTATGCCCATAGGATTTACTATTTAATTATTATTATGATGTCATAGGCTCAGGGTGAAGTTCAATGATTGGAACTTTGATCAAGCCAATCCTTGATTGCTGATGCCTTACTTTCGGGGAATCAGGTTCCCCTGTTGCTTGCTTTTGTTTGTCCACTCCCAATCAGGTCTCAACATTTTGTTCCAGTCCTTGTAACCTTGTTTAATAAATCTCTGTTTCAAACTTCGATCTTTCTCCAACTATTGTTCTTGGAACATTGTCATTTTTCATCCGAAATATCCTTTTTTCCTTCAATCTATCTGCCTCAGTGATCTAGTTCCAAACTGGGAGTTTTTGATTTATCTATTTTGATATTGTACAAACTCTCCATGCCTTTTTGATAGATTTCTAACCGGCAGAGAAAAAGGGTCGCAAGTGTAGACTCGGTTTCCCTTTCTGTACTTGTTACCCGGCCATGTTTTCCCTCATTTGATGCTTTGGATGCTTTTAGAATCCAATTATTTCTTTCTCTCATGAATATCTTCCTTTGTACGAATACTTCCCATGTCATTGAAAGGAGGTCAGTGGTGCAGGGAAGAAGAAAGTCTGAAAGAAGATGAACTCAAAAAACTCTGTTTCTGGAAGGATGGTTATTATTCTTATCATACCAACTATTTGAAAGCAATTCCTGGGAATTGCGACTCTCTTTATTTAATCTCAGAAACCCAGATAGTAATGGCACCAAGACAACGGAACCCATATTCAGTCAACTTCTACATCACCCTTTCCATTTTAAATCTGTCTTTTCCAAACTAGTTTATCTTTCTCCACTGTAGTTCTGATTTTGGTTACACCGTGAACTCTCTCATTCTAGAATTCACTGTTGGCACTCGTTGTAACTCAACATATTATTGGTGACAAATGTAAACTGCTTAATTGTCCATGTGATGAGGACTGCTAATGTTAGTACGGTCTAACGAGGCTACTATGAAATATTTACTCATGGGTGGGGCGAGTTTTTCTATTTTGGTTCATGGTTTCTGTTGGCTATATGGTTTATCTTGGGGGGGGAGAGAAATTCGAGCTTCAAGGAATAGTGAATGATCTTATCAATTAGTTCTTCTTCTGATGATTGATTCAGCTAGAATGTTTGGCTCCTTGATGTTAGCTCTATCTTGCATCAACATGGTTCATTATGCAGATATCTATGACATTCTTCTTTGTTATAAGAGTTAAATAATTATTTTATTGGCCATTATAAGAGTAAAATAATAATCAGTATAAAGTTAATGGTAGAATGCATGGAAAATGATGGCGTATCTAAAGTCCTAGTCATCTCTTTGAAACTATAAAAAGCTATGAATTTTCTTGTCTTGAATTTTTATTGTGAAAATAGTACGTTTTCTTTGAAGAGCTGAATCATGCCTATTGGGACATGTTTTGTAGTGCTTATATCAAGCCCAAGCCCTACTAGATTCCGCCTTCTGTTGGCTTTTGGAGTCTCTCCAATAATTTTAAATTATCAAAGAAGTATAAAAACATATACATAATATTTTTATAACTCTTAAACAAGACCCATAAAACTTTGGGATAATTAAAAGATTCATTATTTTGTTGAAGCCGCTTTACTTGATAGGCACTCAAGGAGGTTCTACTAGGCGCTTAAGCCAAATCAGAATGGATCTGGTCAGTTAGGCACTAAAGCCAACTAAGATCACATAATAAAAGAGAGAAGGCTGGAAATATAATAATACGAAAATATAAATATAATTTAAATAGACTAATTGGTACGTATATAATCACTCATACTCTCACATTCTCATTCAAGTTGGTAAGTGCATGTCATTCAATCTTAGTTTGGATATGAACTTCTAAAATGTTGGCCCACTTAATCACTTGATGAAAATATGTGTCAAATGCACTTTAAAATATGTAGAGCACAAATGATGTTGTTATCTAGTTTCTCTTAAATGAAATGTCAATATATCTTAATATTTTTAGTTCAATCACATTATAATTAGTATGTAATATTTAAAGTTAAGTTGTTCTCAAAATATGACATATCCCACCATTTAATTCTTAGGTCTTTTAAAATGAATCTTACAATATTTTAAATATTCCTGGTGTCATTACTCAAAATTTTAATTCCACACTAGATTTAACCATCACTTATTGTTTCTTGCCATACCATGTGATAAAGTTGCCTCTTAGGAGTGTACAATAGCCCAAGGTTGATCGTCGATCAATAATTGAGTCTGTATAATCATCATCAATGTAAATTTTAATATATATAATTTTATTTTTCTTAAATATTTTTTTTCTATTATATGTTTCTTTTAAATACTATAAAATTATATCAACTACTAGAAGATAAGCTTCCAGTAGATCATAAGTTGACTAAGAACTATTGAATTTATAATATCTAGTTTGATGTGGAAAATATATTTTCATTTTTTCCCAATATATTAATACATTAATTTATCTACAAAAATTCTATCTTCTGCATTCATAAGTTTATGAATCAGGTCTATAAAGTTATTTATAACAGATCAATAATATATTTTTCTTAAGATATAAATTTGCTTTTGTTAAAGTGTGTCACTCCAATGACAATAAAGTATTTCAATTTATCTATTTAAATATCAAATTCATTTGATAATCAATTAGATATTTCTTTTCACTCTCATCATTTTATGTTAGTATTATTTTGTCTATGTCCATGAGAAGGGTTGTGGTTATGTATGAAATATGATTGACAAATAAAATATGATCCCTATAACTAGGTTTATATCCTATTTCATGTATCACTTTCATCAAATTATGCTCTTGATGATTATTTGAGCCCATATAATATCTTCTTCAACTTACATAGACCTATTTCATATATTTGGTAAACATCTATATTGTTTTCTTCTTATAGTTATCTATGTAATCACATCTTTTTTATATTGAATTATTGGATATCTTAATCATAATTTTTTGTCAAAGAATGTAAGATTCTAACTACATTTATTTATGCTACTGAGTTAAATATATCTAAATAATCTACTTCATAAGTTTGACTATTACTTTTAGCTACTAATTGAACTTTATATCTTTTTACAGTCACATTAATCTTATATTTAATAATATATACCAATTTACATCCTACCTTCTTTCTTGGTGATAAATTTGACTAATTCTCATAGTTAATTTTTCTCTAATTTCCTTTATTTCATCATTCATAGTTTGTAAATTTCTCATGAAATAATGGCCAATAAATATTAGATTGAATCAATATAGTATTAAGAAAATTGAAGAATGCTTTATATGAATGTGATAGACATCTAAATGACAAATATTATGAAATATGATAATTAGATTTCTAATACACCTTCTCTTTTCTTTGTGTACTATATGTAGTTCTTCATTAATTTTCCTTGATATAGGGGTATAAACATGGTTTTCTTGATTGCCATCAATATCCTAAGGAGATTCCTTTGATGTCACTTTCGAAGATGTAGATTCTTCTAAAGGTGAGATGTACAATGATTAGTTCCCCATCTCTTGCTTGCCACAATTATTAGTGATGAGATTTTCCCTCTTGCGAGGATTTTTTTAAAATATTTAATTTTATTAAAGGTTACATCAATTGAGATGAAATATTTCTTTGATTGTGGTTAAGACTTATATCACTTCTTCCTATAAAAATATCTAAGAAAAACATATCTTAATACTTGTGGATCAAGCTTAGTCAATAGCCTCATGTCCCTAATGTTAAGGAACACATATCTTAATATCTTAATATCTAAGAAACACATATCATAAGGAGTTGAAGGTGATTTCTGATCTCAATTTCTCAATCTTAGTCTTGAGCCCCCTTATCTCTTTGTATAGCCGACCCTAATGTTGCAGCTACCTTAGGTGATTGGATAATAGTAAGGTGAGTTTGACCTCATGTCTACAGCCTCATGTCCCTAGTATGAGTACCCTTTTAAAATAGGTACACTATATAGCATCTCGATAGGCACCCTTCTTAATTCCTTGATCTTATTGTTGAGGTTGACATCTTTCTTCCTTAAGTTTAATAAAAAAGGTTGAATTATCAACATTTCGTGCCTTCACTATAAGGCTTCTTATACTTTTTTTTCCTACTACTATTACAATCACTTCAAGCCTAGAGTTATTTTCCTTTGAGGATTGGGGCTTGAATTTGATCATATTTAATATTGAAACTCACGAACAATTATAAAACTTATCTATTTATTTATATTTTTTAGAAGAAAACTCTATATTTTAAGTATCTTAATTTAATTTGCTTGTAGCTATTAATTTCTTATCATAAAGATTATAACTCATTTGCACGTTCTTTATGAATTTGCTCATTTATGTCAAAGCCATTGTTTTTGCTGTTACTCAATATTTTTGGACTACATCATACTTTTTGAAAATTTCTTACTACATTTTTCTCAAATGTCCCTTGTTGTCGGAAGAAATAAGTAGTTTGCATTGACTTTTAAAGCCAAAGTATTCCAAACCATGTTTTCCTGATTGCATATTCCTTCTAAGCACGAATCATAGGTTTATTAATTTAGACATTGGATCCAAACATGTGGTTGAGTTTTCAACTGACTCTTAGCACCACTAAAATGGTGGGCTAGCATCTCCACAAGGAGATATGAGATCAAATAGAGCAATAGAGGTTCGTGCTAAAGAAAAAAATGAAAAAGTCTATTCCTAGCACAGATCTATATGTGCTCTCATCTCCAAGCACTGAAGGAGATATATAGAGGGTTGAAAATAACCCTTAGAATGTTAAAATGCACACAATATCAGAAAACAAAGGTTGGCCAAATAGATTTTGTGAATTAGGGTGAACTATATCTTTCCATATGCAATCAGCAGCTAGATTGAAAAATATTGCCATATGAATACTCTAGAAGGCTCAAAAGATTGAAACTATCTCACCAAGAGTGCTATGATATCATGTCAAAGTCAACCTTAGTCGTTGGTCACCATAGGAGGTGCTGTTGGGGTGAGAGACCTGTTGATCTCAAGAGAGGAGAGAGAGAAAAGGGGGAAATTGAAAAATTATATTAAAATTGAGAAAGCAGAAAAAAACTTTTGTAGAGGTCTCAACGAAGTAGATTGAATCTAGTTGATTGGGCTTCACTTAAAATAAACTAAGGTCCGATATTCAATAGAATAAAGAAGGGTGAAGGGTGGAAGTACAATAAGATGATGGGATATAACTATGATCACTCATATTCTGATATATTTCTTTCTATTTTTAGGGAGTGAGTCGATTGACCTTGTAAGACAAGTTTTATGCTTCTAATGAGAATATATCATGTAAGAACATAATGACAATTTACATACGTAATATTACATTGTGACTCATAATGAAACTTTTGCACCCTTAGCACTTGAAAATTTTATTTCTTCACTCTTTTGTGGTTGACCACTATGAGTGAGTTGACTCATCTTACACGAAGAAGGCTTGACAATTTAGATCACACAAAATAAGTGAGTCAACGTCTTACTAGAGAAATTCTCATTATGGCAACCTATTACTAGAGAAATTGAGTTGACTCATAAAAAACGACATCTTACTTGTTGCCTTCTAATTATCTCTTTATATCTCCACATGTTTTGACCCACATGTTACATGTGGCTAAAAATGTTTCAAGCTAAGACAAATGCGATGACCCCAAGACCAATGGGTACATTCCTAAAACCATAAGTCAACCAAGTGGCTTGTTGCAAAACAGTTTGGCTGCAAATACTTAAAAATTAGAAGAATTTTGAAGGGCAATTACTATGTCCATACAACATTGTGAATTTCCAGTGGACTGAATCGCAAGATATGAGGTGAAATCAATATTGCGAATTGAGGGGTGGTCTAATAATGAATCTAGGGAGTAACAAGATGATATAGCATATTTTTATTCCTAGTTTATGATCTAGTGGTCAATACGATTGAGCATTTTAGACTTGACCCCAAACGTTGAAAAACTTTGAGCCTAAGATCTTTCCATTTGGAGGCACTCGTGCATCATCTTGTTGATCAGATATAGAGATTGATATGATGAGCAAGCTATTCAACAAAAAAGGTAAAGAATTTTCTTTAAGTACCTTCCCCATCAATCTCACTGCAAGTGATGATTCGATGATCACAAGGGATCATAATCTGGTGGTTCAGATGGGCCACTCTCTTCCATCTTAATGCTTTCATCCCATCCATGTTCATCCTTCAGACTTTGCCAATAATCTCGTGAGTTCATACTTTCTATCCCAATGTCTACAGCTTCGACTAAGGTCTTCATACAGGCAGTTTCTAACGTGAAGATGTTCTCTGAAACCGAAATTCTGCACTCAGTGAGAAAGGTATCATAAGATTTCTATATAGAAAAGGGAACAAGATGACTTTACAAAAGGAGGTATTCATCAATGGTTTCATAAAGGAAACCTATTTATAAATCGATTTTTTTCAAAAGGATCAAGGGACCAACTGCTAAAAAGTCACATGGAAGCAAAATAAAATAAAATGGGACAGAAAACTTGAAATTATAGTTATGAATTCATACAGCTGTCTCAATTTTGACACTTAATACTTGCCAGCTTTTTCTCAATTTATTCGAGTTAGTTCCATTAATAGATTTAAGTTTCATATATAAGTCTGTGGGACTTTTGTTTGTCCGATTGAAATGGCTACGATTGTCAACTTGACGATGGAAGCTGTTCAAATTCCACCTTAGCTTTGTGTGGCTACTTCCCATTATTTAATATTTGCTATTATAGAGATAAATTGATATAGGTTCCTACACAATCCCAGGATTGAATAAACTAAAAATTTAAATTTGATACCCTACGGGTAAAAGTGAACTGAGCCCAGTTGACATAGAATTGAGTTTGCTGCAGTAATACAAAGGGTGAGAGAAGGCCTTATGAGTCAACTCATACCACCTGTAAAGAACCGGCCACACAAGACAGAGATGAGGTGAGAGACTCATTACCCTAATTTTTAACGTCTAATCAACCCAACCTTATAAATGAAGGGGTGTATAACGCCTGTCTTTCTTATAAAGAAGGTCATGATGCGAAGACAAGTGTCATTTTCTGATAATAAAAAAGTGGTTTTGAAATGGTTGACAATGCTTGGTTGCAACTAGGCATGACAGCCATTTCCGATCATAGACAGATGGTCCACCACCTCCAAGCATAGCTATATAATTTGGTTGATTTTTGAGAGAGTAAGAGGTACTCTGCAGAAGGAAGTTTATACAATGTAAACAACAGGGAAGATGAGAGGATGGAATTCCTAGATGCAGAAGTAAACCACGTTCCTTAGGAGTTAGAGAGGCATTTGGATACCCACACGAAATAGAGCTAAATCCCAACGTAATTCATAAGCTAATATGTCGGTTGTCCTCATCTCAATCTTTTCCTATATGCTATTTCAATGTCTAATGAGAACTTTGGCAGAATTGCTCTTGTAAAAAGAATTTTCTTTGGAAGTACAGAAACTAGGAGCCTCTCTATGCACAGAGACAGGAAAGAAAGGGAGTTTCTGGAGAGGGAAATATCCCAGTGAGAAGGACAGGGTCTCTCAATCCTGCGGGCTAAAGGCTTAAGCAGATGGCACAGAGCTCTGACGTGCAACGTAGCTAGAAAAGGACACTGTGAACAGAACAAAAAGGAGAGATGGGGGCTATCTCATTAAAAGAACTGAGACTCGGATACCAGAAATGGATAGGTAAAAGAAGGCAGAAACCGTGTCCAGAATATGCTACGACCACAAGGAGGAACAACCGTGAGATTTAACACAGATACAGAGGGGATGATCATAAACGAGTCAATGAACTATGAGTACTGGATGGTGCAGAGACCAATATAAAAAGGGATGAAGATGAAGGAAGATGGTGATTCAGGAGATGAAAACATGAAACGCTTTGAATGTCCAGAAAGAATGGCAGGGGTGCAATGAGGGAAATAGGAGATAGTGTGGAGACTTCCATGAATGGGGTTGAAAAGGATGTTGAGCCTCTTTGAAAGATCAATAACTCAAATCTATGCCAGATGTAATACAAGTGACATAAAGAAGACATTCCCGTTATAAACAAACCTGTATATAGGACATGAATATTTGAAGAGCAGAGCAGAGATGTCTCACATAAATTTTAGCTTCCACAGTAACTCTAGGTAATGTGCTAGGTAATGCGCCCAAATTACGTATTCTTCTTGGACACTCTGAACTATGCCCAAATTTCTGACTTTTTTGTGTATAAAAAGTGAGTCATATGAATAGCGTTTTAAATGATTGATGTAATCTCCAATAAATAGTACTGATCTGAGCAACTATGTTAGTTCCGATCGAACCATTGAGAAAAACCAAGGCAACGTTGAAGTTCTCCATGGTTAGATGAACTATTAGGTCAATTGAACAAAGTTAGTAGCATTAAAACAATTTCAAAACCTATTGCATAAACATAAAGCATCAAAATGCAACAGTACCTCTGAAATATCAGGTGTAAGAGAAACAAAGAAGGACAACATATAACTGAGATAATCAACTATGAAAAATCACCTGAAATTCTTTCCATCTTCATGTGGAAGAAGACACTTGACGAGGTGGGATTTTGGTAGCCTTGTCGCTACATCTTGAGAGCTACATATAGCATAACGAGAAAAAAAGGATATCTTGTTAAAATAGCCTTGAACGTAGGTTGATACTTGGGGTTATCTGAGAAAATAAATCATGTTCTGTATAATGAGCACAACTGGTAGAAATCATACCAAGCAGAAAACCTACTCAAAGACGGCATGGGTTGCACCCAAATTGAACAAAAAGTACAACTGGTTCAAAAATAGGAAGCAACAAATCCTTCTTGCAATCCAGAGATTCGTCTCCGAGCCAAGTGAAGACTTGTTTCTGCACTTTGTAATAAATACTTATGCCTGACTTTCTCATGATTTCAACTCATTCACAATGCATGACAGCACCAGTTGATGGCTCTATTTATGGGTCATTGGTTCATTTCGACTTCTCTTGCTGCACACTATCTGGCCAACTCATGAGCCTCCCCCAAGCATCCTGAAGTGCACAGTGAATCAATAATTGAACGATTATCGTGAAATTTTGGGCTACATCCACTAGCCTCCATTGCTGCAATAATTTCTTTGGCCTCGTCAACTTTATTCATATCATATAAAGCTTCGATAAAAGCATGATGTGTATAATGATCTGGGGTTACACCATGTTGCAACATGGAACCAAAAAGATCCCCAGCCTTCTCAATCTTTTTCATCTTACAAAGGCTAAAGATGAGGGCATTGAAGGAATAAATATCAGGCTCGATGTTATCAGCCTTCATTTTTGAAAGTAGCTTCATTGACCGATGAACCTGTCCGGTGGCACAAAGAGACCGGATCAATATATTATATATCAGCAAATTTGGTGAGACATACCATTCACTCATCTCTTTACAGCACTCAAGTGCATCTTCAATTTGATGAGCACGACAAAGACCATCTATTATTGAGCTAAAAGTGAAAGCATCTGGTCTAAATCCATGCTGCAGGAGCATTTTCAAAAGTTCCCGTGACTTGTTAGTGTCTCCAACCTTTGAATAACCACTAATTAATGTATTGAAAGAGACAATGTTCGGAAGAAAACCCCTGGTCTGCATTTCTTTGAAGATTTCCATTGCATTTTCCATCATTTTGGCTTTGCAGAAACAGTCAATTAGCATGTTGTACGATATCACATTGCATACAAGTCCATCTGAGATAATCTGATTAACATATTTTCTTCCCAAGTCCACTCTTCCTGCATTGCATAAAGCAGAGATGATCATAAGATAAGTATCGAATCCAGGTTTCCCACCTCGCAGAATAAAATCATCTAATAAATTACATAGTGCAGTAGTGCCAAAATCTTTTACTAGGCAACCCATGATAATACTGAACGATGCAGTGTCTGGGACATAACCTCTTTGGGTTATCTTTTTCAGGAATTCACTGACCTCTTTCGACATATTATTCTTGCAAAGGCAATACAACACAGTATTACAAGAATGCTTGCACATGATTGGCTCCTTGTCTAGAAGGTCATTCAACATCTCATAGGCCTTGCCAGGGTCCAAACATCGAAAGGCCCCATGGACCAAAGATCTATATGTGGCTTCACTTGGAACAATGTTTCTCTTCCTCATCACCGTCAGAATTCTGAAAGCTTCACTAATCTTTTTCGCATTACAAAAACCATCAACTAACATTGTATACGTAAAAACATTTGGCCAATATCCGGAACTCTCCATCTGCTTCAGGAGACGCAGGGCCTCGTCAATTATGCCCAACTTACACACACCATGGATAAGAAAATTGTAAGTGAATCGATCTGGTTGACAATTATCTGAGAGCATCTGCTGGAATTTGAAATAAGCCAAGTCGAGAGAATTTGATTTGACCAGGGAATAAATGACAGAATTATAGACACGAGTAGTTGGTTTCAAACCCAGGAAAGACATCTGTCCGAAAACCTCAGTGACGTACTTGGCCAGACCCAATCTTCCCCAACTTCGGATCAATATACACAGCATATCTTCTGTAATTTGACACCCCGAGCTCCTAATCTCGTTCAATAACTCCACTGATAGTACCACTGGACCTCTCCTCGACAAAATGTCTAACAAGACTCTCCGAATTGACTGCTCTTCGGCAAACCTTTTATCCGAATTGCAAATCCAAATGTATAATTTCAGGGACAACAGTGCGCTCTCCACACCTTGCAAACTCCTCACCACTGACTGGGGACTAATCTCACCTGGGGGGAACTCCTTGTTCAGCTTTAAAAACCAGTCGTCCCTTGAGAGGATTGACGAGACACGGACCGGGTCCACAGAAATCCTGAATTCTCTGGGATTTTCGACATCAAGGACACATTTCGGTGCTGGGAAAAAGATCAATTTCAAACGGGCGCTGAAGATAAACTAAAAATCGAGGAGATCGCCCCAGAGACTTACCTGGTCGACGGCGGTAGGTTGTGCTCCCCATCGAGTCTCCGGCGAGTTTCTCCCTCCAGCTTGGGCTCCTCCGGCTCGCCACCCCCTCCGATTTTCCTTCACTGGCAAGCGACGCTCTGAGAAACCTTGGCAAGAGCCTTCTCATCCTGCGTCAGTCGCAGGAATCTCCTTCTCCTCTGCTTGCCGGAGAAGTGCTCGAGAAAATGCCTCACCGAGAATGAGCCCAAAAGAAGCCGACGGAGAACAGCTGATCTAAATGTTTCCCGCCTTTCCCACTCTTCACTAACCAAACGGCCCGATCCAGGCCGGGCCTAGTTTTTCGGCGCTTCGGTTTTAAAGCCCGGGTCTGGCTCTACCTCCTCCACGTCAGATCCAATATGCCAATCTACGGCTGCGCGGCTTGTCTGACCGGATGGCATTCAGAGCTCATGACGGCGCCGCTTTGCAGTCTGCCACGTGGCCTGCCGCCGCTGTCCGCGCTGACCACCGTGGGATTCCGACAGGACCGATGGACTGTTTACGGAAATGCCTGAAAAGGACGCCAAGCACATTTAACAGACCCAGAGAGACCACGAGAACCGTAGCCCAACCATGCTCCGTCGTACATTTAAATTTAGAGAGAGAAAAGGAGAGAGAGAGAGAGAGAGACAGACAGAGGTAGATAGGTAGAGAGAGGGGGAGAGAGAGAGTCTTCTCTGTACACGGCGAAGGAAGCTGGCAGAGAGAGAGAGAGAGTTTTATCTGTACATGGCGGAGGAAGCTGGCACAGAGAGAGAGAGAGAGAGAGAGAAAGGTGGCTGTCCTCTCCGTCAGCAGCTGAGAGCCTCGTATTTAACAGGAATCGTCCTGTTCACAGCGGCTTGAGAGAGAAGGTTCCCGACGATGGCCAAGTCCCGGCAAAAGACCCCCTGGAAGACAGAAGCAACCACCGCCGCCGCAGCAGCTGCCTTTGTCTCCGGCAGCGGCACTCTCCCCACGATTCCAAACTCCGGCGGAGTTCTCCGCTCCGCCTCATTCTCAGTGAACCCACCACACCCCACGCCGTCTTCCCGCTCCGTCGCCGCCACAGCGGCATCGAGCTGCTGCTGCTTCCTCCCCGCCTCCGCCTGCTCCTCCGCCATGACCTCCGCCATGATGCTGGCGTACGCCTTCTGGAGCTGCCGGCACAAGAGCATGGCGGACATCCTCGCCTGCTCCCGCACAGACTCCAGGTCCCGGTGCTCGCCGGCGAACTCCACCCGGTCGACGAACGCCGCCGCCCGCTCCGGCCGGTTCCTGAGCGACAGGAGGCGGTGCGCCCTCTCCAGCTCCTGCCGCGAGCAGCCCCTCCGCACGCCCATCAGCATGTGGTTGTCCGCCGCGCCGGCGGCACCACCAGCACGCCGCCGCAGCGCCTGGATCCGCGCGGCGAGCGCCTCCAGCTCGCCAGCGGCGAGCTCTCCGCGGTGGAAGGACGCGCCGTAGAGGAGCTTCAGGTGGTCGAGGTCGCGAAGGCACTCAGCAAGGCAGCCGGCACCCTCGAGGAGGTCCGCGCGGAGGCGCAGCGCCGGGATGGACGAGGGGTCGAGGGCAAGCGCGCGGTTGCAGTCGGCGAGGGCCTCGGCGGTGCGCGCGGCGGCGCCGTGGGCGGCAGCGCGTCCGAGCAGGCAGCCGGCGGCGAAGGCGCAGGGGGTCCCCCGGCGGCCGTCGAGGATCTTGGAGAAGTGGCGGAGGGACTCGCCGGGATGGCCGGCCGCGAGGGCCGCGAGGGCGGCGGCGCGGCGCCGGAGGAGGAACCTAATGTGGGCCAGCTCCGCCGGCGCTAGAGAGGAAGGGGACGACGAAGGGTCGGAGAAGGGGAGCTTGTCGTCGGAGCGGCGGCGGCTCTCTCGCCGGGATGCGGCGGCGGCAAGGCGTCGGCCAGTCTGTAGCAGAGCCATGGCGTCCTCCAGCATTCCCAGGTGGAAGCAGGCCTGGCCGAGCACAGTGTACCTCCAGTGGCCTACTTCTCCTCCATCGCCGCTACTTCTGCAGAGACCGGCCGCCACCTTCTTCCTCAGCTCCAGGAAGGAGAAGCACCGGATCTTGGAGGTATCCGGCGATGGTGAGGTGGAAGACGACGACTTGCTGGCCTGCGAGCTCGCTTGGAAGCTGGGGATGTGGTCTCGGAGCAGCTCCGCCACGTCGCGGAAGCGGCGGAGGCGGAGGAGACAGCGGGCCTTGAGCTCCAGTGCCGCCTCGGAGAGAGGATGCAGGGCCAGCGCCGACTCCAGGAGAGAGAGAGCCGACGACGCGTTGGACAGCTCCCCCGTCGCCATTAAAGCTCGGGAATCCTCGACATACTTGGCGGCGATCTGAGAGAAGGCGAGAAGCGCAGACTGCGGCTTAGGGCGACCATCAGGTCGCCAAGGAAGGCACAGACAACAGAGTTTAGAGGAGAAGAAGACCCACCTTCCGATTGCTCTGCCACCAGTTCTTCGTCGTGCGCGGTGGCGAACTCGAGGTCATTTTCAATCAGGAAATCCCTCTGCCTCCCTCCTCACACTATCCAGACCAAAATCCTAGACGAAGAAGAAGAAGAAGAAGAAGAAGAAGAAGAAGAAGAAGAAGAAGAAGAGGAATCTCCTTCCCCAAGCAACATCTCCGATCTATCCGTGCGTGGGGGGGAGGAGGGGCAGTTAAAAAGGGTATGGAGAAGAAGAAGCAAGAAACAGAGAGAGAATGGCAGCACTGGACAGTCTCTCTCTCTCTCTCTCTCTCTCTCTCTCTCTCTCCCTCTCCACTCTCCCTCCTCTTCCTCCGCCCTGGCTTTGCCCCTTCAGAGAAAGCTTCCGTCCCCATCTTCTCCGCTGGCAAGATGCCCCAAGCAGAAAGCTTTCTCCAAAGAACCCATAAAAAAAACCCTAAAAGCCGCCGTAGACGGTGGCGCTGCCGAGCTACTGGAAGACGCCCTGAAGTCCCTGCTACACTGTAGAAACGTGAGTTAATCACCATACCTTCACATGGACAGACAGACCTACAGAGCCCTCTAGAGAGAGAGAGAGAGAGAGAGAGAGAGATGGTCAGGTGTCGTTGAAGTTAGGGCCAAACTGGGCCGCCCTTGGTTAGGGGGGAAGTTGGTGTGGGAAGCCACCCACTTCAGGTGGGTATTTTATTTTTTATTTTTATTTTTGCTATTTAAAGCCCAAACTCGAACCTTTGCTCGTGTTGGATCGACCGAACCCTTAACTGCGGCATTCGTCCTTACAACGGTAACGCCACCGATCGCGCTTTCTCCTTTTCGTTTCCGGTCACCGCCTTGCTTCCTTTCTTTCACTGCGGTGATGGAATCCGATTTTCTCCATCTCCCCTCGGGCCCCGCGCTCCTTTTCGTCCACGTGATCCGACCTGATTATTATTGGGCTCGCGTGAGATCATATCCTGTAGAAGCTCTAAGCCAACACTCAGTCAACTAATCTCTCTATGCAGAGAAATCCAGATTATCCACGTGTCCCCATATACTCTGTCTCTTAATTATGATCAAGGAGTTGGCTGCTAAGTTTTTTATAAAGAAAACACCAAGTCTCATTTTTTTTAGCTTTTTCTTGAGGGAAAAGTATGGGTTATATGATGCATTTTGGATAATAAGTAAATATAATTAGATTTAAATTTTAAAATAATTGTTGAAAATATAAGCACAAGGAGTGTGACATCAGAGAGAACGTCAAACAACTGCCTAAGGATTAATTCATTTATAACACCCAAGAGAACCCTACACACAGTTTTTCAAAATAACCTCAATCTTCTACAATATTTTTTTATGACTTAGAACTTGTAATACTACCCTTCAAGATGAACTTTTAGAAAAGTTCATCTTGATTAAGTCGTTGAAGAATATTCACTTGATGGAAAACAAACTAGGATGACAATGATCTATTATCATAGCAACTCTCTCTATGACATGTAGAAAAGTTCCACTTCCATTAGGTTGTGATGATGTAGAAACTACTTGATAAGACAATGATGATTTCTAATGTTGGATTGCACTAGATGATGTAAGAGTGCAAGGATTGTGCATGATGGTGTTGAACAATGCAAGATGACCTTGGCATGCTTGAGATGGCATTTAGACAGAGAATCATGCTAGACAAAGGGACATCACCAAACATCATTGATGGTAAAAGCACATAATACATAAGACTTTGGTCACCAAACTAGAGAAAGTGTTAGACTAAGGAGATATAGTAGACTGAAACGACACCTAATAGATGATAATATATGAATGAGACTAAGATGGAGGACTACCTTGTCATCCTCCTTGAATAGATCAAAACAAAAACATATGAAGATGAAAACAACAACAATGTACCTAAGATACTTGAGCCTTTAGATACAGGGTTTGATGCAAATAGAACTAATACCAATGGACTTGAAGATGTTGTTGATGAACTTACTGTTGATGAACTCTGGTATACTATTCAATGGAAGATGAAATCACTATAAAAGACACAAGATAGAGCAAGATTAGTGCTATGTTGTCATATAACTGCTTCAACATTGGAAGACCTTGTTGGAAAAGGGATATGATGACATTAGAGTGAAAGTGGAGACGACAATGATGGTGATAGCTTATGACTCTAAGAAGAAGAAAAACTAACAATCTCTAGTCTGAAGGATTGACAGAAGTGAAACCCATTCTAAATGATAAAAATAAAACCTGCTCAAAATGGCAAGATAATACATTTATAAACAACAAAAAGGTAATATACCTCAAATGGGGCAAGAAGAATATCATGAAAAAACCCTAACCAAACAAACATGACATACAATTGCCTCAAGATCCATTCACTTAACATCTACTATACAAAGAGAAACTCTACACAATTTTTCCAAAATACCTCATTTTTTATGATTTAAATCTTATAATAATAATAATATATTTTTATCATATATTCTAATATAATACAAATAATTTTGTTAGTTCATATGATCTATAACTTACATAACCTGGTAAAATGTCTAAAAAATGTGTATTGTGTGAGGATATTTTAAATTATAAGACTGTATGTTCTAGAACAAGCCTGTACTTTTTTATTGATCGAAAGATGTATATGATAGATTTTTAGATTAATATAATATGCTTAATATTTTGGGGTAAATGTAATGGCTTACGTTAGCAAAAAGATTGAATAAAAAAAAACCCGTAGTGAAGGACGAGTTGATTGGGTGTGGGTTGCAAAATAATCACCTATGAGCCGGCCCGTTGATAAGAGAGGAGGGCATGGGTCCCACTTTTAGATGAAGATAAGAAAGCTGACGTCACGCTGATCGGTTTAGAACAACCTATCGTCTCTGATTCCTTTCCTCGGATGGGAGAGAAGTCAATGCGAGGGGGACCGTCTTCGGGAGTGATTACGGCGGGATTCGATCCATTCCCGGCGCGGTAAGAAGTTCTACAGAGGTTGGTGCGGGGGGAATCCGAGCCGAGTCGTGATTCTCCCCGCAGTGAAAGCTACCAGAATTCCCTGCTGGGTTGGGCCACTGAAGCTCTTCGGAGTGTTCACACTCCTAGTTCAGATCCCCCCGCCGCCGAGCTTTAGCCCTCTTCTTCTTCTTTTTTGTCGTATCGGTACAGCTCTATTTGGTGGGGCGTTGGTGAGGAGTTAGTCAGGTTCGTATGGAGGCCATGGAGCCGCGGAGCCCGGTGCAGCTAGCCGCGTCAGAGATTCACGGGTTTCGCACGACGGCAGGTAAGATCGGATGGGAGGGGGTGGGGGGGTTTCCTCTCGGCAGTCTACTGAATCTCGCAGCTGTCTTGGATGCCGGGACTTGGTTCTGGGGGGATAATTGGGCCTACTACAGGGGGTGATAATTTATTGAGCTGATTGACGATTTCTGCTCTTTTATGTTCCTGTGCTTGAGAATCCAATGGGGATTGTATTCCGCAGTGCTTTGCTCGTGGTCTAATAATAGCTCATTGCGCCTAGCACGTCTTCTCTGGTTCTTGGGCTGGGACGAGCCTCTTAATCACTTTTATGGCAAACTTCTGGAGTTCCCTTAGTGTTTGGAGTATACAATTTTAGTTGAACCATGCTCCTCATCACTCTCCGATTTTTGCTCGGTTCAGATTTGTATTATCTAAAAGGGCAGCTTGAAGAAATCCGTACCCAAGTTGTGTTTTCAGAACTGTATCGTGAATTTGGATCTGACCAAATGTTTATCAGCGGGTACACCGTGCATGCTAATCTAACATGGCATGCCTCAAAAAATTGGATGGAAGCCCTGCTGCTGGAAGCTACTTCCATTTTATTTTTCTTATCATTGTGGTTTCATCTAAGTAGGAACCTTCTCTTCTCATGGGTCGATGCCACTAGGAATGACTTAAATAAATATTGTAATGGGACGTTTAACAATGCTGCTATTCTTAATTATTTTGAACTGGTTTATCTTTTTGTCTGACAAACAGATGATGTTTGGATTCGGTATAACCGGATCCAAGTTTCCTCATCTTAAAATTAAATGAGTATTTACGTGCAGATTTGGATATTGGGAAGCTATTGGATGATGCATCAAAGAGATGGCTTCGACCAAATGAGATTTATGCAGTGTTATCAAATTACACCCTCTTGAAGATTCAGCCTCAACCAGTTATGAATCCAGGAAGTAAATGGGTTGAACTTCCAATATGATTATTAATTAGCATTTGAAATGTTCAATAATTCAGTCCTGTGATTGCTCGAAAGAAGTACCGCAGTTGATATCAAGTTTTCTCAAGTATAAGTCCGTTTGAATGCTAAATTTTCTCTCAATTTTGGTTAGGTTAATGTCTAAGGTTTTCCATGTTTTTACGTAATCAATACCTAAAGGCCATCCCATTAATTGAATCCCAAGGGACTCTTAAAATATAGATTAATCTAAAAGTGAAGTCATTGTGGTCCTACATCTCTCATGACTACACATGAAGAGAAGATTAATCGTGTAAGAATCTGTTTTATTCTGATTATAGTTCAAGTTAATTATTGGCAACCTATAAACTTTCATCATGTTAATGCCCTTTTTTAGAAAACATGTTATATGTATGCCCTACAATGCTGAAGCAATATCATTTTCTTTTTTCATCTGGGTAAGTTTTGACTGATTCAGAACCCAATCCGATTTCACATAACATGGAGTGAGATATTGCAGGGTTATGTGTAGCATTCTCCAAGGGGCACAAGTTGTCATTTGGTTCTTGGAAGTGATGCCAGTATTCTTGGTAGTAGTATTCTGCAGGTGCCTGAAGACAGGTATTCAAGATATCAAAGCTGTCCATTTCGAAGAAATTAAATGAGATATTCACGCAGTGGTCTTGACTGTGAAAGAAACAGATGATTCAATTGCAAATTCCATTTCTTGTTAGACCTGAATCTGTGTAACTTAAACTCCTTGAAGGCGAGTCATGACACTAGACAAGAAATGTTTTATGGCATTTGAAACTAACGTGAATTTCATCATGATCTGAGGATTCATATTTTTCGAAGAAACCATTTCCTGACAGTTACCAATGATTGAATTTCTACAAGATCTTTTTTAATGATAGTCACTTTTCTTTAGTAGTTGTCGGACGTAGTGGTATACCTTTTTGGAGGATGTTTTGACGTAACTAGGGCTTCCTTGAAAATGATATATCAGCTTGTAGGAATCCATTTTCATTTCTGGTGTTTTCTTATTCTCCTTAAGGCGATTTGCAAACATGATGGATCCTGTCAAGGTAGATCCTGACAAGCTTCATGCAAAGAATATATGGATGTTACAGTTAAGGTCTCCATGATGTGTATGAAAGAGGTTCCTAAAAGGATCTAACGTTAAGCAGATGTAGAAACTTCTTCATAGACCCCTTTTTTCTGACTAATTTTATCAAATAATTATCGCAAGTAATAGAAGGAATGGAGTTGAAAAGAAATAGTGTAGCCAAGTCCTATAAGATTTCTGCTCTAACATGAAGAAGGAGAAGAAGGGAAAGAAGGAAAAGAAGAGAAGATTCGCAGAAAGTTGCTTTATTGAGTCAATTTTATGAATTGATGAGGCTTAGGCTGGTTGGTCATAGAAGTTGTTCATCTTGAATCAACAAAAAAAAAAAGAAAAGAAAACTAAAGAAAAGAAATACAAGGAAACGTGGTGATAAGATCAAAACAGATGAATTTATGGGATGGAGTGCAGGAATTGTGAAGATTTGGTCTTTGAAGTGCAGGGATTTGCATGGATGTTCTTTGGGCTTTCCTGTCCAGGAGCCAGCATTCTTGTGTTTTTGTGTCATTATCCCTCCTGGGTGAAGGAGATGGCCCTCTACTACAAGTTTTTGTTTAAGGGAGTTGCTGAAGCCGTTGAAGTGTGCTTGGATTGGTCAACATGGACACATCATCATCATCAAAAACTGCTATTCATATATTTTTTTTGTTGTAAAGGGCTGAAGTGAGTCCCTTGAATCTGCAAAACGACATTGTAATTTGTTGGTAGATATTTTCTGCCTGAAATCGTAGTTGCAGGATCCTTATGAACATCAGAAATTTCATGGTGCTTTGACTATTCGTTTAATACATTGATTTTCGTTTTGCATCATGATTCCTTTTATGAGTAAGTTGGATGTCTGATTTCGTCAGAGGGTTATTGTTTAAACAGTATCAATTCAAAATCAACTACTTTGGTGTTGTTTTAGGTGGCAGTCTTCTTTTGTTTGACCGCAATATGCTGAGGAATTTCCGGAAAGATGGACATAATTGGAGGAAAAAAAAGGATGGGAAGACTGTTCAGGAAGCCCACGAAAAGTTAAAGGTCAGATGTTTTCATCAGTATGAAATTTTCCTCTTAACATGGGTACATCAACCATCTACTCCAACCACTTGGAATCACTCAATCACATATATTAATTGTTAGATACGCATCTAATCCAGGGTTTTTGGATAGTATTTTTCTTCCCTCATCTATCCCTCCTTATTGTGGTCTGTATTTTTTATTTTCGCGAACTTGGTATAGGCCCCACATGAACTAATGAAGTAGGTGCTCTTCCAATGTTTTTCGCTATCAGCGTCATTCTTTTTTTCCGAGCATCTCCCATACTCCTATCCTCAGCAATGAATGAAATTGCTATGATTTGGGTATAATATTTTTGGAAAGTGGATTGTACGGTGATAAGCTTTGTATAGAAAGGAGGTACAGGTATGTACATTTGTATAAACTATTAGCTCTAAAAGAAATTCCTACACAAAACAGGTGAATACCAGGGAGCTGAAGAAAGAACTATGTTTCCTATGCTCTGGAAATTCATGATTCACTCATGCCCACTCTTTCAGCCTGTTGGAAAGAGAGACAACTTCACAATTGAACAATGCATGTGTTGAATATATGATTGGTCTTTTTGTTCGTAGTCTCTCAGATAGTCAAGTGAAAGATGATCCACCATACACAAGCATTCAATTCTGCTCTCATCTTCGCCATATTTCCTTCATAAATGTTAGAGGTTGCCAACTAAAATACAGATGCTTGTGACAAAGAGGATAAGTCACAATAAATATTTGAATATAGGCACAAGGAAAAACCAATAGGCCAAAAAGTATGATTCTTGCTCTTCTCTTACTGTCGAGATTCTGACCAAACAATATATAGCTGACTCAATAGAGAGCCCTTGCCAGACCTGATATAGGAGCAAACTTTCACATCATCGTTCTTTGCAAGTGATGCCCTTTAACCATAGCCCGAAAAAATTTCGTCAACACCCAACACTACATCCTTAGCCTGTATAATGTAAAGTCATAGGTCTGAAGGTCGTCCATTTCTGTGGTACTATTGAGTAATCACATGCTATATACTTGCTTCTTCTGTCCTCAGTTTCTTCAAACATTTTCAATGCGATGGAAGATAGAAGACCCTAATATTTATAATACGAAAACCTCCATTCTCTTTCATTTTGCATGCTCTCTCCCAATTAATATCCTGTTAACCTCTGCATCCAATATTTCAAGCATGAAAAAAATTAGCCATATGGTTTTTGGGGATATAATGTAATGATACATAGTAGCCAGACTCGCTGGGAAGGATGATCTTACATAGCATTTGCCACACATTTCTATCCTCTCAGTCTACAGATCTGGTATAATTTCTACTAAACCCTGTGAATAATGTCATCTTTAGAGAGAGTTTACCCCAGATAAAAACTAGACAGACTTCCCAATGTTGTATCCAATAAACAAGGCAGCTCCTTTGCTCCACTATTGCTCATGTTCAGACCTACTGCCGAGCTCTTCTCGTAATTAGAGTGACTTCAGCAAGGAACTTTAACATGGAGCTGGTAGTACTGCCCTCTTCATATGAAAGAAAAGAATAGAAACGTATCCAAGATGAGAAACTTGGAGTCTGTAATGGTGTGTTTGGAACCCAATTGTCTGATATTGAAGATAAACTGGACCTGCAGAATTTAAGAAGACAATATATCGAATGAATTTTTCGAGAAGGAATGAATACTAGCCTTATAAGGCCCAGTACTCTGGAGTTTAGAGAAGCAACTTTATTATGGACGCATTCAAGTCCCAGGGACAGATGGTTTCTATAGGATTCTAGTCCAGTTGTTAATCGCATACCTTAGAGGGCTGAATATGTTTCGATGTACAGTCTCATCAGTCTCCAAAATGCTTGTTCTGAAAATGATCAGATGCTGATCAACAGGTGAAAGTGTGGTCTGCATAAACTTGTTGCTGATCAATCAGCTTTCACGGGTGTTGATTATTTTTTGGCTACATCAGATGCTTCTTAAAAGATTATGAGAGGATGAACTGGGATTGTATGAACGGCAAAATTTATTACATTTCTACAAAAGTAAATCAACTTTGACGCTCTCTTTGGTTAGATTATGTGGTATCTTTTCTGCCTATATTTGGTTTTTGGCTTGTTAGAAATTTGTGTCCAGGGAGACGCTTAGACAATTAACCATTGTATTCAAAGGTGAGCTTGCATACAATTCAAATACTCTTTTGGAAAATGATTAATTACATTGTTGGGTAGATTTTTTCTACCTGTAAGCTTAAGATTTTTTTTTGATAGACAAACTTTCTATCTGTAAGCTAGAGCACATGTATGCATAACATTTTAATGATGATATAAATACTATTTAAAATTCATTTTTCTTTATAGAAGTCCATTTAGCTTGTTCTCAGACAATCTCCATTGAAAATAGAAGCTCCTAGTGACCTTCAACTTTTCAAAATTCATTATTTTGAATGAAATTATATTTAGCTTGTTGTCAGACATTCTCCACTGAAAAATAAGTTATTAGTTCTCTGTTTGTCTTGATAGTTCATTCTCTTTTATGAAAGTATATCTAGCTTTTTGACAAACAATTTCTACTCATGGATTTTAATAGTTCTCTGTGCAAGATGATTTGTCCTCCATTTGTTTCCTTTTGTTGCAAAACGAGGGAACTTCCACTTACTAACATTGTTTCGAAATAATGGCAATAAGACGATACTTCTGATGCGAAAGGATTTAGCCTATGTTGACTGTGTTATATATTAAGGAAATATTTATTATTATCAGGCATGACTTACGCAGGTAACATTCTGTCTTAAATAATTAATATATTTTTGGTCGACTGATGTCCCCTCTTTATTTTATTGACGAAAGTGAGATGATATTATCTATATTTTTATTGTGTTACAGATTGGTACGGATGAAAGAATTCATGTGTACTATGCACGTGGTGAGGATTATCCAAACTTTTACCGTAGGTGTTATTGGCTACTTGAGAGGTATGAACCACTTCATATCATATCACGGGATATGTTGAGCTTCTATTTTATTGTTTCTCTTGGGTGCTAAATCTTTTTGTACGATCTATCCTAATAGCTTTTATTTTTAGAGATTATTATTTATAATATTCATTCATTAATGTGATACTATTTGTTGTTTGTCCATGCCTGTCTTATCCTTGGTGTTTGGAAATATGGCAAGAACCAGAATTTTGTTTCTTGTCTACAGCATCCCATCTCATCTCTGCGGGTCATTTTAAGAACTGGAAAATCATAACCTAATGGCAAATCATAATCATTTTTTTGATTGGGTGCCAGAACCGGATGCCAACCCGTGTCCATAACATTGCAGATAATCAACCATTAGATACGATATGAGATAATATTTTTTTTTAATATATCTATTGTCTTCCATAAAATTGTGAGGATGAATGAAACCATTCTGGAAAAATGTATTGAATTAGCGACATTACGGTAATTTACAGAGTTAAAATGGAGTTGGTAGATAAAAGCTAAATCATATGTAAGTTAAATAATATGAATGTGAATGGTTGCAAGAAGAAGAGTCATAATTATGCTGATGCACGTAGCCACATCTGAAAAATGAACCTAATATCTTGTCAAACGCTCTAGCCACTTTGAGATTGCTATTGAAAGAATGAAATTGTTTTGATCAATGGGCATCAAATATGATGCCTATTGATGAAACTAATTCGCAGTAAAAGAGTGGCCATGATCTTTAATACTAAATTCTGAATGTAAATCTTGAAGCACAGGCTAATGGAAATGTCCTTGATGAATCTGCATCTATACGATGTCTAATGATGATATCCTTGATCTCCTATAAATTGAAATACGTTTTCTCTTTCTTGTCTAGTTGAAGCCTCTTATGCATAAAACTTCAACTAGTTTGTGAACTATCACCATTATTAGGTTTGTGGTATTGTTCCCCTTGTACACAAATTGAACTATCTCACTACATGCTACATCTTTACTTTACCATTGTGCTAACATTGCTTGTAATAGTCTATGTCAATTGAATTTTACTTACCATTTGAAATATAATCATCTTTGAGCCAAAGCTACTAAAACATGGGTTGAAATAGTGACTCTGACGCAATAGGAATTGTTGGAATCGTGATGCACTGTGTAGGGGAATTCACACCATGGTGATAGTCAGCATAGAAATTTGTAGCTGTTAAGATTTCTAGGTCATGATGCGTCGTGTATGGGAACTCACACCGTGATGATGGTCATCACTGGAACTTGTAGCCTGATGGTATATTGGAAAAGATTATGCAGGGTTCTCTCCCTATTGAAGGGGTGATAAATGTCAATGAAAAGTGAGGTGGTTTCCTGCTCCTCCCCAATAGACGGAGGAAATCTCCTCCACACTGTCCATTTCCCTCTCTTCGTTTCAACAGGAACAATTAATTGCAATTGTGAGAAGATCCCATTTTGATCAGTTCTAGACAGTTCTAATGTCTGGGCGGCAGTAGCTACAGGAGGAAAAGGAATTGACAGCCATTTTCAGTTTCACTCTATTGAATATTTGCTGTCTGATATGTTCACTCTTGCAGAGGATTGGTAATGCAGAATGGGTCCAGTCTCGAAATTTTCTGATAATATCCTGGTTCTGTATGTTATGGACGCAGTATAAACGGCTTGTGTTAAACTTTAATATTTTTTTTCTGGGTTTATGGTGGATCTGTGCTTAATTTGTTCTCTGTTTGCATTGACCTTTTTGTTTTTCTAATAAATGCAGTAAAAATCTTCAAGTATGGAACTAGCACAACCGTCGATGTACATTAGGTTTAACTGGTGATATGTTGACTACATACATCATGGATGCATAATTAGATCTTTAAATATTTAAAATTTATTGCCTTCTGAGCAATTGATTTTAATGCTATGCTATTTTCTTATCTACTGATTACTGGTGCTTCCCTCATTAAAAAAAAAACTTAATTTACTTTGCATACCTTTTCATCAATCTATTTGTTAAGAATCCTTGAAAGAGAAACAACACAACCCTAATCGATGGACCCTAGTATTTTTACTAGGGTCCTAACGTACATAAGTGGGCTGCTTCAGCCCAAACTGCTATATGGGGTTACCCAGCCCATACTAGACAATAACATAACTCTAACACTATTAAATAAAGTTGGAGGACCGCCTTACCAGTTTAGATATTTGCCTCAATCCTGCCCATGAGAACTATCACTGCTATATATCTCGTCTATTCAGATTCAGTGAATGTATACTAGTATATTCTGTTTTGCTATCTTGAAGATAAACACGTGTGATGCAATGTAAAAGTTCAGAAGAATAAACTTGAATTTTCTAATATTTTGCGTAACCACTAGTTATATAACTTCCATTTATTGACTCTCCAGGAGCCTTGAGCGGATTGTCCTGGTACACTATCGCCAGACATCAGAGGTTTGCTTCCTTTTTCTTTTTCTAATATCAAATGGCTGTCTTGGCAAATTTACATTCTGTGCCTCTCACTTCCATTTGTCTCTGTAGTTCATAGCATTTTTTTCCATTATAACGTTTTTTAGACATTCTATCCTTTCTTCAGATTCGGTTTTCCCCTTATTTTGATAAGAAATGCACATGTTTTCTCAGAAAAAATTGATAATGTTTTTAATTCTGACCATCTCAATATTGTCGAAACGTTTAAATACGTGATTGGAAAATGTTTGCCTTCCTCCGTTTACTTTTCCTTGTCAATCGTTTATTTGTATCCAGAAAGAAACTGTGTAATTGTATCATTCTGGTGCAGTGACTAGAGTGAAAAGTGTAGTTCTGGCTGGTGATTTGAATATCTTGGATAGTGATGAACCTACCAAGATTGTAAATAATCTCCTTAAAGTATAAGCCCATATAGTTCAAACACAGATGTATCTCAACACTGACTCAGAAGTTTCTATCTCAATCCTAGATCTCCTGCTAGTGTTTTAAAGTTATGGCTTGAGGTTTTAGACTTCCACCTTTGAATTTGTTTTTTCTTGTGACTGCCTTCTTTTATCTATTAAATGTTTGGGATGTAGGATTATCGTTGGGGTGGGCTATCATTTGGGATGTTGATCTTGGCTGCCGTTAGATTGTTATAATTGGTTAGTTTTTTTGATCTGTCGGCCTAAAATCTTCTATATTTTGTTTCAGAAGAAATTCCTTAATTAAGACATTGGCCTAAAATCTTCTACATTTTGAGCATCCACATGCTCAGTTTGAATATCTTTGATGTCATACATTTGTTACTTGCATTCCCCATGAGGAGACTTGGTGCTTGAAGTACAAAGGACACGGTTTATTTTTGTATTTTCTTTTGGCATGTTATCTTAGGTTCAAACATATCCAGCACTCCAGTGAAACGAGAAATGATCTCAATTATGACGTAATAGGTATAGCGCTTTTCTGTAATTTCAACAGATTCAGTTGGGAGATACTCGGCTTCACAATTCGTACTATTTTGAATCAGAGAAACTTGTTGACTGTTGCTTCCACAATGTATCATCCCTATTTGAGAAATATTTCATGCAATTTCTTTTTTTTTCATGCATATCATTTTGATATACCTTAATTTGGGATACGTCACGTGAGATCTAATGTGTATGGTGTCTTGAGCTATGTACATAACTTGTAAATGAGACGCCTGATTCACGAGGTTGACTTCAATTCTACAATAGAGACAGCTCATGCTTTTATTGTCTTTCATTTCCTATTGTATTTCTCACAACAGCAAAGAATGGTTTTATTGTTTGTCAACTAAAATTGTACCGTGTTTATTTACTTTTTGATGCACCAGGATAATGCAAATCAGCAGCTTTCTGCTGGAGTAGAGTTTAAGGAAAAAAATTCATTGGCAAATTCGTTGCATGCTTCTCCATTGACGCCTCTGGATTCCACTTCTGGTTCCAACCACATTGAGACGTCTGGATCTTTGGTATTTTCTGACGAAATTAACTCAACAAAAGATTGTGCAACCATCACTGGTAATGTTCCAGACACATGCCACTTCTAATCTGTTGTTCTTTTCAATTTATACATAAACATGATAGTGTAAATGGTTGATCTGATGTTTTATCTCTGCTAGCTGTCTTATTTTGTTTTCCTTCTTTTTTAGCAGATATTTTCAACTAACAAACCTTTGTACAATTCTTCATTAACGGTTTTCTTTTACCGCGTACTTTAAATTAAAAAAGTAGAGAAAATTTCAATAGGTCCACTTTCTAGTCTGTCATGGTTTCATGAGGTACATTTTGACAATGAATCGCTTTCCTACTATTTTTTGTGTTCGTATATAACTAAGAGGTTTATAAACCTCTGTTTTTAGTGTCTTCTTTGTTTTCATCTTCCTGGTGTTTGAATGGTAGAAGCATATTTTAACAGTGAACGATTTTCCTGCTGTTTTCGGTATTCAGATATGACAAAGAGGAAAATAGACTTGTTTTATAGTGTTTGATATGCTTTAATCAAGATTCAGTTGTTTTTCATTCTCACTTTATATGAACTTTTCTGGTTTTTATCGATGGTACAGGTCATGGCATCTCAGCTGTTGATAAGTTTACAGAACTGGAGAATCCTGACTTAGCTATTGATATGATCAACAAATTTGATTGGGCATCTCTTGTTGAGCCGCAACCTTCCGGTGATCCCAATGCATTACCCTATTATGGAGATGTAGAACATGAACAAGCTTTTAGAAATCATGTGAGTAGCTAAAACATTTTTAGCAGCAAGCAACTTTACCGCGGGGCTATCATTTAACTATTCTTACTTTCTGAATTCCTATTTGCATATTTTTTCTTGTGCACTATCAAATTTCGATAGTCTATGGGTTGTCACATATTATATGCTATTAATTTTTCCAAACCCTTGCTTTCATGTGGCCTGCCATCTCTTCATATCTGAACATTTTTTAATTTAAGTTCTTTGTTTGTTTGTATCAGACAGTGTTTGCTGTTGTGCTAGTTTTTTTTATCCTTTGTTGTTTTTTGTCACTTCTCCTCAAGGATATAAAGGAAATTTATTTAGATGACTTAAAAATTCATTAAAACAAAGTTAAAGGCCATGCATACCTTCAAGATGGGTTGTACAAGCTCAAATGTTTACTAGTGCATTTTCATGTATTTGGGCAATATGTCTTAGTGACCCCTCTTTTTCCCTTATTTCATTTTCTTACCAGCTGACATGTATGAGCTTCTAGATCCTAATTAAAATATATTTTCAGACTTCGATCTCCTTTATTATTTATGCTTAATACTCAAACCCCCTCCAGATCTAGTCTTTGTGGACTTCCCAATCTTTGGCTGGTATGCCCATGGAGTGGGAAATGATCTTTGTGTCAAGCAAGGGGATCTGCCCGGACCTAATTAATTCTTCGATGAATATTTTTATTACTTGAGTTAAACTATAAGAGCACTTTGAGTGGGGACATGTCCCCTGTATCAAACATGCATCCTTCTTTTTCTCTAGACGTTATTTTTTGTGGAGGATCAATCATGGAGAAGCAGAGAACACCAATGATTACTGTGCAAGAAGAAGCTATCAAAGGAGTTTAGAGTGATTTGGACTGCGATCAGACCTTCACTAACCTCTCCAGGAGCGACCCACTATCTAGTTAGAAAGATAAAAGTGATTCTAATTAAAGTCCCAACTAGAATGTTTACATCAGAGAGAGAGAGAGAGAGTGAGGACTAAAATACCTTTATTCTATCAGTCTTCTTTCTACACTACCTGTTAAACTGAGTATAAATGCTTTCATGTTCAGATTTGTCAACAAGGATCCAAAATTTTCTATGATCAGACTCTTAGTGAAAACATCAGCCACTTATGTCTTGATCGGTTTTCTCGAATGTAATGTTGATTTATTTTTTTATGATCATATTGTGTTCATAATGTAGATCAATGAACCTGAATCCAGCTCATATGTCTTGTTTTTCCGTCACTTGGATGGCAGAGTTCTCGTGCTTTCACTCCTTAGCTATTGCAAAGCTTAAACTTGCTTTTTAGCCTGTGAGATATGAAATAAGTGTCCTCTATGATTGGTTTTACGTACATGGTCATGAACTAGGCATTTGCAGTTTTTTTCCTTTAAAATCGAGTAATGCCTCTAGACAAGAAGGAAAAATACGAAATTTATTTGAATAATCAGAATTTATGTGGCTCAGAACATTTGATTTTCTTTACAGGGTAATCTTGAAGGCCTAGGTCATGTCCAGCCAACCAGTATGAGTACTTTCACCGGCTTGAATGCTGTTGGCCAACCAGTTGGTGGTTGCTTGCAACCAGCAGAAGTTGATCAGGAAACTGTGCATATGCATGCAATTCCTGACACTTGCGCAAATGAAGCCTTGCAGTCTCAAAACAGTTTTACACAGTGGGACTACGTTGTTGATGATATCCCTGGATCATTAAACAATACAGAACCTGGTTGCCAAACTTCAGATGATCACGAATTTAAAAAACTTTCCATAGAGAATGAACTTTACAGATCGGAAGAAGTTTTCTCTATTACAGATATCTCCCCAGCATGGTCCTATGCAGATGAAGAAACCAAGGTTAGATATTTTAAGACTTTGAAGACTCTCGCTTAGTTTCTATGTTTAATGAGCCTACATAATAATTATCAAAGTGACAATGGAGAGTCACTTTGGTGCTAGGATGGAACTGATATTTATTTGTTGAAAACTCTATTTTCCTAAATCCCTCTAATATAATCCATTTGAAACAGGTGGATTTTTTTTGGAATCATGCCTTTATTTCTGATTTTTAGGCATAAAATCACTTAGTTTGAAAATTTCAAGCCTGAGATGTGAGATTTATTTCAGCCAGTTATGAACCAGATTAAGATGTCTTATTTCGAACCAGAGATCAGTAAAGTGGCTAGCTACTTTAACACTGTCCCTAAATGTTAATAGTAATGGAGATCCCACCAACCGTACTTGACCTAACGTGAGAAGGATCCTTGTTGGCGAGTTAAAGCTTTATTCTTGGAGTACACCCGCAGGAGAAAAGTTTTACAGATATCATCTATATACTCATAATTTTGGAACAGATTCTGTCCATAATTTGAATAACGTGAACATAATCAATATGAGGACTTATGAGAATTGATGATCGAAATAACGTAATACGGTTAACTTTGTGATTGGTCTATTAGTTACATGCATATCTTCTCTTCACTATGAGAAGCATTTACTGATATTCCGTGTTTGTTGAGAGCTCACATTTTATAAAACCACTTACTGTTCTAAGGTGATGAGAAGCATGGACATAGTTTCCGTAACAGCCTTCGAAGATATCTTTGTGTGGCATCATGCTTGTTAGTATTGGCGTCTAACCTGAAATCATAGACTGTATGACGTCTATAAGATTTTGGCCTGAGAGAATGATAGACTTTTGTGGGCGATCTTGTTTTGTAGTATCTCTGACAATGCTATACAGGACTCTAACCTGAAATTCTCTTAGATCTATGACCCTGCACGGTTGTATGTGTGAATCTTTTAGGATGAGATTTTTCTGCCTTTCTGCGAACTGGGTGAAGTGGACCATTATTCCATTCGCCTACTCAAAAAGTAGATAGTCTTGATTCTTGGGAGATAAAAAGAAGGATTCTGCACTAGATGTCGCAGGGGAAACTTTAAACTTTATTTACTATGAGTGATATCTACTACCCTATTTTCATAAATTCAACTGGCAGAAAAATCTCGGCAGTCGTCTTCATTTTAAACAAGAGCATTGACGAAAACAATCCCTGATCCTTGATATTTTGCTAAATGTAGATAATGACAATGCTTGTTAACTGCAGGTGATTGTGGTTGGATATTTCCGTGAATCCCACAAAAATCTTGCAAATTCGAAGATGTTTGTGGTTTTTGGTGATGCCTATGTTCCTGCAGAAATGATCCAACTTGGAGTATATAGATGCAGGGTACTACCACATACTCGACCACCCGGATTGATAAATTTTTATCTGACCTTAGATAAGCAGACGCCAGTTAGTCAAGTCATGAATTTTGAGGTTCGCCCTCCCACAAGTGCATCGACGAAAGCTATCTCTTTGCAAGATGCTGACGACAGTGAGCCCAGCCAAAGAGATCTTGATGCTGTAATAAGGCTTGTTCGATTGCTTTTCTCCTCATCAAACAACCTTTCCATTCTGTCAAACGTGGTATCATCCAATGCCCTGAAGGGAGCGAAAAGATTTTTGTCAGCTACCTCTTCTTCACTGGAGAAAGATTGGATGCATCTTCTCAAGTTAGTCAGAAAAAACGATACTCCACTTCTGTCAATAAACCAGCAGCTGTTCGAGTTGGTTTTGAAAAATAAGCTGCAGGAATGGCTTTCAACAAAACTAGCTGAGGGACGTAGAACAACTGAACTGGACAACCAAGGTTTAGGAGTTATTCATTTGTGTGCTATATTGGATTATACGTGGGCAGCTCATCTGTTCAAGGCGTCTGGCCTATCCATAGACTTCCGTGACGTTTATGGATGGACTGCTCTACATTGGGCCGCATACTGTGGGAGGTATAAGTTCTATATTCCCAAACTTGTTGAATTTTTTGTTTCTGGGAATGCACTATCTTACTTCACACGCAAGGTTTTCCTAAAGATTTTGAGAAGATATGATTTTGATAGCATGGCAATTGGCCAACTTAAATTTTCCAGGTAGAACCTCAATCTTATTTTTGTAAATCATAACAACATATTGCGATGCAATAGCTAGCCAGCATATTTATTATTTATTACCTATCTCTCTCCTGAAAATTAATTTATTTTTCTTCATAGATGTTACAATTTTCTAATAGAGCTTCAATACTTGGTTTTGCTATGTAGAGACTTGGTCCCAAGATAGTCCTTCATAGATTGTTTTGGTGTTTCTGGAATCGTTCCTTACATTTTCAATTTCCCCTTCTAAATGATTGGTAACTGGCTCTTGTTCGTGGGGGGGAATTATTAAGTGAATATTCTGGATAATTTATGCTCTGTTGGCCTCCTATCACCTTCATGTCTCATAGATGAAGGCATAAGGACAATTCCGTGGCGCCTTCTTAAAATGAATGATTTCATATATTTTCATGTAGCATCCTAAGAAAATGAATAAAAGCATAAAATGGCCAGTCTGCTTTCCCATTGCTCTATTAATTCTCCATCTCACTCTTTATATGTTACTTATTTAAGAGGAGAGAAAATCCGTGTCACAAACATCTATGTTTTAGTCTCACGCCGTTTCTTCCCAGTAAAGTTGCAATTTCATTCCGTGGCACCTTCTCAAAATTCATATACGGACATTCAAAATGAAGGATTTCATATATTTCCATGTTGCATCCTGATAAAATGAATAAAAGCATAAAATCTCCAGTCAACCTGCCTCTGATTGCAACTTTAGTGGGAAGAAACGACGTGAGACTAAAATATTGATGTTTGTGATGCGGATTTTCTCTCCTCTTAAATAAGTAACACATAAAGAGTGAGATGGAGGATTCATAGAGCAATGGGAAAGCAGACTGATGTAGAGATTAATAAAGTGATGTCTCCCTAATTTATTATTAGATTTTCATTGGTACATCAAATGAATTTTTGATAAAAAATTGTAATTTAGATGCCTTCTTGATACCTCTAGCTGACCATTTTTTTCGTTAACAGTAAGTTTCACATAGTATAGCTCTTTCATTATATTGCTGAGACAACTAAAAATCTCTGTGAACAACTGGTAAGTACTTCTACGAGATATCAATTTATTGGTCGGTGTTTCTTGTTATCCTGGTTGGGTGCAAGAACACAAGTTTTCTTGAATTGAGTGGCTCAAAATGCCAATTTTTGTATCGCTGTTCCACCCCGTTGAGAGAGAAATACCAGAAAGCGAAAACGTTTGAGCAGTCATTTGGGGAATAATCGACGTATTTGGATCCTATTGGATAGCACCTAGTTCCCAGTTGATTTTTTCTATTTTTGAAGCAACATTCTGGTCATGAGTGATGGTTCTATTACTGACATTATTGTTGTTTCATACTAATACTTGAATTTAGGGTGAAGATGGTTGCGGCACTTTTATCTTCAGGGGCAAACCCAAGCCTAGTTACAGACCCAACTCCTCAATTTCCTGGAGGATGCACTGCCGCTGATTTGGCATCAAACGAAGGATATGAAGGTCTGGGTGCATATCTGGCAGAAAAGGCGTTGAGTGCACATTTCGAAGCTATGAACTTGTCTGGTAATGTGTCTAATCCATCAGCACGTGCTTCAAGTGAGACAGCGAATCTTGAGATCATGGAAAGTGGGAGTAGTGAGCAAGAAGTGCTCTTGAAGTATTCATTGGCAGCATATTGCAATGCCGCCGATGCTGCCGACCGTATCCATGGTGCTCTCAGAGACCGCACCCTGAGATTACATGTGAAAGCTGCAGAATTATCAAACTCTGAGGCCAATGCAGCTTACATAATTTCTGCTTTGAAGATCCAAAAAGCATATCGCAACCACAACGGTCGGAAAATGATGAAAGCTGCAGCCCGTATACAGGGCACCTTCCGCACATGGCAGGCTCGAAAGAATTTCCTCAACATGCGTCGGCACACTATTAGAATTCAAGTGGGTCATTTTTATTTTTCTTTCTCCCAATCGTTATTTCCTATTTTTCTACAACTACAAATCAAATGAAGCAATTTAGTGGATACCCACATGTTCAATGAATGTTTAGAACAACATAACCGTTAATGAACTTGTTGTTTGTGTGCAATTTAGGCCGCATTCCGAGGTCTCCTTGTGAGGAGGCAATACCGCCAGATTATCTGGTCGGTCGGTGTGTTGGAGAAAGCGGTCTTGCGGTGGCGCCTGAAGAGGAAAGGCCTGCGTGGGCTTCAGATTGAAGCAGATGAGGTTCCAGCTGCAGCTGGCGAGGAGATGAATGTCATTGAGGAGGATTTCTTCCGGGCCAGCCGAGAGCAGGCTGAAGAACGAGTCAACAGATCAGTCGTGCGTGTCCAAGCCATGTTTCGCTCGCATCGCGCGCAGCAGGAGTACAGGAAAATGAAGCTAGCTCATGACCAGGCCCAGGTATCTTTCTTCCTGGTGAAATGTTCTTCATCTCCTTCAAATCTTCCCGAAATTTCTCAAGTCCTGGGGTGGGGGGGGTGGGGGTAAGAACAGAACCCATGTTCTCAAAAACAATCTTGAAGGAAAAAAAGGTGATCTTTAAAGAAATTATTTCCCTCTTGCTCAATTTCTTTGGGAGATTGTGGGATATTCTGGCTTTTTAAGGATCATCATTGACGGTGGGAATTCGGATCTTGCAGTTGGAATACGATGAGTTTGCAAATTATGGTGAAAGCGGACAGGCCCCGGTATGTTCTTCATCGCCATTAATTCTGCTCTAGATTTCTTAAGCTCGGGGAAAAAAAAAAGGAACCCACCCATGTTCTAGAGTATGAATTTGAAGAGAATAAATGTACTCAGAAGATAACGTTCTCCCGGTGCTCAGTTTCCGTAATTGCGTTGACCTCGTGATTTTGACCTTGCAGATGGAATAACGCCAATCATGGTCAAAGCTTACAGGTGATCCCCCTTCATATTCTTTTGTGCTGATTTCTCATAATGTAGTATAAATGTACAGTAGTTCTCCTGGTGCTCTCTCTCTCTCTCTCTCTCTCTCTCTCTCTCTCTACAGCTAATTGTGTTTGAGATGGCATGTTTCCATCCCTGTCGGCTGAACAATGCCTGATGTTAACAAATCATCCCCCACTTTAAGCTGCTATTGCCCTCCAAGTTTCTCCGTTGCAGACTGTCCAATGGGTTCTTTGCAGGAGAAGAGCAAAGTCAACCAGTACTATCTCCATCTTCAGAGAAATAATCTACCAGGTCAAAACGCATGATGATATACCTGATGATGATATTATTATTGGGTAAAGAGAAAGAATGCGCGAATAGTTGGAGGATTCCCAGAATATAACGTAATTACATGCAGGTGGAAGAATTTTTTATTTTTTTTATTTTTTTATACTTGAAAGCGAAGAAGACATCTGGAAATTTTTAGATCAGATGAAAACATTGAGATCGAGATGGGTATTTATCTAGCCCCAGATCAACCCTCTCTCTCTCTCCCTCTTTCTCTCATAGAGTCCATGCCCAGAGGAGGAAACTCATGATCAGGGTCCATAAGACAAGCCCAATACCACATTTAGTATTAGGTATCAATAATGTTTTAAGAGAAATAAACCATTTTAATAATTAAAGTTTTAAAATAGAGGAGAAAAAGATAGGGAATTATATTGAAATCATAATTTAATTTTTAAGACGATTATTCATTTTGAGCATTAGTCAACCACAATTAATTTAATTTTTGATAAATAATATTTCCGGTATTGCGATTTGAAGAAGGCCCATTAACACCACCCCCGAGTAAAGGAGTATTTTGGTCATTTAGTGGTTACCTTCTCGGGGGAATCCGTTAGGGCTTCCACGGGAGGAGCAACGGGCAGTATAAAGTGCCCGCAAGAGTGACGGGAGAAAGCCCTAATCTGCAGGAGCCACCTTGAGGAAAGTCCGCCCCAGGTACTGCTGTTGAGGAAATTTGGAAAATCTCGGCGTTGTTTCTCTGGTTTGATGGGGGAGATTCGAGGCTATGGCTTCCTGGAATGGCTTCGGTGATATCTCTTCTCTAATGTGTTCGTTTTTACGGTGTATTCGCCGCTGTAGGTGCATCAGCAGGGATGGCCAAGTCGAAGAACCATACGGCTCATAATCAGTCCTTCAAGGCCCACAGGAACGGCATCAAGAAGCCCCGCAAGCACCGGAAGACCTCCACCAGGGGGGTAGGACTTCTGGAGTTGTTTTTCCTACTGTTTATTCTTTAATTATTTCCAACGTCATCTTCGGTTGATTAGTCGCAGTATCTCTGGATTCTGGTCCAATTTTTTTTATTGTCCTCTCTCTCACACGCACATTTGTTTCTTCATATCCTCTTTATTCCATATCAGAGCACCCGCCTTACGTCTGCATTTCACTCTGGTTTTATTTTCATTGCTATGGCCATCTCTTCACATTCAACGAGCGCTTCTGATCCCAAATCTTCTGCGGATCTCTGCAGATGGATCCAAAATTCCTGAGGAATCAGAGGTACGCGAGGAAGCATAACAAGCCGAATGGTGCGTCCGCAAGTGAGCAGGAGGAATAGACGGCACGAAGACCGGCCACTAGATGAGCTATTTAAGACTATAGAGTGTTCTTCCCTTTTGCTTTTGGACAGATTCTTCCGATTATCCCAGGAGGAATGAATTGTTTTCCGTTCGGTCGGGATCAACTTGTCATCTGAAATTAGACGATCAACCCTAGATATTACTTGCAACTGCTATGATCCGATATCATCGTCCAGTTCCATGCACTCCGTGCCATTTCAGATGCCTTCTTTTTTGAATAATTTTTAACGATGAAAGTCTCTCTTGATCCTGCGTTTGCCATAACCCAAGAATTGGGCACTGTACGGCTTATAATCCTACAGAATCTTATGAATTCGAGAGCCCTCACAGCTCGGTCATTCGAAGGGGAGCTTTGTTTCTTCTTCATACATTGTGCTATTGTTTGTGGACAGGGTCGTTGCTCGCTGTTCAATTTCTGTTGTTCATTCCATTATTTTTGCTTTTTTCATGGAACCCTAATATAATTGCATCAATGGAGATAATTTCCCCCCTTTTCTCCTGTCACATTCACCTTTTCTCACTCCTCTTCGTCACCTCTCTTATCCCCCCCCCAATTCCTCTATGCTTCCTTTCCTCCTTTTAAAGTGAGCAGGGGGCTCTGCAATGGTCACTCCCCTTCTCTTTCTCCTTGCTTTCATCCTGCTCTCTGCTCAGCCCATTCTCATCTTCATTTTGACTGAGTAGTTGGGTTACTAATGAAACCCTCTCCTCAGCTTAAAGGGAGGATCTTTGTTATTATCTCTGTATATACCTATTTTTTGAGTCATTCTTCTTTCAGGTTTACCTCGGATAATGAAGAATATTCCTACAAAATCACAAGAACAATATTGTGAGAAATTCCCGGATTAATTATTCTCTTAGAACCATGATTTATTATCTTAGTTTTATTTTCAGTTGGATGAAATTGTCTGGGATGGGGATTCTGAAGCGTAATCCATCTATCCAACCACCACAAAGCTACATTTCTCTTTCTGGTAATTTGGATTGATTATTCTTTACATAATAATGTAAAAATTTCTCTTAATCGCGTATTTTTTGGGACTCATGAAATATTATTATTTCTCTGCAAAAGAAATACACCTCCAAAGATATTATTTGTGCCTATAGAGGTCAAGTTAGGTGAGAGAAGTCTCCAGAAACAATGTGCATATCTGCCAATTATTCATCTATCATGATTATGCTGCTGCGTTATCTGCCAATTAGGCAGTGTTTGCTTGCCCATATTGCCAAATAATGTGTACGGGTCATTTTCCATAAATAGTCGTAGGCGCAAGAACCTACAAGTAGTTGGAGTTTTTATGATATGAAAATGCGTCCACAGTATTATCCTTGTCTATGCTGATTTAATTACGTTTATTGACATCGCGGGTTGCTATTTACGGTACGTTGACAGTTGACCTCGCCGAGTGATTATTGTTGATGGGGCAATTTGTTGTTGCACCACCGACAAGAACCAGAGCCTCCCACGTGGAGGCGGGGCTGGCTTTTTTCTCGCTTGCCAGCTCAGAAGATTCTGTCTTGTTCCAAAAGAATGGGACCCACTTTGGAACCGGCCCTCTATAAAATGTCCTCTCCGGCGGCGTCTCAGACCTTCCTTTCCCTTTTCTCTCTCTCTCTCTCTCTCTCCTCCTTCCTGTCCCTTCCTCCTTTGCGGGTAAGCAGCTCTTCCTTTTTCCTTTTCTTTCCGTTTTTTTTATTTTTTCTGGTGGTTGGGTGTGATTTAGGGTTCTTCTCTTGCGTTTCACTTTGGATCTTGGTTCTTGGAGAAGATTGGATGAAATGGTAGTGTTTTTTTTCTTTTTTTCTTTCGGTGCAGAGAGATTTCCTTCTGGGCTGGCCTGAGATAATTTGGGGGAGGTTTCGTTGATGGTTGCGGGAGGCTGATTTCTGCCGGGGAAATCTTCGTTCAGGATTTATGACCTCCGCTGCGGTCCTGCGTGGCGTCCGTCTCCTCCATTCCTTCTCCGTCGTGTTTCTCTACTGGTTCTACGCCGTCTCATGATCTGATCTGAGCGCTCTCTGAGTTGCCCCTCCCCTTTTGGCTTCGGATTCTGATCGACCGAGCGGCGAAGAGGAGAAGGATCTGAGAAACCCTAACGAGGAGAAGGAGATCGGAGCGATGATGTCCTCTGCGGGGGCGAAGGCCTGCTCCGATCCGGTGGTCGGCGTGGACCAGAGGAAGCGGCGGCGGATGGAGTCCAACAGGGAGTCCGCAAGGAGGTCCCGGCTGAGGAAGCAGAAGCGCGTGGAGGAGCTGTTGAACGAGGCGGCGACGCTGAAGGAGGAGAGCGCAAGGATGGCGGCGCAGGCGGCGGTCGTGGAGGAGAAGCTCGTTGATCTGGAGTCGGAGAACGCCGTCCTGGGTGCCCAGGTGATGGAACTGAAGGAGCGGCTGCAGTCGATGAACTCGGTGCTCCGCCTCGTCGAGGAGTTCAGTGGGATCTCGGTGGACATCCCCGAGATGCCCGACCCCCTCCTCAGGCCCTGGCAGCTCCCCTGCCCCTCGCACCCTATCATGGCCACCGCCGAGATCACCCACTACTAGAACTGCTCCCTGCGTCTCTCTCTCTCTCTCTCTCTCTCTCTATCTGCTAGGTTTGTCTCTCTCATATCGAGATCGTATTTCTGGGTTCTTCTCTCTCTCTCTCTCTCTATCTATCTTTATCTCTATATGTATGATCGTGGGTTCTTGGAATGCACCCTGTCCACTTGAATTGTGTCTTCCATTCGATCTTACTCATGCGCTTCTCAATTCTACCTCTCCTTAGGTTGTCTACTTGGGTATCCAAACTTTCTCTCCCACTCCCCGCCCCCCCCTCTCTCTCTCTCTATCTATATATATGTGTGTGTGTGTGTGTATCTAAGACTCTCTCTCTCACTCTCTCGAACACGATCTTACTTTAATGAAGAAATTTCATCTTTAGATTCATAAGAAATAAAATTTCAATGAAGAAATTAGTCATGGATCTAATCTATAAAATTGGGAAACTCTGATCTTTGAATTCTCAATGACTTGATGAGGTGACCCTTAATTTAAGTTCACAAGGATTAATATTTTCTTGAATCCCCAAGAGAACACTTGAATATACTAGTAGAGGGATAGAACCACAAAGAGATGAAATTTCACAATAATTAAACAATTCTTGGGGTTATAATGTGGGGCCCTTAAATAGGTTGAATTTCAATTAGGTCAACTTTAAAAAAAAGAAATAACTTTACTAGCTCTTTAAAATAGATTAAAATGTTGTTATATCATTCTTAAAACAGTCTTTTAGAACATTACTTCAACATAAATTCAAAACTCACTAAAAGTGAGAAAAATAATATTTATTCATTCATTTTATTATGAGCCTACTCTAATTTTGGGCCTTTAAGGTATTCTAATTCTTGTAGTTCATAATTCACATTTCTAGAATGGTAGACTCATGTGATTTGAGCCACTTATGTCAAAAAAAAATTGGCCATCTCTTTTATAGAAGTACGATAATATTTATCAAGAGAAGACACATGAATGATAAAAAATACGATAATTGGCTTTAACTTCTAATTACAACTTCCAACTAAAAATGTACACATTTTAAATTAGCTCTTGCTAAACAATTGTCAAAGTTGAAGGCAAAGTTCCACTCTCTTGATTTATCTTGCTTGATGGAATGAATAAATCAACAAATATCAAATATTTGAGAGTGACATGGATCAAATCTCTTACAAAGATAAAATTTTCTTCTTGCTTTCTCTATCAAACTAAAATGTCCTTTGTTCATATATTCAATTCTAGGTGTGCTACTAGAGATAATTTTTTTTCTCAAATATGTGGTAAAAACAAGGAAATATATAGAAATTATACACCTTATTGATATCCCTTGCTATGGGCCATTTTTGGAAGTCTTAAAAAAAATCTTTGATAGTTATTTTTGTTTTGACTGCAAATTCATAAAAGTCATACTGATCTATACATAGCTGATGTTGAATATCTTCGTATTACTAATTTTGCTATAAAAGTCTCAGACCTCTTTCAAATAGAACATTTTTGTATGTCTTTGTGGCCAATTACATAACCAAAATAAGGGGAACAAACTTTTTGATATAGATTAATTAGGCTTATTCTCTTCATAGTAGACAAAGCAAACAATAAAATTTGTAAAAAAATGCATTTGTTTGAGAATATTTTTTCTAATTTTTATGTACACATCTGAATTTGAAGATAACTACTATCTAAATCAACTTTTGAGAAATGTTTGGAACTTAATACCACGTCCAACATATCATCTATTTATAAATTATAGAAACTATTTTCTTTCTTCACTAAATGGAATGCACATAGATTTGAAATTTACCTTTTCAATTTCTACATCCTCATGAAAATTTGTATTCCTTTCAAGATTTTTCATACTTTGCTAAAAATCAGGTTTTTTATTATACTCTCTAATATCATAGTCAAATGAATCTAAATTAATGTTATGCTGAAGCAAAGTATTTTGTTCTAGCTAAATACTAACATGTGAAAAATTACATGTTGCTATCATTCTTTCTCTGTAGTACGACATTTTTTAATTTTTGATTTGAACTCTTAAAAGTGTCTTTTTCTTCATTTTATGTACCTTTTTTTTCTCTTTTGTCTTCATGTTAAAAATACAATCTCCTCCATTAGAATTATAATATTTTTCTTGTCATTTTGTATATTAGTATGTGACATCAGCATCAAATTGTCAAGATCTTTATGAAATAATATAACACGTATTCATCTTGACAACATCACATTGAACTTATTTAAAATATATTTTACTAATTTCAAAAGAAACAAATTTCAAAGAAGAAATCAGGACTTGAATCCACATAATTTTGAAACTTTGATCCTTGAATTCTTAAACACTTGATGGGGCAGCCCTTAGATCTACTAGAGAGTGATTAAATTTACAAGCCAAGAGGAGAAATTTTAATTGAGCAATCCTAAGGCTACAATCTGAGACCTTTAAATAGGTTGAACTTTTGTTAAGTAACCCTTAGAAAGGTGAATTCATTTTACTAAATCTTTAACATAGATTCAAATAATTTAAAAACCGTTCTTCAAATATTATTATAAAAACAACTTTAAAACAGATTTAAAACACTAAAAGTGGGAAAAGTAATCTATGACATGTTTCTCAAGCATTTATTATGAGCCTAATCTAAAATTTGGCCTTTTAAGATCTTCTTATCCTTGTGGTCAATACTTCACATTTTTAGAATGACTGACCCACAAGTTTTGGGGCACTTAGGTAAAAAACAATTTGCCCTTCTCTTTTCTAGAAGTGATCTCCTACATCTCTCTCTCTCCCTCTCTCTCTCTCTCTCTCTCTCTCTTTATCTCTCTATCTTTTTATCTATCTCTCCCATCTATATATATCGATGCCACTCACCCCTCTGTCTCTCTCGTTATACTCTCTCTCTCTATATATATATAATATAGGCCTGGATTCAATTTCACTGGGCCCAGGCCGTGGCCAACCTTGACTCAATGGGCCAGGCCTGTCTTTTGAAGAACTCCACGTTGAGGCAGGCAAATGAACAAATAATTTTGTTTATAGGTGGAGGGAGATAGGCCTGAAGATTATATAGTCTAAGAACGTTAATAGTCTAGGCCGTAGTCAAATGGGAAACCAATAGGGAACCAATATATCTAATAAAAGGACTAAAGCGAATGATAACCTGCAGCTATCGGGTTTCCGATGAGGAAGAAGAGACCTAAGCCCGGGCCTTTCCGAGCTCAGCCTTCTGGTTCTTTGCCAAAAACTAAAATTTTAAGCCCCAACGCCAGAAAAATACCCAGCTCCAGCGATCCCAATAACATTCCCCTAACGAGAGAGAGAGAGAGAGAGAGAGAGAGAGAGAGAGAGAGAGAGAGAGAGAGAGAGAGAGAGAGAGAGAGAGAGAGAGAGAGAGAGAGAGAGAGAGGGAGTACAATTGCACCCATAAACTATATAGCAGAAGAGATAGATAATCGACGCATGATGGAGAAGAGAAGGGTAGAGAGAGGAACAAAATCGTGCGTACGAGCAACGACAATGGCAACAGAGAGTCGTCGTGGTCATTGGCCGAGAGCCATTCCGAAGTACCTAGTGGTAGAATGGGACCCGCCAGTAATGCCGTCTACGAGGGTTGACCGCATGCCTTCGGACGGCTTCCAGTGGCGCTTCCTCTGGTTGATGAACCAATTGTTGATCTGCTTCTGATCCAGACCGGTTACCTCCACCAGCTTCACCTTCTCCTCGTCCTGAGCTCAACCGGGGAGCGGCACACCATTAGTTATCCATCGATAATCACAAAATAAACCCATTTTAGGCAACCTCGGACTGTTCTACTAGACGGGGATCTCACCGTGGGGTAATTATTCATCAATGATAAAAACTAAGTCCATTTTAGGCAATGTGAGACTGTTTTAGTAGATTGGGATCTCACCGTAGGGTAACTATCCATCACTAATTATCCACCGATGATAAAAAATAAGCCCATCTTAGGCAATTTGGGACTGTTCTAGCGGATGGGGATCTCACCGTAGGGTAACCATCCATCAATAATTATCCACTGATGATAAAAGACAAGCCCATTTCCGGCAATGTGGGACTGTTCTAGTAGATAGGGATCTCACCGTGGGGTAAGGCCATTGGTAGTGCTTTGTCCACCAATCCATGAGCAAGGCCCTCGCGCCCTTTGGGAGGTTCCCTTTCTTCCTTTTCTTCAGGAGCTCCTTCCTCAGGTTGCTAAGGTAGTTGCTGTACTTCTTCATCAGCGTCTCCTTCAAATGCTGGCCTCCTGTCCATATCCCACCGCCCCTCTTAGTGGAATCCCTGCAGTTTAGCTCCTCCTCTGAGGCGTCACCAACTCCCTCTAGAGGAGGAGGCAAGCTATTAAGCAAGTCAATGAAATATTGAAGCTTGAAAGCCTAATATTCTCTTCAAATCATACGGGTAAAAACATTCGCGAAACGGTTAATTGAGCCAATGATTTTCTCAATCATTCTTGTAATTCTTCAGTAAGTACCCCATGATCCTTATTTTCCAAGTTGATGCCAGGGGACTATTCTAATGTCTAAAGAACATGGGCAAACATGGGCGAAAATAACATGGTAAATTTTCATCGACTCGTAACATTTTCTCATACACTTGCAACATGGCCTGCCATCTTCAAGGTGCTCAAAGCCTCGTCCTGAAACTACCTTCTGATTCCTCGTTGATCGAGATTGTATGTCCTGAAACTCTACCCATGAGTCATTAATTTGCTAAATCAAGTAAGAAATTGTAATCAAGTATCTTCAGGACCTAGACAGAGAAGATCAGCATGTATATAAGCTGTGACCCCATAACGGCTAACTCCCATATAAACATTACTCCGACAACGTATTCAAGAAATTAGGCCCTAATCATCGTATGCTCTAAGATTTTGGGCTTTGAGCAAGAAGATGCATGTAGTTGGTTGACCCAATGATGAATAAATAGTAGGGCGTTCCGATAAGAAAAATAGTAGGACTTGCAGGTAAGGCTATCTTGGAATCCATTGAAGAAACCAGTGCCTTCTTTAGTATATAAAAAGGGAAAACTCTATCTTGTTTAGGAATGCATTAGTTACTATTAAAGGAGAACTACTCGAGGGAAGGGAAGTAGCTCAAGCTACAGGAGGCTTGAAGGAAGTTTGTTCCTTCACCCCTGGGAACTAACTATGACATGGGTAGAAAAGGAAAAGAATGAACAAGATGTTATGCTTGGTGGTTGATATGATGATTTATCTTTGCACACATGAGGAGAAAAACTTCTATGATAAGTGCCGTAATCGAGCTCTTTTTTTAAGGTGATAATTTCCAAGTTTACGAAAATAAATGACCAAAGAATAGACAAATTTCTTCATATTTTGACGGAATTTAGTGTTAATCTATTCCACCTTGGTTGAAGTGATCAAGACAGATAATGAACGGATCATCCATATTGAAAAGTGCAGGAGGAATAGCCATTGTAGAGTTTGTCTGTCTTCCCTCTCTCCCTCTCCCCACCCCCCCCCCTCTCTCTCTCTCTCTCCCCTCTCTAACTAGCTATCTCTAGCTTTGTACAGGAATCATTTCTCTCTCGATAGTAGAGGCTATCAAGTTGGCCTAGGCTGTCGAAGAATTTCGTAGGTTTACATCGGAGTGAATCGAAAAGTACATTGAGCCTCTACTTGTGACAAATAGATGCTACCAAACTTGGGATGTTTATGATTATCTACATTTTACTAAGTTATTATGCGGTCCATGTATCTAAGATATGATAAAATTTTCAGGAGTCCCTCTCATATGAGAATGAGGAAGACCAACAAAGTTGGAATATTTATCATTATCATCCGCAGCAGCAAAGAATAATCTGAAAAAATCTACCATCCATCCCTCAAAATCCGGGGGGAATCACAGCCAGGTCAAAACCCTTAGCAGTAGCCCACGTGGAGAGAGGGAGAGAGAGAGAGAGAGAGAGAGGAAAGTATGGGGGAGGAGAACTTGATCACGTAGTTGAAGCCTAATCAACTATTCCTCTAAACCGAACTGGGAATCGAAGCCACATCATAGTCACGTCACAACAGTAGCTTATTCCGAGGGAGGGAGAGAGAGAGGGGGCGAGGGGATAACACTAAAGTCGAATATCGACCATTCCTGAAAACAAAACTAGGAGCCACAGTCACGTCACAATAGTAGCCCAAGGGAGAGAGAGAGAGAGAGAGAGAGAGTGGGTGGGGAGGGGGGGCGGGAGGAGAGTAGAGAGAGACCTTTATCGCCATCAGAATCTGAAGTCTATACCAACTATGCCACAAAACCGAACTCGGAGGCCAGGAACAATGAAACCGGTAAAGAATATAAGGATCAGCCCACTATATTAGTGTGTATTGGAGAGAATACACGCTACTCCATCGTTTTCGCATCCCCAAAGCTCTCTTAAACCATCTCCTACGGCCCACCCATACTCGTATAGACCTAGAGAGAGAGAGAGAGAGGCAGCCTTTTTCGTCAGGCGATATCTCTTCCCAGGCCAATAACCATCGGACGGGGAGAAAAACCTTCGCACCTCAAACTCTCACGCAGAGCTGACCCTACATTCACGGCACCTGCATGGGCGTGATTTGACCCCTCGACTGCCATCCGTAGCCCGCGATTCCCGCCCCGCAGTCCGATCCAGACTGGTGGTCCATGAACGAACCCAGCAAGAACGACGGGAGGCAAGATCGGGTCTTCACTCCCCGATTTACAACTTTTGCTTATAATTTGATACTTCTTCTGGTCGATTGGAGAGAGTGATTATGATTACCGGATGAGGAGTAGCCGCCGGTCGTGGCGGCGCCGCTGTTGCAGAGGTCGCTGAGCTGCAGCTCGATGCTGTTTAGGAAGGACGTGGCCTCGTCGAACGGCTTCGAGAGCTCCTCCTTGTAGCGGTTGAGCGCGTGGCAGTAGGACTCCTGCGGTGGCGTCATGCAACAGAAGAGAAGAGAAGAAAAGAAAAGACTCAGATGAAGATCCTCTGAAAGAGGTTGAGGAATGACGAGATTTCTCCCTGAGGAAGGCGCTGCGATTACCATGAAATGATCGAGCTCCGGATCGTCGCTGATCTCGCCACAGACGGCGGCGAGGGAGGCCCCCCGCCGGATTTCCTCCAGCTGCGCTGCCATCTCCGGCGGTGCACCCACCTTCTCTTTTCCCACAGGAGATTAAAATACAAGGAACTCAAAAGGTCATCATCTACGAAGAGAGAGAAAGGGGAGAGAGAGAGGGGGAGGTTTCTCTACCTTGCGACATTCGACGTAGGCGGAGAGGAGAGCGGGGTAGCGGGGGTGGGTGGCGATCTGGGGTCTGAGGAAGTTTGAGGCGGCGGAGGAGGGCGACGAGAGGGCGGTGGCGGCAGCGGCGGCAGCGGACGACGAGTCCCGGCGCCAAAGGTCAGCGGAGATGGCGCAGTGGGCCAGGGCCTCTACGGCCGGTAGCTCCTCCAACGGCGGAATCCCAGGGTGTATGCTGTAGAGGTCTTCCATTATAGAAGAAGGCAGGAATCCCTAGAGAGAGAGAGAGAGCGAGAGAGAGAGAGAGAGAGAGAGAGAGAGGTGGGAGGGATAATCTAGTCCACTTCGACGGTTTATAAAGGAAAATGGCGACACTGACGCCTTCCTCGGAAGCGCGGAGAGAGAGAGAGAGAGAGGGGCCAGTAGGACACAGCGAGTGAGATTGTAGCAGAGAGGAGGGAGAGAGAGACTGGCAGTAAGGGAAGAGAGAGAGGCAAACTTTGCGGACGTCCCTGGCGGCTTCGCAAATACTTTGAGGTTGCCGGTGGAAGAGGCAGAAGGAAGAAGGAAGAGAGATCTTAGAACAGCCGTGTTTAATGGCGGAGAAGTACACCGGGATCTAGTTCGCTGTTCGTCTGAAAATTTATGTCACAATAATCTTTCGTAAAACCTACTCGAATTGATTTATTTTAGAAGTCCTTCACGGATATATTTCTCAAACTATGGATCGAAGACCCGGAGGAGCCATCTAGACAACTTTATACAAGACATTGGATATAAATACCTAAACTTTTAATTCTGATAATTCCTGAAAAACACTAATATGATTCCTGGAAATGATAAAAAGCCAAACCACTTAAATGCTATTTTTATTGGGAATGAAAATTTTCACTTAATAGAAAAAATAAATAAATGAATACTGTTTTAATATTTTACTAGTATATTATTTGCACTATGTTTGAGATGCCATTCTGATCCTCCTCAGCCAACGGTGGGACAATCCACCTTCTCGCGAAATCTCTATCATCTAAAGTTGAGCCCTGATGCTCAGGTGCATTGGAAAATGGACATCGTAACAATTTATAGATACATTTCTCTCTCTATCTCTCTCTCGTTTTTTGTCTACTTCTTGAGCTATCTATTGGTTTTGTCTTGTGTATAAGCTTCTTGATAGAGTCCGTAAAGAAGGTTAAGATAGATTGTAGTTGATCTCAGCCACTTGTTGAGTGAGAGAGATAGAAAGAGCTAGAGAGAGAGAGAGGGCGATTTTGACCAAAATTTAATGGTATATTTTAAAAAAATCGAATATAATAGAATACTTTACAACGCAAAAGTCTAAAGCGAAATTTACCTGAAAATCACTTCCAAACGACATTAAACAAAAAATGACCATGATGACGCATCATATTTTTTCAAATCCAATTATAGCTCTAAAAAGGTGACTAATTGCCAAATAATTAATATTATTTTTAATATATATATATATATATATATATATATATATATATATAAAATCGAAATGAGATGTTTTACGAAAAATCGCATGATTTTAATGACCCATCTCAAACAGATTATTAACTGAAAAATTAAAATTGAAATCCGGCACGTATTTTTCTATCTTTTAGGTGGCTTTGGATGCAACTTGCTATTTATCTCATGTCACGTCACCGTGTGCAGAGAGACAAAGCAGGTGAGAGACGACACGGAGAACCCGGGTTCTCCTCCCCCCATGCCGGCTGTCTGCGCCTCTCTCTCTCTCTCTCTCTCTCTCTTTCTCGTCCTCACCTAGGACGGGTGAGTAGTCACGGGTGAGACGATGGGGCGTCGTTGGACTCGGCCCACAGGGGTCGTTGGGCCCGGACCGAGTTGACGGCTGCGGTGCTCACTGTGTTCACTCGCTCTGTCCCTCGTCGTCGTCTACCGCATGCGGACAAACGTGGAAATTGTGGCGAGTCTGTGGCTTACGATGGGGATGGGCAGGAGGCCCACCGACAGCGAGAGAGAGGAAGAGGGAGGGGGAGAGAGGGAGAGAGAGAGAGAGAGAGAGAGAGGGGGGGGGAGGAGAGCTGAGGCTTGGGACTGAGAAAGTGAGATGCGATGAGAGATGGAGCACCGTCGGCGGCGGCGGAGGCAGAGAGCCCTTCAAACGCGGGCGAGTCTTCCGCCGGCGCCAATGGTGGAAAGTGGACAGGAGGGGTGGTGGCAGGCTCCTTAACTCGCGGTCTGCGTCGTCCATCGCCGGGGCCGGTGACGGATACCGGACGGCGGCGCCGGTGACGTCAGCGGCTCCACTGGCAACCTGTTAAGGATACACTAATCGGTGGACTGTAGAGGATCTCTCGGTCGGCCAAGATACCATGGATCTGCGGGAGTCACAGTTTCTCTCGTTCTCTCTCTTCCTTCTCTCCTCTCTGGCCCCACCCAGGGCGATGCGGTCCAAAGTTCATTTATTAGGGTTTGGTTCGCTGTAGTGGGTCGGGGTGGCATTTGAAGGAATGCCGACGGCGGGAGAACGACCTGGGATCCGGGGGGCGCAGCGAGATTCTGAGGAAGAAGGAGATGGAGGTGAGGGACGTCGACGATTTCGCTAGTCTCCTCGAGGTTGTGCACTGCTTGTGGTTGACACTGCTTCGACGCGATTTCTTCGATCTAACTGAGGCCTGGTGATGATTTTGTATTCGGACGTGTTTGGATGTGGGGTTGTGGCGTCTTTTGATTGTTCTGTCAGCCTCTGTTTCTAGGATTCCCACTGATGCTCCTCTTTCCTGCAATGACGTCGTCCACTCACGTCTTTAAGGAAAGAATGGGCGGCGGATTTGATCTTGTCGTTGAGAGCTCTTTTTAGTAAGCGCGTTTTTTCGTTTTCAGCGGGGTAATGTGAAGCGCTGAGAGCAGGATTCTTCGATAATAGGGTTTATATCTGAAAATTCGTAAACTATTTTTTTGGAGCATTCCCTTACATTAGTGGTTATCTAGTGGTATTATTACAATGGTGGCCTGATTCTGATACATGTTTTAGGGCATCCTAGTTTATATGTTTATTTATTTTCTTGACTAAGTGCAAAGGAATGCTCCCTAGTTTGAATCAGGGTTTGTGTAAAGTCGAACTCAATGCAATGTTGTGGAACGTAAGTACTGAAAATATTGGGTCCTGCTGTGTTGAACAAAGGAATACTGTCGTCGGTTGAAGTCCAGGCCATCTACATTATTGCCTTCAATTCTGTGTATAGAGATAGTGGTAGATTTAGTCGGTTCTCTCAGATCGTTGCTGATTATAGATAAAAGATACGGAAGAGAAAATGCATGCTTGTTTTATTCCAGCGATGGATCCCATTCAGTTGGCTAGATAATACTATCTTCCGTTCACTTAATAGTTTGTCTCAATAGTCTCGTAATTTGGTACAAAATAGGCCCCCTCTTCGTCCAATGCGAGGCAAGTGCCTCCAACTATATTGTATAGATATATGAAAGGGTTGCCTTGATTTTTCCACTTAATCATGTTTCTTCATGCACCAGAGATCCAATCGATTTTAGTTTATTTCTTTTCGTGTTGTACTGTGTAAGCTCTTCCTGCTCCCTGTTTTGAAAGAATCACTCACATGCACTGTTCAATCCATTTTTGCTTCCCAATGAATTGTATGTTAATTACAGTTGCGTAAATATTTTCAAAATTATAATAAGTTGGGTTTATTTTGTTTATTCTTTTGACCAGTATATCTGGAAATGCGTTGTTATTTCTTAGTTACATTCTTCAGGCACATCTGGTTGTTCCAGAAGAACATGGGCTCTGCCATCTTTTACCATTGGACATGGATATCCTCTGCTTTAGTTTTGGATTGCTTCAACTCTTATATTTTTGGCCGAATTGGAGAATAAGAAAATGATATAAATTCAACTTTTATGGCTTCTCCTATATTTTAAATTGAATTAACATAAAGTGCATTTTTACTCCAATCATATGGATGCTTATTTTATCAGGAAAACATACGTGAAGGGTAGCTTGAAAACCTCGACTGTCCTGATTTGGAGATCCGGGAAGGAATCCATATCTGAAGATGTTCGTAGCCAAAGAGCATCCGTTTTAAGTCCCCACCATGAGTCGTTGCACATGTGCTAATTTTATGTGTATTGCCTTTCAAAATTTACTGTTCATGCATTTCACCTATTCTTAATTTTATTGATTCTTATCCATGCGAGATGACCGTGTTTGATTTTTATCTTTTTTCCATTTCTGATTACGATCCTCAGGATTGATAGCTGCTGCCCTGGAGTGACATGCTGGTGTGAAACCTCTTTTACGCCAGAATTTCATGTCTTTGGCCTTTCTGCATGATTGCATTATGTTTTATTGAATCTGTGAAATCGTTGCAGTTCAGCTCCTGTTGTGGATATTTCTTTTTCATAGTCATGTTCTTTGCCTTTCGTTCAATCAACCTGGAGTTGGATTCTTTGCGTGGTGAACTAATAAGTAAAAAATTCATGGACATGTTCATATTTTGACGTCGAAGTCTTTCTATTATACCATTGACGGCTATAATTTTTATCTGTGCGGGGGCTAGACCATGAACCTCATTTCATTGTCTGTTCTTCTTTGATTTGTATACTTAGTTTAATTTTCTGTTCTTCTTTGATTTGCAAACTACGTCAGAATGATACTCGTTAAATAAAACCTTTCGTTCTACCATTGTTATTGCCTGCACCGAGTACATTGAACCGTGATACTCAATAGTCTGTGAAATGTGGTAACATACTTATCTTTTAGATATCAAATTCCGTTGTTTTGCTTGATTTTTATGACAACTTTCGTTCCATGTAGTATTGGACAACTGTTGGATTGATCTTGGTACTATGATGGCACCTATATTCATTGTCTGTTCTTGTCCTATGGTTTACAGACATTACGAGCATGGTGCTAAATGACAACTTTGCCGTGTCGTTCAATTCAGATTATAGCAATTGTAGCTATATGACAGACTGGCAGAGGACATTAACAGTATAATGAACTATTTCAGTCAAGTGTTGTCATTCTGTTATATTGGTTTGAGGTTTTAAACCTAATGAGCATCAATAATATTGTATCTGGAATCATCCTCTGTTTGTGTTGAATTTCAACATAGGCACATTTATTCGTGGTTTCTCCTTGTAAAGTCATTATCAATTTTTTTGCAACATAATTCGTAGTCTGCTCTTGCTCTTTGGATCACAGATTTTATGAGCATGATACAAGGGAAATATCTTTGCAATTCAATCAAATTTTTGTTATAGTATTATGCTGGGAAAGCTCATGCTCGTATGGATTGCGCTCTTCTTTCAAGTTGCTTTGAAGTGTTCGATTTATCCAGTATTATTGCACCAAAATTCTTAGTCTGTTCTTGTTCTTCGGTTTACAGACCATACGAGCATGCTGCTAATAATATCTTTGCCACGGCATCCTCCGACTTATTGTAGGGTTCTACGCTCTATGAGAATACCAGCAAGGGACATTTAAACATAATAATCATTTTTTTTTGCTCGTTATTTTTCTTAATATTTAAACAACTTATTATATTATTTATCAGATTAGCATGAGCTCTGTTCAGCTGCTATCGTGGCAATTTCATTTGACACGGGGAGCAAGAAACTTTGAATAGAAACGTTTGTTTTTCTTGAATTATGGGCCTTTTTCAGATGGAAGTTTTAAGGGATCAAATCAAGCATCCCATTGCCCCCATGATAGTTACGAGGTTTCATCACATGACTTTCACGGATATTCATCAGGCTACCCAACTCAGGAGCACCAAATTCATGGTCTGTTCTTGCTCTCTGGCTTACAGATTTCACGAGCATGGTGCAAGAAAAATCGTGGGGAGAGAGAGAGAGAGAGAAAGTCATTTATGTGATGTTTTATTACATTCTATACTTCAGAAAAAGCAAGCAGGCAGGGAGGCGAGGAACAGCGGCGGAGCAGCGGTGACGAGATCACAGTGTACAGTGCAGCACAGTTCAGTACTTAGCCGTGAAGCCCCCACGCTTCGCTAAAGATGACGTGGGCCGCCGTGTGATGCTCGTCCTCCGCCGGTGAGGGGACCACCTTCAAAGGTGGGCGGCGGCGGGACGGGAAGTCTTATTGCCGCACTAGTACGGCGGCGCCACCGCAGAAACAGATTTTCAGTGTAATTTTGTGTCGGTTCCGAAATACATTTATGGTTCTTCCCCACGATCGGGCGGTAGGTTTCGTGGATTGACCCAGAATAAGACTCCTCTTTTGGCAAGTAAAATCCTCGTCGTATGCTATTTTTGGACCCGAAGATCACCTCGTATGGCCTGCTCCTGAGCTTTTTCTCCATTGGCGGCGGCCTCCGCCGCCATTCAGCAGCCGGAAGGAATCGTGGGGAGGCAGACAATGGGAGGGGTTCTTTGGGTGACGGGGGACTGACGTCAAAGAGAGATGTGGGCCCCACCTGTCATATTCCGGCACCGCTGGCGATGGCCGGCGGGCGACGCCGGCGTTTTTAGTAATAAATCGGCAGGCGGCGGTCTCCGTCCACAGGCCGCCGCCGCTGCCGCCGCCTGCGGGGGAGGGGTATTACGTTGAATACGAGTTATGGGAGGGTAATCTGGGGATCCAGATGGGCGGGCAGATTTGCGGAAAACCCAAGGAAGGGGACGGAGGAGTGGGCCAGGGTGGCCACGTGGGGAGGCCCCATGGGTATTGATGGGCAGTGACATCATTACGGCCCATTAATTGTTTTCTCTGATTGGGCCCGTGCGTGACGGCACCAACGTGGGCCGCCCAACGGGGGGGGGGGCCCGAAGGGATCGTCCGCCTACTGGGGGGTTATCTGCAGCCTTCCGCGGCTGAATTAAATGATTTAGAGAGAGAGAAAGGGAAGGGGGAGAGAGAGAGACAGCGACTTCCCAAAGGCCGTCTTTTTCCTATATTTAATTGGACGCCGATTCATATCCGTTTCTCTCTCTCTCTTCTTCTGCTTCTCCCACTCCCTGTCTCTCTCTCTTTCTCTCTCTCTATACGTGTGTTTCTAGTGTTGAATGTAACGACCGCCTTTCAGCTTTTGCTCGGAAGCCTGTTCTTGCTGGTTTAGTTCCCAGGGAAGGTGGGAAAGGAGGCGGCTGTTTGAAGGGGGCAGTGTGATCGCAGGAACCAGGTGAGAGACGGCAGGAACTGAGAGCTGGAATAGAGAGAGAGAGAGAGAGAGAGAGAGAGAGAGAGAGAGAGAGGATGGACGAGACACAGCCACCCAAGGCCGACTCCCAGTCCCCCAAGAAGAGGTTCTCTCCCCTCTCCCTCCCAACAATTCTCTGTCTGTCTGTCTGTCTCTCTCTCTCTCTCTCTCTCTCACTCAACAATTCTCCGTGTCTGTCTGTCTGTCTCTCTCTCAACAATTATCCATGTCTGTCCGTCAGTCTATCTATCTCTCTCTCTCTCTCGCTAAGGCTCGATCTGTGTTGCTGTCTGGACATGCTTTTCTTTTTATAGGAAGGTAGGGGAGAAGACGGTGGTGACAGTGAGGGTGGAGACGGCCGCCGGGAAGAGCAGCAAGGGGGCGGAGGGTCCGCCTTCCGATCTCTGGTCGTGGAGGAAGTACGGGCAGAAGCCCATCAAGGGTTCACCCTACCCGAGGTGACCCACCTCGCCAAGACTCTAAATTTCCACCTCCTTCCTCCTCATCCTCAGAGAAAAAAAAAACCATTCAATCATCTGATCTGATCTGGTCTGATCCGATCCGATCCGATCCGATCCGATCCCATCTCTTTCTCGCTTTCAGAGGTTACTACAGGTGCAGCACTTCCAAGGGCTGCTCCGCGAAGAAGCAGGTGGAGAGGAGCCGCACGGACCCCTCCGTGCTCATCATAACCTACACCTCCGACCACAACCACCCCGGCCCGGCGGCGCCGCCGGGGAGCCCCGCCGGGGACGGCGGCGCCAAGGAGCTCGCCGGCGCCGGAGAGGGAGACCTGAACGCCGCCGCCCCGCCGCCGGAACGGACCGAAGGGGAATTAGAGCAGAACAGGCTCCCTCTCAGCGATGTCCACAAGGAGGGGAACTCTCCGGGCCCGGCGGCGGAGTCGCCGGAGGAGGAGGAGGACGACTTCTTCGACGAGCTGGAGGAGCTCCCCGTCGTCTCCTCCGCCGCCGCCGGCTGGGTCAGGAGCGGCGGTTCCTTCGACGAGAAGATCGTCCTCCCCTTGCCTGTCCCCCTCCTCCAGGATCAATGAGTCCTTTTCTCGTTGCAGGTCATCCGCATTGTTCATACCCATCAGCTTCTCTCTCTCTCTCTCTCTCCTCTCTCTCATCGCCAAGGGCTCTATGAGCAGAATTACTTAATTGGGTTAGTTGAGCTCTTGCTCTGCAAGAAAGGGGAAGAAAGATGGAGGAAGATCAGCTCGAGATGCCCGGGGAAGGGGCTTTGAAGAGGGGGGGGGCACGAGTTACACGAGGGGTGGCTGCGTCTTCATGTGATCTTCCCTCGGAGAGCCGGTGAAGGGATAAGGGTTTAGGGGGGATGATGGGATCTCTTAGTCGGGCGTGTGGTCACAATCTCTTGGGTTGTTGACAACCATCTTTTTTTTCTGTTTTTCAATGAGGATGATTTAATCTTTTACCTTCTAATTAATTGCATGGCCCTAATTACTCTATAACTTATTTGAAGTGATTGTAAGCTCTCTCTCTCTCTCTCTCTCTCTCTTGTAATTGAAAAATATCACCCATTCGAAGATTAAATCGAAGAACAATATCCTCACGAAAAATACTCTCTAATTATTATTAATTCTATGGGGACAACCCACATAGGTTGTTTTTTCAATGCGTAATTTTCTGTCTATACACAGAATTCACGATTATTAACAAGATCTCATTAAAAACATCAAATTTAAATCTTTTTATCGGTTATTCAACCATGAAGAGAGAGAGAGAGAGAGAGAGAGAGAGAGAGAATGGAATATGATTATCAGGTGATTTATTTATTTCAACAACATTATACGTCAAATATAATAATTAGTTTGAGAAACTAATAAGAAATGAAATTTGTAATGTGGAAAATATTTGTGGGATATTCATGTTCTTAGAGTGACGTATTGATCATGGAACCTTGTTCATAATCTGACAAGGACAAGATTACTCTTTTGCATTTCGATGAATTGAGAGGGACCTAAGTTAGAAAACAGTGATCGTTGGGGCCCGCAACGTTGACTTTATTTTATTCCAAGGGCACGTTTTAGTGATCTAGCGCTCTTATTTTTTCTCACCTTCTATTTTCTTTAATAAAGATATCAGCGAGTTTAAAGTCAACCTCGGCTGGAAAGGAAAGTCAGCAATCTCCCAAAAACGGGACATCTTTCATCCACAGAACAATTCAGCTCTAATAAGTGAATTGCAACCAGAGGTTGAGGAGTTTTTAAAGACAAAATTCAATGAAAAAGTTGACAAGGAGAAGATTATGGAATTACACATATTTACTCAAAAATATTAGTCAACTCAAAGCCACTAAATGAAGCTATCCGCTGTTATTTCTTTTTTGTTGATCAGTTTTCCGGGTAAGAGAATGACGATGAATCTAGATGATAGACCCTCAGCTTTAATGAAAAAGTCAACGCATTTAACACTGGATCAACGATGAAATGAGCAAATGAAGATTACGAACTAACCATGTTTATGTAATGATTCTAGTCAACTCATCTCCATTACACATGATGGTCTCAATTTTTTTCCTTTGTCAAACAATTTCATGGAACTTTTATGGGCAAGTGAACAACATGAAATCTAGATGACAGTCTCCAAGCTTCAAAGACGACCCGGGTCAAACCAGAGAATATATCATTCTCCACAGAAAAGTAAAGGAGATCTAGATACAACGATTACCTCAAATAGTAATTTACATGGGTATCTTGTCGTCCCTGATATAGCATCTTGCGTTGACAATAATTCGCCTCCCCAGCAACTCAGTCAGATGGCAATGATGAGGAAGCCAACAGAGACATACATGAGGAAGACTGGATAGAGGGCCAAGGCTTTCCTCCTGGGGCCAACTGCTGCGCTCATAAATGGGTATGCTGCCCAAGAGCTCCACACCAGTGTGATAGTCACGACGATGAGCTTGACGATGGCATTGTCCTTGAGAAGACAGATAAGGGCCCCCACATCCAGAGGGAATAGACAGTAGCCCAGAAGGCTAAGGCTCTGAAAGAAGATGATGTGCCCACCCTGCAGGGGGACGAGGGTGTGTATTGAAGCCGTGAAGGGAGACTGAAAGGAACAGACACGAGGAAGGGAACTTACCAAAAGTAGGACATTCAGTGTGAGTATGATCGCCCCGGCTGCAAGGACGGCAAATGCGACTGCAAACACTTCGGACTGAAATAGTTGAAAGAAGAGAACTTAATTAGTAGGATGATGCGAAATAAAGGATATACATCAAGAAGTTGGATAAGTTATGTGCTTCTCTCAAGGGTGATTCTGACGTGCAATCTGATTACCCTACTTGGAATGACACGCACGATCAATGGAAATTGGTGTTCATTTAGTTGGGGAAGGACAATGAATTCAGAATTAATGATGACCACTTCTCCATCTGTGAGCACCAAACACATGTTTCTCATTGGGAATGTTACCCACAAATTGATAGCACTGTTTTCGTTTTTCTTTTTTAGTTAGTACATGCATGTCATAATTATGATAAATTAATTAAACAATCACATGTCCCCATTAATTCTTTTTGAGATGGGAGTTATTGAACTCCAAGGGATCATGAAGTATGCAACTTATGTGATAAAACTCGAAAAAAAGGAACAAAAATCTATACGTCACATTCTTATTTCAACAGCCGTAAACCTTACCAGCAGTAGGCAAAGTTTAAGTTTTAAAAAATGTTAATGATCCATAAGGGTAAGTGGCTGACTATCATATCACAAAACTTCCTTGGGAACTAAAGATCTGCATATACCACAACCAGCCTTTTCACTCTGTCAAAAGAAATTAAATTCAGCTGATGATCATAATATGAGGCAAGATACTCGATGCAGCCAACTAATCCTACAACGAGACTTTCACCAAATTAGGAACGGAAATTTTGACGACTCATTTTTTATCTCTTCAATCTGCTGCAATTCTACTCAAAACGTTCAGCTGTTTCTTTCTGATAGATTTAAGTTTAAAAACTATCAACCTATGTTACTTAGTCCTCTAGTTATATCACTGTTAGAAGTTGACAAAAGATTTATAGAATATCCTGTAGATATTTGTTTCTCTAGATAACACTAAAGCAATGTTCGGTTTAAAAAGCGAGTCAAAGAGTTCAGAACGTACTGTCATTTAATTTCTGATTCAAAGAACGTAGTATTTGGTTAAAGACAGTATGTTCGAGATTCACGTAGTTAGGGTTTTATATCCATTAACTATTTGGTTGAGAATTTCCCAAGAGAAGATTACATCTCTCTATGTTATATCCATTCTTTTCATTTTTCCTCTAAAAAACTCTTTAACCGATTTGAGAGACCATCACTGCCCTCTGGTTGTGTAATCTAGGTTATTTAAATAAAAAAAAAGGCATTATTCCTGTCGAGGATAGTAAGTTCTGCCATATGACTAAGGTAATTGGCATGCTCCTAGGTACTTCAACATAATAAAAATCAGCCGACCAGAAAGAAAAGCTTCAAAAAAATATGCTTCTCTGGTTTCTATCATTATTATTAATTCCAATATGAGGAAAATAAAATATGTTTTCCACAACCCTTACTATTCTTATAATCATTAGGACACTATCCCAAAGATCCAGCATAATGGAAACCATGCTCAGCATTACGCATTTCGATTCCCCCACAGCATTTGAATGCCATGATGCAAAGTCAATAGGCTGTAATTCGACCATACTTGGCATTCAAAGACCTAAATCGAGGAACTGAGGCCCCAGTACGAAACTCTGCTCTGGTGTTTCGACGCTAAAAGAAAACCACTGCGAATTTATCAGTAGAATCGACGTATTCATATCCCAAAAGTAACAATAAAAGGAGTGAAACGAAAACCAGCCGTAATCCAAAAAACAAATCCACATAATTATGATTATGCGGCCATCAAGGCCCATGACACACGAGAAAAAAAGAGGAAACAAATCCTAACCTTCTTCACAGATGCCGACCACGAGAGTGTCAACCCCAGGAAAATGATAAAAAAGAAGGGACCCCAAAGATCCCAATCTCTCAGCGCCTTGCCGGGATCTTCGCGATTAGGGTTTGGAAATACCACCAGTTTCAGGTTGCTCACGATCCTCGACAAATCCCTCTTCACAGTGTCCCACACTGGCTCCGTCAGCGTGTTGGGCGGCGACCCGAATCCAGTGGGTCCGGAGGGGAGGGGGCGCGAGTCGGAGACAGGGATGACCGCCGGAGGGGTCGGTCCAGGAGCTGTGGGCGGCTTCTGATACGTCGGCGGGGGAAGGTTGGACGCGATAAAGGGCGACGAAGAGATGGGTATCGACGCCCTTGGCGGACTAGGGGGTCTAGCCGGAAGGACAGTGGCGGGGCCGGACTGGACGCTGGCGTTGATCAGGTTCTCGATCTCATCGATGTCCGACTGCGACGAGGGGTGAAGGGGGATGGTGTCGCTGTGCGACATCGCCAGATCCACCAGTGCTCACCTTCAGATCTGGAGCTGTCGAGCGAAGATCGGAGAATGCCGGAGAAGAGAGAGATCAACGGTAGCTTCCTCGTTCGTCCCCAAAAGAAGACGGGCCTAAAAATATGCCTCCAGGAGAACAGACCGGGTCGAGACGCTTCACCGGTTCACCGGTTGATCGTAGTGGGGGCCCACCTGTGTTCCGGCCCATTCCTATTAATGCGGCCCAAACCCGGTTAATGAATTCAATCTACCAGCCAGATGGGGGCCCTTTCCGTTTTTTAAAGAAGTCCCTTAATATTTCATCATTTTTTTAATTAATAATTAAATATAATTTCCATAATGACAGATTTTCATAATTAAAAATTACAAGCTGAAAATTTCCATAAAAGGGGCCAATAATGAGGATTTTTTAATTTTTTTAAAAATAATAATCAGCCTAGTACCTCCACAAAAACATAATACTATGGTCATTAATGATTTGATAAAAAAACTAATAGGGTTCAATTTTTATTTTGAAACATAAAATAGAGTATCATTAGGAAGGTTGGACATTAGAGTCCACCATAAAGCCTAATAAGCCTTGATGGACATGAAGATAGGATATGAATGATGTATAATCTTATAAGCTCTATATGAGTATTGGCTTTTACCCAGACAAACTTGTTGTGATAACAACAAAGTAAAAGGTAAAGTTTGACCTCATTTCATAATGCCATAACATTTCTACTATATAAATATTATGGCTCTATAATATTCTAACCCTACAAAGAGTCAACCCAAAATTAGGAATTGAAGTATGTAGATTTCTCTTAAGTTATTTTGAGAAAATAGTCTACTTACCATATGTGAGCAAGAGCAAGAAAGTAATAAAGTAATTTCTAATTGACACAATAAGGAACAAACATGCTATAAAACCAAAAAATAGTCTAATTGTTCATTTTTCAATTACTTATTATACAAAATATGAATGGCCATTTTTTGACTGCTCTAAGCTCTTAAAAATAGGAGGTAAAGATATCATAGAAGTATTAGCATGTGATTTATCATCCTTGAAGGAAGATTTTTCACACATTTACTTGCAGGAAGCTCATATTCTATGTTAAGAATGCTAAAGTTATAAGTTTCACTTTAATTGTTTTCTATTTATGTTCTTAAATGAGCATCTATAGTTGAATGATTATCCGTGTTTAGGACCAGTGAATATTTTCTAGAGTTTTGAACTTAGAAATTGCATGATAACACTAGAAAACTAAAATGTTGTTGTATCTAGAAACCTCCATTGAGTGATGAATCTAAAGTTGAGGTGAGCTAACATATTGGTGTCAAGGAACTATAATAATTCAGTGTGATGGAGTTAGTAAATATTTATTTTTCAATATCATTGGTGGAATTGATTCATTATGATTAAGCAACTTAATATTCTTAGTGCATTTATAAAAACAGTAATTTACATTCCTTGGATTCTCTATAACCTACTTGAGGCCAAAAGAGAGGTGTTGGTTTTCAGATTCTGTCCAATTTTGGTATTGGGAAAACACATTTTAGGGAATAATAGTAATTTAGAACTATCATTTTTTTTAGTTTTTATAAATATATTGATTTATTTATTTTTACCATATGATTTTGAGTCTATTTGCAATACCCAATTTGTCTCTTCCTCTTTCATGAAAGGAATTGACTTACGAGTCTTAACTTATTTGATAAAATGATTTTTTACAAATTATGATGGTAACACTATGTAGAGGTCTAATAGTAATTTTACATCGCACCTATACTTCAATAGTATTTTATCAATTGAGCAGATAATATTTTAACTTGTGACAAAGTTCCTTACATATTTGAAATCAGCTTCTTGCAAAGTTTCTGTTTTACTTTCTACAGAGAATTGAGTTGACTTGTTTGTTAAGAAGAGTCTTATTACTCATAATAACTACCTTATCTAAAGAAAGTGAGTCTACCAACTTGATAAGTAGTCTTAATACTCTTAATAATCATGTTGTATGAAGAAAGTGACTCCACTGTCTTGAGAAGTAGAAGCTTTAATGTTCAAGATGAATAAGATATCATATGAAGGAGGTGAGTTGACTTACTAGGAGGACAAGTCTCAACACATGGAAAGAGACTACAAAAGGGTATAATGGTGATTGGGCACCATAAACAAATCAACATTTTTGTAATGTTACAAGCCAAAAAATTGAATAGAAGGTTGCATAATAAAAGAGTAATCCATCCTTATTTCAAGGGGATTTAAGGCTCTAAAAACAATGTTTCTATGTAATCATTGAGAAGTCAAGTGGGTGGACATAAAAAAAGGTTATATGATTATGAGGCCATGAATCCACACTAAATAATTTCAGAATAGATTGGTTCTATAATTTGATATCTGTACTTCACACAATCATGCTAGCATAAAGCCATGAATACAAAAGATATTATATATTGCTAGTATAGTTGATCTTAGGTGAGTACCAATCTAGTTAGGGCATTTTAGAGCCATGAATTTTAAATATATTAACTAGGTGTTAATTTAGCTTGGTTTCTTGGAGATTTTCATTTTTGGAGATTTACTATCATGCCTATCACTCTATAGCCATGAATTCAGAAGGTGTTTTTGAGGAACATGAGTTGTCTAGAACAATTAAATATAACTGAGACTAGTTAAAACCTTGAAGTTTAACAGCTTTTATTAACATGAGAAAATTTCACTTGAGAATGTTAAATATAAAAGACAATTTATAAAACTGTTACAAAATTTGGTTCCCACTTTCACAAAAACAGATGAATAAGAAGTCTAAAATTGACCAATTCAAATCTTAGGGTTATTGTAGTTATTGCTTGGAGGTGTGTGTGTTAGGTGTGCATGGGGAGGGCATTGAGGTTGACACATGACTTGTTTGAACTTTATTTGTATATTTACATTAGTGCACTTAAAGATGTGTGCATCATTAAAAATATAAATGAAATTTAATGTACCTAATATGAATGAAATTAGGATAAGTATCACAACACTAGTGAGACAGCTAGATAATAAGTCTATCAATACATTTATTTATCTTTCCACAAGTCAAAAAAATTATTGATATATTTATTTATTTTAATTTTGTACTTCCAAGTTTGTGAAAATTGGAAAACTATTATCTTTTAAATAAGATATTGTCTCACTGATTTATTTAACATATATATATATTTTAAAATATTAATTTTGGCCCACAAGAACTATTCTCTCTCTTTCTTATGATTAGTTGTATTGCTAGTTGTGACAATGAAGATATGCTGACCTTATTTCTTTAGACAGCAGGGACCTGATGTAACAAGGGCTAAATGCTCCTCTTTGTCTTCTGATTCGCCATCCCTCCCTCCCAGAAGTCTGGTGGAGACGGGCCAATGAAGGAGAAAGAGTGAAGAGAGGCTGATGGGTCTACCACAAATAGAAACACAGTATTACCTCGTTTGTAGGACAGCGGTTACCCTCTAAAAAGCAAGAATTATCTACATTTTCCTTCGATTGATATCCTCCTCTCCTCGAATCTTCATCGAACCTTCGTTGATACCCTCTCCTCCCTTCGATCTAACCTTCATCGAATCTTGACTGTTCCTTCGATTGATATCCTCTCTTCCGCGAATCTTCGTTGATATCCTACCACCCTCGAATCTTCATCGCTCGGTAATATCCGGTTATTCGACTGGGGAGAAAGATCACGCGAAGCGGGAAGCAGTGGGAATAGCCTCGCGTCGTTTCTACAACTTAACGGTTAATGATCTCTCATGTCTTTCAGGAGGGCGGAGAAGTGGGCGGGTGGGTGTAGGGAGCTCAGGTCTCACTTGACCAGTTCGGCAATAGCGAGGCAGTTGCTGCTCAGCTTGGTGAGAAGATCATCGTATTCGGCCATGGGGGAGTTGATCCCCGGCGTCTCCTGGAAGCCCTCCTCGCAGGTGGAGTAGTCCGTCATGGCGGCGCTCAACATGCTGTTTAGGGTTGCGAGGTCGCGCGCAGCCAAGGCCTTGCCGGCGCTGTCCAGGTTGTCGATCGCGTCATCGTAGCTGTCCGTGCAGGTCTGGATGATAGAGGCCATCATCTTCCCCGTGGCGGGGTCGGCGGCGATCTTGGCGGCGACGTTGCGGGCCTCCTGGGTCTTGGTGGAGCAGGCTTTTATTTCCATGTCGAGGATGGCGGCGGCGTTGGCGGGTTTTCCCTGGACGGGGAAGATATACGGCTGCACGGAGGAGAAGCAGAGATCGGGGTTGTCGGTATGGTTGCACACTTCCTTGACGAACCTTTCGAAGACACCGGAGATCGGTGGCAGGACGGAGGGGGACGGCGTGGCCGCGGACGAAGAACGCGGCGGCGGCGGCGCCGGCTCCGCCTCCCTCTCGTCCTTTGCCGGCGAGGGGCTGCCCAGGAAGGGGTATATGGGGTTGGTGGTGGGCCGCGGCGCGCAGAGGGAGTTGGCGGCGCGGAGGAAGACGGCGGAGAGTGCGAGTATCGTCAAGAGACGGGCGGTCATCCTCATTTTCTCCGGCGTCAGGGAGAGGGAAAGAGGAGACGATTGCGGAGGGGAGAGGGAGAAAGGGGACGGAAAGGGAGATAGTTATAAAGAAGCGTTAGGGTGAGAGAAGGCCGTTGGTCGGCCATGCACGAAGGACGGCCCGCCGGGGATTCTGACCGTCACCGGGTAACGGCTACTTCCAATGAAATCAGCGTTTCCCGATTTCGACGGCCACCTCTTCCTAAGTAAGGCAAGAAAATATTAGTAAACTTTACGGTCCTTTATGGGTGTTATAGTAAATCATCACCCAAGGGAGGAGGGGGGGAGGGTAAATATCTTAAAATATATGGTGAGGGTTATTGTTTCACCTTAACGGTATGATGACATTAAGGTTTCCGAAATAATCATTATCGCGATAGCATTTATTTAAGTTACTTACGTATACACGCACAATATTTGATTTTATTTGGCACTATCTTTCACAGATAGACCTGCTCACGAAACTAAATACTGAAAACATTAAATTTGGAAACAATAAAATATCAACACTTATGATTCTTGGGGGAGTGTGCATCAACTTATAAAAAATATGATTATTCAAGGATTATTCATTTACAACATAAATTTATGTACCATTCACCAATTTTATGAGGTCAACTCTTAAATATGCTTGTTGGATTAAATAGTATTGATTGTATTGATCTATTCAAATATAATCTATTTTTTTTATGTAAACCATTGCAATATTTTATAATTTCCCACTTCAAAGGCCCTCATAGAATTCTTATGCTCCTAAAAACTAATGTAATAATTATAATATCCAAGAACTCATACTATGGGAAATTTTCTCACATTTTGAGTGTTGTTGTTGTGCTTTGAACAAGGGAACCTCAATAGATGACATTGAGGATAGTGACTGATCGTATTTTAGTCGTTGAATTAAAACACGAAAATTTTAATATTAAATAAAAAAGGGGCAAAATAAATTATGCAAATTCATTTTCCAGTATATTTAATTGCTGCCGCCACATTTTCAGTAGTAGGAAGGAAGCAGCGACAAAGTGCATGGAGAAGGGGAGAAGAACGAAGAGAAGTGAAAGTCAATCTCGGAAAGAGGAGAAGAAATAAGAGAAATTAAATCCATCTCCGTCGTGTGTGTCACTCACACCACGGAGATGAATCAGGAAGTGATTCGAACAGGAAAAACAGTAAATTGAAGATGTAAAGAAAGCAATAAAGTGCTGAAATATAGTCCTCTCTCAATCCCTGTGTCACTCAAAGATCTACAGAGGAAGAACATTTGATCAATTAAATCCCTTATATACATTTCTGTCATTATTCACAGGGGAGAGCTTTTGAGTGACAAAGCTTTCAGGCTCCGAACGCGTGTTCCGGTGTTAACGAGTGCGGGAAGAAGGGGAAGGAAGGGAAGTTCAGGTTCGTAAGCGGAAGCGGGAGTAATGGACGTAGTTGTTTATTTCTGGCTTGACGCAAAGGGCTCTTGGAAGTTGTTCTCCGTTAGGGGCTTTTTCTCTTTTGAACAATGAATAACAGGTAAAGTACTCTTGAAAGAACTTTAACTTGACAGGGGAGAGGGCTGAAAAATACTCCATGCTTTTAATAAAAGGTTAGTATTTTGCATTGTTTTCTTATATTTTCTAACATACTTTTAAATCACTCTTCATAGTTAAATGGAGCACCCTCAGAATTAGTCTTCATATGTCTCGCGAACGAGGCCTCCCCGTTGAACGGCTACCATTGTCCGGGCTCTAGTACAAAATGACGAACGAAGGAGGCTCGGCGGTGGAACAATGGACTCCGTCGCCGGAGAAGAAGATGGCGGGCGGCGGGATCAAAGTCACGAGCAGCACCATCCAGAGGCCGTACACCACTCCGCCGCCGTCGCCAGCACGCCACCGTTTCTTTAACGAGCATGTTCCCCTGAATATCTTCGACAGGGTCGCCTTCAACATCCATGTGCCCATCCTGTATGTCTACCGCCCACTCATGCCGGAGAACGCCGCCATGGTGGAGGGCCTGACCAAGGCGCTGTTCTACTTCCCCCACCTCGCCGGGCGGCTGATCTGCGACGAGCGGGGCTGCCCGAGCATTCACCTGAATGACGCCGGCGTCCGAGTCGTCGAGACGCGGCTCCCGTGGACGTTGGAGGAGAAGCTCCCCTTCCTCCCCACTAGCGAGCTCCACCCGGCGACGGAGGGGGTGGAGGAGCTGCTGCAGATTCAGCTCAACTGGTTCGCCTGCGGCGGCATCGTGGTGGGCCTCACGGCGCACCACCGGATCGCTGACGGCCAGTCGATGAGCAACTTCTTCGCGGCGTGGGCCCGGCTGGTCCGCGGTCACGAGCCTGACCCCCTGCCCTACCACGACCGGCAGGCCGTCTCTGTCCCCAGAAACCCTCCCCGGTGCGAGTTCGACCATCGGGCCATCGAGTTCAGAGCAGACGCCGCCGGAGAATTGGCGGTGGAAGCTCCGGCAGAGACGGCGGCGGCGGCGGAGGCGGTGGAGACGCCGAACGTCGTCGTCCACTACTCCGTCGACTTCTTGTCCAAGCTCAAGGCCAGGTTCGTCTCCGACAACCCCGGCCGGCGGTACAGCACCTTCCAGTGTCTCCTCGCACATGTCTGGAAGAAGGTGGCCACCGCCCGCGGGCTGGCGGCGGATGAGATCACGCAGGTGAGGGTGGCAGTCAACGGCCGGGCGAGGATGAAGCCCAAGGTGCCCATGGAGTACTTCGGCAACCTTGTCCTCTGGGCCTACCCCAGGATGACCGTGGGGGAACTCCTGAACGGGAGCTACGGCAAGGTGGCCGACGTCATCCACGCGGCGGTCTCCGCCGTCGACGACGGCTACTTCAAATCGTTCGTTGACTTCGGGGCGCTGGCGGCGGAGGACGAGGGGGCGCTGGAGGAGACGGCGCCGTCGGCGGGGAACTCGCTGTCTCCCAACATGGAGGTGGACAGCTGGCTGAGCTTCCAGTACCACGAGCTCGACTTCGGCGGCGGGGCCCCCGTTCAGGTCCTCACTTTCCTGCCCATCGAGGGCCTGGTCATCCTCTTAGACTCCTCTGAGGAGAAGGGGGCCGTCGATGTCCAAGTAGCACTTCATCCCGACAAGGTTAGCATCTTCAAGGAGATCGCCCACGCTCTGGACTGAGAGGCGTCCTCCAATGGGTCGACCTGGTCCTATACTGTTATTTTTAAATTACGCCGTCCTCTCCGTTCTTTGCTTGCTTCGATCACACGAATTTGTTAATACATATATTATATTATATTTATCATATATGTGCGCGTGATCCGTAACTTGGAGTAGAGGATTAGTAAATAAATCAAATATCTTCCGTGGTTTACTTGTCCCAGAAAAATTCTCAGAGCCAGGCTCTGAGCCAGACCGTCCTAAAACTTTGGTCTACGCCAATGATCCAGCCGAAGTTATTAGAGATGGAGAGAGAGGGAGAGAGAGGGAGAGAAGAGAGAGGGGAGGGAGAGGGAGAGAGAGAAGGAGAGGATCGAACAAGCATTGGCCTGGCGGTCCGCCGAATTGGTGTCCACTTTGGCGACAGATTCAGTCATCAATCAGCCATGTGAGATGGATAGAGAGAGAGAGAGATCCTAACGGGTTTAATATTCGGAGAAACTTGGGTGAAAAACTTCGTCGTTATCAAGCCCATTGGATGTTAAGGTAAAGATGACCTTCCAACATTATTCGCATGAGGTTTTTCATACATTCAAGGAATGATTTGCAATATTGGGACTGCAATAGTTGTAGGTGAGGCGGGTGACATGGCGTAAGGAACCTTCACTCTGTTTGGTGTATGCCGGAGTTTTGGGCTTGGTGGGTAGTTTGGTGGTGCAAAGTTGACTAGGTCATAGTGGGCTGGTATCTATATGTCAATGTTGTCGGGGCGGAGAGAGAGAGAGAGATGAGGGACCAAAGAGAAATATCAATACCGAAAAGAAAGAAAGTTAGGATTTGAGATTGTCCTTGACTAAGTTAATGAGAATTATGAGTATGCTAATCCTGCTGATTTTAGAAGAATTCAGATTGTAATTACTTGAGAAGAACTGAACTTTCAAAGATTCAGATAAATTTAATCAGAGATGTAAGAATCACCAATAAAAAGCACAAAAGAGAGTTATTCTATGGTTTACTCAATTCCTATGAGGAGCAAAGATATAAAATAATGATCACTCCACAAAGAGAATTGGAATCAACGTACTTTGCCAAAGGAGATTCTTGATTCTATTGGCTTGAGATCCACAGGCCTTGTTGGAAATTTTCAATGGGTGATGATTCAAAGGGAATGGACGATTTGGGTTGGACAGTTAAGGTCTACGAAGTAGTTGGATGATTAAAAATATAAGAGGTGAAAAAGGTTTAAATGAGAAATAGTAATAATAATATAATGAAATAATAATGAGAATAAATAAAAAGTGGGGAGAAGAAAAAGGGGCAGAATGAGAGGGTGTCGGTGGGAGAAAGAGAGAAAGAAAATGAGGGAGTATGTGGTGACGACGGGAGAGAGAAGAAAGAGGGTTTCGGTGGGAGAGAGAGAGAGAGGGGCATTGGCGGGAGAGAGAGAGAAAGAAGATGAGGGGGTATGTGGCGGTGGCGGGAGAGAGAGAGAGGGGCGTTCTTGTGGTGGAGGGAGAAAAAGGTGACGGAATGAGGGCGTCAGTAGGGGAGAGGGAAAACGGGGGGGTTTCGTGGCGGAGCAGGAGAGAGAAAAGGACAGGGTTTGCGACGGCGAGGAGATGAAATGGCGGCGACGTGGTGGATGGCAAGGAGCCAGAGTGGCGGCGACGGGGTGGACGGCGAGGAGGCTGGATGACGGCGACAGGGTGGCTGGCGAGAAGGGGAGTGGCGGTGATGGGGTGGACGACAAGGAGATGGGACGATGACGACGGGGCGGCTGGTGAGAAGCAGAGTGGCGGCGACGGGGCGGATGGCAAGGAGGGGAACGGCGATGACGGGGTGGAAGAGGAACCGCGGCGTCAGGGTGAATGGCAAGGAGCCAGAATGGTGGCAACGGGGTAGATGGCGAGAACGATGTGAAGAGGAAGCGATGGAGGTCCCCCTAATCCAAGAGGACGAGAAGAAGAGGGGAAGCCCCTAGTCCAAGAGGCGATGAAAGGAGGGGAGGAACCCCCAGTCCAAGGGGCGAGATGGGGAAGGAGACAACCTTCTAATCCAAGAAGGTAAGATAAACTTCTTGATTAATTCTGTAAAATCACTGTGTCAAATACAGCAGAGTCTTAGCATTTATAGAGGAGAAAGAAAGAGCGGTGGTTTTCCACGGCATAGAGAGAGAACGAGAAGGAAGGGTTGAAGGGGCACCCTTTCCCATGAGATGCCATGTGGTGCCTCTTGGTTGAAACGACGCCCCATTTAAGGAGAGGAGGGACATGAGGATGACATGGCATCTTCTCCCCATTCTTCTTCTTCTTTTTGTTGGGCCATCCTTTGTGGATGGATCCTCTTGCTTGCTGATAGGGACTCATTGTTCTTTGATCTAATATTTTATGTTGGATCTAATAGAGGAGGAAGATGCCGGTTGACTTTGAAGTGAAGTCTTCGAGGTGGAAGAAGTCTGATTCTTGCACTTCTTCTTGGAAGGGTTGACCTCAAAGGTTGAGCCTCTAATTGACCATCCTCCGCTGACTTGAGTTGACTTTCTTGAGTGGAAGATTCTTCATTAGATCTAGTGATCCCATCAAAAAGATCCTAGTGGGGTTCATATTCGGAGAAACTTGGGTCAAACTGACTCCGTAGTTATCAAGCCGATTGGATGTTAATAGAAAGATGACCGTCCAACATTATTCACATGAAGTTTTTCATACACTTGGGGAATGATTTGCAATATTGGGAGTAGAAAATTTGTAGGTGAGGTAGGTGATGGGGCTTAAGGATGGGCTGCTGGTGACACCAGAGTTTTGGGTTCGGTGAGTGGGTTGGTGATGCAAGGTTGACTCATTCATAGTGGGCTGGTATTCGTATCAATGTTGTTATGGCGAGAGAGGAAGAGTCAGATTGCTTCAGGTAAGCCTATAATCATCCTCGGCTTGGACTTTTTCTACATTTTGGCCTCCCCCTCACCTTTTCCTGCTCCCCTTTCCCCATCTATCTATCTACAACGTAGAGTCAGATCGGACTCTTCCCTCTTAATCTTCATCTTGTCTGGGTGTTAGATTTTCATATGGTCTAACTTTGAGGTTCATTTGTGGTGGACCTTGTAAACGTTGAGCCTGATGTGGGACCAAAGAGAAATATTAGTACCAAAAAGATAGTTGGGATTTAAGATTTTCCTTGGCTAAGTTAAGGAGGATGATGAGTAGGCTAATTCTGCTAATTTTAGAAAAATTAGGATCGTAATTATCTGAGAAGAATTACACTTTTAAGGGTTCAAATAGAGTTTTAACTAAGGGTGTTAAGATCACCGATAAAGGACACAAAGAGAGGTATCATATGATTCACTCAGTTCCTATAAGGAGCAAGGATATAAATAATGATCACTCTACGAAGAGAATTGAAATCAACATACCTTGTCAAAGGAGATTTGTTAAAGTTAAATTTTTGTGTTTTAATCAGTTTTATTATTTTATTTTGTTTTGTTAACTTGTAGAATAAATATAAAATATATTGTTAATTTTAGAAGTCTAAAGTTAAAATACTTAGCATAATTTTAGATTATTTAAAAATATATAAATATAAAATATAAAAAATATTCTATCTATTGATAAGTCGGCACTCGACAACTACCTAGAGGGGTGCTACGGTCAAGTGAGTAGATCCAAATTGGGGGAGCCACGAGCTGGGCTCGAGTGACAAAGGACTTGCTCTGCGCATGTGTGCATCACTCCCCTGCTACGTCCTGGTGGCCAACAGGTCATAGAGCAAGGAGCGTTCGTACACATTTGCGCGTATGAGGTTGAACCACCTTTTTGCCTTCTCCCAAGATGGTCCTATGTATTATTTTATTTCGAGAGAAGGGATCTCTTATGAGAGACGGTAGCTTTGATTTATATTCGGCTCATGTGACGAAATATATCCAATGTGAGACAAAATATTTTTGTATGTCTCAAGCATTTGAAGTGCTTGTGTGATCTAATGGTATTCAGTGAGCCACGTCATCAGATAAGTTAGATCCTGCGGTGGGAGAGCCACCATGATATTAGATATATAAAGCGATCCATCAGTGGTTTGTGAAATCGACGTCACTCAGCACACACGTGGCCTTAAAGGATGATCCTATGACTAAGGAGTCACCACAGTACTAAAGACTTAAGTTCTCAATCGGCAGCAGTTCATGGCAGGTTGATCTTGCGTCGCTCAACGTGTCATGTGACTAAGCACATTTGATCTTACGACTCTCGAAGCACCACGAAACCCAAAACTTAAGCTCTCGCACATATCATTGTCAGGGATATAAAGACAATAATTGATTATTATCTAATAAAATAAATATTATCGATTATGTTTAAAATCTCAATGGTAGTTACAAATACAACAATCAATTTCGTCCTTCCTTTTGCTTGATCAATGTCTTCTACGATCGGCAAGTTCATTTCTTTATTCTTCTCACCTCATATTTCTATTTTATTATTTTCATTAAATATTAGTAAAAATATTAAAATCACTTTATATATAAACTTAATTAATTTTCAAAACAGATTAATCAATCTCCTTGTGTTTGATTTGAGACTTACTTCTATACTAATATTTTCTTAAGTCTAAGTTATAAAAATTATTAGATAATGTGCATTTAAACACAATGACAAGTACACATCATCTTTTTGGCACTATTGTAGGGAGATTTATTTTTAATCAGTATTAATTGATTCAATTTTTTATATTTTAGTGATTTAAAGAAATAAAACTATTATCATTTTTATTATTTTATTATTTTCATAATAGTATTTTTTAAAAAAGAATTTTTTTTATTACGCTCTTTTGATTTCTATTTACATTTATTTCATAAGTTAGAATTTTAAATCTTTAGTTTCTATTTATTTACTTGAGTATTTTTAATTTCACATTGATTCTTTACTTCTCTTTGATATATTTATTAAAATCATATATTCATATCAAGATCATTACTAGAATTCAATCTTGAAAACTTATTTTATGAATGGTAGACACAGCTTGCAACCAGTCTTAGAAATCATGCTACCAACCAATCTAAGAATTTAAGGGCACAAGAATATTTTTTTTTACCATCCATGTTAGAGACTCCAGCAACAGAAAAAGGAAAAAAATCATCTTCTACAGAAGTAGAATCACCTTCCTTAGATGGATCATCAAGCCCAAGAGAGTGAGAATGTTGAAAATACTCAACCTTATAAACCTATACATGATTATTATACACCTGATTTATATAGATTTACTTTGCAAGTTAGACCTCTTATTTTTACCAATGTTCATTTTGATATTCGTCATACCACTCTCCAAATACTTCTTGAATTTCGTGGGTAACTAATGAAGAACCACATCAACATATTCTTCGATTTTTAGTTGCATGTGAACTTATTCATATTCCTAATATTCTTCAAGATGCACTTAGGTTATTTCTCTTCCCATATTCACTGCATGATAAAGCTAGAGATTAGCTCACATCATTACGACATAAGATCACCACATGATTAGAAGTACAACAAGCATTTTTGAGAAAATTTTATCTTGTTGGCAAGACTCACGTCATGCAGAAAGCCATTCTCTAATTTAGCCAAAAATCAGAAGAAGTATTCCATGAATTTTGAGAAAGATTCAAGGAGCTTCAAAGGAGATGTCCACATCATAGAATTACCAAATTATAATTAAATCATATATTTTATGATAATGTATATGAACAGCACAAGAACACTATAGATGCAACATGTGGAGGCACATTCATAAAGATGAGGATGAAATTTATAGATTTTATGAAAATTTAAGTGAAAATTCTGCTGAACGTGAATCTTTTGCTTTATGTGATCGTAGCAATAATGAAAATAAAAGAAGAATGTTTTGAAGTTCAAAATCATGATACATTAGACATTAAAAATGAAATTAGTGAGGGTCATCAAAAGTTAAATATTTTATATGATTATTTTTTGCATAAAAAGGAACCTACACAGCCTACACAACATTCATATAAATGTGGTAGGACTGATCATTATGAATCTCAATGTCTAATTTTAGATCAAGAGCATGCACATACACACTTCATGATCACAGAAATCAATCAAATCCTTAAAAAATCAGAATAATTTTTCAATTCTCAAAACCATGCTATGAATTTTCAATCATTTTCTAGACCTAATCATATATTTAAACCTCATCATCAACCACAATATAGTGCTAAGCCCTCTTTTCATCAAAATACTCATAATTTTCAGCAAGGTACTCATTAGCCACCAGCCCATAATTTTACCTCTTCTTCTTCAAGTTCACCCCACAATATCATAAGTTACATCAAAATCAATCTAATATGAATTCAAATTTGATGCAACGGTTTATGGGGCAAATGATACAGTAATTTAAGATTTTTTTTTTAAAAAGATGATAATTATGAAGATATTAAGGTAGATTCTTACATAGAGGAATTGAATTATGTTCAACTAGTTGATCAATTAATTTTTCCATTCTATGTCCATGTATTATTAGGTCAAAAATATTATACGAAAGAGGCATTAGATGATGACATAACATTCATGGAATCATCATAGACTTGTGTCCGACTGAAGACATTAAACATAGTGCTGATTGAGAGGTAACCCAATAATTTTATTTTTTGTAAAATTTAATTTGTGTTTTATAGTTAAAAAATTTCGAATTTCGTTGCTCCTTATTTCATTTCAGTCTTACCTCATACATTAATGTTTTATCATGTTATGCTTGCTGATTTATGAGTATGTATTTTTTACTTCGTAGTTTAATTTGATAATATATTTTATGTCATTGAGGAAATCCTGATTTTAATTGGGGGGAGCAAATAAAATTCAGTTAGATTTATTTCATGAATAATTAGCATAGAAGAAAAATTTAGAATTAATATTGATGAATTCATGGATTTCTACATTTTTTGTATAAGATGATTCATTTAAGTATGGAGGTTAAAGTGTGTTAGATTTAGTGACTTCAAGTGATAGGAAAAAAAAAATGTAGTACATTGAAGGATGAAATATTTTCAGAATATATCTTGATGATCATGATCCATATGTTATGAATTCACATTTTGAATTAGTAGGAATCATGAAGTTGGATGCGATGAGGTTGAAATTTTATAAAAATACATTCTTATTATTAGGAATTCTAAGTAGTTGATGATTTGTCTTATATATAGAGAGAGAGAGAGAGAAAAAAAAATCATCATACAAAAAAAATATATATGAAGATTTCCCACTTGTCCCATTGAGACTTTTCCATATGTGATGCTAGGACAGGATTTAAAAAGAAAAAAAGTGAGTGCAAATGCTTCTATGGGGATTTTCCACTTGTCTCGTGGAGGCTTTCCACATGTGAGATTTAGACATGAAAAAGAAGCTATATGGGGAAAGCTACCTACCTATGATGTTTATAATAATAATAAATAAATAAAAGATAAATGAAATACGCTATTTGGGTGCACAAATTTAGAAGAGAACAATGAAAATAGTTTGAAAACTTGAGTAAACTTTTCATCATTTAACTAGTAATTTTTGAAAATGAAAGATGTTGAAATTCATATATTGAAGAGAATGAAAGTTAAGATGAATATTTTTAAAATAATTCATTTGGATATAGAAATATTTTTTAATTTTGATATTGTAGGAAACTATTTAAAATCACATGAATATCTGAATATGTATTTGAATGCCATCTCTAGTAGAAAAATGAGAAAATAAATGATTCATGTAAAATAATGAATAAGTAGTTTTAACTTTGTAAGTTTTTTGCTTTTGCTAGGGACTAGCAAAATTCAAAGTTGGGGGTATTTGTTAAAGCTAGATTTTTGTGTTTTAATTAGTTTTATTATTTATTTTATTTTGTTAACTTGTGGAATAAATATAGGATATATTGTTAATTTTATAAGTCTGAAGTTAAAATACAGCTTAATTTTAGATTATTTAAAATATAAAAATATTTCACCCACTAGCAAGTCGGCACTCGATAGTTGCTCAAAGGGGCACTACGGTTGAGCAGGTAGACCAAGATCGGGGGAGCCACGAGCCGGGCTCGAGTGGTGAAGGACTTGCTTTGTGCATGTGTGCGTCACTCTCCTGCCATGTCTCAGTGGCCAACCGATCATAGAGCAAGAAGCGTCCATACACACTTGCGTGCACGAGGGTGAACCACCTTTTTGCCTTCTTCCAAGATGGTCCTAGGCATTATTTTAGTTCGAGAGAAGGAATCTCTGATGAGAGATGGTAGCTTTGATTTATATTCGGCTCATCCGCCGAAATATTTTTGATGTGAGATAATATTTTCGTGTCTCAGGCTAGTTATTTGGACCGTTGTGTGATCTAGAGATATTCAGTGAGCCATGTCATCAGATAAGCTAGATCCTGCGGTGGGAGAGCTGCCACGATATCAGATGAGTAAAGCAATCCATCAGCAATTTGCAAATCTGGCATCGCTTAGCACGCACATAGCCTTAAAGAATGATCTGACGGCTAAGGAGTACCATAGTACTAGGGACTTAAGTTCCCGATCAGTAGTGGTTCATGAGAGGTTGATCTTGTGTTGCTCAACACGCCACGTGACCAAGCACATCTGATCCAATAACTCCATGATAACACACATACATTCGTGCTTTGATGTACCTAAACTATAGGATTTCACACATATACTTGATATAAATCACATATGTTATCACCTAAATCATTCATTTTGTGTAATTCATACATAATCGCTTAAGTCACAAGTTTACATGTTTTTTAACACATTTATGGATTAATGTTGTTAGACTTTGTGAAGTTCAACTACTCAATTCTATTGATTATTCTCTAAGCTTGCATGTGCAGAATATTAGGCCTCTATTGGGAAGAAAAGAGACGAAATCCCAGAGTCTTAAGCATTGAAGAATTAGGCCAAAGACAAACCCAAGGACTTGGAGGTGTGTCCATAAGTCAATGGGCCTACAAGGGCCAGACCAATGGAGCACCAGCTGAAGCTTGGAGCTCAATGTGGATCTCTGTGAGCCAAACCAAGGTCCAGCTGGTGCCAAGGCTGTGGATGCCAAGGCCCAAGAAGACGGTTGGGGTCCAGCTGAAGCCAAGGCCTAAACATGCCGCCCAAAGCCCAACTACAAGGAGCTTAGCTGCAGCCCAGGGACCAATCGCATTGACTAAGGGGATAAGCTTCAAGTTGCTGACCAATAAAAGAAGAGGAGTAGGGCAGTGCTGGCACCCACTCATGAAATATGTAGACCCTAAATGCCTTTGTAAATTGCTTTAGTAGTAGACACAAAGGAAGGTCATTTGCTTTATTGTAAGAGGATAAAATAGGAACTAAAAGCGGGTATTTGATGTCTCGTTCCCCCACCTGTGGAGGCACTCTTCGGTGGTTCCAGACTAGGGCTGGGCATAGGACAAGACCCCAAAAGTCCCTCTTCTATTATGCAGGTATAAATGAATATATTTTGTCCATTTCTTGTGTGATGGAAGAGGTTAGCAAGGAGGAAGGGAGAAAAGAACCTCACTAACTTCATTTCTAATGTCTAATGCATCATGATTTCTAACCTCAAATATTCCTCTTTTATTTTAATTATTGTTGTGATCATATAAAGCAAAAGATTCACATTCAGCTGAATTTTCACTCAAATTTTCATATAATTTATAAATTTCGTCCTCATCCCTACTCATGAATGTGCCTCCACATGCAGCACCTATAGTGTTCTTGTGCTGTTCAAATACACCATCATAAAATATATGATTTAATTGTCATTTGGAAATTCCATGATGTGGACATCTCCTTTGAAGCTCCTTGAATCTTTCCCAAGATTCACTTCACTATTTTGTGAATGAATCACTCCACTATTTTGATTATAAAGTACAATTCAATATCCCCTTTTTGAATGTGATACCTGATAAAATAGTGTCTAATTTCAATATTTTTTGTTCAAAAATATAATACTATACTTGTGACTAAGTTAATAATAGTTCTTTTATCACAATACATGGGTCTTCATTCTTATCTCAATTTATAGTCTTCTAATACATACGTTATCTAAAATATCTGTTCACAACTTCTTGCAAACACATACTCAGCCTTTGTAGTATATAATGCAATAGAATTTTGTTTCTTAGAATTCTAAGAAGTTAAATATTCATCTAAGAAAATAAGCATGACCTACTTGTACTTTTCCAATCAAGTCTACATCTTGGAAAATCAAAATCACTATGTCCTTAAAGGTTTAAGCCTTGATTCTTTAGGTACCACATCCTTAAGATTTTTGACATATTTAAGGTGAGATTCCTTAGGATTATATTGATATTTAGCACACGTGCATACATTAGATAGGACTTTAGGCTTGTTAGTGGTCAAATATAAGAATGATCCAATCATTCCCTACTCATCAAAGTCAAATTTACTATTTGTAGTTTGAATTGCTTTAGATTTTAGGTCATTCTTTTTGAATTTCTGAGGTAACTTTCTAGTCTATTTTTCTTAAGTTATGAAAATTCCATTTTCTAATTTTTAATTTGCAATCCAAGAAAGAACTTCAACTCTCCCTCATACTCATTTCCAATTCATTTTATGTTAATAAGGAAAATTCATTATACAAAGTCTCATCACTTGCACCAAAGATTTGAATATCATCATCATAGATTTGAAAAATAAAAATATGATTTTTATTTTCTTCTAATGAACAAAGTAGTATCTACATTTCCTCTCTAAAAAATATTTATAATAAGTTTGTGGGGCTTGTTTTAAGCCAATAGGGGTTTTTCATAGCAAGGTGATTGAGAAACTTTAAATTTCAAAGCCACAAAAACACTTTAGCATCCGATTTGATATAATTTAAAATTATTAGCACATTTAATAGATATAAGGATTCTGATTACATCAGCTCCAACTACAGGGGCATAAATTTTTTATAATCTACTACTTCTTAATGATTTCCCTCAACAACTAGTCTCACTTTATTTATTTCTACTAACCCTAGTTCATTTTGCTTATTTCTAAAAACCCATTTTAATTCTATCACATTTTGATGCTCAAGTTTTAGAACTAAATACAATATATATTTTTTTCCAAATTATTTCAATTATTCTTGCATAACAATCAACCAATTAGAATCTATAAGAACATAGATATGTCTAGGTTCAATTTGACAAGTAAATGCCATTTGAGTGTTGATATGCACTTGTCGTTGTATTTAAATGTTAATTATCTAATAATATTTATAACTAAAACTTAATAAGATATAAATATAGATATAAGTCTCAAGTCAAACATAGGGAGATACATTAATCTGTAGTAAAAAAATATTTTAGTTTATATATAAAGTAATTTTAATATTTTATCACTATTTAACTGAAAGAATAAAACAGAAGGGTGAGGTGAAAAGAATAAAGGAAGAAAAGTGAAAGAGAGAGGAAATTTCTCTTGTGAAAGAGAGAAAGAGAGAGGGAGAGAGAAAGAATTCTCACGTGAGATAGAGAGAGAAAACGATCTCACAAGAGAGAAAGAGAGAGAGAGAGAGGGAGATCGATTGATAGAGAGAAAGAGAGAGAGATCAATTAAGAGAGAGGGAGAGAGATAGCCATCTCATATGAGATGGAGAGAGAAGAAGAGGTCACACGAGAGAGAGGGAGAGAGAAATAAGATAATAATAAAAATAGAGAGAGAAGAAGAGGTCTCATGAGAGAGAGGGAGAGAGAAATAAGACAATAATAAAGATAGAGAGAAACATGATTAACCTGTTTTCACGGTGACCATGATTCTCAAACAAAGATGTACTCGAGAATTTATATACATGACATGAGGTTAGTTGTAAATGGCTCTATCTTGTTTTAATAGTTCAATACTCATTAATCATCCTTTAATCTCACTAATTTCACATTCAAAAATAAAAAACTATTTGTTATATCTCTAATAGTGATATGTATGAGAACTTAATTTCTCAATATCATGGCGCTTTACATGCCATTGGATCAAATGTGCTTGGTCATGTGGCACACTAAATGACATAGGATTAATGCACCATGAATCGCTGCCAGCTGAGAGCTTAAGTTCTTGGCACCATGACACTTCACTCGTCATCGGATCATTATTTCTGGTCATATGTGATGGCGAGCGAGACCCATCTCCATCAGCTCAGGAGACACTGACAGTCTGAGTTCAACCCGATCGACGCACGAAGACGAAGGAGCCTAGCTTTCGCTACGCGGCTTAGCCCTTTAAGACGACGACATTCCACCTCCGCGACGACGACGAGCTCGAGCTCACCTTTATCTTTCTTTATATTTTCACGTTGACTTGTTGGGCCTCGCGTTTGTGTGTTAGCAGGCCCAATTCTATGTGTGTGTGTTGTTGTTTGTGTCTCCCTTTCTTTAGGATTTTATTGGGTCTCTCTTTTGAGGCCCAATTAAAACCCTAGGGGGGGGGGGACCTATGCTTCTTTCCTTTTGGGCCTCTTTTGGGGCTTATTTGGGTCTTCATTTGAGGCCCACTTAAGCACTGTAAGAGGGCCCTCCTCTTTCTCCTTTTAGGGGAGCTTATTGGGTCTCTCTTTAAGAGGCCCAATAAGCCCCTTTTGTAGCCTTTTGTGGCTTATGGGCTTGAGGGCCTCAAGTGGGCCCACCTCCCCTTAGCCCACTTGTGGACCCGGGAGGTAGGACCCCCCCTCAAGGGAGCGCCGAATTTTATGAGAAATTATCGTTGTGAGTTATCTTTCTCGTGACATAGGATAGGGAGGGAAGGAGGGAGAGGAAGGCCGTCGATACCCTGAGAACTTCGTTCATCGTGACGCTGCTGCCGGAGAAGTCCTGCCGCTGCCTGAGACCACTGCCGCCGCCGGACATCTTCGTTGCCGCCCGTGAGATCGCCGCCGTCACCGGACAAAACGGCCGCGGTTGCTGCGGTTGCCGCTGCAGCCGCTGCCGCCTCTACTGGAACCCCGTCACGCCGTCGTGACGAAAGGGGCTCGCGTCGCCTCCCTACGAGCCGTCGCCGAGCACTCCGCCGGAGTCTCTCGACTCCTGGTTCGACTGCCACCTCTTCCTCCAGAACTCCACTATAAACTTGCTGGAGCCACCATCCGTCGCTCCGCCCAGTCGTTGGCCGTTCGCCGACGAACGCCTACCTGCCGCCGACATTGGGAGAGACCCTGCTGCCATGCCGACGAGCCAGATCCAGTCCAAGCTCCTCACAGGCCCCCGCCGGAGTTTCCCAACGATCCGCCGCCGTCGCGCCGTTTTCAGCGCCGCCTAGACCAGGAGGGCTCAACCTTCCCTAGTATTGTCGGCCGGATCGCCTCCTTCCGCTGCTCCGCTTCCCAGCGCCGCCAGAGAAGGCCGATCCTTCCGGCGACGGTTGGGTTTCCGCCCAACCGCCGACGCTCGGCATTCCCGTCGAAGCGCCGCTGACGCTCGACATTCCCGCCGAAGCGCCGCTGACGCTCGGCATTCCCGTCGAAGAGCCGCTGATGCTCGGCATTCCCGCCGAAGCGCCGCTGACGCTCGGCATTCCCGCCGAAGCACCGCTGACGCTCGGCATTCCCGCCAAAGCGCCGCCGCCGCACGCGCCCCGCGCGCCGGCTCCTGCGGCCCGCGCGCCCACCCGGCGCCGCCGCCCGCGTGCCCTAAGGCCGCCGCACGGCTTGCCGCGCACGCCCGCTAGCGTGCCCTTCGGCCCACCATCGGGCCCACGCCCGCTAGCGTGCCCTTCGGCCCACCAGCGGGCCCACGCCCGCGCCGACCGTGCCACGCCTTACGACGACGACTATTGCGACTTCTCGACCAGGACCAACCGTTGACGTTGAGCATCACTCTTCCCCGTCTCTGCTACGTCGAGTCTCTGCTCCGTCATGACCCACCGGGCTACGCATCCCCGAAGGTTAGCCCCGTATCCCTTCTTACTTAAGTTTAATTATCTTTCGAAGGGTTTTCTCGGCTCGTTTCCACCGCCATCAGGAGAACGTAGACAGGATGGGACGGGTTATTGGATTGTGACTTCCGACGTTGTGTCAGACTCGTCACTATTTGGGAGCTGCAGCCCTAGGCTACTTCACGACGACCGTTCCGCCGTCTGTCCGGATGTGGACCGAGAGGGCCTCACATTTACCATCGTCAAGTGTTTCCCCAGGTTGTTTTGGACTAATAGTGCATATTGGTATGCCTATCTGTACTCAGGTTATGTGGTCAGACTTAGAGTTTAAGGTCCATACATTCTTATCGGATCGGTCCGACTACCCCTTCTTGAGTCTTGAGCTTCATTGATCAGGTACAAGGGTTCTCGCCCCATCCTGCATCAATATGCAATCTAAGTAATATAAGATTCATGAACTACTGACATAATGCTTCACGTTTTGAGTATCATAATGGTTCATGTGCTGTAGGATTTATTTATCTAGTAATATGGCCTACTAAACACCACTAGATCACAACACTCTCCAAACTGTTGCCCTATAAAATGAGAACATTTAGTCCTATATCAGAAGTTTTTCAATGATTGAACTAAATATGCATCAAAACTAAATTCTTAATGTAGAGATCTCTTCTCCTTAATAAAATAATGTCTAAGATCCCTTCAACTTCGTGCACACACATGTGTACAACGCTCCTTACTCCACGATTGATTGGCCCCTAGGAAATGGCAGGGGAGTGACGCACGTGTGTGAAGTGGGTCCTTAGCCACTCAAGCCTAACTCGTGGCTCTCCCAATTTGAGTCCATCAACTCGAGCATAGCACCCCTCTAAGTTAGCTATCGAGTGCTAGCTTGCTAGTGGGTGGTAATATTTTTTACTTTATCCTTATATTTGTAAAAGTCAAAAATTACACTAAGTCCTTTAACTTCAAACTTTTAAAATTAATAATATATTACTTTATTTATTCTACAAGTTAACACATAAAAATAAAGTACTAAAACTATGTAAACATCAAAAATCTAGTTTGAACAAGTGCATTATTTTTGTGTTGACTTAGTTCTGACTCTATCATTTAAGTTTCTAATAATATTTTCTGTTGGATGACTTTTAACATATCTCCAAATTCTAGATGAATCTTCATAATTAGGATTGGGTTCTCATTCATGTAGCTCTTCTCCTTCTTCAATTTCTTTACTATTTGTGACACTTGTATGAACACTACCAATCTCAAGGGGTGTAACTTTGAAATTGTAAGTTTTTCTATGAATTTAACATGGATATGTTGAGTACTCTATAGGCTCTTAAATATAGAATACCCTAAGAATATCACTTCATCACTTCCCTAATCAAATTTTCCTAATTCTTCTTTACCATTATTAAGGAGAAAAGATTTACATTTGAATGGTTCTAAATTCGAAATACTCATGTTAGAAAATGGTTTCTCACTCTTCAACACTTCATATGGTATTTTATTTAATTTTGATCTACTCAAGGATCTATTTATGGCATAGCAAGTTGTGATAATGGCCTCAATGCAAAAATATTTCAAGAGATCACTATCAGCCAATATGGTTCTAGATAAATCAAGTAAGGTCCTATTTTTCCTCTCAACAATTCTATTTTGTTGAGTCCTAGGTGCTAAAAGAATTATGGACAATTCCTAATTCATCATAGAACTTAGAAAACGTAGCATTTTGAAATACATCAATTTGTATTTTCTTTGGAAACTTTACAAAGTAATTAAAATGTTTCATTTTTATGATACAAGAAAGGCACCCAAGTAAATTTAAAATAGTCATAAAAATGATGACCATAATGTTCCTCCCCTAAACTAGTTATACAATTAGGACCAAATAAACCTAAGTGAATTAAATCTAAAGGTTTAGATGATGATACATATTCCTTAGTTTTGAATGATTCTGTACTTTACTTTCTTGTAATGAAATCTCTTATGTGAAACTTTATATGTTAGAAAGGTCTGGTACTCCTATAATTAGACCTAATTTTGATAATCTATGAATTATCCTAATGTTTATGTATCGGAATTTTCTATGTCAGAGTTCAATCTATTAATCATCTTTTACAGCCATGAGACAAACATTAGATTTAGCCAAACTCTAAAATTCAAAACATAAACATTTTTCACTCTATCACTTGTTAAAAAAAAATCATCACTATTATCATTCAAAATCAAGCATCCATCCACCTTAAAACTAACTTCCATATAATTATCATATAATTGCCTAATGCTAATTAAGTTATCCTTTCATCCATCAACAAGTAAAATATCATTGTCTAGAGATTGATCCTTTAAATAAATATGTGCATAACCACATATTCTCATTTTTATCATCTCCAAATGTCATTTCATCCATCCATTAGCATGAATGTGGAGAACCATTTTGATTTCCAGTCATGTATCTTGAACACCTACTTCCTAGTATCACTATGAGGTGGTCCACTAGAGATCCCCTTGAAAAGATGATTAAGTTCTTCATTTGGGGACCCAAATTTCTTTAGGTTTAACTATACTACCTTAGGTACTCATATATAACATGTTCTAGATCTGCTTTCACTTATATGAAAAGTTCTGGTTAATCTTGAATCAAATCCTAATTCAACATTTTTGGTTTTATTCCTCAAATGAGTTCTCATTGATCTTGGACTAAAACCCAATTTTTTTTTCCTGAGTAAATAATTTTTAACTCCCAAGTAACATGTCTAATGCTTTCAAATTAACACATAATTATCATAATTTAATTCTAAATTAGAAATTTTATTTTCTAATTTGATGTCTTTTCCTTTGGACTATTTTAACTCTGAATTCATGTCAGTATTCTTTTTCTTAAGTTAATAGATTTCTGAAATTAATTCAGAAATAAAGTTTTCATGCATAGTAAATTTAATGAGTGAAACAAATAAACAACTTTTGAATCTTTGGCTCTTAGGCATCTTCTAGTTCTGATTTTTTAGAATTAATTATTCACAATTCTATATATGTTCAAAGATAGTAGGTATATTTTTGTCAAAAGATGTTTTCTCCTGTTCTTCATTTACTTCTATTTGTGTTCTAATGAGATTTTCATTTTCCTTTTCTAGTCTTTCAACTAAGGTCATATGTTGCCCATTTTATTTTCTAAACCTTTGATTGATTCTTTAAGTATTTTCTTTTCCTTTTGTATAACTTTCAGCTTATGTTGAAGAAACTCAAATGCACTAATCAATTCATCAAAAACTTGTTTTTATTGATCTTTAGATATAGAGGAGTCAAAATCATATACATCTGAAGAACTCACCATAAGGCAGAGATTTTGTTTTTCTTCACTTTCTTCATTTGTGCTGAAATCACTATCACTAAACATTGCCATCATTATTTTCCTTTTGTATTTGAATTTTTTCTTTTTCAGCAGTGGAAAATCAGCCTAAAAGTGACCTAGTTTCTTACACTCAAAACATAGATTGTCACAATTTTCAGAAAACCTACTTGTACCTTTCTTGCACAAATAGTTTTTCTTTCTTTGCAACATATTCAATCATTTAGACAATAAAGCAATCACATCATCATCATCAGATGTTTTAATAGTTTTAAGAGCAGTTTATATATTTTTCCTTTATGAAAGAGATCTGCTCCTAGCAACATCAATCTCATACATTAGTAATAATCAACAATTTCATCAAGAGGAATCATTTTTAAATCCTCTGATTCTACAATTGTTATTTTCTTAGCCATTCAATCATCAGTTAATGATCTAATTATTTTTTAATTTAATTCTTCATGAGTAAAAATTTTGAGATTTTTCATGTCATTGACTTCTTTAAATCTTTTAACAAGATATTCTTCTTCTTCTTTCATTTGAAATAAATCATACTTGCTAACCAATGTGTTGATCTTGGTATCTTTAATGTGAAGTATTTCTTCCTAAGTTATTTCCAACTTGTCTCATATTTCATTCATTGTCTCACAACTTGACACATGCTTAAATTCAGAAACATTGATTGCACTAAGTAATCTGTTTGGTTCTCTTATATTCAATTTTGAGGTTTTTTCCTCTATAAAATCATCTGATGACTTTTGTGGATTATTTATAATCATTTTCATACCTTTGGTACCTGACCCAAGGCATGAAACCTAACTCTTGGTTTTCAAAATGTGTAGTTGATTTTATTAAACATAGATGGCCTAGGATTAGAGGATTTGGTCGTTTAACTTGTCATAGCTCTACTCATTGAGATGTCTTAGTTTCTAACTATTAAGTTAAGCTTTGATACCAATTTTAAGTTCAAAGAGGGTTAGGTGAAACATAAAGAATCAGATGTGAATTAGGTTTCTATGGACTTTTGTCAATTCTCATTTTCTGGCTATTAGTAGATGTTCTGACACTAATTCTCTCACAACTCTCTCTTTCTCAATGTGGATTTTCTCAAGGCTCTTTCTCTCTCTCGATACAAATTCTCACAAGGTTTTCTCTTCCCCACCAAAGACACCAAGACTTTTTATATAGGTTTGCCTCTCACTTGGCTACATCCAATCCCAAATGATCCTTCCTAGTAGAGTTTACTATTTTCCTAAAAAATGCACATTGATTTTCAAAAGGTCAGCCACCCAATTACATCAGTTATATCCCAAGTTTCAAAGCCCATTGCTACATATACATAAATTGAGAGTAGAAAAAAACAACAATGAATACCTCCATGTGGACTCTATGGCCTCTTCTCTAATCGTCAATAAAGAGTTAAGGGTCCTTCTAGGAACATTTAGTGCTTGGTGTCAAACTTAGCCCAAATCTATGTTATGCACATGCACTAAAGAGAATCAAGAAAAGAATCATGTGACTATATAACTCCACATCAAATTGTGGCATTTTAGAGGAGCCTAGAAAATGGGATGTTGGAGACACAATTTGCATCTACAAAGATGGAATATCAATGGCCGTCAACTTCACCAAAAAACCTTCCAATAGGCTTGTGTCTCTAAAAGGAAGACATAACCTATTTGAGTTTCCCATTTCATTAGCGGCTTGTTTAGTACTAAGTGGCAATATGATGCAACTACCATTTTCCTAGTTATCTGAAGGGGACGTCCATGCTTCATAGGAATTTAGGCCATTCCTTATTTTATGGGCTCTTCCCTTGTCCTAGAGGAGTGTAAGATAATTCCATTAAAATTATATGAAATCTTTATAGAAAACCAAATCTAAATTAGGCCAAATTTCACCTAAAGAACCATTTTGGGATCACCAAGACCCATCTATGAACTAAGAAAATAAGTTAACAGCCTCATGAAGCCAAGCCCATTCTTGTGCTAGAGTACTTGGCAAATATAAAGGAGAGCTTGGGCTAGAAGCTCACTGTCATTTTGCCCTTCTCCTCCCTTAAATATGTCCTCAATCCTATACCCACCCACATTCCTACCTGCCCTTTCCAATGTGTTAGTCTTTTTCTTGGATTAAATTGTGTAATTTATATGCACTAGGCTAGAGTCTAATGTGGATTTAGAAAGACACTTCTAGTCTTCTTAACAGGCTAACAATATTCCTTCGGCAATTCTCCCCTCTCAACAACCAAGCACATCTCATTGGACCCCAATTTAGTTGTAGTTCCTAAGCCATTGCATTTGTTTTTTAATTCCCAATTAGACCTGTCTGTGAATTGTTTGAAGTTTAAGGCACTGTATTTAGTGATTTTCTTGATGACTCACCAACAATTATGGTTAAATAAGAAATGTTGGATTGATATGATCTTCAGTGCTTTATCTTGCATATCCAGAATTTGGCTAAATCCCCTTACTAATATATTTACATGCCCATTGATAACAAAAAAGTATAGGAATCTTAAATGCTAGATAAAACGATTCAAAGAAAAAAGGCTTCTCTTTTGAAAATATGAAATAATCACCAAAGGAAAATATATCAGAATCCATAGCCAAACTTCATCAAAGTAAAACTCATCCTAGATAAGTATTAAGCTAGGCTGGCCCTAGTCTTTTTGGCTTTGAACTTAACCTCTTCATTGGAAACATTGAAAATGATGCCATTAAAGTATCAGCGTACTTAACTCATTGACACTTGCAGTTCATTGGATAAAGTATTTGGGGTTCTAAGCACTCTAATTGTCATTGCTTGACTTTGCCTAGTTTGGGCCAATATTCACTGACTTTGACCAAATACTCTTTTAATGTTAAAAAAAATCAATGGTGTGTGAAGTTTTAGGTTCAGATTAATTCTAATTACTGGTTAATATTCATACTAAGTCACAATATGATGCAAGTATGGTTTTGGCACTTACCTGAAGGGGTGAACCATGCCTCAAAGAAATTAAGTCCATCCCTCATTTTCTAGGCTCTTCCTTTGGCCTGAAAGGTGTAAAATAATTTAGCTCAAATTGAAATAATTTTTTCTCTAAAACCAAAATCTTAATTAGAACGAGTTTTGTCCAGATACCTATGCCTATTCGCTGGCCAAATAATCTAAGCTACTTTTACTATCCAGGGAAAAAGAACAATTTTTGTTCAATTAAATTAATTTTTTTCCAAAAAAAATAATGTAGTAGACTTACTATATTCTTGGAATTGAGGCTCGTGCAATGTATCCTACATACGAGTCTACATTTTATGCTAACTCAGATGTGACTATTTAGCAACTCGCCTCATATGTAAGTTGACATTTATTTGTCTTGAAAACAAGGTGGGTGAACGGCAGAAGGGGCCATCAGTTGAGTATTATACTAAAGTTTCCACGACATCTAATTCAAGTGCCGAAATTAAGACCATAATATTTTATTTTGTCTATTTTACCACAGAAATAATTTTATACGTCACTCCATGTCTAACTACACGTTTGAAAACGACACGATGTCAACCTCTCTCCGATTAGATCATCCGCATCCGTACAACTGGACTTTTGTTTTTGTTCAGAGATGAGTTCTCAACGATTTTCTCTCCCATCAAATTTGGCATCGACACCCACTAAACGGATGATTAAAAACTAAAACCTCTCAGTGGATAAGTCCCAAACCTCTCAATGGGCTTTTACGAGGTCCACCGCAAATGGACCTCGACGCTGGACACGACGAAAATCCAGCGCCCAGATCAGATGAAGATTGGGAGGGAAGAGTCCAATCTGACTCTACGTTGTAAATAGATGGGGAAAGGGGAGCGGAAAAGGGTGAGGGGGAGGCGAAAACGTAGAAAAAGTCCAAGCCCTGAATGATTATATGCTTACCTGAACCAATCTGTCTCTTTCTCTCTCGCCCCGATGACATTGACACGGGTACTAGCCCACTATGAACTAGTCAACCTTGCATCACCAACCCACCCCACCTACCCAAAACTCTGGTGTCACCAGGAGCCCACACCACCAGACGGAGTGAAGGTTCCTTAAGCCTCGTCACCCGCCTCACCTACAAATATTCTACTCCCAATATTGCAAATCATTCCCCAAATGTATGAAAAACCTCATGTGAATAATGTTGGAAGGTCATCTTTCTATTAACATCCAATGGGCTTGATAAGTACGCAGTCAGTTTGACCCAAGTTTCTCCGAATATGAAATCCGCTGGGATCTCTCTCTCTCTCTCTCTCTCTCTCTCTCTCTCTCTCTCTCTCTCTCTCTCTCTCTCCCTCTCTCCCTCTCTCCCTCCCTCCCTCCCTCCCCCCGACAACGTTGACACGGATACCAGCCCACTATGAACTAGTCAACCTTGCATCACCAACCCACCCCACCTACCCAAAACTCTGGTGTCACCAGGAGCCCACACCACCAGACGGAGTGAAGGTTCCTTAAGCCTCGTCACCCGCCTCACCTACAAATATTCTACTCCCAATATTGCAAATCATTCCCCAAATGTATGAAAAACCTCATGTGAATAATGTTGGAAGGTCATCTTTCTATTAACATCCAATGGGCTTGATAAGTACGCAGTCAGTTTGACCCAAGTTTCTCCGAATATGAAATCCGCTGGGATCTCTCTCTCTCTCTCTCTCTCTCTCTCTCTCTCTCTCTCTCTCTCTCTCTCTCTCTCTCTCTCCCTCTCTCCCTCCCTCCCTCCCTCCCCCCGACAACGTTGACACGGATACCAGCCCACTATGAACTAGTCAACCTTGCATCACCAACCCACCCCACCTACCCAAAACTCTGGTGTCACCAGGAGCCCACACCACCAGACGGAGTGAAGGTTCCTTAAGCCTCGTCACCCGCCTCACCTACAAATATTCTACTCCCAATATTGCAAATCATTCCCCAAATGTATGAAAAACCTCATGTGAATAATGTTGGAAGGTCATCTTTCTATTAACATCCAATGGGCTTGATAAGTACGCAGTCAGTTTGACCCAAGTTTCTCCGAATATGAAATCCGCTGGGATCTCTCTCTCTCTCTCTCTCTCTCTCTCTCTCTCTCTCTCTCTCTCTCTCTCTCTCTCCCTCTCTCCCTCTCTCCCTCCCTCCCTCCCTCCCCCCGACAACGTTGACACGGATACCAGCCCACTATGAACTAGTCAACCTTGCACCACGAACCCACCCACCAAACCCAAAACTCCGGTGTCACCAGGAGCCCACACCACCAGACGGAGGAAGGTTCCTTAAGCCTTGTCACCCGGCTCACCTACAAATATTCCACTCCCAATATTGCAAATCATTCCCCAAATGTATGAAAAACCTCATGCGAATAATGTTGGAAGGTCATCTTTACCTTAACATCCAATGGGCTTGATAACGAGGAAGCTTTTAACCCAAGTTTCTCCGAATATTAAACCCGTTAGGATCTCTCTATCTATCTCACATGGCTGATTGATGACTGAATCTGTCGCCAAAGTGGACACAACAATTCGGCGGACCGCCAGGCGCATGCTTGTTCGATCCTCTCCTCTCTCTCTCCTCCTCCTCTCTTCTCTCCTTCTCTCTCCCTCTCTCTCCATCTCTAATAACTTCAGCTGGATCATTGGCGTAGACCAAAGTTTTAGGACGGTCTGGCTCGGAGCCTGGCTCTGAGAATTTTTCTGGGACAAGTAAACCACGGAAGATATTTGATTTATTTACTAATCCTCTACTCCAAGTTACGGATCACGCGCACATATATGATAAATATAATATAATATGTATTAACAAATTCGTGTGATCGAAGCAAGCAAAGAACGGAGAGGACGGCGTGATTTAAAAATAACAGTATAGGACCAGGTCGACCCATTGGAGGACGCCTCTCAGTCCAGAGCGTGGGCGATCTCCTTGAAGATGCTAACCTTGTCGGGATGAAGTGCTACTTGGACATCGACGGCCCCTTCTCCTCAGAGGAGGCTAAGAGGATGACCAGGCCCTCGATGGGCAGGAAAGTGAGGACCTGAACGGGGCCCCGCCGCCGAAGTCGAGCTCGTGGTACTGGAAGCTCAGCCAGCTGTCCACCTCCATGTTGGGAGACAGCGAGTTCCCGCCGACGGCGCCGTCTCCAGCCTCCGCCTCGTCCTCCACCGCCAGCGCCCTGAAGTCAACGAACGATTTGAAGTAGCCGTCGACGGCGGAGACCGCCGCGTGGATGACGTCGGCCACCTGGTCGTAGCTCCCGTTCAGGAGTTTCCCACGGTCATCCTGGGGTAGGCCCAGAGCACAAGGTTGCCGAAGTACTCCATGGGCACCTTGGGCTTCATCCTCGCCCGGCCGTTGACCGCCACCCTCACCTGCGTGATTCATCCGCCGCCAGCCCGCGGGCGGTGGCCACCTTCTTCCAGACGTGCGAGGAGACACTGGAAGGTGCTGTACCGCCGGTCGGGGTTGTCGGAGGGTAACCTGGCCTTGAGCTTGGACAGGAAGTTCACGGAGTAGTGGACGACAACGTTCGGCGTCTCCACCGCCTCCGCCGCCGCCGCCGTCTCTGCCGGAGCTTCCACCGCCAATTCTCCGGCGTCTGCTCTGAATCGACGGCCCGGTGGTTGAACTCGCACCGGGAGGGTTCCTGGGGACGGAGATGGCCTGCCGGTCGTGGTAGGGCAGGATCGAGCTCGTGACCGCGGACCAGCCGGGCCCACGCCGCGAAGAAGTTGCTCATCGACTGGCCGTCAGCGATCCGGTGGTGCGCCGTGAGGCTCACCACCGCCGCAGGCGAACCGGTTGAGTTGAATCTGCAGCAGCTCCTCCACTCCTCCGTTGCCGGGTGGAGCCCTCCGAGCTCGCTAGTGGGGAGGAAGGGAGCTCCTCCAACGTCCACGGAGCCGCGTCTCGACCACTCGAACGCCGGCGTCGTTCAGGTGAACGCTCGGCCAGCCCCGCTCGTCGCAGCTCAGCCGCCCAGCGAGGTGGGGAAGTAAACAGCGCCTTGGTCAGGCCCTCCACCATGGCGGCGTTCTCCGGCATGGGTGGGCGGTAGACGTACAGGATGGGCACGTTGAGGTTAAAGGCGGCCCTGTCGAAGATATTGAGGGGAACATGGTGATTAAAGAAACTGTGGTGCGCCGGCGACGGCTGCGGAGGGTATACGGCCTGTGGATGGTGCTGCTCGTGACCTCGACGCCGGCGCCCGCCATCTTCTTCTCCGATGACGATGTCCTCCAACACTGCACAATCGAGCTTCCTCGCTCGCGCTTTATACTCGAGCCGGACCATGGTAACAATTCAACTAGAACTGGTCTACGAGAAGCCACCGCATTATGATTTCGACTGTATAGATTATATTAAAATATCGCCTTTGGAAACGTCTAAGGTCCTTCCTGACCCAACCACCATCTGCGCGCAGGCAGGGTTGGTGAGTCAAGGTTTTGCTTCCCTCAACGTTGACTAGTCTGCGAATTTCGACGTATGGTCAGCACGAACATCCGTTGACTTTTCATTCCTCCAAAAGCAGAAAACATAACTCCCTAAATCAGTTTTTCTTGTGTTCATACCCTTAACGAAGCTCTAGCCGCACTAGACTTCTCTTGTGTTCATACCCGTCATCCTCGCAACACGCCAAGTAGATATCTCTCCTCGTGGAATCTCATAATCTTAATATAATACTAGGCCTTACGAGGAACGGCCAGTCGCCGCACGCTGCCCGAATTACTAAATGTTTGGTAGAATATGCTAAAATATATGATGAAGTTAAGGATACCGCCCTGATGAGTACTCGATGAATACGATTATAATTTATTTTATATACTATGCATTACATAATTAATTAATGGACTGAAGGCAAAACAGATGAAGTCAATAATTCTGAGAGGCAGTCCAGGGTTTTGCGGAAAAATTAAGGGGCTTACCAGTCAATAATTTCATTGGTCTGCATAGATCTAAAACCAGTATGATTGGTATATATTTTGAGTGTGATATGTCTGAAGATATAATAAATATGGTGTAATAAAGGATGGAGCAGGTTTTCTAATAGAACAATGAGAATTTCCGTGCAACATGGTCAAGGTTATGATAGGCTTTCAGGCTTAGTTCTCACCCATTATGTTGTCCTTCATCTATCAACCCTATAGTGAAGGGCCCTTGTCTTAACTTCACCACCAACCCCAAAGACGTGGAACAGGTAGGAATCTACATCCTACACGAGAGAGCGACCCTTCTCATGGGGTCTACTGCACTAAGAAAGAAAGGTCCTAATGTAGGACATCAGTTTTAAAAAAGGAGAAAGAATTGTTTTGACCAAATGGTCTAAAACTGGTGGGTCAAGAGTCCATGAACCTTAAAAGACACAAAAAAGGCCCAATCTCTTATTACACTATGATAAAACACACGAGAAACACATTAGAGATCAATTTTGTAAGTTTTCCCATTTTTGGTATGATTTTATCGTCACTTAATATATTTTAAAGCACTTTAAATTGGCATTAAAGTGCTATAAAACTGATTTAGCTTTTAAGGATACCCACTTTATGTTGTAACCACAAAATCATTTTGAGTTAGTACTAGTTTTTATTGTTTGAAGTTTCCTTTTTGCTACTTATAGGTTCAAATATCTCATTATGGATTCAAAGGTCCTTCCAACAAGTTAATGAGGATTCAAAGATTCAAGGTTCTAAGTTTTATGGATTCAAGACTTAGTATTCTCACTCAAATTTAGAATCTCATTGATGTAAGGGTGGAATCTCTCTTTCATTCAACTCCCACTACTTTTAAGTGGTGTTAGAGCAAGGTTTTTGGGCCCTTCTAACATTAAAAATAGTTTTATAATCTTTCAAGATTCAAGGATCATCCAAATCAATCCCTGTGAATTCAAGGCTTGCTGCAATAACTTTTGAAGATTTTTGGATTTATTTCAAGTTTTGTGGATTCAAGACCAGATTTCATTATTTAAATTTTATGTCTTGTAGATTCATACAGCTCCACTACGTTGTCCCGATGACTAACCATATGATGCCATATTATAGGAGAGAGAAATAGATAAGAAACAAGCAAAAGGCAAACATATTATAGAGAGAAAGACACTGTGTGATTTTCTAGATGACTCATGAATGAGTCTAGTTAGAATTCTTTTGTTTGCCCGACATCATCTTTGGAGCTCCATCTTGCATATTCATAATTAGGCTGAACCCTTAGAACCCATATCTTTGCATGGCAATTGATAATGCACAAAGATAGTCATCTTAAATGATGGATAAAAAGATTCAAAGACAAAAAGGCTTTGCACTAACAAGTTATGAAAAAATCAAAATTGATGTGACTTAGTCATTATTTATTAACCCATAAATTAAATATTTATATAACTAAAAAATACTAATTTTCAGATATTTATAAGTATTTTTGAACAAATATATAAATTATAATTCAATAAAATTTTTAACAATTGTGAAGATTTTCCAAGTCAATCATTGAGATGTAATATAATATTAGATAAAATTTTATATTTTTTAGAAATAATATATTTTTATGTTTTTCAGATTAAATGTTCAAAAGAAAATTTATTTGAAAATTCACAAAAATAAAAAAATAAGCATTGTCATCATGATGATGTGAGCACCTAAAGAATGATAATTTGTGCTGAAAGAGAGTATGCCTAGTGATTGTTACATAAATGATTACATATAATTTAATTGATGAAATTGAGATCTATAAAGGCCAAAAGAATCATAATTGACTAAATAATAGTTTTGAAACTTAAAATAAAGTAAAATATGACTAACCTAAATATTAAACTAATTTAAAATAGGTAATATATAATTTGCCCCACTCCTTGTCCCACACTTGGCTGGCCACTAATGACATGAAGGGGAGTGGCACACACAGAGAGGAGATATATATATTACTATATATATATCTCAAAACTCAAAAAATAACTAATGTAAGATTAAATCGCATCATAACTTCCCTAAAGATTTTTAATTATTTTAATACTTAAAATATCTCTTATTTATGAGAAAACAATACCCTTATAATATTACTTTATAAAGATATTCACATACTTATTTCACTCTCCAATATAGGTGAGCGACCAACAAGGGTTTAAATTCAATTATAATCAAAACTCATTTTGTATTCAATTAAATCACAATTTTCCTACAGAGTGTTGACCAATGATTAAGCCAACATAATCACTCAATCATCGCAAAAATATCATCAACACAATTCACAAAATATCGCTACTTAATTACATAATGATTCTAAATAAAAAGATTATAAATCTATTAAGTATAAATTATCCTCAATTCACCATCATTGAGAAAAGAATGATCTACCAAGATACAGTCACTACCTCTTAAGAATGTACCACATGCAATGAAGAGTCTCTTCTTACTAGATGAACTTGAGGATGAAGATCCTTAAGACGCGCCCTACCTCCATCTAACTTATTTCCATCAAATCATAATCGCTAGAGATTCTCAAGTCATTGTACTTCTACTTCACAAAGTGCAATTGTTAGAGATAATTTGTCAATTCATCTCATCAATTTTAAATTTCATAAGAGAATTTATAGATTACTTATGTTGTATATGTCTAGGAGAGCTTTTGAGGTCATAGACATTACATAATAGTCCCTCAAATGTTTAGGATTTGACGTATTGTCGTTGTGATGTCAAAACTCTATTTTACTATTTTAACTAGTTTAACTTTCACTATCATTTTTAGACTTTGAAATGAAATCTTGAAAATGTATAATTAATAAATGTTAAGGAGAGCCTTTGAGGACATAGATATCACACAATAATCATCTTAAATGTCTAAAATTTCAATGCATCACCACCATGATGTTGGAATTTTGTCTTACCCATTTTAAACTAGTTTAATTTTAGATTAATGATATTTTTCTTTATTTCAAGTTTCAAAACTATTATTTAGTTAATTATAATTCTTTTTAGCCTTTACAGATCTCATTTTCATCAATTGAATTGTGTATAATCATTTATGTAATAATCATCAAAACTTTATTTTGTGTTAATCATTGTTCTTTGGGTGTTGATGTCAGTATGATGTCAACAACCTTATTTTTCATTTTTGTGAATTTTCAAATAAATTTTCTTTTGAACATTTACTTTGAAAAATATAAAATCATATTATTTCCATAAAATTATGAATTTTACTTAATATTATCTTACATCTTTGTGATCAAATTAAAAATCTTCATTATTTTTAAGCTTTCATTAATATATAATTGATATATTTGTTTAGAAATACTTCTAAATATCTAAAATTAGTATTTTCTAGTTTTATAAAATATTTAATAAACATGATTCAATAAACAATGACTAAGTCACGTGAAATTTTGGCACTATTAACCACTCAAGCCCATTGCTTGTGGCCTTATCTTATTGTGACCTACTTGTAGGCTTGGTTGACCAATGGGTCTTTGATTTTGTTTAATATTTTTATTTTATTTCTCTTCATTTATTTAAAAATATGATTGTAAAAATATAAATTCACATAAAATCACATATTTAACCAAAAATTGCCCTTGTCAAAGATATTGAGGTGAACATATTTGTTAAAGAATTGATGGCATGACAACTATGATGGCCGGAGGGGTGTATGGGCTTTAGATGCTGCTTCTCAGTGACCTCAATGCCACTGCCACCATCCTCTTCTCTAGTGACGATGTTCATTGCTCCACCGCTAGCCTCTTCCTCTCTCGCCATTTTGTACTTGAGCCTAAACAATGATAGCCATTCTATGGCTATGCCTCATTTGTGAGACATATGAAGACTAGTTCTGAGGGTGCTCCCACATCTTTTAAAATTATTCAAGGAAATAAAATAAATAGTAAAATAAAGAAAGCAGTGGGGTTTCAAATAGAAGAATAAGATTTTGTGTAGATATAAATTACCATGACCAATGTCAAGCTTCACCTTTTGTGCTTGGTACTCACCCATCACGCTTGTCCTTCATCTAATCAACCCTATTATGGTGAAGAGCCCTTGTATTTACAACACAACCAATTCCTAAAGATGTGTATAAGGTCAAAATCAGCATCCTACATATTGACAGCAGCAAAGAAGGGTTCCCTAGCTATCGCAAAAAAAACTAAAAGAGCTACCATTCAGTTTGTTCAATTATTTTGAAGCAAAATCATGACCTTGAATCTAAGTCCCTTGAGCTCAAGGAACAAAGATATTTTGTCCCTTGAGCTTACAAGGATTGATCCTAAGTCCACATGATCAAAAAGGTTCAATGAATTCATAGGGTCATTGGACTCCACTAATAGAGATACAAAATCCTAAGAGAGGAAAAGAATTTCTAAAGTAGATTGAAATAAACTCAAGTGCCTCTTGGGATTCAAGGGGACCTTTAAATAGGCTGAAATATAGTTATAACATCTCTGAAAAATGGGTTCTATTAGAACACCCCTAATGAAAATGAGGGTTCCATTAGAATGACCTCAAGGAATAGGAATACACTTAATAGATAGCAAGAATTTTCTTATTTGAAATAATGAATAGTAGAAAAATTAAAATCAAAAACTAAAATTTGGACCCATTAAAATTCATGCAAATCTCATACTAGGCCATCTCGAACCCACATCATCCTTATCCAAAAAAGCTTTGAGGTTGTGGACACTACAGGACAGTTCTCCGAACACTCAAAATTTTGACACATCACTAAGCATCATTGTCACAATGCCAGAACTCTCTTTTATTATTTTTAACTAGTTTAACTTCCACTAATATTTTTTGAACTTCAAAGAAGATCCAACAAATGTCCAAGTCGTTCATGTCCAAAGAAATGCATTGAGGCGGATATCATTTGATGATCCTCCCAAACACACAATTTCAGCAATTGTTGTCGTGAGGCCAACTATGTCACGAGACCAATTGAAAATGTAAAGGCATTATATGAAAATGTTATGAAACATCTTTCAACCAATTAGGTGAATTATAAGGAGAGGGCTGATAAAAAAGGAGAAATAAGATTTTTAGAGAGGTGACCTACTTACCGTAAATTTGAAGAAAAGAAAGACTACCATTAGAAAATTACAAACAAGTTAAGTCTAAAAAGTATAATCCATTTAAAGTCCTTTAAAAAATAGAAACAATAGTCATGACCTTCACTTACTAGTAACCTGAGGATACTTTCTATCTTAAATGCTATGATTTAATGTGAATATTATCCACTACAGTTAGTTGAAGACTTGAGAATAAATTCATCTAAAATAACGCAAACATGTAGCAAAATTTCAGCTAAAAATTTAACTTGAGGCCCAAAACCAAAAATATATATATATTCAAAATTATGTGAAAGACTATATTTTCTATTTAATTCTTCTGAAACTAACTCATCAAACATGGTATAATTATTACCGTTCCGTTGTACCTAAACGCTAAGAATTATGGTTATCCTAACGCGATAAACTAGAAGGACGCATGATTAGATTACAATGAGTCATGACCTTGAGTCCAAGAAGAACGCGGACTTGGTTGAAAGCTCCTTGTCTTGAGACCGACGACGTATAGATTTGTCCCCAAGGCCCTAGAATCCACCAGCAGAAGGGAAAGGAGGGAAGGGAAGGAAGGACCTCCGAGAATGAAGGGAACTAACTGGAAAATTCGTTGAAAAGAATGTGCCTTTTGGGGTGGCTACGAGGGAGGCCCTGCGTGTAGGCCGAGAATTAGTTACAACTAAAGCATAAGGAGAAATCTATTATGATCCTAGGAAATGTGGAGAAGAGAACGGATTACGGTTATTTCACATGAATCAAATGTGCGAATCGTAAGATTCAGGGCCAATAAATATGTGACCGGTCTCTCAGTGGGCCATCGAGGCTGAATTTGGGTAAAGGATAGCCTACGCATCTTCTGAATCTCCGACTCACCTGAGTTGGTCCAACACATCACTTGCACCTGGTTCTATTCCCTTCTAGCCGTCTCGACGAGATCTTATTGGTTTCTCCACCGGTCCGAAAACCTTGACATCGGTTCTTGGCTAGATCGTATGCATTCATTAGCAAACCAATGAATTTGTGTTCATAAATTATGGATCTGCACGCTTTGTAGATAATGCATTATTCACGCCTTACCAGTTATCCGTGTTTGTGCGCCCGGGGGTTGGAGAATGCCTCTGGTTTTATAGATTTAGAAACCGGTTTTGTTTCCAAGATCCGTATACCGCGGATTCGTGTCAGATCTTGCTATCTTCGGCGTCCGTCCTACACGTGGGGTGAACTCATAAATGAGTTGCGGAAAACGAGAATGCCTCTAGGGTAGTTATAACTAACCTACAAATGCGGGAATCGAGACTGACACATTTAACATGTGTCCAAATCTATTGCTAGGCTGTGTCCAAACTAAATTGAGCTGAGTTAATAATGCCTTCATGTATGTTGCCCTTGATCCACTCGAATTGAGCTGAATTGGGCGGCATCATCCCCCAGCCCACTTGAGTTGAGCTGAAATTGGGCAACGCTATACACGGAGTTGAGCGATGGAAGCCTACTACTTGTAGTCTTATTGGGCTATACATCGCTCGTAATTTTATCCGCTTCAACGCATATAACCTGAACAAACAAAACATATTTGCATACCGTGATTTGAACTTCTGCCGGGTGACTATGATTAGTGACTTCTCAAGTGCATAGAACCAAAATCCAAGTCAACGCCCTTGACATAAGTTTCGAAATATTGGAAATCATGGGAAAAATTGTATTTTGTCTACTTAATTCTTCTGAAACTAACTCATCACACATGGCGATAATTATTATCCGTGTTCTGCTGTACCTAAACGCTAGGAATTATGGTTATCCTAACGCCGCATAAACTAGAAGGACGCATGGTTAGATTACAAAGTGAGTCATGACCTTGAGTCCGCAAAGAACGCGGACTTGGTTGAAAGCTCCTTGTCTTGAGACCGATGACGATAGATTTGTCCGAGGGCCCTAGAATCCACCAGCAGAAGGGAAAAGAAGGGAAGGGAAGGGAAGGAAGGACCTCCGAGAATGAAGGGAACTAACTGGAAAATTCTGCTGAAAAGAATGTGCCTTTTGGGGGTGGCTACGAGGAGGCCCCTGCGTAGGCCGAGAATTAGTTACAACTAAAGCATAAGGAGAAATCTATTATGATCCTAGGAAATGTGGAGAAGAGAACGGATTACGGTTATTTCACATGAATCAAATGTGCGAATCGTAAGATTCAGGGCCAATAAATATGTGACCGGTCTCTCTCGGGGCCATCGGAGGCTGAATTTGGGTAAAGGATAGCCTACGATCTTCTGAATCTCGACTCACCGAGTTGGTCCAACACATCACTTGCACCTGGTTCTATTCCCTTTCTAGCCGCCTCGACGCAGATCTTATTGGTTTCTCCACCTGGGTCCGAAAACCTTGACATCGGTTCTTGGGCTAGATCGTATGCATTCATTAGCAAACCAATGAATTTGTGTTCATAAATTATGGATCTGTTGTGCTACGCTTTGTAGATAATGCATTATTCACGCCTTACCGTTATCCCGTGTTTGTAGCCGGGGTTGGAGAATGCCTCTGGTTTTATAGATTTAGAAACCGGTTTGTTTCCAAGATCCGATACCGCGGATTCGTGCTCAGATCTTGCTATCTTCGGCCCGTCCTACACGTGGGTGAACTCATAAATGAGTTGCGGAAAACGAGAATGCCTCTAGGGTAGTTATAACTAACCTACAAATGTGGAATCGAGATTCGACACATTTAACATGTGTCCAAATCTATTGCTAGGCTGTGTCCAAACTAAATTGAGCTGAGTTAATAATGCCTTCACGTATGTTGCGCCTTTGATCCACCTCGAATTGAGCTGAATTGCATCATCCCCCAGCCCACTTGAGTTGAGCTGAAATTGGGCAACGCTTATACAATCGAGTTGAGCGATGGAAGCCTACTACTTGTAGTCTTATTGGGCTATACATCGTTCGTAATTTTATCCGTTTCAACGATATAACCTGAACAAACAAAACATATTTGCATACCGTATTTGAACTTCTGCCGGTGACTATGATTAGTGACTCTCGCGCATAGAACCAAAATCCAAGTCAACGCCTTGACATAAGTTTCGAAATATTGGAAATCATGGGAAAATTGTATTTTGTCTACTTAATTCTTCTGAAACTAACTCATCACACATGGTGCATAATTATTACCGTGTTCTGCTGTACCTAAACGCTAGGAATTATGGTTATCCTAACGCATAAACTAGAAGGACGATGGTTAGATACAAAGTGAGTCATGACCTTGAGTCCGCAAAGAACGGACTTGGTTGAAAGCTCCTTGTCTTGAGACCGCATGACGATAGATTTGTCCGCAGGGCCCTAGAATCCACCAGCAGAAGGAAAAGAAGGGAAGGGAAGGGAAGGAAGGACCCGAGAATGAAGGGAACTAACTGGAAAATTCATTGAAAAGAATGTGCCTTTGGGGAGGGGGTGGCTACGAGGAGGCCCTGCGGTAGGCCGAGAATTAGTTACAACCAAAGCATAAGGGAGAAATCTATTATGATCCTAGGAAATGTGGAGAAGAGAACGGATTACGGTTATTTCACATGAATCAAATGTGCGAATCGTAAGATCCAGGCCAATAAATATGTGACCGGTTCTCGGTGGGGCCATCGAGGCTGAATTTGGGTAAAGGATAGCCCACGCATCTTCTGAATCTCTCGACTCACCTGAGTTGGTCCAACACATCACTTGCACCTGGTTCTATTCCCTTTCTAGCCGCCTCGACGCAGATCTTATTGGTTTCTCCACCTGGGTCCGAAAACCTTGACATCGTTCTTGGGCTAGATCGTATGCATTCATTAGCAAACCAATGAATTTGTGTTCATAAATTATGGATCTGCTGTGCTACGCTTTGTAGATAATGCATTATTCACTTACCAGTTATCCGTGTTTGTGCGCCCGTGGGTTGGAGAATGCCTCTGGTTTTATAGATTTAGAAACCGGTTTTGTTTCCAAGATCCGATACCGGATTCGTGCTCAGATCTTGCTATCTTCGGCCCGTCCCTACACGGGGTGAACTCATAAATGAGTTATGAAAACGAGAATGCCTCTAGGGTAGTTATAACTAACCTACAAATGCGGAATCGAGATTTCTACACATTTAACATGTGTCCAAATCTATTGCTAGGCTGTGTCCAAACTAAATTGAGCTGAGTTAATAATGCCTTCACGTATGTTAGCCTTGATCCACTCGAATTGAGCTGAATTGGGCGCATCATCCCCAGCCCACTTGAGTTGAGCTGAAATTGGGCAACGCTTATACACCGGAGTTGAGCGGGAAGCCTACTACTTGTAGTCTTATTGGCTATACATCGTCAGAATTTTATCCGCTTCAACGATATAACCTGAACAAACAAAACATATTTGCATACCGATTTGAACTTGCCTGTGACTATGATTAGTGACTCTCGCGCATAGAACCAAAATCCAAGTCAACGCCTTGACATAAGTTTCAAATATTGGAAATCATGGAAAAATTGTATTTTGTCTACTTAATTCTTCTGAAACTAACTCATCACACATGGTGCATAATTATTACCGTGTTCTGCTGTACCTAAACGCTAGGAATTATGGTTATCCTACCGCATAAACTAGAAGGACGATGGTTAGATTACAGTGAGTCATGACCTTGAGTCCGCAAAGAACGGACTTGGTTGAAAGCTCCTTGTCTTGAGACCGCATGACGATAGATTTGTCCGCGAGGCCCTAGAATCCACCAGCAGAAGGGAAAAGAAGGAAGGGAAGGGAAGGAAGGACCTCGAATGAAGGAACTAACTGGAAAATTCGTTGAAAAGAATGTGCCTTTTGGGGTGGCGAGGAGGCCCTGCGTGTAGGCCGAGAATTAGTTACAACTAAAGCATAAGGGGAGAAATCTATTATGATCCTAGGAAATGTGGAGAAGAGAACGGATTACGGTTATTTCACATGAATCAAATGCGAATCGTAAGATCAGGCCAATAAATATGTGACGGTCTCTCTCTGGCCATCGGAGGCTGAATTTGGGTAAAGGATAGCCTACGCATCTTCTGAATCTCTGACTCACCTGAGTTGGTCCAACACATCACTTGCACCTGGTTCTATTCCCTTCTAGCCGCTCGACGCAGATCTTATTGGTTTCTCCACCTGGTCCGAAAACCTTGACATCGGTTCTTGGGCTAGATCGTATGCATTCATTAGCAAACCAATGAATTTGTGTTCATAAATTATGGATCTGCTGTGCTACGCTTTGTAGATAATGCATTATTCACGCTTTACCAGCTTATCCGTTTGTGCGCCCAGGGGTTGGAGAATGCCTCTGGTTTTATAGATTTAGAAACCGGTTTTGTTTCCAAGATCCGTATATCATGGATTCGTGCTCAGATCTTGCTATCTTCGGCCCGTCCTACACGGGGTGAACTCATAAATGAGTTGCGGAAACGAGAATGCCTCTAGGGTAGTTATAACTAACCTACAAATGCGGAATCGAGATTCTGACACATTTAACATGTGTCCAAATCTATTGCTAGGCTGTGTCCAAACTAAATTGAGCTGAGTTAATAATGCCTTCACGTATGTTGCCCTTGATCCACTCGAATTGAGCTGGAATGGGCGCATCATCCCCCAGCCCACTTGAGTTGAGCTGAAATTGGGCAACGCTATACACGGAGTTGAGCGATGGAAGCCTACTACTTGTAGTCTTATTGGGCTATACATCGCTCGTAATTTTATCCGCTTCAACGCATATAACCTGAACAAACAAAACATATTTGCATACCGTGATTTGAACTTCTGCCTGGGTGACTATGATTAGTGACTCTCAAGTGCATAGAACCAAAATCCAAGTCAACGCCCTTGACATAAGTTTCGAAATATTGGAAATCATGGGAAAAATTGTATTTTGTCTACTTAATTCTTCTGAAACTAACTCATCACACATGGTGCATAATTATTACCGTGTTCTGCTGTACCTAAACGCTAGGAATTATGGTTATCCTAACGCGATAAACTAGAAGGACGCATGGTTAGATTAAGGAGTCATGACCTTGAGTCCGCAAAGAACGGACTTGGTTGAAAGCTCCTTGTCTTGAGACCGCATGACGATAGATTTGTCCGCAGGGCCCTAGAATCCACCAGCAGAAGGGAAAAGAAGGGAAGGGAAGGGAAGGAAGGACCTCCGAGAATGAAGGGAACTAACTGGAAAATTCGTTGAAAAGAATGTGCCTTTGGGGTGGCTACGAGGGAGGCCCCGGTAGGCCGAGAATTAGTTACAACTAAAGCATAAGGAGAAATCTATTATGATCCTAGGAAATGTGGAGAAGAGAACGGATTACGGTTATTTCACATGAATCAAATGTGCGAATCGTAAGATTCAGGGCCAATAAATATGTGACCGGTCTCTCTCTGGGGCCATCGGAGGCTGAATTTGGGTAAAGGATAGCCTACGCATCTTCTGAATCTCTGACTCACCTGAGTTGGTCCAACACATCACTTGCACCTGGTTCTATTCCTTTCTAGCCGCCTCGACGAGATCTTATTGGTTTCTCCACTGGGTCCGAAAACCTTGACATCGGTTCTGGCTAGATCGTATGCATTCATTAGCAAACCAATGAATTTGTGTTCATAAATTATGGATCTGCTGTGCTACGCTTTGTAGATATGCATTATTCACGCCTTACCGCTATCCGTGTTTGTGCGCCAGGGGTTGGAGAATGCCTCTGGTTTTATAGATTTAGAAACCGGTTTTGTTTCCAAGATCCGATATCATGGATTCGTGCTCAGATCTTGCTATCTTCGGCGTCCGTCCCACACGTGGGGTGAACTCATAAATGAGTTGCGGAAAACGAGAATGCCTCTAGGGTAGTTATAACTAACCTACAAATGCGGAATCGAGATTCTGACACATTTAACATGTGTCCAAATCTATTGCTAGGCTGTGTCCAAACTAAATTGAGCTGAGTTAATAATGCCTTCACGTATGTTAGCCCTTGATCCACTCGAATTGAGCTGGAATTAGGCGCATCATCCCCCAGCCCACTTGAGTTGAGCTGAAATTGGGCAACGCTTATACACCGAGTTGAGCGATGGAAGCCTACTACTTGTAGTCTTATTGGGCTATACATCGTTCGTAATTTTATCCGCTTCAACGATATAACCTGAACAAACAAAACATATTTGCATACCGTATTTGAACTTCTGCCTGGGTGACTATGATTAGTGACTTCTCAAGTGCATAGAACCAAAATCCAAGTCAACGCCTTTGACATAAGTTTCGAAATATTGGAAATCATGGGAAAAATTGTATTTTGTCTACTTAATTCTTCTGAAACTAACTCATCACACATGGTGCATAATTATTACCGTGTTCTGCTGTACCTAAACGCTAGGAATTATGGTTATCCTAACGCGATAAACTAGAAGGACGATGGTTAGATTACAAAGGAGTCATGACCTTGAGTCCGAAAGAAGCGGACTTGGTTGAAGCTCCTTGTCTTGAGACCGCATGACGATAGATTTGTCCGCAGGGCCCTAGAATCCACCAGCAGAAGGAAAAGAAGGGAAGGGAAGGGAAGGAAGGACCTCCAGAATGAAGGAACTAACTGAAAATTCGTTGAAAAGAATGTGCCTTTTGGGGGTGGCTACGAGGAGGCCCCCGCGTAGGCCGAGAATTAGTTACAACTAAAGCATAAGGAGAAATCTATTATGATCCTAGGAAATGTGGAGAAGAGAACGGATTACAGTTATTTCACATGAATCAAATGTGCGAATCGTAAGATTCGGCCAATAAATATGTGACCGGTCTCTCTCAAGGGCCATCGGAGGCTGAATTTGGGTAAAGGATAGCCTACGCATCTTCTGAATCTCTGACTCACCGAGTTGGTCCAACACATCACTTGCACCTGGTTCTATTCCCTTTCTAGCCGCCTCGACGCAGATCTTATTGGTTTCTCCACCTGGGTCCAAAACCTTGACATCGGTTCTTGGGCTAGATCGTATGCATTCATTAGCAAACCAATGAATTTGTGTTCATAAATTATGGATCTGCTGTGCTACGCTTTGTAGATAATGCATTATTCACGCTTTACCGCTATCCGTGTTTGTGCGTCCGTGGGTTGGAGAATGCCTCCGGTTTTATAGATTTAGAAACCGGTTTTGTTTCCAAGATCCGTATACCGCGGATTCGTGCTCAGATCTTGCTATCTTCGGCCCCGTCCTACACGGGGTGAACTCATAAATGAGTTGCGGAAAACGAGAATGCCTCTAGGGTAGTTATAACTAACCTACAAATGCGGAATCGAGATTCTGACACATTTAACATGTGTCCAAATCTATTGCTAGGCTGTGTCCAAACTAAATTGAGCTGAGTTAATAATGCCTTCACGTATGTTGCCTTGATCCACTCGAATTGAGCTGGAATTGGGCATCATCCCCCAGCCCACTTGAGTTGAGCTGAAATTGGGCAACGCTATACAATCGGAGTTGAGCGATGGAAGCCTACTACTTGTAGTCTTATTGGGCTATACATCGTCGTAATTTTATCCGCTTCAACGATATAACCTGAACAAACAAAACATATTTGCATACCGTATTTGAACTTCTGCCTGGTGACTATGATTAGTGACTCTCAAGTGCATAGAACCAAAATCCAAGTCAACGCCTTGACATAAGTTTCAAATATTGGAAATCATGGGAAAAATTGTATTTTGTCTACTTAATTCTTCTGAAACTAACTCATCACACATGGTGCATAATTATTACCGTGTTCTGCTGTACCTAAACGCTAGGAATTATGGTTATCCTAACGCCGATAAACTAGAAGGACGATGGTTAGATTACAAAGTGAGTCATGACCTTGAGTCCAAGAAAGAACGTGACTTGGTTGAAGCTCCTTGTCTTGAGACCGCATGACGATAGATTTGTCCGAGGGCCCTAGAATCCACCAGCAGAAGGGAAAAGAAGGGAAGGGAAGGGAAGGAAGGACCTCCGAGAATGAAGGGAACTAACTGAAAATTCGTTGAAAAGAATGTGCCTTTTGGGGGTGGCTACGAGGAGGCCTGCGTGTAGCCGAGAATTAGTTACAACTAAAGCATAAGGGAGAAATCTATTATGATCCTAGGAAATGTGGAGAAGAGAACGGATTACGTTATTTCACATGAATCAAATGTGCGAATCGTAAGATTCAGGGCCAATAAATATGTGACCGGTCTCTCTGGGGCCATCGGAGGCTGAATTTGGGTAAAGGATAGCCTACGCATCTTCTGAATCTCGACTCACCTGAGTTGGTCCAACACATCACTTGCACCTGGTTCTATTCCCTTTCTAGCCGCCTCGACGAGATCTTATTGGTTTCTCCACCGGTCCGAAAACCTTGACATCGGTTCTGGCTAGATCGATGCATTCATTAGCAAACCAATGAATTTGTGTTCATAAATTATGGATCTGCTGTTACGCTTTGTAGATAATGCATTATTCACGCCTTACCAGTTATCCGTGTTTGTGCCCGGGGTTGAGAATGCCTCTGGTTTTATAGATTTAGAAACCGGTTTTGTTTCCAAGATCCGATACCATGGATTCGTGCTCAGATCTTGCTATCTTCGGCCCGTCCTACATCGTGGGGTGAACTCATAAATGAGTTGCGGAAAACGAGAATGCCTCTAGGGTAGTTATAACTAACCTACAAATGCGGAATCGAGATTCTGACACATTTAACATGTGTCCAAATCTATTGCTAGGCTGTGTCCAAACTAAATTGAGCTGAGTTAATAATGCCTTCACGTATGTTATGCCCTTGATCCACTCGAATTGAGCTGGAATTGGGCGGCATCATCCCCCAGCCCACTTGAGTTGAGCTGAAATTGGGCAACGCTATACATCGGAGTTGAGCGATGGAAGCCTACTACTTGTAGTCTTATTGGGCTATACATCGCTCGTAATTTTATCCGCTTCAACGCATATAACCTGAACAAACAAAACATATTTGCATACCGTATTTGAACTTCTGCCTGGGTGACTATGATTAGTGACTTCTCAAGTGCATAGAACCAAAATCCAAGTCAACGCCTTGACATAAGTTTCGAAATATTGGAAATCATGGGAAAAATTGTATTTTGTCTACTTAATTCTTCTGAAACTAACTCATCACACATGGTGCATAATTATTACCGTGTTCTGCTGTACCTAAACGCTAGGAATTATGGTTATCCTAACGCCGCATAAACTAGAAGGACGCATGGTTAGATTACAGTGAGTCATGACCTTGAGTCCGAAAGAACGTGACTTGGTTGAAAGCTCCTTGTCTTGAGACCGCATGACGATAGATTTGTCCGCAGGGCCCTAGAATCCACCAGCAGAAGGAAAAGAAGGGAAGGGAAGGGAAGGAAGGACCTCCGAGAATGAAGGAACTAACTGGAAAATTCGTTGAAAAGAATGTGCCTTTTGGGGTGGCTACGAGGGAGGCCCTGCGTAGGCCGAGAATTAGTTACAACTAAAGCATAAGGGAGAAATCTATTATGATCCTAGGAAATGTGGAGAAGAGAACGGATTACGGTTATTTCACATGAATCAAATGTGCGAATCGTAAGATTCAGGGCCAATAAATATGTGACCGGTCTCTCGCGGGGCCATCGGAGGCTGAATTTGGGTAAAGGATAGCCTACGCATCTTCTGAATCTCGACTCACCTGAGTTGGTCCAACACATCACTTGCACCTGGTTCTATTCCCTTTCTAGCCGCCTCGACGCAGATCTTATTGGTTTCTCCACCTGGGTCCGAAAACCTTGACATCGGTTCTTGGGCTAGATCGTATGCATTCATTAGCAAACCAATGAATTTGTGTTCATAAATTATGGATCTGCTGTGCTACGCTTTGTAGATAATGCATTATTCACGCCTTTACCAGTTATCCGTGTTTGTGGCCCAGGGTTGGAGAATGCCTCTGGTTTTATAGATTTAGAAACCGGTTTTGTTTCCAAGATCCGATACAGGATTCGTGCTCAGATCTTGCTATCTTCGGCGTCCGTCCTACACGGGGTGAACTCATAAATGAGTTGGAAAACGAGAATGCCTCTAGGGTAGTTATAACTAACCTACAAATGCGGAATCGAGATTCTGACACATTTAACATGTGTCCAAATCTATTGCTAGGCTGTGTCCAAACTAAATTGAGCTGAGTTAATAATGCCTTCACGTATGTTTGCCCTTGATCCACTCGAATTGAGCTGAATTGGCGGCATCATCCCCCAGCCCACTTGAGTTGAGCTGAAATTGGGCAACGCTATACATCGGAGTTGAGCGATGGAAGCCTACTACTTGTAGTCTTATTGGGCTATACATCGTTCGTAATTTTATCCGCTTCAACGCATATAACCTGAACAAACAAAACATATTTGCATACCGTATTTGAACTTCTGCCTGGGTGACTATGATTAGTGACTTCTCAAGTGCATAGAACCAAAATCCAAGTCAACGCCCTTGACATAAGTTTCGAAATATTGGAAATCATGGGAAAAATTGTATTTTGTCTACTTAATTCTTCTGAAACTAACTCATCACACATGGTGCATAATTATTACCGTGTTCTGCTGTACCTAAACGCTAGGAATTATGGTTATCCTAACGCCGCATAAACTAGAAGGACGATGGTTAGATTACAAAGTGAGTCATGACCTTGAGTCCGCAAAGAACGCGGACTTGGTTGAAAGCTCCTTGTCTTGAGACCGCATGACGATAGATTTGTCCGCAGGGCCCTAGAATCCACCAGCAGAAGGAAAAGAAGGAAGGGAAGGGAAGGAAGGACCTCCGAGAATGAAGGAACTAACTGAAAATTCGTTGAAAAGAATGTGCCTTTTGGGGTGGCTACGAGGGAGGCCCCCGTAGGCCGAGAATTAGTTACAACTAAAGCATAAGGGGAGAAATCTATTATGATCCTAGGAAATGTGGAGAAGAGAACGGATTACGGTTATTTCACATGAATCAAATGTGCGAATCAAGATTCAGGGCCAATAAATATGTGACCGGTCTCTCTCGGGGCCATCGGAGGCTGAATTTGGGTAAAGGATAGCCTACGCATCTTCTGAATCTCCGACTCACCTGAGTTGGTCCAACACATCACTTGCACCTGGTTCTATTCCCTTTCTAGCCGCCTCGACGCAGATCTTATTGGTTTCTCCACCGGTCCAAAACCTTGACATCGGTTCTTGGGCTAGATCGATGCATTCATTAGCAAACCAATGAATTTGTGTTCATAAATTATGGATCTGCTGTGCTACGCTTTGTAGATAATGCATTATTCACGCCTTTACCAGTTATCCGTGTTTGTGCGCCCAGGGTTGGAGAATGCCTCTGGTTTTATAGATTTAGAAACCGGTTTTGTTTCCAAGATCCGTATACCGCGGATTCGTGCTCAGATCTTGCTATCTTCGCGCCCGTCCCACGTGGGGTGAACTCATAAATGAGTTATGGAAAACGAGAATGCCTCTAGGGTAGTTATAACTAACCTACAAATGCGGAATCGAGATTCTGACACATTTAACATGTGTCCAAATCTATTGCTAGGCTGTGTCCAAACTAAATTGAGCTGAGTTAATAATGCCTTCACGTATGTTGCGCCCTTGATCCACTCGAATTGAGCTGGAATTGGGCTGCATCATCCCCCAGCCCACTTGAGTTGAGCTGAAATTGGGCAACGCTTATACACGGAGTTGAGCGATGGAAGCCTACTACTTGTAGTCTTATTGGGCTATACATCGCTCGTAATTTTATCCGCTTCAACGCATATAACCTGAACAAACAAAACATATTTGCATACCGTGATTTGAACTTCTGCCCGGTGACTATGATTAGTGACTTCTCAAGTGCATAGAACCAAAATCCAAGTCAACGCTTGACATAAGTTTCGAAATATTGGAAATCATGGGAAAATTGTATTTTGTCTACTTAATTCTTCTGAAACTAACTCATCACACATGGTATAATTATTACCGTGTTCTGCTGTACCTAAACGCTAGGAATTATGGTTATCCTAACGCGCGATAAACTAGAAGGACGATGGTTAGATTACAGTGAGTCATGACCTTGAGTCCCGAAAGAACGGACTTGGTTGAAAGCTCCTTGTCTTGAGACCGCATGACGATAGATTTGTCAAGAGGGCCCTAGAATCCACCAGCAGAAGGGAAAAGAAGGGAAGGGAAGGGAAGGAAGGACCTCCGAGAATGAAGGAACTAACTGGAAAATTCGTTGAAAAGAATGTGCCTTTGGGGTGGCTACGAGGGAGGCCCCGCTGTAGGCCGAGAATTAGTTACAACCAAAGCATAAGGAGAAATCTATTATGATCCTAGGAAATGTGGAGAAGAGAACGGATTACGGTTATTTCACATGAATCAAATGTGCGAATCGTAAGATTCAGGGCCAATAAATATGTGACCGGTCTCTCTCAGGCCATCGGAGGCTGAATTTGGGTAAAGGATAGCCTACGCATCTTCTGAATCTCGACTCACCTGAGTTGGTCCAACACATCACTTGCACCTGGTTCTATTCCCTTTCTAGCCGCCTCGACGCAGATCTTATTGGTTTCTCCACCTGGGTCCAAAACCTTGACATCGGTTCTTGGCTAGATCAGATGCATTCATTAGCAAACCAATGAATTTGTGTTCATAAATTATGGATCTGCTGTGCTACGCTTTGTAGATAATGCATTATTCACGCCTTTACCAGTTATCCGGTTTGTAGGCCCAGGGGTTGGAGAATGCCTCTGGTTTTATAGATTTAGAAACCGGTTTTGTTTCCAAGATCCGTGATACGCTGGATTCGTGCTCAGATCTTGCTATCTTCGGCCCGGCCCTACACGGGGTGAACTCATAAATGAGTTATGGAAAACGAGAATGCCTCTAGGGTAGTTATAACTAACCTACAAATGCGGAATCGAGATTCTGACACATTTAACATGTGTCCAAATCTATTGCTAGGCTGTGTCCAAACTAAATTGAGCTGAGTTAATAATGCCTTCACGTATGTTGCGCCTTGATCCACTCGAATTGAGCTGGAATTGGGCGGCATCATCCCCCAGCCCACTTGAGTTGAGCTGAAATTGGGCAACGCTTATACACCGGAGTTGAGCGATGGAAGCCTACTACTTGTAGTCTTATTGGGCTATACATCGCTCGTAATTTTATCCGCTTCAACGATATAACCTGAACAAACAAAACATATTTGCATACCGTGATTTGAACTTCTGCCTGGGTGACTATGATTAGTGACTTCTCAAGTGCATAGAACCAAAATCCAAGTCAACGCCCTTGACATAAGTTTCGAAATATTGGAAATCATGGAAAAATTGTATTTTGTCTACTTAATTCTTCCGAAACTAACTCATCACACATGGTGCATAATTATTACCGTGTTCTGCTGTACCTAAACGCTAGGAATTATGGTTATCCTAACGCCAAGATAAACTAGAAGGACGATGGTTAGATTACAGTGAGTCATGACCTTGAGTCCGAAAGAACGTGACTTGGTTGAAAGCTCCTTGTCTTGAGACCGCGATGACGATAGATTTGTCCGCAGGGCCCTAGAATCCACCAGCAGAAGGGAAAAGAAGGGAAGGGAAGGGAAGGAAGGACCTCCGAGAATGAAGGAACTAACTGGAAAATTCGTTGAAAAGAATGTGCCTTTGGGGTGGCTACGAGGAGGCCCTGCGTAGGCCGAGAATTAGTTACAACTAAAGCATAAGGAGAAATCTATTATGATCCTAGGAAATGTGGAGAAGAGAACGGATTACGGTTATTTCACATGAATCAAATGTGCGAATCGAAGATTCAGGGCCAATAAATATGTGACCGGTCTCTCTCAGTGGGGCCATCGGAGGCTGAATTTGGGTAAAGGATAGCCTACGCATCTTCTGAATCTGACTCACCTGAGTTGGTCCAACACATCACTTGCACCTGGTTCTATTCCCTTTCTAGCCGCCTCGACGCAGATCTTATTGGTTTCTCCACCTGGGTCCAAAACCTTGACATCGGTTCTGGGCTAGATCGTATGCATTCATTAGCAAACCAATGAATTTGTGTTCATAAATTATGGATCTGCTGTGCTACGCTTTGTAGATAATGCATTATTCACGCCTTACCAGTTATCCGTGTTTGTGCCCAGGGGTTGGAGAATGCCTCTGGTTTTATAGATTTAGAAACCGGTTTTGTTTCCAAGATCCGTATACCGCGGATTCGTGCTCAGATCTTGCTATCTTCGGCGTCCGTCCTACACGGGGTGAACTCATAAATGAGTTGCGGAAAACGAGAATGCCTCTAGGGTAGTTATAACTAACCTACAAATGCGGAATCGAGATTCTGACACATTTAACATGTGTCCAAATCTATTGCTAGGCTGTGTCCAAACTAAATTGAGCTGAGTTAATAATGCCTTCACGTATGTTGCGCCTTGATCCACTCGAATTGAGCTGAATTGGGCGGCATCATCCCCCAGCCCACTTGAGTTGAGCTGAAATTGGGCAACGCTATACACGAGTTGAGCGATGGAAGCCTACTACTTGTAGTCTTATTGGGCTATACATCGCTCAGAATTTTATCCGCTTCAACGATATAACCTGAACAAACAAAACATATTTGCATACCGTATTTGAACTTCTGCCTGGGTGACTATGATTAGTGACTTCTCAAGTGCATAGAACCAAAATCCAAGTCAACGCCTTGACATAAGTTTCGAAATATTGGAAATCATGGGAAAAATTGTATTTTGTCTACTTAATTCTTCTGAAACTAACTCATCACACATGGTGCATAATTATTACCGTGTTCTGCTGTACCTAAACGCTAGGAATTATGGTTATCCTAACGCCGCGATAAACTAGAAGGACGATGGTTAGATTACAGTGAGTCATGACCTTGAGTCCAAAAGAACGCGGACTTGGTTGAAAGCTCCTTGTCTTGAGACCGCATGACGATAGATTTGTCCGCAGGGCCCTAGAATCCACCAGCAGAAGGGAAAAGAAGGGAAGGGAAGGGAAGGAAGGACCTCCGAGAATGAAGGAACTAACTGGAAAATTCGTTGAAAAGAATGTGCCTTTTGGGGTGGCTACGAGGAGGCCCTCAAGCGTAGGCCGAGAATTAGTTACAACTAAAGCATAAGGAGAAATCTATTATGATCCTAGGAAATGTGGAGAAGAGAACGGATTACGGTTATTTCACATGAATCAAATGCGAATCGTAAGATTCAGGGCCAATAAATATGTGACCGGTCTCTCTGGGGCCATCGGAGGCTGAATTTGGGTAAAGGATAGCCTACGCATCTTCTGAATCTCTGACTCACCTGAGTTGGTCCAACACATCACTTGCACCTGGTTCTATTCCCTTTCTAGCCGCCTCGACGCAGATCTTATTGGTTTCTCCACTGGGTCCAAAACCTTGACATCGGTTCTTGGGCTAGATCGTATGCATTCATTAGCAAACCAATGAATTTGTGTTCATAAATTATGGATCTGCTGTGCTACGCTTTGTAGATAATGCATTATTCACGCCTTACCAGTTATCCGTGTTTGTGCCCAGGGTTGGAGAATGCCTCTCGGTTTTATAGATTTAGAAACCGGTTTTGTTTCCAAGATCCGATATCGCGGATTCGTGCTCAGATCTTGCTATCTTCGGCCCGGCCCTACATCGGGGTGAACTCATAAATGAGTTGCGGAAAACGAGAATGCCTCTAGGGTAGTTATAACTAACCTACAAATGCGGAATCGAGATTCTGACACATTTAACATGTGTCCAAATCTATTGCTAGGCTGTGTCCAAACTAAATTGAGCTGAGTTAATAATGCCTTCACGTATGTTGCGCCTTTGATCCACTCGAATTGAGCTGAATTGGGCGCATCATCCCCCAGCCCACTTGAGTTGAGCTGAAATTGGGCAACGCTATACACCGAGTTGAGCGATGGAAGCCTACTACTTGTAGTCTTATTGGGCTATACATCGCTCGTAATTTTATCCGCTTCAACGCGATATAACCTGAACAAACAAAACATATTTGCATACCGTATTTGAACTTCTGCCTGTGACTATGATTAGTGACTTCTCAAGTGCATAGAACCAAAATCCAAGTCAACGCCCTTGACATAAGTTTCGAAATATTGGAAATCATGGGAAAAATTGTATTTTGTCTACTTAATTCTTCTGAAACTAACTCATCACACATGGTGCATAATTATTACCGTGTTCTGCTGTACCTAAACGCTAGGAATTATGGTTATCCTAACGCCGATAAACTAGAAGGACGCATGGTTAGATTACAGTGAGTCATGACCTTGAGTCCAAAGAACGGACTTGGTTGAAAGCTCCTTGTCTTGAGACCGCATGACGATAGATTTGTCCGCAGGGCCCTAGAATCCACCAGCAGAAGGGAAAAGAAGGGAAGGGAAGGGAAGGAAGGACCTCCGAGAATGAAGGGAACTAACTGGAAAATTCGTTGAAAAGAATGTGCCTTTGGGGGTGGCTACGGGAGGCCCTGCTGTAGGCCGAGAATTAGTTACAACTAAAGCATAAGGGAGAAATCTATTATGATCCTAGGAAATGTGGAGAAGAGAACGGATTACGGTTATTTCACATGAATCAAATGTGCGAATCGTAAGATTCAGGGCCAATAAATATGTGACCGGTCTCTCTCAGTGGGGCCATCGGAGGCTGAATTTGGGTAAAGGATAGCCTACGATCTTCTGAATCTCTGACTCACCTGAGTTGGTCCAACACATCACTTGCACCTGGTTCTATTCCTTTCTAGCCGCCTCGACGCGAGATCTTATTGGTTTCTCCACCTGGTCCAAAACCTTGACATCGGTTCTGGGCTAGATCGATGCATTCATTAGCAAACCAATGAATTTGTGTTCATAAATTATGGATCTGCTGTGCTACGCTTTGTAGATAATGCATTATTCACGCTTTACCAGTTATCCGTGTTTGTGCGTCCCAGGGGTTGAGAATGCCTCTGGTTTTATAGATTTAGAAACCGGTTTTGTTTCCAAGATCCGATACCGCGGATTCGTGCTCAGATCTTGCTATCTTCGGCCCGGTCCTACACGGGGTGAACTCATAAATGAGTTGCGGAAAACGAGAATGCCTCTAGGGTAGTTATAACTAACCTACAAATGCGGAATCGAGATTCTGACACATTTAACATGTGTCCAAATCTATTGCTAGGCTGTGTCCAAACTAAATTGAGCTGAGTTAATAATGCCTTCACGTATGTTGCGCCTTGATCCACTCGAATTGAGCTGAATTGGGCGGCATCATCCCCCAGCCCACTTGAGTTGAGCTGAAATTGGGCAACGCTTATACACCGGAGTTGAGCGATGGAAGCCTACTACTTGTAGTCTTATTGGGCTATACATCGCTCAGTAATTTTATCCGCTTCAACGCATATAACCTGAACAAACAAAACATATTTGCATACCGATTTGAACTTCTGCCCGGGTGACTATGATTAGTGACTTCTCAAGTGCATAGAACCAAAATCCAAGTCAACGCTTGACATAAGTTTCGAAATATTGGAAATCATGGGAAAATTGTATTTTGTCTACTTAATTCTTCTGAAACTAACTCATCACACATGGTGCATAATTATTACCGTGTTCTGCTGTACCTAAACGCTAGGAATTATGGTTATCCTAACGCCGCATAAACTAGAAGGACGCATGGTTAGATTACAAAGTGAGTCATGACCTTGAGTCCGCAAAGAACGTGACTTGGTTGAAAGCTCCTTGTCTTGAGACCGCATGACGATAGATTTGTCCGCAGGGCCCTAGAATCCACCAGCAGAAGGGAAAAGAAGGGAAGGGAAGGGAAGGAAGGACCTCGAGAATGAAGGGAACTAACTGAAAATTCGTTGAAAAGAATGTGCCTTTTGGGGTGGCTACGAGGAGGCCCCGTGTAGGCCGAGAATTAGTTACAACTAAAGCATAAGGAGAAATCTATTATGATCCTAGGAAATGTGGAGAAGAGAACGGATTACGGTTATTTCACATGAATCAAATGTGCGAATCGTAAGATTCAGGGCCAATAAATATGTGACCGGTCTCTCTCGGGGCCATCGGAGGCTGAATTTGGGTAAAGGATAGCCTACGCATCTTCTGAATCTCTGACTCACCTGAGTTGGTCCAACACATCACTTGCACCTGGTTCTATTCCCTTTCTAGCCGCCTCGACGCAGATCTTATTGGTTTCTCCACCTGGGTCCGAAAACCTTGACATCGGTTCTTGGCTAGATCGATGCATTCATTAGCAAACCAATGAATTTGTGTTCATAAATTATGGATCTGCTGTGCTACGCTTTGTAGATAATGCATTATTCACGCCTTACCAGTTATCCGTTTGTGCGCCCAGGGTTGGAGAATGCCTCTGGTTTTATAGATTTAGAAACCGGTTTTGTTTCCAAGATCCGTATATCGCGGATTCGTGCTCAGATCTTGCTATCTTCGGCGTCCGCCCTACGCGGGGGTGAACTCATAAATGAGTTGCGGAAAACGAGAATGCCTCTAGGGTAGTTATAACTAACCTACAAATGCGGAATCGAGATTCTGACACATTTAACATGTGTCCAAATCTATTGCTAGGCTGTGTCCAAACTAAATTGAGCTGAGTTAATAATGCCTTCACGTATGTTGCGCCTTGATCCACTCGAATTGAGCTGAATTGGGCGGTATCATCCCCCAGCCCACTTGAGTTGAGCTGAAATTGGGCAACGCTATACACGGAGTTGAGCGATGGAAGCCTACTACTTGTAGTCTTATTGGGCTATACATCGCTCGTAATTTTATCCGCTTCAACGATATAACCTGAACAAACAAAACATATTTGCATACCGTGATTTGAACTTCTGCCTGGGTGACTATGATTAGTGACTTCTCAAGTGCATAGAACCAAAATCCAAGTCAACGCCTTGACATAAGTTTCGAAATATTGGAAATCATGGGAAAATTGTATTTTGTCTACTTAATTCTTCTGAAACTAACTCATCACACATGGTGCATAATTATTACCGTGTTCTGCTGTACCTAAACGCTAGGAATTATGGTTATCCTAACGCCGATAAACTAGAAGGACGATGGTTAGATTACAGTGAGTCATGACCTTGAGTCCGAAAGAACGTGACTTGGTTGAAAGCTCCTTGTCTTGAGACCGCATGACGATAGATTTGTCCGCAGGGCCCTAGAATCCACCAGCAGAAGGAAAAGAAGGGAAGGGAAGGGAAGGAAGGACCTCCGAGAATGAAGGGAACTAACTGGAAAATTCGTTGAAAAGAATGTGCCTTTGGGGGTGGCTACGAGGAGGCCCTGCGTGTAGGCCGAGAATTAGTTACAACTAAAGCATAAGGGAGAAATCTATTATGATCCTAGGAAATGTGGAGAAGAGAACGGATTACGGTTATTTCACATGAATCAAATGTGCGAATCGTAAGATTCAGGGCCAATAAATATGTGACCGGTCTCTCTGGGGCCATCGGAGGCTGAATTTGGGTAAAGGATAGCCTACGCATCTTCTGAATCTCTGACTCACCTGAGTTGGTCCAACACATCACTTGCACCTGGTTCTATTCCCTTTCTAGCCGCCTCGACGCAGATCTTATTGGTTTCTCCACCTGGGTCCAAAACCTTGACATCGGTTCTTGGGCTAGATCGTATGCATTCATTAGCAAACCAATGAATTTGTGTTCATAAATTATGGATCTGCTGTGCTACGCTTTGTAGATAATGCATTATTCACGCCTTACCGTTATCCGTGTTTGTGCGCCCAGGGGTTGGAGAATGCCTCTGGTTTTATAGATTTAGAAACCGGTTTTGTTTCCAAGATCCGTATACATGGATTCGTGCTCAGATCTTGCTATCTTCGGCCCCGTCCTACACGTGGGGTGAACTCATAAATGAGTTTGAAAACGAGAATGCCTCTAGGGTAGTTATAACTAACCTACAAATGCGGAATCGAGATTCTGACACATTTAACATGTGTCCAAATCTATTGCTAGGCTGTGTCCAAACTAAATTGAGCTGAGTTAATAATGCCTTCACGTATGTTGCCCCTTGATCCACTCGAATTGAGCTGGAATTGGGCATCATCCCCCAGCCCACTTGAGTTGAGCTGAAATTGGGCAACGCTATACACGGAGTTGAGCGATGGAAGCCTACTACTTGTAGTCTTATTGGGCTATACATCGCTCGTAATTTTATCCGCTTCAACGCATATAACCTGAACAAACAAAACATATTTGCATACCGTATTTGAACTTCTGCCTGGGTGACTATGATTAGTGACTTCAAGTGCATAGAACCAAAATCCAAGTCAACGCCCTTGACATAAGTTTCGAAATATTGGAAATCATGGAAAAATTGTATTTTGTCTACTTAATTCTTCTGAAACTAACTCATCACACATGGTGCATAATTATTACCGTGTTCTGCTGTACCTAAACGCTAGGAATTATGGTTATCCTAACGCCGATAAACTAGAAGGACGATGGTTAGATTACAGTGAGTCATGACCTTGAGTCCGAAAGAACGTGACTTGGTTGAAAGCTCCTTGTCTTGAGACCGCATGACGATAGATTTGTCCGCAGGGCCCTAGAATCCACCAGCAGAAGGGAAAAGAAGGGAAGGGAAGGGAAGGAAGGACCTCCGAGAATGAAGGGAACTAACTGGAAAATTCGTTGAAAAGAATGTGCCTTTTGGGGTGGCTACGAGGGAGGCCCCTGTGTAGGCCGAGAATTAGTTACAACTAAAGCATAAGGGAGAAATCTATTATGATCCTAGGAAATGTGGAGAAGAGAACGGATTACGGTTATTTCACATGAATCAAATGTGCGAATCGTAAGATTCAGGGCCAATAAATATGTGACCGGTCTCTCTCGGGCCATCGGAGGCTGAATTTGGGTAAAGGATAGCCTACGCATCTTCTGAATCTCTGACTCACCGAGTTGGTCCAACACATCACTTGCACCTGGTTCTATTCCCTTTCTAGCCGCCTCGACGCAGATCTTATTGGTTTCTCCACCTGGGTCCGAAAACCTTGACATCGGTTCTTGGGCTAGATCGTATGCATTCATTAGCAAACCAATGAATTTGTGTTCATAAATTATGGATCTGCTGTGCTACGCTTTGTAGATAATGCATTATTCACGCCTTACCAGTTATCCGTGTTTGTGCCCAGGGGTTGAGAATGCCTCTGGTTTTATAGATTTAGAAACCGGTTTTGTTTCCAAGATCCGTATATCGCGGATTCGTGCTCAGATCTTGCTATCTTCGGCGTCCGGCCCTACATCGGGGTGAACTCATAAATGAGTTGCGGAAAACGAGAATGCCTCTAGGGTAGTTATAACTAACCTACAAATGCGGAATCGAGATTCTGACACATTTAACATGTGTCCAAATCTATTGCTAGGCTGTGTCCAAACTAAATTGAGCTGAGTTAATAATGCCTTCACGTATGTTTGCCCTTGATCCACTCGAATTGAGCTGAATTGGGCGGCATCATCCCCCAGCCCACTTGAGTTGAGCTGAAATTGGGCAACGCTATACACCGGAGTTGAGCGATGGAAGCCTACTACTTGTAGTCTTATTGGGCTATACATCGCTCGTAATTTTATCCGCTTCAACGCATATAACCTGAACAAACAAAACATATTTGCATACCGTATTTGAACTTCTGCCTGGGTGACTATGATTAGTGACTTCTCAAGTGCATAGAACCAAAATCCAAGTCAACGCCCTTGACATAAGTTTCGAAATATTGGAAATCATGGAAAAATTGTATTTTGTCTACTTAATTCTTCTGAAACTAACTCATCACACATGGTGCATAATTATTACCGTGTTCTGCTGTACCTAAACGCTAGGAATTATGGTTATCCTAACGCCGCGATAAACTAGAAGGACGATGGTTAGATTACAGTGAGTCATGACCTTGAGTCCGAAAGAACGTGACTTGGTTGAAAGCTCCTTGTCTTGAGACCGCATGACGATAGATTTGTCCGCAGGGCCCTAGAATCCACCAGCAGAAGGGAAAAGAAGGGAAGGGAAGGGAAGGAAGGACCTCCGAGAATGAAGGGAACTAACTGGAAAATTCGTTGAAAAGAATGTGCCTTTTGGGGTGGCTACGAGGAGGCCCCGCGTAGGCCGAGAATTAGTTACAACTAAAGCATAAGGGGAGAAATCTATTATGATCCTAGGAAATGTGGAGAAGAGAACGGATTACGGTTATTTCACATGAATCAAATGTGCGAATCGTAAGATTCAGGGCCAATAAATATGTGACCGGTCTCTCTCGTGGGGCCATCGGAGGCTGAATTTGGGTAAAGGATAGCCTACGCATCTTCTGAATCTCGACTCACCTGAGTTGGTCCAACACATCACTTGCACCTGGTTCTATTCCCTTTCTAGCCGCCTCGACGCAGATCTTATTGGTTTCTCCACCTGGGTCCGAAAACCTTGACATCGGTTCTGGGCTAGATCGTATGCATTCATTAGCAAACCAATGAATTTGTGTTCATAAATTATGGATCTGCTGTGCTACGCTTTGTAGATAATGCATTATTCACGCCTTTACCAGTTATCCGTGTTTGCGCCCAGGGTTGGAGAATGCCTCTGGTTTTATAGATTTAGAAACCGGTTTTGTTTCCAAGATCCGTGATACCGGATTCGGCTCAGATCTTGCTATCTTCGGCGTCCGTCCTACATCGGGGTGAACTCATAAATGAGTTGCGGAAAACGAGAATGCCTCTAGGGTAGTTATAACTAACCTACAAATGGGAATCGAGATTGACACATTTAACATGTGTCCAAATCTATTGCTAGGCTGTGTCCAAACTAAATTGAGCTGAGTTAATAATGCCTTCACGTATGTTGCCCTTGATCCACTCGAATTGAGCTGGAATTGGGCGGCATCATCCCCCAGCCCACTTGAGTTGAGCTGAAATTGGGCAACGCTATACACCGAGTTGAGCGATGGAAGCCTACTACTTGTAGTCTTATTGGGCTATACATCGTTCGTAATTTTATCCGCTTCAACGATATAACCTGAACAAACAAAACATATTTGCATACCGTATTTGAACTTCTGCCTGGGTGACTATGATTAGTGACTTCTCAAGTGCATAGAACCAAAATCCAAGTCAACGCCCTTGACATAAGTTTCGAAATATTGGAAATCATGGGAAAATTGTATTTTGTCTACTTAATTCTTCTGAAACTAACTCATCACACATGGTGCATAATTATTACCGTGTTCTGCTGTACCTAAACGCTAGGAATTATGGTTATCCTAACGCCATAAACTAGAAGGACGATGGTTAGATTACAGTGAGTCATGACCTTGAGTCCCGAAAGAACGTGACTTGGTTGAAAGCTCCTTGTCTTGAGACCGCATGACGATAGATTTGTCCAGGGCCCTAGAATCCACCAGCAGAAGGGAAAAGAAGGGAAGGGAAGGGAAGGAAGGACCTCCGAGAATGAAGGGAACTAACTGGAAAATTCGTTGAAAAGAATGTGCCTTTTGGGGTGGCTACGAGGAGGCCCCGTGTAGGCCGAGAATTAGTTACAACTAAAGCATAAGGGGAGAAATCTATTATGATCCTAGGAAATGTGGAGAAGAGAACGGATTACGTTATTTCACATGAATCAAATGTGCGAATCGTAAGATTCAGGGCCAATAAATATGTGACCGGTCTCTCTCGGTGGGGCCATCGGAGGCTGAATTTGGGTAAAGGATAGCCTACGCATCTTCTGAATCTCTGACTCACCTGAGTTGGTCCAACACATCACTTGCACCTGGTTCTATTCCCTTTCTAGCCGCCTCGACGCAGATCTTATTGGTTTCTCCACCTGGGTCCAAAACCTTGACATCGGTTCTTGGGCTAGATCGTATGCATTCATTAGCAAACCAATGAATTTGTGTTCATAAATTATGGATCTGCTGTGCTACGCTTTGTAGATAATGCATTATTCACGCCTTACCAGTTATCCGTGTTTGTGCCCAGGGGTTGGAGAATGCCTCTGGTTTTATAGATTTAGAAACCGTTTTGTTTCCAAGATCCGTATATCGCGATTCGTGCTCAGATCTTGCTATCTTCGGCCCGTCCCTACACGTGGGGTGAACTCATAAATGAGTTGCGGAAAACGAGAATGCCTCTAGGGTAGTTATAACTAACCTACAAATGCGGAATCGAGATTGACACATTTAACATGTGTCCAAATCTATTGCTAGGCTGTGTCCAAACTAAATTGAGCTGAGTTAATAATGCCTTCACGTATGTTGCGCCTTGATCCACTCGAATTGAGCTGGAATTGGGCATCATCCCCAGCCCACTTGAGTTGAGCTGAAATTGGGCAACGCTATACACGGAGTTGAGCGATGGAAGCCTACTACTTGTAGTCTTATTGGGCTATACATCGTTCGTAATTTTATCCGCTTCAACGCATATAACCTGAACAAACAAAACATATTTGCATACCGTATTTGAACTTCTGCCTGGGTGACTATGATTAGTGACTTCTCAAGTGCATAGAACCAAAATCCAAGTCAACGCCCTTGACATAAGTTTCGAAATATTGGAAATCATGGGAAAAATTGTATTTTGTCTACTTAATTCTTCTGAAACTAACTCATCACACATGGTGCATAATTATTACCGTGTTCTGCTGTACCTAAACGCTAGGAATTATGGTTATCCTAACGCCGCATAAACTAGAAGGACGCATGGTTAGATTACAGTGAGTCATGACCTTGAGTCCATAAAGAACGCGGACTTGGTTGAAAGCTCCTTGTCTTGAGACCGCATGACGATAGATTTGTCCGAGGGCCCTAGAATCCACCAGCAGAAGGGAAAAGAAGGGAAGGGAAGGGAAGGAAGGACCTCCGAGAATGAAGGGAACTAACTGGAAAATTCGTTGAAAAGAATGTGCCTTTGGGGGTGGCTACGAGGAGGCCCCTGTAGGCCGAGAATTAGTTACAACTAAAGCATAAGGGAGAAATCTATTATGATCCTAGGAAATGTGGAGAAGAGAACGGATTACGGTTATTTCACATGAATCAAATGTGCGAATCGTAAGATTCAGGGCCAATAAATATGTGACCGGTCTCTCGGGGCCATCGGAGGCTGAATTTGGGTAAAGGATAGCCTACGCATCTTCTGAATCTCTGACTCACCTGAGTTGGTCCAACACATCACTTGCACCTGGTTCTATTCCCTTTCTAGCCGCCTCGACGCAGATCTTATTGGTTTCTCCACCGGGTCCAAAACCTTGACATCGGTTCTTGGCTAGATCGTATGCATTCATTAGCAAACCAATGAATTTGTGTTCATAAATTATGGATCTGCTGTGCTACGCTTTGTAGATAATGCATTATTCACGCCTTACCGTTATCCGTGTTTGTGCCCAGGGGTTGGAGAATGCCTCTGGTTTTATAGATTTAGAAACCGGTTTTGTTTCCAAGATCCGTATACACGGATTCGTGCTCAGATCTTGCTATCTTCGGCCGTCCTACATGGGGGTGAACTCATAAATGAGTTGCGGAAAACGAGAATGCCTCTAGGGTAGTTATAACTAACCTACAAATGCGGAATCGAGATTCTGACACATTTAACATGTGTCCAAATCTATTGCTAGGCTGTGTCCAAACTAAATTGAGCTGAGTTAATAATGCCTTCACGTATGTTAGCCCTTGATCCACTCGAATTGAGCTGGAATTGGCATCATCCCCCAGCCCACTTGAGTTGAGCTGAAATTGGGCAACGCTATACACGGAGTTGGCGATGGAAGCCTACTACTTGTAGTCTTATTGGGCTATACATCGCTCGTAATTTTATCCGTTTCAACGCATATAACCTGAACAAACAAAACATATTTGCATACCGTATTTGAACTTCTGCCTGGGTGACTATGATTAGTGACTTCTCAAGTGCATAGAACCAAAATCCAAGTCAACGCCTTGACATAAGTTTCGAAATATTGGAAATCATGGGAAAAATTGTATTTTGTCTACTTAATTCTTCTGAAACTAACTCATCACACATGGTGCATAATTATTACCGTGTTCTGCTGTACCTAAACGCTAGGAATTATGGTTATCCTAACGCCGCATAAACTAGAAGGACGCATGGTTAGATTACAGTGAGTCATGACCTTGAGTCCGCAAAGAAGCGTGACTTGGTTGAAAGCTCCTTGTCTTGAGACCGCATGACGTATAGATTTGTCCGCAGGGCCCTAGAATCCACCAGCAGAAGGGAAAAGAAGGGAAGGGAAGGGAAGGAAGGACCTCCGAGAATGAAGGGAACTAACTGGAAAATTCGTTGAAAAGAATGTGCCTTTTGGGGGTGGCTACGAGGAGGCCCCGCGTGTAGGCGAGAATTAGTTACAACTAAAGCATAAGGGAGAAATCTATTATGATCCTAGGAAATGTGGAGAAGAGAACGGATTACGGTTATTTCACATGAATCAAATGTGCGAATCGTAAGATTCAGGGCCAATAAATATGTGACCGGTCTCTCTCTGGGGCCATCGGAGGCTGAATTTGGGTAAAGGATAGCCTACGCATCTTCTGAATCTCTGACTCACCTGAGTTGGTCCAACACATCACTTGCACCTGGTTCTATTCCCTTTCTAGCCGTCTCGACGCAGATCTTATTGGTTTCTCCACGGGTCCGAAAACCTTGACATCGGTTCTTGGGCTAGATCGTATGCATTCATTAGCAAACCAATGAATTTGTGTTCATAAATTATGGATCTGCTGTGCTACGCTTTGTAGATAATGCATTATTCACGCCTTACCAGTTATCCGTGTTTGTGCGTCCAGGGGTTGGAGAATGCCTCTGGTTTTATAGATTTAGAAACGGTTTTGTTTCCAAGATCCGTATACCGCGGATTCGTGCTCAGATCTTGCTATCTTCGGCGTCCGTCCTACACGTGGGGTGAACTCATAAATGAGTTGCGGAAAACGAGAATGCCTCTAGGGTAGTTATAACTAACCTACAAATGCGGAATCGAGATTCTGACACATTTAACATGTGTCCAAATCTATTGCTAGGCTGTGTCCAAACTAAATTGAGCTGAGTTAATAATGCCTTCACGTATGTTGCGCCTTGATCCACTCGAATTGAGCTGGAATTGGGCGGCATCATCCCCCAGCCCACTTGAGTTGAGCTGAAATTGGGCAACGCTATACACGGAGTTGGCGATGGAAGCCTACTACTTGTAGTCTTATTGGGCTATACATCGCTCGTAATTTTATCCGCTTCAACGCATATAACCTGAACAAACAAAACATATTTGCATACCGTATTTGAACTTCTGCCTGGGTGACTATGATTAGTGACTTCTCAAGTGCATAGAACCAAAATCCAAGTCAACGCCCTTGACATAAGTTTCGAAATATTGGAAATCATGGGAAAAATTGTATTTTGTCTACTTAATTCTTCTGAAACTAACTCATCACACATGGTGCATAATTATTACCGTGTTCTGCTGTACCTAAACGCTAGGAATTATGGTTATCCTAACGCCGCATAAACTAGAAGGACGCATGGTTAGATTACAGTGAGTCATGACCTTGAGTCCATAAAGAACGTGACTTGGTTGAAAGCTCCTTGTCTTGAGACCGCATGACGTATAGATTTGTCCGAGGGCCCTAGAATCCACCAGCAGAAGGGAAAAGAAGGGAAGGGAAGGGAAGGAAGGACCTCCGAGAATGAAGGGAACTAACTGGAAAATTCGTTGAAAAGAATGTGCCTTTTGGGGTGGCTACGAGGGAGGCCCTGCGTGTAGGCCGAGAATTAGTTACAACTAAAGCATAAGGGGAGAAATCTATTATGATCCTAGGAAATGTGGAGAAGAGAACGGATTACGGTTATTTCACATGAATCAAATGTGCGAATCGTAAGATTCAGGGCCAATAAATATGTGACGGGTCTCTCTGGGGCCATCGGAGGCTGAATTTGGGTAAAGGATAGCCTACGCATCTTCTGAATCTCTGACTCACCTGAGTTGGTCCAACACATCACTTGCACCTGGTTCTATTCCCTTTCTAGCCGTCTCGACGCAGATCTTATTGGTTTCTCCACCGGTCCGAAAACCTTGACATCGGTTCTTGGGCTAGATCGTATGCATTCATTAGCAAACCAATGAATTTGTGTTCATAAATTATGGATCTGCTGTGCTACGCTTTGTAGATAATGCATTATTCACGCCTTACCAGTTATCCGTGTTTGTGCCCGGGGTTGGAGAATGCCTCTGGTTTTATAGATTTAGAAACCGGTTTTGTTTCCAAGATCCGTATACGCGGATTCGTGCTCAGATCTTGCTATCTTCGGCGTCCGTCCCTACGTGGGGGTGAACTCATAAATGAGTTGCGGAAAACGAGAATGCCTCTAGGGTAGTTATAACTAACCTACAAATGCGGAATCGAGATTCTGACACATTTAACATGTGTCCAAATCTATTGCTAGGCTGTGTCCAAACTAAATTGAGCTGAGTTAATAATGCCTTCACGTATGTTAGCCCTTGATCCACTCGAATTGAGCTGAATTGGGCGGCATCATCCCCCAGCCCACTTGAGTTGAGCTGAAATTGGGCAACGCTATACACGGAGTTGAGCGATGGAAGCCTACTACTTGTAGTCTTATTGGGCTATACATCGTTCGTAATTTTATCCGTTTCAACGATATAACCTGAACAAACAAAACATATTTGCATACCGTATTTGAACTTCTGCCTGGGTGACTATGATTAGTGACTTCTCAAGTGCATAGAACCAAAATCCAAGTCAACGCCTTGACATAAGTTTCGAAATATTGGAAATCATGGGAAAAATTGTATTTTGTCTACTTAATTCTTCTGAAACTAACTCATCACACATGGTGCATAATTATTACCGTGTTCTGCTGTACCTAAACGCTAGGAATTATGGTTATCCTAACGCATAAACTAGAAGGACGCATGGTTAGATTACAGTGAGTCATGACCTTGAGTCCATAAAGAACGTGACTTGGTTGAAAGCTCCTTGTCTTGAGACCGCATGACGATAGATTTGTCCGCAGGGCCCTAGAATCCACCAGCAGAAGGGAAAAGAAGGGAAGGGAAGGGAAGGAAGGACCTCCGAGAATGAAGGGAACTAACTGGAAAATTCGTTGAAAAGAATGTGCCTTTTGGGGGTGGCTACGAGGAGGCCCCGCGTGTAGGCCGAGAATTAGTTACAACTAAAGCATAAGGGAGAAATCTATTATGATCCTAGGAAATGTGGAGAAGAGAACGGATTACGGTTATTTCACATGAATCAAATGTGCGAATCGTAAGATTCAGGGCCAATAAATATGTGACCGGTCTCTCGGTGGGGCCATCGGAGGCTGAATTTGGGTAAAGGATAGCCTACGCATCTTCTGAATCTCTCGACTCACCTGAGTTGGTCCAACACATCACTTGCACCTGGTTCTATTCCCTTTCTAGCCGTCTCGACGCAGATCTTATTGGTTTCTCCACCGGGTCCGAAAACCTTGACATCGGTTCTTGGGCTAGATCGTATGCATTCATTAGCAAACCAATGAATTTGTGTTCATAAATTATGGATCTGCTGTGCTACGCTTTGTAGATAATGCATTATTCACGCCTTACCGTTATCCGTGTTTGTGCGCCCGGGGTTGGAGAATGCCTCTGGTTTTATAGATTTAGAAACCGGTTTTGTTTCCAAGATCCGTATACCGCGGATTCGTGCTCAGATCTTGCTATCTTCGTCCGTCCTACACGTGGGGTGAACTCATAAATGAGTTGCGGAAAACGAGAATGCCTCTAGGGTAGTTATAACTAACCTACAAATGCGGAATCGAGATTCTGACACATTTAACATGTGTCCAAATCTATTGCTAGGCTGTGTCCAAACTAAATTGAGCTGAGTTAATAATGCCTTCACGTATGTTGCCCTTGATCCACTCGAATTGAGCTGGAATTGGGCGGCATCATCCCCCAGCCCACTTGAGTTGAGCTGAAATTGGGCAACGCTATACACGGAGTTGGCGATGGAAGCCTACTACTTGTAGTCTTATTGGGCTATACATGGTTCGTAATTTTATCCGTTTCAACGCATATAACCTGAACAAACAAAACATATTTGCATACCGTATTTGAACTTCTGCCTGGTGACTATGATTAGTGACTTCTCAAGTGCATAGAACCAAAATCCAAGTCAACGCCCTTGACATAAGTTTCGAAATATTGGAAATCATGGGAAAAATTGTATTTTGTCTACTTAATTCTTCTGAAACTAACTCATCACACATGGTGCATAATTATTACCGTGTTCTGCTGTACCTAAGCGCTAGGAATTATGGTTATCCTAACGCCGCATAAACTAGAAGGGCGCATGGTTAGATTACAGTGAGTCATGACCTTGAGTCCATAAAGAACGGACTTGGTTGAAAGCTCCTTGTCTTGAGACCGCATGACGATAGATTTGTCCGAGGGCCCTAGAATCCACCAGCAGAAGGGAAAAGAAGGGAAGGGAAGGGAAGGAAGGACCTCCGAGAATGAAGGGAACTAACTGGAAAATTCGTTGAAAAGAATGTGCCTTTTGGGGTGGCTACGAGGAGGCCCCGTGTAGGCGAGAATTAGTTACAACTAAAGCATAAGGGAGAAATCTATTATGATCCTAGGAAATGTGGAGAAGAGAACGGATTACGGTTATTTCACATGAATCAAATGTGCGAATCGTAAGATTCAGGGCCAATAAATATGTGACCGGTCTCTCTCTGGGGCCATCGGAGGCTGAATTTGGGTAAAGGATAGCCTACGCATCTTCTGAATCTCTGACTCACCTGAGTTGGTCCAACACATCACTTGCACCTGGTTCTATTCCCTTTCTAGCCGTCTCGACGCAGATCTTATTGGTTTCTCCACCTGGGTCCGAAAACCTTGACATCGGTTCTTGGCTAGATCGTATGCATTCATTAGCAAACCAATGAATTTGTGTTCATAAATTATGGATCTGCTGTGCTACGCTTTGTAGATAATGCATTATTCACGCCAGTTATCCGTGTTTGTGCGTCCAGGGGTTGGAGAATGCCTCTGGTTTTATAGATTTAGAAACCGGTTTTGTTTCCAAGATCCGTATACGCGGATTCGTGCTCAGATCTTGCTATCTTGGCGTCCGTCCTACACGTGGGGTGAACTCATAAATGAGTTGCGGAAAACGAGAATGCCTCTAGGGGTAGTTATAACTAACCTACAAATGCGGAATCGAGATTCTGACACATTTAACATGTGTCCAAATCTATTGCTAGGCTGTGTCCAAACTAAATTGAGCTGAGTTAATAATGCCTTCACGTATGTTGCCCTTGATCCACTCGAATTGAGCTGGAATTGGGCGGCATCATCCCCCAGCCCACTTGAGTTGAGCTGAAATTGGGCAACGCTATACACGGAGTTGAGCGATGGAAGCCTACTACTTGTAGTCTTATTGGGCTATACATCGTTCGTAATTTTATCCGCTTCAACGATATAACCTGAACAAACAAAACATATTTGCATACCGTATTTGAACTTCTGCCTGGGTGACTATGATTAGTGACTTCTCAAGTGCATAGAACCAAAATCCAAGTCAACGCCCTTGACATAAGTTTCGAAATATTGGAAATCATGGGAAAAATTGTATTTTGTCTACTTAATTCTTCTGAAACTAACTCATCACACATGGTGCATAATTATTACCGTGTTCTGCTGTACCTAAACGCTAGGAATTATGGTTATCCTAGCGCCGATAAACTAGAAGGGCGCATGGTTAGATTACAGTGAGTCATGACCTTGAGTCCGCAAAGAACGTGACTTGGTTGAAAGCTCCTTGTCTTGAGACCGCATGACGATAGATTTGTCCGAGGGCCCTAGAATCCACCAGCAGAAGGGAAAAGAAGGGAAGGGAAGGGAAGGAAGGACCTCCGAGAATGAAGGGAACTAACTGGAAAATTCGTTGAAAAGAATGTGCCTTTTGGGGGTGGCTACGAGGGAGGCCCTGCGTGTAGGCGAGAATTAGTTACAACTAAAGCATAAGGGAGAAATCTATTATGATCCTAGGAAATGTGGAGAAGAGAACGGATTACGGTTATTTCACATGAATCAAATGTGCGAATCGTAAGATTCAGGGCCAATAAATATGTGACCGGGTCTCTCTGGGGCCATCGGAGGCTGAATTTGGGTAAAGGATAGCCTACGCATCTTCTGAATCTCTGACTCACCTGAGTTGGTCCAACACATCACTTGCACCTGGTTCTATTCCCTTTCTAGCCGTCTCGACGCAGATCTTATTGGTTTCTCCACCGGGTCCGAAAACCTTGACATCGGTTCTTGGGCTAGATCGTATGCATTCATTAGCAAACCAATGAATTTGTGTTCATAAATTATGGATCTGCTGTGCTACGCTTTGTAGATAATGCATTATTCACGCCTTACCAGTTATCCGTGTTTGTGCGCCCAGGGGTTGGAGAATGCCTCTGGTTTTATAGATTTAGAAACCGGTTTTGTTTCCAAGATCCGTATACCGCGGATTCGTGCTCAGATCTTGCTATCTTCGGCGTCCGTCCTACACGTGGGGTGAACTCATAAATGAGTTGCGGAAAACGAGAATGCCTCTAGGGTAGTTATAACTAACCTACAAATGCGGAATCGAGATTCTGACACATTTAACATGTGTCCAAATCTATTGCTAGGCTGTGTCCAAACTAAATTGAGCTGAGTTAATAATGCCTTCACGTATGTTGCGCCCTTGATCCACTCGAATTGAGCTGGAATTGGCGGCATCATCCCCCAGCCCACTTGAGTTGAGCTGAAATTGGGCAACGCTATACACGGAGTTGGCGATGGAAGCCTACTACTTGTAGTCTTATTGGGCTATACATCGCTCGTAATTTTATCCGCTTCAACGCATATAACCTGAACAAACAAAACATATTTGCATACCGTATTTGAACTTCTGCCTGGGTGACTATGATTAGTGACTTCTCAAGTGCATAGAACCAAAATCCAAGTCAACGCCCTTGACATAAGTTTCGAAATATTGGAAATCATGGGAAAAATTGTATTTTGTCTACTTAATTCTTCTGAAACTAACTCATCACACATGGTGCATAATTATTACCGTGTTCTGCTGTACCTAAACGCTAGGAATTATGGTTATCCTAACGCCGCATAAACTAGAAGGACGCATGGTTAGATTACAGTGAGTCATGACCTTGAGTCCGCAAAGAAGCGTGACTTGGTTGAAAGCTCCTTGTCTTGAGACCGCATGACGATAGATTTGTCCCGAGGGCCCTAGAATCCACCAGCAGAAGGGAAAAGAAGGGAAGGGAAGGGAAGGAAGGACCTCCGAGAATGAAGGGAACTAACTGGAAAATTCGTTGAAAAGAATGTGCCTTTTGGGGTGGCTACGAGGGAGGCCCTGCGTGTAGGCGAGAATTAGTTACAACTAAAGCATAAGGGAGAAATCTATTATGATCCTAGGAAATGTGGAGAAGAGAACGGATTACGGTTATTTCACATGAATCAAATGTGCGAATCGTAAGATTCAGGGCCAATAAATATGTGACCGGTCTCTCGGTGGGGCCATCGGAGGCTGAATTTGGGTAAAGGATAGCCTACGCATCTTCTGAATCTCGACTCACCTGAGTTGGTCCAACACATCACTTGCACCTGGTTCTATTCCCTTTCTAGCCGCCTCGACGCAGATCTTATTGGTTTCTCCACCTGGGTCCGAAAACCTTGACATCGGTTCTTGGGCTAGATCGTATGCATTCATTAGCAAACCAATGAATTTGTGTTCATAAATTATGGATCTGCTGTGCTACGCTTTGTAGATAATGCATTATTCACGCCTTTACCAGTTATCCGTGTTTGCGCCCAGGGGTTGGAGAATGCCTCTGGTTTTATAGATTTAGAAACCGGTTTTGTTTCCAAGATCCGTATACGCGGATTCGTGCTCAGATCTTGCTATCTTCGGCGTCCGTCCTACACGTGGGGTGAACTCATAAATGAGTTGCGGAAAACGAGAATGCCTCTAGGGGTAGTTATAACTAACCTACAAATGCGGAATCGAGATTGACACATTTAACATGTGTCCAAATCTATTGCTAGGCTGTGTCCAAACTAAATTGAGCTGAGTTAATAATGCCTTCACGTATGTTGCGCCCTTGATCCACTCGAATTGAGCTGGAATTGGGCGCATCATCCCCAGCCCACTTGAGTTGAGCTGAAATTGGGCAACGCTATACACGGAGTTGAGCGATGGAAGCCTACTACTTGTAGTCTTATTGGGCTATACATCGCTCGTAATTTTATCCGTTTCAACGATATAACCTGAACAAACAAAACATATTTGCATACCGTATTTGAACTTCTGCCTGGGTGACTATGATTAGTGACTTCTCAAGTGCATAGAACCAAAATCCAAGTCAACGCCCTTGACATAAGTTTCGAAATATTGGAAATCATGGGAAAAATTGTATTTTGTCTACTTAATTCTTCTGAAACTAACTCATCACACATGGTGCATAATTATTACCGTGTTCTGCTGTACCTAAACGCTAGGAATTATGGTTATCCTAACGCCGCATAAACTAGAAGGACGCATGGTTAGATTACAGTGAGTCATGACCTTGAGTCCAAAAGAACGTGACTTGGTTGAAAGCTCCTTGTCTTGAGACCGCATGACGATAGATTTGTCCGCAGGGCCCTAGAATCCACCAGCAGAAGGGAAAAGAAGGGAAGGGAAGGGAAGGAAGGACCTCCGAGAATGAAGGGAACTAACTGGAAAATTCGTTGAAAAGAATGTGCCTTTTGGGGGTGGCTACGAGGAGGCCCCTGCGTGTAGGCCGAGAATTAGTTACAACTAAAGCATAAGGGAGAAATCTATTATGATCCTAGGAAATGTGGAGAAGAGAACGGATTACGGTTATTTCACATGAATCAAATGTGCGAATCGTAAGATTCAGGGCCAATAAATATGTGACCGGTCTCTCTGGGGCCATCGGAGGCTGAATTTGGGTAAAGGATAGCCTACGCATCTTCTGAATCTCGACTCACCTGAGTTGGTCCAACACATCACTTGCACCTGGTTCTATTCCCTTTCTAGCCGCCTCGACGCAGATCTTATTGGTTTCTCCACCTGGGTCCGAAAACCTTGACATCGGTTCTTGGGCTAGATCGTATGCATTCATTAGCAAACCAATGAATTTGTGTTCATAAATTATGGATCTGCTGTGCTACGCTTTGTAGATAATGCATTATTCACGCCTTACCAGTTATCCGTGTTTGTGCCCAGGGGTTGGAGAATGCCTCTGGTTTTATAGATTTAGAAACCGGTTTTGTTTCCAAGATCCGTATACCGCGGATTCGTGCTCAGATCTTGCTATCTTCGGCGTCCGTCCTACACGTGGGGTGAACTCATAAATGAGTTGCGGAAAACGAGAATGCCTCTAGGGTAGTTATAACTAACCTACAAATGCGGAATCGAGATTCTGACACATTTAACATGTGTCCAAATCTATTGCTAGGCTGTGTCCAAACTAAATTGAGCTGAGTTAATAATGCCTTCACGTATGTTGCGCCCTTGATCCACTCGAATTGAGCTGGAATTGGCGGCATCCCCCAGCCCACTTGAGTTGAGCTGAAATTGGGCAACGCTATACACGGAGTTGAGCGATGGAAGCCTACTACTTGTAGTCTTATTGGGCTATACATCGCTCGTAATTTTATCCGCTTCAACATATAACCTGAACAAACAAAACATATTTGCATACCGTATTTGAACTTCTGCCTGGGTGACTATGATTAGTGACTTCTCAAGTGCATAGAACCAAAATCCAAGTCAACGCCCTTGACATAAGTTTCGAAATATTGGAAATCATGGGAAAAATTGTATTTTGTCTACTTAATTCTTCTGAAACTAACTCATCACACATGGTGCATAATTATTACCGTGTTCTGCTGTACCTAAACGCTAGGAATTATGGTTATCCTAACGCCGCATAAACTAGAAGGACGCATGGTTAGATTACAGTGAGTCATGACCTTGAGTCCATAAAGAACGTGACTTGGTTGAAAGCTCCTTGTCTTGAGACCGCATGACGTATAGATTTGTCCGGGGCCCTAGAATCCACCAGCAGAAGGGAAAAGAAGGGAAGGGAAGGGAAGGAAGGACCTCCGAGAATGAAGGGAACTAACTGGAAAATTCGTTGAAAAGAATGTGCCTTTTGGGGTGGCTACGAGGAGGCCCCGTGTAGGCCGAGAATTAGTTACAACTAAAGCATAAGGGGAGAAATCTATTATGATCCTAGGAAATGTGGAGAAGAGAACGGATTACGGTTATTTCACATGAATCAAATGTGCGAATCGTAAGATTCAGGGCCAATAAATATGTGACCGGTCTCTCTCGGTGGGGCCATCGGAGGCTGAATTTGGGTAAAGGATAGCCTACGCATCTTCTGAATCTCGACTCACCTGAGTTGGTCCAACACATCACTTGCACCTGGTTCTATTCCCTTTCTAGCCGTCTCGACGCAGATCTTATTGGTTTCTCCACCTGGGTCCGAAAACCTTGACATCGGTTCTTGGGCTAGATCGTATGCATTCATTAGCAAACCAATGAATTTGTGTTCATAAATTATGGATCTGCTGTGCTACGCTTTGTAGATAATGCATTATTCACGCCTTACCGTTATCCGTGTTTGTGCGCCCGGGGTTGGAGAATGCCTCTGGTTTTATAGATTTAGAAACGGTTTTGTTTCCAAGATCCGTATACCGCGGATTCGTGCTCAGATCTTGCTATCTTCGGTCCGTCCTACACGTGGGGTGAACTCATAAATGAGTTGCGGAAAACGAGAATGCCTCTAGGGTAGTTATAACTAACCTACAAATGCGGAATCGAGATTCTGACACATTTAACATGTGTCCAAATCTATTGCTAGGCTGTGTCCAAACTAAATTGAGCTGAGTTAATAATGCCTTCACGTATGTTGCCCTTGATCCACTCGAATTGAGCTGGAATTGGCGCATCATCCCCAGCCCACTTGAGTTGAGCTGAAATTGGGCAACGCTATACACGGAGTTGGCGATGGAAGCCTACTACTTGTAGTCTTATTGGGCTATACATCGTTCGTAATTTTATCCGCTTCAACGCATATAACCTGAACAAACAAAACATATTTGCATACCGTATTTGAACTTCTGCCTGGGTGACTATGATTAGTGACTTCTCAAGTGCATAGAACCAAAATCCAAGTCAACGCCCTTGACATAAGTTTCGAAATATTGGAAATCATGGGAAAAATTGTATTTTGTCTACTTAATTCTTCTGAAACTAACTCATCACACATGGTGCATAATTATTACCGTGTTCTGCTGTACCTAAACGCTAGGAATTATGGTTATCCTAACGCCGCATAAACTAGAAGGGCGATGGTTAGATTACAGTGAGTCATGACCTTGAGTCCAAAGAAGACTTGGTTGAAAGCTCCTTGTCTTGAACGGACTTGGGCCCTAGAATGGAAAAGAATTCGTTGAAAAGAATGTGCCTTTTGGGGGTGGCTACGAGGAGGCCCTGCGTGTAGGCGAGAATTAGTTACAACTAAAGCATAAGGGGAGAAATCTATTATGATCCTAGGAAATGTGGAGAAGAGAACGGATTACGGTTATTTCACATGAATCAAATGTGCGAATCGTAAGATTCAGGGCCAATAAATATGTGACAGTGGGGCCATCGGAGGCTGAATTTGGGTAAAGGATAGCCTACGCATCTTCTGAATCTCTGACTCACCTGAGTTGGTCCAACACATCACTTGCACCTGGTTCTATTCCCTCTCTAGATCTTATTGGTTTCTCCACCTGGGTCCGAAAACCTTGACATCGGTTCTTGGGCTAGATCGTATGCATTCATTAGCAAACCAATGAATTTGTGTTCATAAATTATGGATCTGCTGTGCTACGCTTTGTAGATAATGCATTATTCACGCCTTACCAGTTATCCGTGTTTGTGCGTCCAGGGTTGGAGAATGCCTCTGGTTTTATAGATTTAGAAACCGGTTTTGTTTCCAAGATCCGTATACCGCGGATTCGTGCTCAGATCTTGCTATCTTCGGCGTCCGTCCTACATGGGGGTGAACTCATAAATGAGTTGCGGAAAACGAGAATGCCTCTAGGGTAGTTATAACTAACCTACAAATGCGGAATCGAGATTCTGACACATTTAACATGTGTCCAAATCTATTGCTAGGCTGTGTCCAAACTAAATTGAGCTGAGTTAATAATGCCTTCACGTATGTTGCGCCCTTGATCCACTCGAATTGAGCTGGAATTGGGCGGCATCATCCCCCAGCCCACTTGAGTTGAGCTGAAATTGGGCAACGCTATACACGGAGTTGGCGATGGAAGCCTACTACTTGTAGTCTTATTGGGCTATACATCGTTCGTAATTTTATCCGTTTCAACGCATATAACCTGAACAAACAAAACATATTTGCATACCGTATTTGAACTTCTGCCTGGGTGACTATGATTAGTGACTTCTCAAGTGCATAGAACCAAAATCCAAGTCAACGCCCTTGACATAAGTTTCGAAATATTGGAAATCATGGGAAAAATTGTATTTTGTCTACTTAATTCTTCTGAAACTAACTCATCACACATGGTGCATAATTATTACCGTGTTCTGCTGTACCTAAACGCTAGGAATTATGGTTATCCTAACGCCGCATAAACTAGAAGGACGATGGTTAGATTACAGTGAGTCATGACCTTGAGTCCGAAAGAACGTGACTTGGTTGAAAGCTCCTTGTCTTGAGACCGCATGACGATAGATTTGTCCCAGGGCCCTAGAATCCACCAGCAGAAGGGAAAAGAAGGGAAGGGAAGGGAAGGAAGGACCTCCGAGAATGAAGGGAACTAACTGGAAAATTCGTTGAAAAGAATGTGCCTTTTGGGGGTGGCTACGAGGAGGCCCCCGTGTAGGCCGAGAATTAGTTACAACTAAAGCATAAGGGGAGAAATCTATTATGATCCTAGGAAATGTGGAGAAGAGAACGGATTACGGTTATTTCACATGAATCAAATGTGCGAATCGTAAGATTCAGGGCCAATAAATATGTGACCGGTCTCTCGGTGGGGCCATCGGAGGCTGAATTTGGGTAAAGGATAGCCTACGCATCTTCTGAATCTCGACTCACCTGAGTTGGTCCAACACATCACTTGCACCTGGTTCTATTCCCTTTCTAGCCGCCTCGACGCAGATCTTATTGGTTTCTCCACCTGGGTCCGAAAACCTTGACATCGGTTCTTGGGCTAGATCGTATGCATTCATTAGCAAACCAATGAATTTGTGTTCATAAATTATGGATCTGCTGTGCTACGCTTTGTAGATAATGCATTATTCACGCCTTACCAGTTATCCGTGTTTGTGCGCCCAGGGGTTGGAGAATGCCTCTGGTTTTATAGATTTAGAAACCGGTTTTGTTTCCAAGATCCGATACCGCGGATTCGTGCTCAGATCTTGCTATCTTCGGTCCGCCCTACATGGGGTGAACTCATAAATGAGTTGCGGAAAACGAGAATGCCTCTAGGGTAGTTATAACTAACCTACAAATGCGGAATCGAGATTGACACATTTAACATGTGTCCAAATCTATTGCTAGGCTGTGTCCAAACTAAATTGAGCTGAGTTAATAATGCCTTCACGTATGTTGCGCCCTTGATCCACTCGAATTGAGCTGGAATTGGGCGGCATCATCCCCCAGCCCACTTGAGTTGAGCTGAAATTGGGCAACGCTATACACCGGAGTTGAGCGATGGAAGCCTACTACTTGTAGTCTTATTGGGCTATACATCGCTCGTAATTTTATCCGCTTCAACGCATATAACCTGAACAAACAAAACATATTTGCATACCGTATTTGAACTTCTGCCTGGGTGACTATGATTAGTGACTTCTCAAGTGCATAGAACCAAAATCCAAGTCAACGCCCTTGACATAAGTTTCGAAATATTGGAAATCATGGGAAAAATTGTATTTTGTCTACTTAATTCTTCTGAAACTAACTCATCACACATGGTGCATAATTATTACCGTGTTCTGCTGTACCTAAACGCTAGGAATTATGGTTATCCTAACGCCGCATAAACTAGAAGGACGCATGGTTAGATTACAGTGAGTCATGACCTTGAGTCCGCAAAGAACGTGACTTGGTTGAAAGCTCCTTGTCTTGAGACCGCATGACGATAGATTTGTCCGCAGGGCCCTAGAATCCACCAGCAGAAGGGAAAAGAAGGGAAGGGAAGGGAAGGAAGGACCTCCGAGAATGAAGGGAACTAACTGGAAAATTCGTTGAAAAGAATGTGCCTTTTGGGGGTGGCTACGAGGAGGCCCCGCGTGTAGGCCGAGAATTAGTTACAACTAAAGCATAAGGGGAGAAATCTATTATGATCCTAGGAAATGTGGAGAAGAGAACGGATTACGGTTATTTCACATGAATCAAATGTGCGAATCGTAAGATTCAGGGCCAATAAATATGTGACCGGTCTCTCTGGGGCCATCGGAGGCTGAATTTGGGTAAAGGATAGCCTACGCATCTTCTGAATCTCTGACTCACCTGAGTTGGTCCAACACATCACTTGCACCTGGTTCTATTCCCTTTCTAGCCGCCTCGACGCAGATCTTATTGGTTTCTCCACTGGGTCCGAAAACCTTGACATCGGTTCTTGGGCTAGATCGTATGCATTCATTAGCAAACCAATGAATTTGTGTTCATAAATTATGGATCTGCTGTGCTACGCTTTGTAGATAATGCATTATTCACGCCTTACCAGTTATCCGTGTTTGTGCCCAGGGGTTGGAGAATGCCTCTGGTTTTATAGATTTAGAAACCGGTTTTGTTTCCAAGATCCGTATACATGGATTCGTGCTCAGATCTTGCTATCTTCGGCGTCCGTCCCTACGTGGGGTGAACTCATAAATGAGTTGCGGAAAACGAGAATGCCTCTAGGGTAGTTATAACTAACCTACAAATGCGGAATCGAGATTCTGACACATTTAACATGTGTCCAAATCTATTGCTAGGCTGTGTCCAAACTAAATTGAGCTGAGTTAATAATGCCTTCACGTATGTTGCGCCCTTGATCCACTCGAATTGAGCTGGAATTGGGCGGCATCATCCCAGCCCACTTGAGTTGAGCTGAAATTGGGCAACGCTATACACGGAGTTGAGCGATGGAAGCCTACTACTTGTAGTCTTATTGGGCTATACATCGCTCGTAATTTTATCCGCTTCAACGATATAACCTGAACAAACAAAACATATTTGCATACCGTATTTGAACTTCTGCCTGGGTGACTATGATTAGTGACTTCTCAAGTGCATAGAACCAAAATCCAAGTCAACGCCCTTGACATAAGTTTCGAAATATTGGAAATCATGGGAAAAATTGTATTTTGTCTACTTAATTCTTCTGAAACTAACTCATCACACATGGTGCATAATTATTACCGTGTTCTGCTGTACCTAAACGCTAGGAATTATGGTTATCCTAACGCCGCATAAACTAGAAGGGCGCATGGTTAGATTACAGTGAGTCATGACCTTGAGTCCGAAAGAACGTGACTTGGTTGAAAGCTCCTTGTCTTGAGACCGCATGACGATAGATTTGTCCGCAGGGCCCTAGAATCCACCAGCAGAAGGGAAAAGAAGGGAAGGGAAGGGAAGGAAGGACCTCCGAGAATGAAGGGAACTAACTGGAAAATTCGTTGAAAAGAATGTGCCTTTTGGGGTGGCTACGAGGAGGCCCCCGTGTAGGCCGAGAATTAGTTACAACTAAAGCATAAGGGGAGAAATCTATTATGATCCTAGGAAATGTGGAGAAGAGAACGGATTACGGTTATTTCACATGAATCAAATGTGCGAATCGTAAGATTCAGGGCCAATAAATATGTGACCGGTCTCTCTCTCTGGGGCCATCGGAGGCTGAATTTGGGTAAAGGATAGCCTACGCATCTTCTGAATCTCTGACTCACCTGAGTTGGTCCAACACATCACTTGCACCTGGTTCTATTCCCTTTCTAGCCGTCTCGACGCAGATCTTATTGGTTTCTCCACCTGGGTCCGAAAACCTTGACATCGGTTCTTGGGCTAGATCGTATGCATTCATTAGCAAACCAATGAATTTGTGTTCATAAATTATGGATCTGCTGTGCTACGCTTTGTAGATAATGCATTATTCACGCCTTACCAGTTATCCGTGTTTGTGCGCCCAGGGGTTGGAGAATGCCTCTGGTTTTATAGATTTAGAAACCGGTTTTGTTTCCAAGATCCGTATATCGCGGATTCGTGCTCAGATCTTGCTATCTTCGGCGTCCGTCCTACACGGGGTGAACTCATAAATGAGTTGGAAAACGAGAATGCCTCTAGGGTAGTTATAACTAACCTACAAATGCGGAATCGAGATTCTGACACATTTAACATGTGTCCAAATCTATTGCTAGGCTGTGTCCAAACTAAATTGAGCTGAGTTAATAATGCCTTCACGTATGTTGCGCCCTTGATCCACTCGAATTGAGCTGGAATTGGGCATCATCCCCCAGCCCACTTGAGTTGAGCTGAAATTGGGCAACGCTATACACGGAGTTGAGCGATGGAAGCCTACTACTTGTAGTCTTATTGGGCTATACATCGCTCGTAATTTTATCCGCTTCAACGCATATAACCTGAACAAACAAAACATATTTGCATACCGTATTTGAACTTCTGCCTGGGTGACTATGATTAGTGACTTCTCAAGTGCATAGAACCAAAATCCAAGTCAACGCCCTTGACATAAGTTTCGAAATATTGGAAATCATGGGAAAAATTGTATTTTGTCTACTTAATTCTTCTGAAACTAACTCATCACACATGGTGCATAATTATTACCGTGTTCTGCTGTACCTAAACGCTAGGAATTATGGTTATCCTAACGCCGCATAAACTAGAAGGACGCATGGTTAGATTACAGTGAGTCATGACCTTGAGTCCGCAAAGAACGTGACTTGGTTGAAAGCTCCTTGTCTTGAGACCGCATGACGATAGATTTGTCCGCAGGGCCCTAGAATCCACCAGCAGAAGGGAAAAGAAGGGAAGGGAAGGGAAGGAAGGACCTCCGAGAATGAAGGGAACTAACTGGAAAATTCGTTGAAAAGAATGTGCCTTTTGGGGTGGCTACGAGGAGGCCCTGCGTGTAGGCCGAGAATTAGTTACAACTAAAGCATAAGGGGAGAAATCTATTATGATCCTAGGAAATGTGGAGAAGAGAACGGATTACGGTTATTTCACATGAATCAAATGTGCGAATCGTAAGATTCAGGGCCAATAAATATGTGACCGGTCTCTCTGGGGCCATCGGAGGCTGAATTTGGGTAAAGGATAGCCTACGCATCTTCTGAATCTCTGACTCACCTGAGTTGGTCCAACACATCACTTGCACCTGGTTCTATTCCCTTTCTAGCCGCCTCGACGCAGATCTTATTGGTTTCTCCACCTGGGTCGAAAACCTTGACATCGGTTCTTGGGCTAGATCGTATGCATTCATTAGCAAACCAATGAATTTGTGTTCATAAATTATGGATCTGCTGTGCTACGCTTTGTAGATAATGCATTATTCACGCCTTACCAGTTATCCGTGTTTGTGCGCCCAGGGGTTGGAGAATGCCTCTGGTTTTATAGATTTAGAAACCGGTTTTGTTTCCAAGATCCGTATACCGCGGATTCGTGCTCAGATCTTGCTATCTTCGGCGTCCGTCCTACACGTGGGGTGAACTCATAAATGAGTTGCGGAAAACGAGAATGCCTCTAGGGTAGTTATAACTAACCTACAAATGCGGAATCGAGATTCTGACACATTTAACATGTGTCCAAATCTATTGCTAGGCTGTGTCCAAACTAAATTGAGCTGAGTTAATAATGCCTTCACGTATGTTGCGCCCTTGATCCACTCGAATTGAGCTGGAATTGGGGCATCATCCCCCAGCCCACTTGAGTTGAGCTGAAATTGGGCAACGCTATACACGGAGTTGAGCGATGGAAGCCTACTACTTGTAGTCTTATTGGGCTATACATCGCTCGTAATTTTATCCGCTTCAACGCATATAACCTGAACAAACAAAACATATTTGCATACCGTATTTGAACTTCTGCCTGGGTGACTATGATTAGTGACTTCTCAAGTGCATAGAACCAAAATCCAAGTCAACGCCCTTGACATAAGTTTCGAAATATTGGAAATCATGGGAAAAATTGTATTTTGTCTACTTAATTCTTCTGAAACTAACTCATCACACATGGTGCATAATTATTACCGTGTTCTGCTGTACCTAAACGCTAGGAATTATGGTTATCCTAACGCCGATAAACTAGAAGGACGATGGTTAGATTACAGTGAGTCATGACCTTGAGTCCGCAAAGAACGGACTTGGTTGAAAGCTCCTTGTCTTGAGACCGCATGACGATAGATTTGTCCGCAGGGCCCTAGAATCCACCAGCAGAAGGGAAAAGAAGGGAAGGGAAGGGAAGGAAGGACCTCCGAGAATGAAGGGAACTAACTGGAAAATTCGTTGAAAAGAATGTGCCTTTTGGGGTGGCTACGAGGAGGCCCTGCGTGTAGGCCGAGAATTAGTTACAACTAAAGCATAAGGGAGAAATCTATTATGATCCTAGGAAATGTGGAGAAGAGAACGGATTACGGTTATTTCACATGAATCAAATGTGCGAATCGTAAGATTCAGGGCCAATAAATATGTGACCGGTCTCTCTCTGGGGCCATCGGAGGCTGAATTTGGGTAAAGGATAGCCTACGCATCTTCTGAATCTCTGACTCACCTGAGTTGGTCCAACACATCACTTGCACCTGGTTCTATTCCCTTTCTAGCCGCCTCGACGCAGATCTTATTGGTTTCTCCACCTGGGTCCGAAAACCTTGACATCGGTTCTGGGCTAGATCGTATGCATTCATTAGCAAACCAATGAATTTGTGTTCATAAATTATGGATCTGCTGTGCTACGCTTTGTAGATAATGCATTATTCACGCCTTACCAGTTATCCGTGTTTGTGCCCGGGGTTGGAGAATGCCTCTGGTTTTATAGATTTAGAAACCGGTTTTGTTTCCAAGATCCGTATACCGCGGATTCGTGCTCAGATCTTGCTATCTTCGGCGTCCGTCCTACACGTGGGGTGAACTCATAAATGAGTTGCGGAAAACGAGAATGCCTCTAGGGTAGTTATAACTAACCTACAAATGCGGAATCGAGATTCTGACACATTTAACATGTGTCCAAATCTATTGCTAGGCTGTGTCCAAACTAAATTGAGCTGAGTTAATAATGCCTTCACGTATGTTGCGCCTTGATCCACTCGAATTGAGCTGGCATCATCCCCCAGCCCACTTGAGTTGAGCTGAAATTGGGCAACGCTATACACGGAGTTGAGCGATGGAAGCCTACTACTTGTAGTCTTATTGGGCTATACATCGCTCGTAATTTTATCCGCTTCAACGCATATAACCTGAACAAACAAAACATATTTGCATACCGTATTTGAACTTCTGCCTGGGTGACTATGATTAGTGACTTCTCAAGTGCATAGAACCAAAATCCAAGTCAACGCCTTGACATAAGTTTCGAAATATTGGAAATCATGGGAAAAATTGTATTTTGTCTACTTAATTCTTCTGAAACTAACTCATCACACATGGTGCATAATTATTACCGTGTTCTGCTGTACCTAAACGCTAGGAATTATGGTTATCCTAACGCCGCATAAACTAGAAGGACGCATGGTTAGATTACAGTGAGTCATGACCTTGAGTCCGCAAAGAACGTGACTTGGTTGAAAGCTCCTTGTCTTGAGACCGCATGACGATAGATTTGTCCGAGGGCCCTAGAATCCACCAGCAGAAGGGAAAAGAAGGGAAGGGAAGGGAAGGAAGGACCTCCGAGAATGAAGGGAACTAACTGGAAAATTCGTTGAAAAGAATGTGCCTTTTGGGGGTGGCTACGAGGAGGCCCTGCGTGTAGGCCGAGAATTAGTTACAACTAAAGCATAAGGGAGAAATCTATTATGATCCTAGGAAATGTGGAGAAGAGAACGGATTACGGTTATTTCACATGAATCAAATGTGCGAATCGTAAGATTCAGGGCCAATAAATATGTGACCGGTCTCTCTCAGTGGGGCCATCGGAGGCTGAATTTGGGTAAAGGATAGCCTACGCATCTTCTGAATCTCTGACTCACCTGAGTTGGTCCAACACATCACTTGCACCTGGTTCTATTCCCTTTCTAGCCGCCTCGACGCAGATCTTATTGGTTTCTCCACCTGGGTCCGAAAACCTTGACATCGGTTCTTGGGCTAGATCGTATGCATTCATTAGCAAACCAATGAATTTGTGTTCATAAATTATGGATCTGCTGTGCTACGCTTTGTAGATAATGCATTATTCACGCCTTACCAGTTATCCGTGTTTGTGCCCAGGGGTTGGAGAATGCCTCTGGTTTTATAGATTTAGAAACCGGTTTTGTTTCCAAGATCCGTATACCATGGATTCGTGCTCAGATCTTGCTATCTTCGGCGTCCGTCCTACATGGGGTGAACTCATAAATGAGTTGCGGAAAACGAGAATGCCTCTAGGGTAGTTATAACTAACCTACAAATGCGGAATCGAGATTCTGACACATTTAACATGTGTCCAAATCTATTGCTAGGCTGTGTCCAAACTAAATTGAGCTGAGTTAATAATGCCTTCACGTATGTTGCGCCCTTGATCCACTCGAATTGAGCTGGAATTGGGCGCATCATCCCCCAGCCCACTTGAGTTGAGCTGAAATTGGGCAACGCTATACACGGAGTTGAGCGATGGAAGCCTACTACTTGTAGTCTTATTGGGCTATACATCGCTCGTAATTTTATCCGCTTCAACGATATAACCTGAACAAACAAAACATATTTGCATACCGTATTTGAACTTCTGCCTGGGTGACTATGATTAGTGACTTCTCAAGTGCATAGAACCAAAATCCAAGTCAACGCCCTTGACATAAGTTTCGAAATATTGGAAATCATGGGAAAAATTGTATTTTGTCTACTTAATTCTTCTGAAACTAACTCATCACACATGGTGCATAATTATTACCGTGTTCTGCTGTACCTAAACGCTAGGAATTATGGTTATCCTAACGCCGCATAAACTAGAAGGACGCATGGTTAGATTACAGTGAGTCATGACCTTGAGTCCCAAAGAACGGACTTGGTTGAAAGCTCCTTGTCTTGAGACCGCATGACGATAGATTTGTCCGCAGGGCCCTAGAATCCACCAGCAGAAGGGAAAAGAAGGGAAGGGAAGGGAAGGAAGGACCTCCGAGAATGAAGGGAACTAACTGGAAAATTCGTTGAAAAGAATGTGCCTTTTGGGGGTGGCTACGAGGAGGCCCCGTGTAGGCCGAGAATTAGTTACAACTAAAGCATAAGGGAGAAATCTATTATGATCCTAGGAAATGTGGAGAAGAGAACGGATTACGGTTATTTCACATGAATCAAATGTGCGAATCGTAAGATTCAGGGCCAATAAATATGTGACCGGTCTCTCTCAGTGGGGCCATCGGAGGCTGAATTTGGGTAAAGGATAGCCTACGCATCTTCTGAATCTCTGACTCACCTGAGTTGGTCCAACACATCACTTGCACCTGGTTCTATTCCCTTTCTAGCCGCCTCGACGCAGATCTTATTGGTTTCTCCACCTGGGTCCGAAAACCTTGACATCGGTTCTGGGCTAGATCGTATGCATTCATTAGCAAACCAATGAATTTGTGTTCATAAATTATGGATCTGCTGTGCTACGCTTTGTAGATAATGCATTATTCACGCCTTACCAGTTATCCGTGTTTGTGCGCCAGGGGTTGGAGAATGCCTCTGGTTTTATAGATTTAGAAACCGGTTTTGTTTCCAAGATCCGTATACATGGATTCGTGCTCAGATCTTGCTATCTTCGGCGTCCGTCCTACACGTGGGGTGAACTCATAAATGAGTTGCGGAAAACGAGAATGCCTCTAGGGTAGTTATAACTAACCTACAAATGCGGAATCGAGATTCTGACACATTTAACATGTGTCCAAATCTATTGCTAGGCTGTGTCCAAACTAAATTGAGCTGAGTTAATAATGCCTTCACGTATGTTGCGCCCTTGATCCACTCGAATTGAGCTGGAATTGGGCGGCATCATCCCCCAGCCCACTTGAGTTGAGCTGAAATTGGGCAACGCTATACACGGAGTTGAGCGATGGAAGCCTACTACTTGTAGTCTTATTGGGCTATACATCGTTCGTAATTTTATCCGCTTCAACGCATATAACCTGAACAAACAAAACATATTTGCATACCGTATTTGAACTTCTGCCTGGGTGACTATGATTAGTGACTTCTCAAGTGCATAGAACCAAAATCCAAGTCAACGCCCTTGACATAAGTTTCGAAATATTGGAAATCATGGGAAAAATTGTATTTTGTCTACTTAATTCTTCTGAAACTAACTCATCACACATGGTGCATAATTATTACCGTGTTCTGCTGTACCTAAACGCTAGGAATTATGGTTATCCTAACGCCGATAAACTAGAAGGACGATGGTTAGATTACAGTGAGTCATGACCTTGAGTCCGAAAGAACGTGACTTGGTTGAAAGCTCCTTGTCTTGAGACCGCATGACGATAGATTTGTCCGCAGGGCCCTAGAATCCACCAGCAGAAGGGAAAAGAAGGGAAGGGAAGGGAAGGAAGGACCTCCGAGAATGAAGGGAACTAACTGGAAAATTCGTTGAAAAGAATGTGCCTTTTGGGGTGGCTACGAGGAGGCCCCGTGTAGGCCGAGAATTAGTTACAACTAAAGCATAAGGGAGAAATCTATTATGATCCTAGGAAATGTGGAGAAGAGAACGGATTACGGTTATTTCACATGAATCAAATGTGCGAATCGTAAGATTCAGGGCCAATAAATATGTGACCGGTCTCTCTCAGTGGGGCCATCGGAGGCTGAATTTGGGTAAAGGATAGCCTACGCATCTTCTGAATCTCTGACTCACCTGAGTTGGTCCAACACATCACTTGCACCTGGTTCTATTCCCTTTCTAGCCGTCTCGACGCAGATCTTATTGGTTTCTCCACCTGGGTCCGAAAACCTTGACATCGGTTCTTGGGCTAGATCGTATGCATTCATTAGCAAACCAATGAATTTGTGTTCATAAATTATGGATCTGCTGTGCTACGCTTTGTAGATAATGCATTATTCACGCCTTACCAGTTATCCGTGTTTGTGCGCCCAGGGGTTGGAGAATGCCTCTGGTTTTATAGATTTAGAAACCGGTTTTGTTTCCAAGATCCGTATACCATGGATTCGTGCTCAGATCTTGCTATCTTCGGCCCGTCCTATGGGGTGAACTCATAAATGAGTTGCGGAAAACGAGAATGCCTCTAGGGTAGTTATAACTAACCTACAAATGCGGAATCGAGATTCTGACACATTTAACATGTGTCCAAATCTATTGCTAGGCTGTGTCCAAACTAAATTGAGCTGAGTTAATAATGCCTTCACGTATGTTGCCCTTGATCCACTCGAATTGAGCTGGAATTGGCGGCATCATCCCCCAGCCCACTTGAGTTGAGCTGAAATTGGGCAACGCTATACACGGAGTTGAGCGATGGAAGCCTACTACTTGTAGTCTTATTGGGCTATACATCGCTCGTAATTTTATCCGCTTCAACGCATATAACCTGAACAAACAAAACATATTTGCATACCGTATTTGAACTTCTGCCTGGGTGACTATGATTAGTGACTTCTCAAGTGCATAGAACCAAAATCCAAGTCAACGCCTTGACATAAGTTTCGAAATATTGGAAATCATGGGAAAAATTGTATTTTGTCTACTTAATTCTTCTGAAACTAACTCATCACACATGGTGCATAATTATTACCGTGTTCTGCTGTACCTAAACGCTAGGAATTATGGTTATCCTAACGCCGCATAAACTAGAAGGACGATGGTTAGATTACAGTGAGTCATGACCTTGAGTCCGCAAAGAACGGACTTGGTTGAAAGCTCCTTGTCTTGAGACCGCATGACGATAGATTTGTCCGCAGGGCCCTAGAATCCACCAGCAGAAGGGAAAAGAAGGGAAGGGAAGGGAAGGAAGGACCTCCGAGAATGAAGGGAACTAACTGGAAAATTCGTTGAAAAGAATGTGCCTTTTGGGGGTGGCTACGAGGAGGCCCTGCGTGTAGGCCGAGAATTAGTTACAACTAAAGCATAAGGGAGAAATCTATTATGATCCTAGGAAATGTGGAGAAGAGAACGGATTACGGTTATTTCACATGAATCAAATGTGCGAATCGTAAGATTCAGGGCCAATAAATATGTGACCGGTCTCTCTCTGGGGCCATCGGAGGCTGAATTTGGGTAAAGGATAGCCTACGCATCTTCTGAATCTCTGACTCACCTGAGTTGGTCCAACACATCACTTGCACCTGGTTCTATTCCCTTTCTAGCCGCCTCGACGCAGATCTTATTGGTTTCTCCACCTGGGTCCGAAAACCTTGACATCGGTTCTTGGGCTAGATCGTATGCATTCATTAGCAAACCAATGAATTTGTGTTCATAAATTATGGATCTGCTGTGCTACGCTTTGTAGATAATGCATTATTCACGCCTTACCAGTTATCCGTGTTTGTGCGCCCAGGGGTTGGAGAATGCCTCTGGTTTTATAGATTTAGAAACCGGTTTTGTTTCCAAGATCCGTATACAGCGGATTCGTGCTCAGATCTTGCTATCTTCGCGTCCGTCCTACACGTGGGGTGAACTCATAAATGAGTTGCGGAAAACGAGAATGCCTCTAGGGTAGTTATAACTAACCTACAAATGCGGGAATCGAGATTCTGACACATTTAACATGTGTCCAAATCTATTGCTAGGCTGTGTCCAAACTAAATTGAGCTGAGTTAATAATGCCTTCACGTATGTTGCCCTTGATCCACTCGAATTGAGCTGGAATTGGGGCATCATCCCCCAGCCCACTTGAGTTGAGCTGAAATTGGGCAACGCTATACACGGAGTTGAGCGATGGAAGCCTACTACTTGTAGTCTTATTGGGCTATACATCGCTCGTAATTTTATCCGCTTCAAGCATATAACCTGAACAAACAAAACATATTTGCATACCGTATTTGAACTTCTGCCTGGGTGACTATGATTAGTGACTTCTCAAGTGCATAGAACCAAAATCCAAGTCAACGCCCTTGACATAAGTTTCGAAATATTGGAAATCATGGGAAAAATTGTATTTTGTCTACTTAATTCTTCTGAAACTAACTCATCACACATGGTGCATAATTATTACCGTGTTCTGCTGTACCTAAACGCTAGGAATTATGGTTATCCTAACGCCGCATAAACTAGAAGGACGATGGTTAGATTACAGTGAGTCATGACCTTGAGTCCGCAAAGAACGTGACTTGGTTGAAAGCTCCTTGTCTTGAGACCGCATGACGATAGATTTGTCCGAGGGCCCTAGAATCCACCAGCAGAAGGGAAAAGAAGGGAAGGGAAGGGAAGGAAGGACCTCCGAGAATGAAGGGAACTAACTGGAAAATTCGTTGAAAAGAATGTGCCTTTTGGGGTGGCTACGAGGAGGCCCTGCGTGTAGGCCGAGAATTAGTTACAACTAAAGCATAAGGGAGAAATCTATTATGATCCTAGGAAATGTGGAGAAGAGAACGGATTACGGTTATTTCACATGAATCAAATGTGCGAATCGTAAGATTCAGGGCCAATAAATATGTGACCGGTCTCTCTCAGTGGGGCCATCGGAGGCTGAATTTGGGTAAAGGATAGCCTACGCATCTTCTGAATCTCTGACTCACCTGAGTTGGTCCAACACATCACTTGCACCTGGTTCTATTCCCTTTCTAGCCGTCTCGACGCAGATCTTATTGGTTTCTCCACCTGGGTCCGAAAACCTTGACATCGGTTCTTGGGCTAGATCGTATGCATTCATTAGCAAACCAATGAATTTGTGTTCATAAATTATGGATCTGCTGTGCTACGCTTTGTAGATAATGCATTATTCACGCCTTACCAGTTATCCGTGTTTGTGCGCCCAGGGGTTGGAGAATGCCTCTGGTTTTATAGATTTAGAAACCGGTTTTGTTTCCAAGATCCGTATACCGCGGATTCGTGCTCAGATCTTGCTATCTTCGGCGTCCGTCCTACATGGGGTGAACTCATAAATGAGTTGCGGAAAACGAGAATGCCTCTAGGGTAGTTATAACTAACCTACAAATGCGGAATCGAGATTCTGACACATTTAACATGTGTCCAAATCTATTGCTAGGCTGTGTCCAAACTAAATTGAGCTGAGTTAATAATGCCTTCACGTATGTTGCGCCCTTGATCCACTCGAATTGAGCTGGAATTGGGCGCATCATCCCCCAGCCCACTTGAGTTGAGCTGAAATTGGGCAACGCTATACACGGAGTTGAGCGATGGAAGCCTACTACTTGTAGTCTTATTGGGCTATACATCGCTCGTAATTTTATCCGCTTCAACGATATAACCTGAACAAACAAAACATATTTGCATACCGTATTTGAACTTCTGCCTGGGTGACTATGATTAGTGACTTCTCAAGTGCATAGAACCAAAATCCAAGTCAACGCCTTGACATAAGTTTCGAAATATTGGAAATCATGGGAAAAATTGTATTTTGTCTACTTAATTCTTCTGAAACTAACTCATCACACATGGTGCATAATTATTACCGTGTTCTGCTGTACCTAAACGCTAGGAATTATGGTTATCCTAACGCCGCATAAACTAGAAGGACGCATGGTTAGATTACAGTGAGTCATGACCTTGAGTCCGCAAAGAAGCGGACTTGGTTGAAAGCTCCTTGTCTTGAGACCGCATGACGTATAGATTTGTCCGCAGGGCCCTAGAATCCACCAGCAGAAGGGAAAAGAAGGGAAGGGAAGGGAAGGAAGGACCTCCGAGAATGAAGGGAACTAACTGGAAAATTCGTTGAAAAGAATGTGCCTTTTGGGGTGGCTACGAGGAGGCCCTGCGTGTAGGCCGAGAATTAGTTACAACTAAAGCATAAGGGAGAAATCTATTATGATCCTAGGAAATGTGGAGAAGAGAACGGATTACGGTTATTTCACATGAATCAAATGTGCGAATCGTAAGATTCAGGGCCAATAAATATGTGACCGGTCTCTCTCTGGGGCCATCGGAGGCTGAATTTGGGTAAAGGATAGCCTACGCATCTTCTGAATCTCTGACTCACCTGAGTTGGTCCAACACATCACTTGCACCTGGTTCTATTCCCTTTCTAGCCGCCTCGACGCAGATCTTATTGGTTTCTCCACCTGGGTCCGAAAACCTTGACATCGGTTCTTGGGCTAGATCGTATGCATTCATTAGCAAACCAATGAATTTGTGTTCATAAATTATGGATCTGCTGTGCTACGCTTTGTAGATAATGCATTATTCACGCCTTACCAGTTATCCGTGTTTGTGCGCCCAGGGGTTGGAGAATGCCTCTGGTTTTATAGATTTAGAAACCGGTTTTGTTTCCAAGATCCGTATACCGCGGATTCGTGCTCAGATCTTGCTATCTTCGGCGTCCGTCCTACATGGGGTGAACTCATAAATGAGTTGCGGAAAACGAGAATGCCTCTAGGGTAGTTATAACTAACCTACAAATGCGGAATCGAGATTCTGACACATTTAACATGTGTCCAAATCTATTGCTAGGCTGTGTCCAAACTAAATTGAGCTGAGTTAATAATGCCTTCACGTATGTTGCGCCCTTGATCCACTCGAATTGAGCTGAATTGGGCGGCATCATCCCCCAGCCCACTTGAGTTGAGCTGAAATTGGGCAACGCTATACACGGAGTTGAGCGATGGAAGCCTACTACTTGTAGTCTTATTGGGCTATACATCGCTCGTAATTTTATCCGCTTCAACGCATATAACCTGAACAAACAAAACATATTTGCATACCGTATTTGAACTTCTGCCTGGGTGACTATGATTAGTGACTTCTCAAGTGCATAGAACCAAAATCCAAGTCAACGCCCTTGACATAAGTTTCGAAATATTGGAAATCATGGGAAAAATTGTATTTTGTCTACTTAATTCTTCTGAAACTAACTCATCACACATGGTGCATAATTATTACCGTGTTCTGCTGTACCTAAACGCTAGGAATTATGGTTATCCTAACGCCGCATAAACTAGAAGGACGATGGTTAGATTACAGTGAGTCATGACCTTGAGTCCGAAAGAACGTGACTTGGTTGAAAGCTCCTTGTCTTGAGACCGCATGACGATAGATTTGTCCGCAGGGCCCTAGAATCCACCAGCAGAAGGGAAAAGAAGGGAAGGGAAGGGAAGGAAGGACCTCCGAGAATGAAGGAACTAACTGGAAAATTCGTTGAAAAGAATGTGCCTTTTGGGGGTGGCTACGAGGAGGCCCTGCGTGTAGGCCGAGAATTAGTTACAACTAAAGCATAAGGGGAGAAATCTATTATGATCCTAGGAAATGTGGAGAAGAGAACGGATTACGGTTATTTCACATGAATCAAATGTGCGAATCGTAAGATTCAGGGCCAATAAATATGTGACCGGTCTCTCAGTGGGGCCATCGGAGGCTGAATTTGGGTAAAGGATAGCCTACGCATCTTCTGAATCTCTGACTCACCTGAGTTGGTCCAACACATCACTTGCACCTGGTTCTATTCCCTTTCTAGCCGCCTCGACGCAGATCTTATTGGTTTCTCCACCTGGGTCCGAAAACCTTGACATCGGTTCTTGGGCTAGATCGTATGCATTCATTAGCAAACCAATGAATTTGTGTTCATAAATTATGGATCTGCTGTGCTACGCTTTGTAGATAATGCATTATTCACGCCTTACCAGTTATCCGTGTTTGTGCGCCCAGGGTTGGAGAATGCCTCTGGTTTTATAGATTTAGAAACCGGTTTTGTTTCCAAGATCCGTATACCGCGGATTCGTGCTCAGATCTTGCTATCTTCGGCGTCCGTCCTACACGTGGGGTGAACTCATAAATGAGTTGCGGAAAACGAGAATGCCTCTAGGGTAGTTATAACTAACCTACAAATGCGGAATCGAGATTCTGACACATTTAACATGTGTCCAAATCTATTGCTAGGCTGTGTCCAAACTAAATTGAGCTGAGTTAATAATGCCTTCACGTATGTTGCGCCCTTGATCCACTCGAATTGAGCTGGAATTGGGCGGCATCATCCCCCAGCCCACTTGAGTTGAGCTGAAATTGGGCAACGCTATACACGGAGTTGAGCGATGGAAGCCTACTACTTGTAGTCTTATTGGGCTATACATCGCTCGTAATTTTATCCGCTTCAACGATATAACCTGAACAAACAAAACATATTTGCATACCGTATTTGAACTTCTGCCTGGGTGACTATGATTAGTGACTTCTCAAGTGCATAGAACCAAAATCCAAGTCAACGCCCTTGACATAAGTTTCGAAATATTGGAAATCATGGGAAAAATTGTATTTTGTCTACTTAATTCTTCTGAAACTAACTCATCACACATGGTGCATAATTATTACCGTGTTCTGCTGTACCTAAACGCTAGGAATTATGGTTATCCTAACGCCGCATAAACTAGAAGGACGCATGGTTAGATTACAGTGAGTCATGACCTTGAGTCCGAAAGAACGTGACTTGGTTGAAAGCTCCTTGTCTTGAGACCGCATGACGATAGATTTGTCCGCAGGGCCCTAGAATCCACCAGCAGAAGGGAAAAGAAGGGAAGGGAAGGGAAGGAAGGACCTCCGAGAATGAAGGGAACTAACTGGAAAATTCGTTGAAAAGAATGTGCCTTTTGGGGGTGGCTACGAGGAGGCCCTGCGTGTAGGCCGAGAATTAGTTACAACTAAAGCATAAGGGAGAAATCTATTATGATCCTAGGAAATGTGGAGAAGAGAACGGATTACGGTTATTTCACATGAATCAAATGTGCGAATCGTAAGATTCAGGGCCAATAAATATGTGACCGGTCTCTCTCAGTGGGGCCATCGGAGGCTGAATTTGGGTAAAGGATAGCCTACGCATCTTCTGAATCTCTGACTCACCTGAGTTGGTCCAACACATCACTTGCACCTGGTTCTATTCCCTTTCTAGCCGTCTCGACGCAGATCTTATTGGTTTCTCCACCTGGGTCCGAAAACCTTGACATCGGTTCTTGGGCTAGATCGTATGCATTCATTAGCAAACCAATGAATTTGTGTTCATAAATTATGGATCTGCTGTGCTACGCTTTGTAGATAATGCATTATTCACGCCTTACCAGTTATCCGTGTTTGTGCGTCCAGGGGTTGGAGAATGCCTCTGGTTTTATAGATTTAGAAACCGGTTTTGTTTCCAAGATCCGTATACCATGGATTCGTGCTCAGATCTTGCTATCTTCGCGTCCCCCTACGTGGGGTGAACTCATAAATGAGTTGCGGAAAACGAGAATGCCTCTAGGGTAGTTATAACTAACCTACAAATGCGGAATCGAGATTCTGACACATTTAACATGTGTCCAAATCTATTGCTAGGCTGTGTCCAAACTAAATTGAGCTGAGTTAATAATGCCTTCACGTATGTTGCGCCCTTGATCCACTCGAATTGAGCTGGAATTGGGCGGCATCATCCCCCAGCCCACTTGAGTTGAGCTGAAATTGGGCAACGCTATACACGGAGTTGAGCGATGGAAGCCTACTACTTGTAGTCTTATTGGGCTATACATCGCTCGTAATTTTATCCGTTTCAACGCATATAACCTGAACAAACAAAACATATTTGCATACCGTATTTGAACTTCTGCCTGGGTGACTATGATTAGTGACTTCTCAAGTGCATAGAACCAAAATCCAAGTCAACGCCCTTGACATAAGTTTCGAAATATTGGAAATCATGGGAAAAATTGTATTTTGTCTACTTAATTCTTCTGAAACTAACTCATCACACATGGTGCATAATTATTACCGTGTTCTGCTGTACCTAAACGCTAGGAATTATGGTTATCCTAACGCCGCATAAACTAGAAGGGCGCATGGTTAGATTACAGTGAGTCATGACCTTGAGTCCAAAAGAAGCGTGACTTGGTTGAAAGCTCCTTGTCTTGAGACCGCATGACGATAGATTTGTCCGCAGGGCCCTAGAATCCACCAGCAGAAGGGAAAAGAAGGGAAGGGAAGGGAAGGAAGGACCTCCGAGAATGAAGGGAACTAACTGGAAAATTCGTTGAAAAGAATGTGCCTTTTGGGGTGGCTACGAGGAGGCCCTGCGTGTAGGCCGAGAATTAGTTACAACTAAAGCATAAGGGGAGAAATCTATTATGATCCTAGGAAATGTGGAGAAGAGAACGGATTACGGTTATTTCACATGAATCAAATGTGCGAATCGTAAGATTCAGGGCCAATAAATATGTGACCGGTCTCTCTCAGTGGGGCCATCGGAGGCTGAATTTGGGTAAAGGATAGCCTACGCATCTTCTGAATCTCTGACTCACCTGAGTTGGTCCAACACATCACTTGCACCTGGTTCTATTCCCTTTCTAGCCGTCTCGACGCAGATCTTATTGGTTTCTCCACCTGGGTCCGAAAACCTTGACATCGGTTCTTGGGCTAGATCGTATGCATTCATTAGCAAACCAATGAATTTGTGTTCATAAATTATGGATCTGCTGTGCTACGCTTTGTAGATAATGCATTATTCACGCCTTACCAGTTATCCGTGTTTGTGCGCCCAGGGGTTGGAGAATGCCTCTGGTTTTATAGATTTAGAAACGGTTTTGTTTCCAAGATCCGTATACGCGGATTCGTGCTCAGATCTTGCTATCTTCGCGTCCGTCCTACACGTGGGGTGAACTCATAAATGAGTTGCGGAAAACGAGAATGCCTCTAGGGGTAGTTATAACTAACCTACAAATGCGGAATCGAGATTCTGACACATTTAACATGTGTCCAAATCTATTGCTAGGCTGTGTCCAAACTAAATTGAGCTGAGTTAATAATGCCTTCACGTATGTTGCGCCCTTGATCCACTCGAATTGAGCTGAATTGGGCGGCATCATCCCCCAGCCCACTTGAGTTGAGCTGAAATTGGGCAACGCTATACACGGAGTTGAGCGATGGAAGCCTACTACTTGTAGTCTTATTGGGCTATACATCGTTCGTAATTTTATCCGTTTCAACGATATAACCTGAACAAACAAAACATATTTGCATACCGTATTTGAACTTCTGCCTGGGTGACTATGATTAGTGACTTCTCAAGTGCATAGAACCAAAATCCAAGTCAACGCCCTTGACATAAGTTTCGAAATATTGGAAATCATGGGAAAAATTGTATTTTGTCTACTTAATTCTTCTGAAACTAACTCATCACACATGGTGCATAATTATTACCGTGTTCTGCTGTACCTAAACGCTAGGAATTATGGTTATCCTAACGCATAAACTAGAAGGACGCATGGTTAGATTACAGTGAGTCATGACCTTGAGTCCGCAAAGAACGTGACTTGGTTGAAAGCTCCTTGTCTTGAGACCGCATGACGATAGATTTGTCCGCAGGGCCCTAGAATCCACCAGCAGAAGGGAAAAGAAGGGAAGGGAAGGGAAGGAAGGACCTCCGAGAATGAAGGGAACTAACTGGAAAATTCGTTGAAAAGAATGTGCCTTTTGGGGGTGGCTACGAGGAGGCCCTGCGTGTAGGCCGAGAATTAGTTACAACTAAAGCATAGGGGAGAAATCTATTATGATCCTAGGAAATGTGGAGAAGAGAACGGATTACGGTTATTTCACATGAATCAAATGTGCGAATCGTAAGATTCAGGGCCAATAAATATGTGACCGGTCTCTCTCAGTGGGGCCATCGGAGGCTGAATTTGGGTAAAGGATAGCCTACGCATCTTCTGAATCTCTGACTCACCTGAGTTGGTCCAACACATCACTTGCACCTGGTTCTATTCCCTTTCTAGCCGTCTCGACGCAGATCTTATTGGTTTCTCCACCTGGGTCCGAAAACCTTGACATCGGTTCTTGGGCTAGATCGTATGCATTCATTAGCAAACCAATGAATTTGTGTTCATAAATTATGGATCTGCTGTGCTACGCTTTGTAGATAATGCATTATTCACGCCTTACCAGTTATCCGTGTTTGTGCGCCCAGGGGTTGGAGAATGCCTCTGGTTTTATAGATTTAGAAACGGTTTTGTTTCCAAGATCCGTATACGCGGATTCGTGCTCAGATCTTGCTATCTTCGGCGTCCGTCCTACACGTGGGGTGAACTCATAAATGAGTTGCGGAAAACGAGAATGCCTCTAGGGGTAGTTATAACTAACCTACAAATGCGGAATCGAGATTCTGACACATTTAACATGTGTCCAAATCTATTGCTAGGCTGTGTCCAAACTAAATTGAGCTGAGTTAATAATGCCTTCACGTATGTTGCGCCCTTGATCCACTCGAATTGAGCTGGAATTGGGCGGCATCATCCCCAGCCCACTTGAGTTGAGCTGAAATTGGGCAACGCGCTATACACGGAGTTGGCGATGGAAGCCTACTACTTGTAGTCTTATTGGGCTATACATCGCTCGTAATTTTATCCGTTTCAACGCATATAACCTGAACAAACAAAACATATTTGCATACCGTATTTGAACTTCTGCCTGGGTGACTATGATTAGTGACTTCTCAAGTGCATAGAACCAAAATCCAAGTCAACGCCCTTGACATAAGTTTCGAAATATTGGAAATCATGGGAAAAATTGTATTTTGTCTACTTAATTCTTCTGAAACTAACTCATCACACATGGTGCATAATTATTACCGTGTTCTGCTGTACCTAAACGCTAGGAATTATGGTTATCCTAACGCCGCATAAACTAGAAGGGCGCATGGTTAGATTACAGTGAGTCATGACCTTGAGTCCAAAGAACGTGACTTGGTTGAAAGCTCCTTGTCTTGAGACCGCATGACGATAGATTTGTCCGCAGGGCCCTAGAATCCACCAGCAGAAGGGAAAAGAAGGGAAGGGAAGGGAAGGAAGGACCTCCGAGAATGAAGGGAACTAACTGGAAAATTCGTTGAAAAGAATGTGCCTTTTGGGGGTGGCTACGAGGAGGCCCCGTGTAGGCGAGAATTAGTTACAACTAAAGCATAAGGGAGAAATCTATTATGATCCTAGGAAATGTGGAGAAGAGAACGGATTACGGTTATTTCACATGAATCAAATGTGCGAATCGTAAGATTCAGGGCCAATAAATATGTGACCGGTCTCTCTCAGTGGGGCCATCGGAGGCTGAATTTGGGTAAAGGATAGCCTACGCATCTTCTGAATCTCTGACTCACCTGAGTTGGTCCAACACATCACTTGCACCTGGTTCTATTCCCTTTCTAGCCGTCTCGACGCAGATCTTATTGGTTTCTCCACCTGGGTCCGAAAACCTTGACATCGGTTCTTGGGCTAGATCGTATGCATTCATTAGCAAACCAATGAATTTGTGTTCATAAATTATGGATCTGCTGTGCTACGCTTTGTAGATAATGCATTATTCACGCCTTACCAGTTATCCGTGTTTGTGCGCCCAGGGGTTGGAGAATGCCTCTGGTTTTATAGATTTAGAAACCGGTTTTGTTTCCAAGATCCGTATACGCGGATTCGTGCTCAGATCTTGCTATCTTCGTCCGTCCTACGTGGGGTGAACTCATAAATGAGTTGCGGAAAACGAGAATGCCTCTAGGGGTAGTTATAACTAACCTACAAATGCGGAATCGAGATTCTGACACATTTAACATGTGTCCAAATCTATTGCTAGGCTGTGTCCAAACTAAATTGAGCTGAGTTAATAATGCCTTCACGTATGTTGCGCCCTTGATCCACTCGAATTGAGCTGGAATTGGGCGGCATCATCCCCCAGCCCACTTGAGTTGAGCTGAAATTGGGCAACGCTATACACGGAGTTGGCGATGGAAGCCTACTACTTGTAGTCTTATTGGGCTATACATCGTTCGTAATTTTATCCGTTTCAACGATATAACCTGAACAAACAAAACATATTTGCATACCGTATTTGAACTTCTGCCTGGGTGACTATGATTAGTGACTTCTCAAGTGCATAGAACCAAAATCCAAGTCAACGCCCTTGACATAAGTTTCGAAATATTGGAAATCATGGGAAAAATTGTATTTTGTCTACTTAATTCTTCTGAAACTAACTCATCACACATGGTGCATAATTATTACCGTGTTCTGCTGTACCTAAACGCTAGGAATTATGGTTATCCTAACGCCGCATAAACTAGAAGGGCGCATGGTTAGATTACAGTGAGTCATGACCTTGAGTCCGCAAAGAACGTGACTTGGTTGAAAGCTCCTTGTCTTGAGACCGCATGACGATAGATTTGTCCGCAGGGCCCTAGAATCCACCAGCAGAAGGGAAAAGAAGGGAAGGGAAGGGAAGGAAGGACCTCCGAGAATGAAGGGAACTAACTGGAAAATTCGTTGAAAAGAATGTGCCTTTTGGGGGTGGCTACGAGGAGGCCCTGCGTGTAGGCCGAGAATTAGTTACAACTAAAGCATAAGGGGAGAAATCTATTATGATCCTAGGAAATGTGGAGAAGAGAACGGATTACGGTTATTTCACATGAATCAAATGTGCGAATCGTAAGATTCAGGGCCAATAAATATGTGACCGGTCTCTCTCAGTGGGGCCATCGGAGGCTGAATTTGGGTAAAGGATAGCCTACGCATCTTCTGAATCTCTGACTCACCTGAGTTGGTCCAACACATCACTTGCACCTGGTTCTATTCCCTTTCTAGCCGTCTCGACGCAGATCTTATTGGTTTCTCCACCTGGGTCCGAAAACCTTGACATCGGTTCTTGGGCTAGATCGTATGCATTCATTAGCAAACCAATGAATTTGTGTTCATAAATTATGGATCTGCTGTGCTACGCTTTGTAGATAATGCATTATTCACGCCTTACCAGTTATCCGTGTTTGTGCGCCCAGGGGTTGGAGAATGCCTCTGGTTTTATAGATTTAGAAACCGGTTTTGTTTCCAAGATCCGTATACGCGGATTCGTGCTCAGATCTTGCTATCTTCGGCGTCCGTCCTACACGTGGGGTGAACTCATAAATGAGTTGCGGAAAACGAGAATGCCTCTAGGGGTAGTTATAACTAACCTACAAATGCGGAATCGAGATTCTGACACATTTAACATGTGTCCAAATCTATTGCTAGGCTGTGTCCAAACTAAATTGAGCTGAGTTAATAATGCCTTCACGTATGTTGCGCCCTTGATCCACTCGAATTGAGCTGGAATTGGGCGGCATCATCCCCCAGCCCACTTGAGTTGAGCTGAAATTGGGCAACGCTATACACGGAGTTGAGCGATGGAAGCCTACTACTTGTAGTCTTATTGGGCTATACATCGCTCGTAATTTTATCCGTTTCAACGCATATAACCTGAACAAACAAAACATATTTGCATACCGTATTTGAACTTCTGCCTGGGTGACTATGATTAGTGACTTCTCAAGTGCATAGAACCAAAATCCAAGTCAACGCCCTTGACATAAGTTTCGAAATATTGGAAATCATGGGAAAAATTGTATTTTGTCTACTTAATTCTTCTGAAACTAACTCATCACACATGGTGCATAATTATTACCGTGTTCTGCTGTACCTAAACGCTAGGAATTATGGTTATCCTAACGCCGCATAAACTAGAAGGGCGCATGGTTAGATTACAGTGAGTCATGACCTTGAGTCCGAAAGAACGTGACTTGGTTGAAAGCTCCTTGTCTTGAGACCGCATGACGTATAGATTTGTCCGCAGGGCCCTAGAATCCACCAGCAGAAGGGAAAAGAAGGGAAGGGAAGGGAAGGAAGGACCTCCGAGAATGAAGGGAACTAACTGGAAAATTCGTTGAAAAGAATGTGCCTTTTGGGGGTGGCTACGAGGAGGCCCTGCGTGTAGGCCGAGAATTAGTTACAACTAAAGCATAAGGGGAGAAATCTATTATGATCCTAGGAAATGTGGAGAAGAGAACGGATTACGGTTATTTCACATGAATCAAATGTGCGAATCGTAAGATTCAGGGCCAATAAATATGTGACCGGTCTCTCTCAGTGGGGCCATCGGAGGCTGAATTTGGGTAAAGGATAGCCTACGCATCTTCTGAATCTCTGACTCACCTGAGTTGGTCCAACACATCACTTGCACCTGGTTCTATTCCCTTTCTAGCCGTCTCGACGCAGATCTTATTGGTTTCTCCACCTGGGTCCGAAAACCTTGACATCGGTTCTTGGGCTAGATCGTATGCATTCATTAGCAAACCAATGAATTTGTGTTCATAAATTATGGATCTGCTGTGCTACGCTTTGTAGATAATGCATTATTCACGCCTTACCAGTTATCCGTGTTTGTGCCCAGGGGTTGGAGAATGCCTCTGGTTTTATAGATTTAGAAACCGGTTTTGTTTCCAAGATCCGTATACGCGGATTCGTGCTCAGATCTTGCTATCTTCGCGTCCGTCCTACGTGGGGTGAACTCATAAATGAGTTGCGGAAAACGAGAATGCCTCTAGGGTAGTTATAACTAACCTACAAATGCGGAATCGAGATTCTGACACATTTAACATGTGTCCAAATCTATTGCTAGGCTGTGTCCAAACTAAATTGAGCTGAGTTAATAATGCCTTCACGTATGTTGCCCTTGATCCACTCGAATTGAGCTGGAATTGGGCGGCATCATCCCCCAGCCCACTTGAGTTGAGCTGAAATTGGGCAGCGCTATACACGGAGTTGGCGATGGAAGCCTACTACTTGTAGTCTTATTGGGCTATACATCGTTCGTAATTTTATCCGTTTCAACGCATATAACCTGAACAAACAAAACATATTTGCATACCGTATTTGAACTTCTGCCTGGGTGACTATGATTAGTGACTTCTCAAGTGCATAGAACCAAAATCCAAGTCAACGCCCTTGACATAAGTTTCGAAATATTGGAAATCATGGGAAAAATTGTATTTTGTCTACTTAATTCTTCTGAAACTAACTCATCACACATGGTGCATAATTATTACCGTGTTCTGCTGTACCTAAACGCTAGGAATTATGGTTATCCTAACGCCGCATAAACTAGAAGGGCGCATGGTTAGATTACAGTGAGTCATGACCTTGAGTCCAAAGAACGTGACTTGGTTGAAAGCTCCTTGTCTTGAGACCGCATGACGTATAGATTTGTCCGCAGGGCCCTAGAATCCACCAGCAGAAGGGAAAAGAAGGGAAGGGAAGGGAAGGAAGGACCTCCGAGAATGAAGGGAACTAACTGGAAAATTCGTTGAAAAGAATGTGCCTTTTGGGGGTGGCTACGAGGAGGCCCTGCGTGTAGGCCGAGAATTAGTTACAACTAAAGCATAAGGGGAGAAATCTATTATGATCCTAGGAAATGTGGAGAAGAGAACGGATTACGGTTATTTCACATGAATCAAATGTGCGAATCGTAAGATTCAGGGCCAATAAATATGTGACCGGTCTCTCTCAGTGGGGCCATCGGAGGCTGAATTTGGGTAAAGGATAGCCTACGCATCTTCTGAATCTCTGACTCACCTGAGTTGGTCCAACACATCACTTGCACCTGGTTCTATTCCCTTTCTAGCCGTCTCGACGCAGATCTTATTGGTTTCTCCACCTGGGTCCGAAAACCTTGACATCGGTTCTTGGGCTAGATCGTATGCATTCATTAGCAAACCAATGAATTTGTGTTCATAAATTATGGATCTGCTGTGCTACGCTTTGTAGATAATGCATTATTCACGCCTTACCAGTTATCCGTGTTTGTGCGCCCAGGGGTTGGAGAATGCCTCTGGTTTTATAGATTTAGAAACGGTTTTGTTTCCAAGATCCGTATACCGCGGATTCGTGCTCAGATCTTGCTATCTTCGGCGTCCGTCCTACACGGGGTGAACTCATAAATGAGTTGCGGAAAACGAGAATGCCTCTAGGGGTAGTTATAACTAACCTACAAATGCGGAATCGAGATTCTGACACATTTAACATGTGTCCAAATCTATTGCTAGGCTGTGTCCAAACTAAATTGAGCTGAGTTAATAATGCCTTCACGTATGTTGCGCCCTTGATCCACTCGAATTGAGCTGGAATTGGGCGGCATCATCCCCCAGCCCACTTGAGTTGAGCTGAAATTGGGCAACGCTATACACGGAGTTGAGCGATGGAAGCCTACTACTTGTAGTCTTATTGGGCTATACATCGTTCGTAATTTTATCCGTTTCAACGCATATAACCTGAACAAACAAAACATATTTGCATACCGTATTTGAACTTCTGCCTGGGTGACTATGATTAGTGACTTCTCAAGTGCATAGAACCAAAATCCAAGTCAACGCCCTTGACATAAGTTTCGAAATATTGGAAATCATGGGAAAAATTGTATTTTGTCTACTTAATTCTTCTGAAACTAACTCATCACACATGGTGCATAATTATTACCGTGTTCTGCTGTACCTAAACGCTAGGAATTATGGTTATCCTAACGCCGCATAAACTAGAAGGACGATGGTTAGATTACAGTGAGTCATGACCTTGAGTCCAAAGAACGTGACTTGGTTGAAAGCTCCTTGTCTTGAGACCGCATGACGTATAGATTTGTCCGCAGGGCCCTAGAATCCACCAGCAGAAGGGAAAAGAAGGGAAGGGAAGGGAAGGAAGGACCTCCGAGAATGAAGGGAACTAACTGGAAAATTCGTTGAAAAGAATGTGCCTTTTGGGGGTGGCTACGAGGAGGCCCTGCGTGTAGGCCGAGAATTAGTTACAACTAAAGCATAAGGGAGAAATCTATTATGATCCTAGGAAATGTGGAGAAGAGAACGGATTACGGTTATTTCACATGAATCAAATGTGCGAATCGTAAGATTCAGGGCCAATAAATATGTGACCGGTCTCTCTCAGTGGGGCCATCGGAGGCTGAATTTGGGTAAAGGATAGCCTACGCATCTTCTGAATCTCTGACTCACCTGAGTTGGTCCAACACATCACTTGCACCTGGTTCTATTCCCTTTCTAGCCGTCTCGACGCAGATCTTATTGGTTTCTCCACCTGGGTCCGAAAACCTTGACATCGGTTCTTGGGCTAGATCGTATGCATTCATTAGCAAACCAATGAATTTGTGTTCATAAATTATGGATCTGCTGTGCTACGCTTTGTAGATAATGCATTATTCACGCCTTACCAGTTATCCGTGTTTGTGCGTCCAGGGGTTGGAGAATGCCTCTGGTTTTATAGATTTAGAAACGGTTTTGTTTCCAAGATCCGTATACGCGGATTCGTGCTCAGATCTTGCTATCTTCGGTCCTACACGGGGGTGAACTCATAAATGAGTTGCGGAAAACGAGAATGCCTCTAGGGGTAGTTATAACTAACCTACAAATGCGGAATCGAGATTCTGACACATTTAACATGTGTCCAAATCTATTGCTAGGCTGTGTCCAAACTAAATTGAGCTGAGTTAATAATGCCTTCACGTATGTTGCGCCCTTGATCCACTCGAATTGAGCTGGAATTGGGCGGCATCATCCCCCAGCCCACTTGAGTTGAGCTGAAATTGGGCAACGCTATACACGGAGTTGGCGATGGAAGCCTACTACTTGTAGTCTTATTGGGCTATACATCGTTCGTAATTTTATCCGTTTCAACGATATAACCTGAACAAACAAAACATATTTGCATACCGTATTTGAACTTCTGCCTGGGTGACTATGATTAGTGACTTCTCAAGTGCATAGAACCAAAATCCAAGTCAACGCCCTTGACATAAGTTTCGAAATATTGGAAATCATGGGAAAAATTGTATTTTGTCTACTTAATTCTTCTGAAACTAACTCATCACACATGGTGCATAATTATTACCGTGTTCTGCTGTACCTAAACGCTAGGAATTATGGTTATCCTAACGCCGCATAAACTAGAAGGGCGCATGGTTAGATTACAGTGAGTCATGACCTTGAGTCCGCAAAGAACGTGACTTGGTTGAAAGCTCCTTGTCTTGAGACCGCATGGCGTATAGATTTGTCCGCAGGGCCCTAGAATCCACCAGCAGAAGGGAAAAGAAGGGAAGGGAAGGGAAGGAAGGACCTCCGAGAATGAAGGGAACTAACTGGAAAATTCGTTGAAAAGAATGTGCCTTTTGGGGGTGGCTACGAGGAGGCCCTGCGTGTAGGCCGAGAATTAGTTACAACTAAAGCATAAGGGAGAAATCTATTATGATCCTAGGAAATGTGGAGAAGAGAACGGATTACGGTTATTTCACATGAATCAAATGTGCGAATCGTAAGATTCAGGGCCAATAAATATGTGACCGGTCTCTCTCAGTGGGGCCATCGGAGGCTGAATTTGGGTAAAGGATAGCCTACGCATCTTCTGAATCTCTGACTCACCTGAGTTGGTCCAACACATCACTTGCACCTGGTTCTATTCCCTTTCTAGCCGTCTCGACGCAGATCTTATTGGTTTCTCCACCTGGGTCCGAAAACCTTGACATCGGTTCTTGGGCTAGATCGTATGCATTCATTAGCAAACCAATGAATTTGTGTTCATAAATTATGGATCTGCTGTGCTACGCTTTGTAGATAATGCATTATTCACGCCTTACCAGTTATCCGTGTTTGTGCGCCCAGGGGTTGGAGAATGCCTCTGGTTTTATAGATTTAGAAACCGGTTTTGTTTCCAAGATCCGTATACCGCGGATTCGTGCTCAGATCTTGCTATCTTCGGTCCGTCCTACACGTGGGGTGAACTCATAAATGAGTTGCGGAAAACGAGAATGCCTCTAGGGGTAGTTATAACTAACCTACAAATGCGGAATCGAGATTCTGACACATTTAACATGTGTCCAAATCTATTGCTAGGCTGTGTCCAAACTAAATTGAGCTGAGTTAATAATGCCTTCACGTATGTTGCCCTTGATCCACTCGAATTGAGCTGGAATTGGGGCATCATCCCCCAGCCCACTTGAGTTGAGCTGAAATTGGGCAACGCTATACACGGAGTTGGCGATGGAAGCCTACTACTTGTAGTCTTATTGGGCTATACATCGTTCGTAATTTTATCCGTTTCAACGCATATAACCTGAACAAACAAAACATATTTGCATACCGTATTTGAACTTCTGCCTGGGTGACTATGATTAGTGACTTCTCAAGTGCATAGAACCAAAATCCAAGTCAACGCCCTTGACATAAGTTTCGAAATATTGGAAATCATGGGAAAAATTGTATTTTGTCTACTTAATTCTTCTGAAACTAACTCATCACACATGGTGCATAATTATTACCGTGTTCTGCTGTACCTAAACGCTAGGAATTATGGTTATCCTAACGCCGCATAAACTAGAAGGACGCATGGTTAGATTACAGTGAGTCATGACCTTGAGTCCGCAAAGAACGTGACTTGGTTGAAAGCTCCTTGTCTTGAGACCGCATGACGATAGATTTGTCCGCAGGGCCCTAGAATCCACCAGCAGAAGGGAAAAGAAGGGAAGGGAAGGGAAGGAAGGACCTCCGAGAATGAAGGGAACTAACTGGAAAATTCGTTGAAAAGAATGTGCCTTTTGGGGGTGGCTACGAGGAGGCCCTGCGTGTAGGCCGAGAATTAGTTACAACTAAAGCATAAGGGGAGAAATCTATTATGATCCTAGGAAATGTGGAGAAGAGAACGGATTACGGTTATTTCACATGAATCAAATGTGCGAATCGTAAGATTCAGGGCCAATAAATATGTGACCGGTCTCTCTCAGTGGGGCCATCGGAGGCTGAATTTGGGTAAAGGATAGCCTACGCATCTTCTGAATCTCTGACTCACCTGAGTTGGTCCAACACATCACTTGCACCTGGTTCTATTCCCTTTCTAGCCGTCTCGACGCAGATCTTATTGGTTTCTCCACCTGGGTCCGAAAACCTTGACATCGGTTCTTGGGCTAGATCGTATGCATTCATTAGCAAACCAATGAATTTGTGTTCATAAATTATGGATCTGCTGTGCTACGCTTTGTAGATAATGCATTATTCACGCCTTACCAGTTATCCGTGTTTGTGCCCAGGGGTTGGAGAATGCCTCTGGTTTTATAGATTTAGAAACCGGTTTTGTTTCCAAGATCCGTATACGCGGATTCGTGCTCAGATCTTGCTATCTTCGGCGTCCGTCCTACACGGGGGTGAACTCATAAATGAGTTGCGGAAAACGAGAATGCCTCTAGGGTAGTTATAACTAACCTACAAATGCGGAATCGAGATTCTGACACATTTAACATGTGTCCAAATCTATTGCTAGGCTGTGTCCAAACTAAATTGAGCTGAGTTAATAATGCCTTCACGTATGTTGCCCTTGATCCACTCGAATTGAGCTGGAATTGGGCATCATCCCCAGCCCACTTGAGTTGAGCTGAAATTGGGCAACGCTATACACGGAGTTGGCGATGGAAGCCTACTACTTGTAGTCTTATTGGGCTATACATCGCTCGTAATTTTATCCGTTTCAAGCGATATAACCTGAACAAACAAAACATATTTGCATACCGTATTTGAACTTCTGCCTGGGTGACTATGATTAGTGACTTCTCAAGTGCATAGAACCAAAATCCAAGTCAACGCCCTTGACATAAGTTTCGAAATATTGGAAATCATGGGAAAAATTGTATTTTGTCTACTTAATTCTTCTGAAACTAACTCATCACACATGGTGCATAATTATTACCGTGTTCTGCTGTACCTAAACGCTAGGAATTATGGTTATCCTAACGCCGCATAAACTAGAAGGGCGATTACAGTGAGTCATGACCTTGAGTCCGCAAAGAACGTGACTTGGTTGAAAGCTCCTTGTCTTGAGACCGCATGACGTATAGATTTGTCCGCAGGGCCCTAGAATCCACCAGCAGAAGGGAAAAGAAGGGAAGGGAAGGGAAGGAAGGACCTCCGAGAATGAAGGGAACTAACTGGAAAATTCGTTGAAAAGAATGTGCCTTTTGGGGGTGGCTACGAGGAGGCCCTGCGTGTAGGCCGAGAATTAGTTACAACTAAAGCATAAGGGAGAAATCTATTATGATCCTAGGAAATGTGGAGAAGAGAACGGATTACGGTTATTTCACATGAATCAAATGTGCGAATCGTAAGATTCAGGGCCAATAAATATGTGACCGGTCTCTCTCAGTGGGGCCATCGGAGGCTGAATTTGGGTAAAGGATAGCCTACGCATCTTCTGAATCTCTGACTCACCTGAGTTGGTCCAACACATCACTTGCACCTGGTTCTATTCCCTTTCTAGCCGTCTCGACGCAGATCTTATTGGTTTCTCCACCTGGGTCCGAAAACCTTGACATCGGTTCTTGGGCTAGATCGTATGCATTCATTAGCAAACCAATGAATTTGTGTTCATAAATTATGGATCTGCTGTGCTACGCTTTGTAGATAATGCATTATTCACGCCTTACCAGTTATCCGTGTTTGTGCGCCCAGGGGTTGGAGAATGCCTCTGGTTTTATAGATTTAGAAACCGGTTTTGTTTCCAAGATCCGTATACCGGATTCGTGCTCAGATCTTGCTATCTTCGTCCGTCCTACACGTGGGGTGAACTCATAAATGAGTTTGAAAACGAGAATGCCTCTCTAGGGTAGTTATAACTAACCTACAAATGCGGAATCGAGATTCTGACACATTTAACATGTGTCCAAATCTATTGCTAGGCTGTGTCCAAACTAAATTGAGCTGAGTTAATAATGCCTTCACGTATGTTGCCCTTGATCCACTCGAATTGAGCTGGAATTGGGCATCATCCCCCAGCCCACTTGAGTTGAGCTGAAATTGGGCAACGCTATACACCGGAGTTGAGCGATGGAAGCCTACTACTTGTAGTCTTATTGGGCTATACATCGTTCGTAATTTTATCCGCTTCAACGCATATAACCTGAACAAACAAAACATATTTGCATACCGTATTTGAACTTCTGCCTGGGTGACTATGATTAGTGACTTCTCAAGTGCATAGAACCAAAATCCAAGTCAACGCCCTTGACATAAGTTTCGAAATATTGGAAATCATGGGAAAAATTGTATTTTGTCTACTTAATTCTTCTGAAACTAACTCATCACACATGGTGCATAATTATTACCGTGTTCTGCTGTACCTAAACGCTAGGAATTATGGTTATCCTAACGCCGCATAAACTAGAAGGGCGGTTAGATTACAGTGAGTCATGACCTTGAGTCCAAAGAACGTGACTTGGTTGAAAGCTCCTTGTCTTGAGACCGCATGACGATAGATTTGTCCGCAGGGCCCTAGAATCCACCAGCAGAAGGGAAAAGAAGGGAAGGGAAGGGAAGGAAGGACCTCCGAGAATGAAGGGAACTAACTGGAAAATTCGTTGAAAAGAATGTGCCTTTTGGGGGGGCTACGAGGGAGGCCCTGCGTGTAGGCCGAGAATTAGTTACAACTAAAGCATAAGGGAGAAATCTATTATGATCCTAGGAAATGTGGAGAAGAGAACGGATTACGGTTATTTCACATGAATCAAATGTGCGAATCGTAAGATTCAGGGCCAATAAATATGTGACCGGTCTCTCTCAGTGGGGCCATCGGAGGCTGAATTTGGGTAAAGGATAGCCTACGCATCTTCTGAATCTCTGACTCACCTGAGTTGGTCCAACACATCACTTGCACCTGGTTCTATTCCCTTTCTAGCCGCCTCGACGCAGATCTTATTGGTTTCTCCACCTGGGTCCGAAAACCTTGACATCGGTTCTTGGGCTAGATCGTATGCATTCATTAGCAAACCAATGAATTTGTGTTCATAAATTATGGATCTGCTGTGCTACGCTTTGTAGATAATGCATTATTCACGCCTTACCAGTTATCCGTGTTTGTGCCCAGGGGTTGGAGAATGCCTCTGGTTTTATAGATTTAGAAACCGGTTTTGTTTCCAAGATCCGTATACGCGGATTCGTGCTCAGATCTTGCTATCTTCGGCCCGTCCTACACGGGGGTGAACTCATAAATGAGTTGCGGAAAACGAGAATGCCTCTAGGGTAGTTATAACTAACCTACAAATGCGGAATCGAGATTCTGACACATTTAACATGTGTCCAAATCTATTGCTAGGCTGTGTCCAAACTAAATTGAGCTGAGTTAATAATGCCTTCACGTATGTTGCCCTTGATCCACTCGAATTGAGCTGGAATTGCGGCATCCCCCAGCCCACTTGAGTTGAGCTGAAATTGGGCAACGCTATACACGGAGTTGGCGATGGAAGCCTACTACTTGTAGTCTTATTGGGCTATACATCGTTCGTAATTTTATCCGCTTCAACGATATAACCTGAACAAACAAAACATATTTGCATACCGTATTTGAACTTCTGCCTGGGTGACTATGATTAGTGACTTCTCAAGTGCATAGAACCAAAATCCAAGTCAACGCCCTTGACATAAGTTTCGAAATATTGGAAATCATGGGAAAAATTGTATTTTGTCTACTTAATTCTTCTGAAACTAACTCATCACACATGGTGCATAATTATTACCGTGTTCTGCTGTACCTAAACGCTAGGAATTATGGTTATCCTAACGCCGCATAAACTAGAAGGACGCATGGTTAGATTACAGTGAGTCATGACCTTGAGTCCAAAGAACGTGACTTGGTTGAAAGCTCCTTGTCTTGAGACCGCATGACGATAGATTTGTCCGCAGGGCCCTAGAATCCACCAGCAGAAGGGAAAAGAAGGGAAGGGAAGGGAAGGAAGGACCTCCGAGAATGAAGGGAACTAACTGGAAAATTCGTTGAAAAGAATGTGCCTTTTGGGGGTGGCTACGAGGAGGCCCTGCGTGTAGGCCGAGAATTAGTTACAACTAAAGCATAAGGGAGAAATCTATTATGATCCTAGGAAATGTGGAGAAGAGAACGGATTACGGTTATTTCACATGAATCAAATGTGCGAATCGTAAGATTCAGGGCCAATAAATATGTGACCGGGTCTCTCTCAGTGGGGCCATCGGAGGCTGAATTTGGGTAAAGGATAGCCTACGCATCTTCTGAATCTCTGACTCACCTGAGTTGGTCCAACACATCACTTGCACCTGGTTCTATTCCCTTTCTAGCCGTCTCGACGCAGATCTTATTGGTTTCTCCACCTGGGTCCGAAAACCTTGACATCGGTTCTTGGGCTAGATCGTATGCATTCATTAGCAAACCAATGAATTTGTGTTCATAAATTATGGATCTGCTGTGCTACGCTTTGTAGATAATGCATTATTCACGCCTTACCAGTTATCCGTTTTGTGCCCAGGGGTTGGAGAATGCCTCTGGTTTTATAGATTTAGAAACCGGTTTTGTTTCCAAGATCCGTATACGCGGATTCGTGCTCAGATCTTGCTATCTTCGGCCGTCCTACACGGGGTGAACTCATAAATGAGTTGCGGAAAACGAGAATGCCTCTAGGGGTAGTTATAACTAACCTACAAATGCGGAATCGAGATTCTGACACATTTAACATGTGTCCAAATCTATTGCTAGGCTGTGTCCAAACTAAATTGAGCTGAGTTAATAATGCCTTCACGTATGTTGCGCCTTGATCCACTCGAATTGAGCTGGAATTGGGCATCATCCCCCAGCCCACTTGAGTTGAGCTGAAATTGGGCAACGCTATACACCGGAGTTGGCGATGGAAGCCTACTACTTGTAGTCTTATTGGGCTATACATCGTTCGTAATTTTATCCGCTTCAACGCATATAACCTGAACAAACAAAACATATTTGCATACCGTATTTGAACTTCTGCCTGGGTGACTATGATTAGTGACTTCTCAAGTGCATAGAACCAAAATCCAAGTCAACGCCCTTGACATAAGTTTCGAAATATTGGAAATCATGGGAAAAATTGTATTTTGTCTACTTAATTCTTCTGAAACTAACTCATCACACATGGTGCATAATTATTACCGTGTTCTGCTGTACCTAAACGCTAGGAATTATGGTTATCCTAACGCCGCATAAACTAGAAGGGCGCATGGTTAGATTACAGTGAGTCATGACCTTGAGTCCAAAAGAACGTGACTTGGTTGAAAGCTCCTTGTCTTGAGACCGCATGACGATAGATTTGTCCGCAGGGCCCTAGAATCCACCAGCAGAAGGGAAAAGAAGGGAAGGGAAGGGAAGGAAGGACCTCCGAGAATGAAGGGAACTAACTGGAAAATTCGTTGAAAAGAATGTGCCTTTGGGGGTGGCTACGAGGAGGCCCTGCGTGTAGGCCGAGAATTAGTTACAACTAAAGCATAAGGGGAGAAATCTATTATGATCCTAGGAAATGTGGAGAAGAGAACGGATTACGGTTATTTCACATGAATCAAATGTGCGAATCGTAAGATTCAGGGCCAATAAATATGTGACCGGTCTCTCTCAGTGGGGCCATCGGAGGCTGAATTTGGGTAAAGGATAGCCTACGCTTCTGAATCTCTGACTCACCTGAGTTGGTCCAACACATCACTTGCACCTGGTTCTATTCCCTTTCTAGCCGCCTCGACGCAGATCTTATTGGTTTCTCCACCTGGGTCCGAAAACCTTGACATCGGTTCTTGGGCTAGATCGTATGCATTCATTAGCAAACCAATGAATTTGTGTTCATAAATTATGGATCTGCTGTGCTACGCTTTGTAGATAATGCATTATTCACGCCTTACCAGTTATCCGTTTTGTGCCCAGGGGTTGGAGAATGCCTCTGGTTTTATAGATTTAGAAACCGGTTTTGTTTCCAAGATCCGTATACGCGGATTCGTGCTCAGATCTTGCTATCTTCGGCGTCCGTCCTACACGGGGGTGAACTCATAAATGAGTTGCGGAAAACGAGAATGCCTCTAGGGGTAGTTATAACTAACCTACAAATGCGGAATCGAGATTCTGACACATTTAACATGTGTCCAAATCTATTGCTAGGCTGTGTCCAAACTAAATTGAGCTGAGTTAATAATGCCTTCACGTATGTTGCGCCTTGATCCACTCGAATTGAGGAATTGGGCATCATCCCCAGCCCACTTGAGTTGAGCTGAAATTGGGCAACGCTATACACCGGAGTTGAGCGATGGAAGCCTACTACTTGTAGTCTTATTGGGCTATACATCGTTCGTAATTTTATCCGCTTCAACGCATATAACCTGAACAAACAAAACATATTTGCATACCGTATTTGAACTTCTGCCTGGGTGACTATGATTAGTGACTTCTCAAGTGCATAGAACCAAAATCCAAGTCAACGCCCTTGACATAAGTTTCGAAATATTGGAAATCATGGGAAAAATTGTATTTTGTCTACTTAATTCTTCTGAAACTAACTCATCACACATGGTGCATAATTATTACCGTGTTCTGCTGTACCTAAACGCTAGGAATTATGGTTATCCTAACGCCGCATAAACTAGAAGGACGATGGTTAGATTACAGTGAGTCATGACCTTGAGTCCGCAAAGAACGTGACTTGGTTGAAAGCTCCTTGTCTTGAGACCGCATGACGATAGATTTGTCCCCAGGGCCCTAGAATCCACCAGCAGAAGGGAAGGGAAGGGAAGGAAGGACCTCCGAGAATGAAGGGAACTAACTGGAAAATTCGTTGAAAAGAATGTGCCTTTGGGGGGGTGGCTACGAGGAGGCCCTGCGTGTAGGCCGAGAATTAGTTACAACTAAAGCATAAAGGAGAAATCTATTATGATCCTAGGAAATGTGGAGAAGAGAACGGATTACGGTTATTTCACATGAATCAAATGTGCGAATCGTAAGATTCAGGGCCAATAAATATGTGACCGGTCTCTCAGTGGGGCCATCGGAGGCTGAATTTGGGTAAAGGATAGCCTACGCATCTTCTGAATCTCTGACTCACCTGAGTTGGTCCAACACATCACTTGCACCTGGTTCTATTCCCTTTCTAGCCGCCTCGACGCAGATCTTATTGGTTTCTCCACCTGGGTCCGAAAACCTTGACATCGGTTCTTGGGCTAGATCGTATGCATTCATTAGCAAACCAATGAATTTGTGTTCATAAATTATGGATCTGCTGTGCTACGCTTTGTAGATAATGCATTATTCACGCTTTACCAGTTATCCGTGTTTGTGCCCAGGGGTTGGAGAATGCCTCTGGTTTTATAGATTTAGAAACCGGTTTTGTTTCCAAGATCCGTATACGCGGATTCGTGCTCAGATCTTGCTATCTTCGGCGTCCGTCCTACACGGGGGTGAACTCATAAATGAGTTATGGAAAACGAGAATGCCTCTCTAGGGTAGTTATAACTAACCTACAAATGCGGAATCGAGATTCTGACACATTTAACATGTGTCCAAATCTATTGCTAGGCTGTGTCCAAACTAAATTGAGCTGAGTTAATAATGCCTTCACGTATGTTGCGCCTTGATCCACTCGAATTGAGCTGGAATTGGGCATCATCCCCCAGCCCACTTGAGTTGAGCTGAAATTGGGCAACGCTATACACCGGAGTTGAGCGATGGAAGCCTACTACTTGTAGTCTTATTGGGCTATACATCGTTCGTAATTTTATCCGCTTCAACGCATATAACCTGAACAAACAAAACATATTTGCATACCGTATTTGAACTTCTGCCTGGGTGACTATGATTAGTGACTTCTCAAGTGCATAGAACCAAAATCCAAGTCAACGCCCTTGACATAAGTTTCGAAATATTGGAAATCATGGGAAAAATTGTATTTTGTCTACTTAATTCTTCTGAAACTAACTCATCACACATGGTGCATAATTATTACCGTGTTCTGCTGTACCTAAACGCTAGGAATTATGGTTATCCTAACGCCGCATAAACTAGAAGGACGCATGGTTAGATTACAGTGAGTCATGACCTTGAGTCCGCAAAGAACGTGACTTGGTTGAAAGCTCCTTGTCTTGAGACCGCATGACGATAGATTTGTCCGCAGGGCCCTAGAATCCACCAGCAGAAGGGAAGGGAAGGGAAGGAAGGACCTCCGAGAATGAAGGGAACTAACTGGAAAATTCGTTGAAAAGAATGTGCCTTTTGGGGGTGGCTACGAGGAGGCCCTGCGTGTAGGCCGAGAATTAGTTACAACTAAAGCATAAGGGGAGAAATCTATTATGATCCTAGGAAATGTGGAGAAGAGAACGGATTACGGTTATTTCACATGAATCAAATGTGCGAATCGTAAGATTCAGGGCCAATAAATATGTGACCGGTCTCTCTCAGTGGGGCCATCGGAGGCTGAATTTGGGTAAAGGATAGCCTACGCATCTTCTGAATCTCTGACTCACCTGAGTTGGTCCAACACATCACTTGCACCTGGTTCTATTCCCTTTCTAGCCGCCTCGACGCAGATCTTATTGGTTTCTCCACCTGGGTCCGAAAACCTTGACATCGGTTCTTGGGCTAGATCGTATGCATTCATTAGCAAACCAATGAATTTGTGTTCATAAATTATGGATCTGCTGTGCTACGCTTTGTAGATAATGCATTATTCACGCTTACCAGTTATCCGTGTTTGTGCGCCAGGGGTTGGAGAATGCCTCTGGTTTTATAGATTTAGAAACCGGTTTTGTTTCCAAGATCCGATACGCGGATTCGTGCTCAGATCTTGCTATCTTCGGCCGTCCTACACGTGGGGTGAACTCATAAATGAGTTGCGGAAAACGAGAATGCCTCTCTAGGGTAGTTATAACTAACCTACAAATGCGGAATCGAGATTCTGACACATTTAACATGTGTCCAAATCTATTGCTAGGCTGTGTCCAAACTAAATTGAGCTGAGTTAATAATGCCTTCACGTATGTTGCGCCTTTGATCCACTCGAATTGAGCTGGAATTGGCATCATCCCCAGCCCACTTGAGTTGAGCTGAAATTGGGCAACGCTATACACCGGAGTTGAGCGATGGAAGCCTACTACTTGTAGTCTTATTGGGCTATACATCGTTCGTAATTTTATCCGCTTCAACGCATATAACCTGAACAAACAAAACATATTTGCATACCGTATTTGAACTTCTGCCTGGGTGACTATGATTAGTGACTTCTCAAGTGCATAGAACCAAAATCCAAGTCAACGCCCTTGACATAAGTTTCGAAATATTGGAAATCATGGGAAAAATTGTATTTTGTCTACTTAATTCTTCTGAAACTAACTCATCACACATGGTGCATAATTATTACCGTGTTCTGCTGTACCTAAACGCTAGGAATTATGGTTATCCTAACGCCGCATAAACTAGAAGGACGGATGGTTAGATTACAGTGAGTCATGACCTTGAGTCCGAAAGAACGTGACTTGGTTGAAAGCTCCTTGTCTTGAGACCGCATGACGATAGATTTGTCCGCAGGGCCCTAGAATCCACCAGCAGAAGGAAGAAGGGAAGGGAAGGAAGGACCTCCGAGAATGAAGGGAACTAACTGGAAAATTCGTTGAAAAGAATGTGCCTTTTGGGGGTGGCTACGAGGAGGCCCTGCGTGTAGGCCGAGAATTAGTTACAACTAAAGCATAAAGGAGAAATCTATTATGATCCTAGGAAATGTGGAGAAGAGAACGGATTACGGTTATTTCACATGAATCAAATGTGCGAATCGTAAGATTCAGGGCCAATAAATATGTGACCGGTCTCTCTCAGTGGGGCCATCGGAGGCTGAATTTGGGTAAAGGATAGCCTACGCATCTTCTGAATCTCTGACTCACCTGAGTTGGTCCAACACATCACTTGCACCTGGTTCTATTCCCTTTCTAGCCGCCTCGACGCAGATCTTATTGGTTTCTCCACCTGGGTCCGAAAACCTTGACATCGGTTCTTGGGCTAGATCGTATGCATTCATTAGCAAACCAATGAATTTGTGTTCATAAATTATGGATCTGCTGTGCTACGCTTTGTAGATAATGCATTATTCACGCCTTACCAGTTATCCGTGTTTGTGCCCAGGGGTTGGAGAATGCCTCTGGTTTTATAGATTTAGAAACCGGTTTTGTTTCCAAGATCCGTATACGCGGATTCGTGCTCAGATCTTGCTATCTTCGGCCGTCCTACACGTGGGGTGAACTCATAAATGAGTTGCGGAAAACGAGAATGCCTCTAGGGTAGTTATAACTAACCTACAAATGCGGAATCGAGATTCTGACACATTTAACATGTGTCCAAATCTATTGCTAGGCTGTGTCCAAACTAAATTGAGCTGAGTTAATAATGCCTTCACGTATGTTGCCCTTGATCCACTCGAATTGAGCTGGAATTGGGCATCATCCCCCAGCCCACTTGAGTTGAGCTGAAATTGGGCAACGCTATACACCGGAGTTGAGCGATGGAAGCCTACTACTTGTAGTCTTATTGGGCTATACATCGTTCGTAATTTTATCCGCTTCAACGCATAAACCTGAACAAACAAAACATATTTGCATACCGTATTTGAACTTCTGCCTGGGTGACTATGATTAGTGACTTCTCAAGTGCATAGAACCAAAATCCAAGTCAACGCCCTTGACATAAGTTTCGAAATATTGGAAATCATGGGAAAAATTGTATTTTGTCTACTTAATTCTTCTGAAACTAACTCATCACACATGGTGCATAATTATTACCGTGTTCTGCTGTACCTAAACGCTAGGAATTATGGTTATCCTAACGCCGCATAAACTAGAAGGGCGCAGACAGTGAGTCATGACCTTGAGTCCGCAAAGAACGTGACTTGGTTGAAAGCTCCTTGTCTTGAGACCGCATGACGATAGATTTGTCCGAGGGCCCTAGAATCCACCAGCAGAAGGGAAGGGAAGGGAAGGAAGGACCTCCGAGAATGAAGGAACTAACTGGAAAATTCGTTGAAAAGAATGTGCCTTTTGGGGGGGTGGCTACGAGGAGGCCCTGCGTGTAGGCCGAGAATTAGTTACAACTAAAGCATAAGGGAGAAATCTATTATGATCCTAGGAAATGTGGAGAAGAGAACGGATTACGGTTATTTCACATGAATCAAATGTGCGAATCGTAAGATTCAGGGCCAATAAATATGTGACCGGTCTCTCTCAGTGGGGCCATCGGAGGCTGAATTTGGGTAAAGGATAGCCTACGATCTTCTGAATCTCTGACTCACCTGAGTTGGTCCAACACATCACTTGCACCTGGTTCTATTCCCTTTCTAGCCGCCTCGACGCAGATCTTATTGGTTTCTCCACCTGGGTCCGAAAACCTTGACATCGGTTCTTGGGCTAGATCGTATGCATTCATTAGCAAACCAATGAATTTGTGTTCATAAATTATGGATCTGCTGTGCTACGCTTTGTAGATAATGCATTATTCACGCCTTACCAGTTATCCGTGTTTGTGCCCAGGGGTTGGAGAATGCCTCTGGTTTTATAGATTTAGAAACCGGTTTTGTTTCCAAGATCCGTATACAGCGGATTCGTGCTCAGATCTTGCTATCTTCGCGTCCGTCCTACACGTGGGGTGAACTCATAAATGAGTTAGGAAAACGAGAATGCCTCTAGGGTAGTTATAACTAACCTACAAATGCGGAATCGAGATTCTGACACATTTAACATGTGTCCAAATCTATTGCTAGGCTGTGTCCAAACTAAATTGAGCTGAGTTAATAATGCCTTCACGTATGTTGCGCCTTTGATCCACTCGAATTGAGCTGAATTGGGCGGCATCATCCCCAGCCCACTTGAGTTGAGCTGAAATTGGGCAACGCTATACACCGGAGTTGAGCGATGGAAGCCTACTACTTGTAGTCTTATTGGGCTATACATCGTTCGTAATTTTATCCGCTTCAACGATATAACCTGAACAAACAAAACATATTTGCATACCGTATTTGAACTTCTGCCTGGGTGACTATGATTAGTGACTTCTCAAGTGCATAGAACCAAAATCCAAGTCAACGCCCTTGACATAAGTTTCGAAATATTGGAAATCATGGGAAAAATTGTATTTTGTCTACTTAATTCTTCTGAAACTAACTCATCACACATGGTGCATAATTATTACCGTGTTCTGCTGTACCTAAACGCTAGGAATTATGGTTATCCTAACGCCGCATAAACTAGAAGGACGATGGTTAGATTACAGTGAGTTGAGTGAGTCATGACCTTGAAAGAACGTGACTTGGTTGAAAGCTCCTTGTCTTGAGACCGCATGACGATAGATTTGTCCGCAGGGCCCTAGAATCCACCAGCAGAAGGGAAGGGAAGGGAAGGAAGGACCTCCGAGAATGAAGGAACTAACTGGAAAATTCGTTGAAAAGAATGTGCCTTTTGGGGGTGGCTACGAGGGAGGCCCTGCGTGTAGGCCGAGAATTAGTTACAACTAAAGCATAAGGGAGAAATCTATTATGATCCTAGGAAATGTGGAGAAGAGAACGGATTACGGTTATTTCACATGAATCAAATGTGCGAATCGTAAGATTCAGGGCCAATAAATATGTGACCGGTCTCTCTCAGTGGGGCCATCGGAGGCTGAATTTGGGTAAAGGATAGCCTACGCATCTTCTGAATCTCTGACTCACCTGAGTTGGTCCAACACATCACTTGCACCTGGTTCTATTCCCTTTCTAGCCGCCTCGACGAGATCTTATTGGTTTCTCCACCTGGGTCCGAAAACCTTGACATCGGTTCTTGGGCTAGATCGTATGCATTCATTAGCAAACCAATGAATTTGTGTTCATAAATTATGGATCTGCTGTGCTACGCTTTGTAGATAATGCATTATTCACGCTTACCAGTTATCCGTTTGTGTGCCCAGGGGTTGGAGAATGCCTCTGGTTTTATAGATTTAGAAACCGGTTTTGTTTCCAAGATCCGTATACGCGGATTCGTGCTCAGATCTTGCTATCTTCGGTCCGTCCTACACGGGGTGAACTCATAAATGAGTTGCGGAAAACGAGAATGCCTCTAGGGGTAGTTATAACTAACCTACAAATGCGGAATCGAGATTCTGACACATTTAACATGTGTCCAAATCTATTGCTAGGCTGTGTCCAAACTAAATTGAGCTGAGTTAATAATGCCTTCACGTATGTTGCGCCTTTGATCCACTCGAATTGAGCTGAATTGGGCGCATCCCCCAGCCCACTTGAGTTGAGCTGAAATTGGGCAACGCTTATACACCGGAGTTGGCGATGGAAGCCTACTACTTGTAGTCTTATTGGGCTATACGCGTTCGTAATTTTATCCGCTTCAACGCATAAACCTGAACAAACAAAACATATTTGCATACCGTATTTGAACTTCTGCCTGGGTGACTATGATTAGTGACTTCTCAAGTGCATAGAACCAAAATCCAAGTCAACGCCCTTGACATAAGTTTCGAAATATTGGAAATCATGGAAAAATTGTATTTTGTCTACTTAATTCTTCTGAAACTAACTCATCACACATGGTGCATAATTATTACCGTGTTCTGCTGTACCTAAACGCTAGGAATTATGGTTATCCTAACGCCGCATAAACTAGAAGGACGCATGGTTAGATTACAGTGAGTCATGACCTTGAGTCCGCAAAGAACGTGACTTGGTTGAAAGCTCCTTGTCTTGAGACCGCATGACGTATAGATTTGTCCAGGGCCCTAGAATCCACCAGCAGAAGGGAAAAGAAGGGAAGGGAAGGGAAGGAAGGACCTCCGAGAATGAAGGGAACTAACTGGAAAATTCGTTGAAAAGAATGTGCCTTTTGGGGGTGGCTACGAGGAGGCCCTGCGTGTAGGCCGAGAATTAGTTACAACTAAAGCATAAGGGAGAAATCTATTATGATCCTAGGAAATGTGGAGAAGAGAACGGATTACGGTTATTTCACATGAATCAAATGTGCGAATCGTAAGATTCAGGGCCAATAAATATGTGACCGGTCTCTCTCAGTGGGGCCATCGGAGGCTGAATTTGGGTAAAGGATAGCCTACGCATCTTCTGAATCTCTGACTCACCTGAGTTGGTCCAACACATCACTTGCACCTGGTTCTATTCCCTTTCTAGCCGCCTCGACGCGAGATCTTATTGGTTTCTCCACCTGGGTCCGAAAACCTTGACATCGGTTCTTGGGCTAGATCGTATGCATTCATTAGCAAACCAATGAATTTGTGTTCATAAATTATGGATCTGCTGTGCTACGCTTTGTAGATAATGCATTATTCACGCTTACCAGTTATCCCGTTTGTGTGCCCAGGGGTTGGAGAATGCCTCTGGTTTTATAGATTTAGAAACCGGTTTTGTTTCCAAGATCCGTATACCGCGGATTCGTGCTCAGATCTTGCTATCTTCGCGTCCGTCCTACACGGGGTGAACTCATAAATGATTTGAAAACGAGAAAACTCTAGGGGTAGTTATAACTAACCTACAAATGCGGAATCGAGATTCTGACACATTTAACATGTGTCCAAATCTATTGCTAGGCTGTGTCCAAACTAAATTGAGCTGAGTTAATAATGCCTTCACGATGTTGCGCCTTTGATCCACTCGAATTGAGCTGGAATTGGGGCATCCCCCAGCCCACTTGAGTTGAGCTGAAATTGGGCAACGCTATACACCGGAGTTGAGCGATGGAAGCCTACTACTTGTAGTCTTATTGGGCTATACATCGTTCGTAATTTTATCCGCTTCAACGCATAAACCTGAACAAACAAAACATATTTGCATACCGTATTTGAACTTCTGCCTGGGTGACTATGATTAGTGACTTCTCAAGTGCATAGAACCAAAATCCAAGTCAACGCCCTTGACATAAGTTTCGAAATATTGGAAATCATGGAAAAATTGTATTTTGTCTACTTAATTCTTCTGAAACTAACTCATCACACATGGTGCATAATTATTACCGTGTTCTGCTGTACCTAAACGCTAGGAATTATGGTTATCCTAACGCCACATAAACTAGAAGGACGCGATGGTTAGATTACAGTGAGTCATGACCTTGAGTCCGCAAAGAACGTGACTTGGTTGAAAGCTCCTTGTCTTGAGACCGCATGACGATAGATTTGTCCGAGGGCCCTAGAATCCACCAGCAGAAGGGAAAAGAAGGGAAGGGAAGGGAAGGAAGGACCTCCGAGAATGAAGGGAACTAACTGGAAAATTCGTTGAAAAGAATGTGCCTTTTGGGGTGGCTACGAGGGAGGCCCTGCGTGTAGGCCGAGAATTAGTTACAACTAAAGCATAAGGGAGAAATCTATTATGATCCTAGGAAATGTGGAGAAGAGAACGGATTACGGTTATTTCACATGAATCAAATGTGCGAATCGTAAGATTCAGGGCCAATAAATATGTGACCGGTCTCTCTCAGTGGGGCCATCGGAGGCTGAATTTGGGTAAAGGATAGCCTACGCATCTTCTGAATCTCTGACTCACCTGAGTTGGTCCAACACATCACTTGCACCTGGTTCTATTCCCTTTCTAGCCGTCGACGCAGATCTTATTGGTTTCTCCACCTGGGTCCGAAAACCTTGACATCGGTTCTTGGGCTAGATCGATGCATTCATTAGCAAACCAATGAATTTGTGTTCATAAATTATGGATCTGCTGTGCTACGCTTTGTAGATAATGCATTATTCACGCCTTACCAGTTATCCGTGTTTGTGCGCCAGGGGTTGGAGAATGCCTCTGGTTTTATAGATTTAGAAACCGGTTTTGTTTCCAAGATCCGTATACGCGGATTCGTGCTCAGATCTTGCTATCTTCGCCGTCCTACACGTGGGTGAACTCATAAATGAGTTGCGGAAAACGAGAATGCCTCTAGGGTAGTTATAACTAACCTACAAATGCGGAATCGAGATTCTGACACATTTAACATGTGTCCAAATCTATTGCTAGGCTGTGTCCAAACTAAATTGAGCTGAGTTAATAATGCCTTCACGTATGTTGCCCTTGATCCACTCGAATTGAGCTGGAATTGGGCATCATCCCCCAGCCCACTTGAGTTGAGCTGAAATTGGGCAACGCTATACACCGGAGTTGAGCGATGGAAGCCTACTACTTGTAGTCTTATTGGGCTATACATCGTTCGTAATTTTATCCGCTTCAACGCATATAACCTGAACAAACAAAACATATTTGCATACCGTATTTGAACTTCTGCCTGGGTGACTATGATTAGTGACTTCTCAAGTGCATAGAACCAAAATCCAAGTCAACGCCCTTGACATAAGTTTCGAAATATTGGAAATCATGGGAAAAATTGTATTTTGTCTACTTAATTCTTCTGAAACTAACTCATCACACATGGTGCATAATTATTACCGTGTTCTGCTGTACCTAAACGCTAGGAATTATGGTTATCCTAACGCCGCATAAACTAGAAGGGCGCAGACAGTGAGTCATGACCTTGAGTCCGCAAAGAACGTGACTTGGTTGAAAGCTCCTTGTCTTGAGACCGCATGACGATAGATTTGTCCGCAGGGCCCTAGAATCCACCAGCAGAAGGAAGAAGGGAAGGGAAGGAAGGACCTCCGAGAATGAAGGGAACTAACTGGAAAATTCGTTGAAAAGAATGTGCCTTTGGGGGTGGCTACGAGGAGGCCCTGCGTGTAGGCCGAGAATTAGTTACAACTAAAGCATAAGGGGAGAAATCTATTATGATCCTAGGAAATGTGGAGAAGAGAACGGATTACGGTTATTTCACATGAATCAAATGTGCGAATCGTAAGATTCAGGGCCAATAAATATGTGACCGTCTCTCTCAGTGGGGCCATCGGAGGCTGAATTTGGGTAAAGGATAGCCTACGCATCTTCTGAATCTCTGACTCACCTGAGTTGGTCCAACACATCACTTGCACCTGGTTCTATTCCCTTTCTAGCCGTCTCGACGCAGATCTTATTGGTTTCTCCACCTGGGTCCGAAAACCTTGACATCGGTTCTTGGGCTAGATCGTATGCATTCATTAGCAAACCAATGAATTTGTGTTCATAAATTATGGATCTGCTGTGCTACGCTTTGTAGATAATGCATTATTCACGCTTTACCAGTTATCCGTGTTTGTGCCCAGGGTTGGAGAATGCCTCTGGTTTTATAGATTTAGAAACCGGTTTTGTTTCCAAGATCCGTATACGCGGATTCGTGCTCAGATCTTGCTATCTTCGGCGTCCGTCCTACACGGGGGTGAACTCATAAATGAGTTTGAAAACGAGAAAACTCTAGGGTAGTTATAACTAACCTACAAATGTGGGAATCGAGATTCTGACACATTTAACATGTGTCCAAATCTATTGCTAGGCTGTGTCCAAACTAAATTGAGCTGAGTTAATAATGCCTTCACGTATGTTGCCCTTGATCCACTCGAATTGAGCTGGAATTGGGCGCATCCCCCAGCCCACTTGAGTTGAGCTGAAATTGGGCAACGCTATACACCGGAGTTGAGCGATGGAAGCCTACTACTTGTAGTCTTATTGGGCTATACATCGTTCGTAATTTTATCCGCTTCAACGCATATAACCTGAACAAACAAAACATATTTGCATACCGTATTTGAACTTCTGCCTGGGTGACTATGATTAGTGACTTCTCAAGTGCATAGAACCAAAATCCAAGTCAACGCCCTTGACATAAGTTTCGAAATATTGGAAATCATGGAAAAATTGTATTTTGTCTACTTAATTCTTCTGAAACTAACTCATCACACATGGTGCATAATTATTACCGTGTTCTGCTGTACCTAAACGCTAGGAATTATGGTTATCCTAACGCCGCATAAACTAGAAGGACGCATGGTTAGATTACAGTGAGTCATGACCTTGAGTCCAAAGAACGTGACTTGGTTGAAAGCTCCTTGTCTTGAGACCGCATGACGATAGATTTGTCCGCAGGGCCCTAGAATCCACCAGCAGAAGGGAAAAGAAGGGAAGGGAAGGGAAGGAAGGACCTCCGAGAATGAAGGAACTAACTGGAAAATTCGTTGAAAAGAATGTGCCTTTTGGGGGGGCTACGAGGGAGGCCCTGCGTGTAGGCCGAGAATTAGTTACAACTAAAGCATAAAGGAGAAATCTATTATGATCCTAGGAAATGTGGAGAAGAGAACGGATTACGGTTATTTCACATGAATCAAATGTGCGAATCGTAAGATTCAGGGCCAATAAATATGTGACCGGTCTCTCTCAGTGGGGCCATCGGAGGCTGAATTTGGGTAAAGGATAGCCTACGATCTTCTGAATCTCTGACTCACCTGAGTTGGTCCAACACATCACTTGCACCTGGTTCTATTCCCTTTCTAGCCGTCTCGACGCAGATCTTATTGGTTTCTCCACCTGGGTCCAAAACCTTGACATCGGTTCTTGGGCTAGATCGTATGCATTCATTAGCAAACCAATGAATTTGTGTTCATAAATTATGGATCTGCTGTGCTACGCTTTGTAGATAATGCATTATTCACGCCTTACCAGTTATCCGTGTTGTGTGCCCAGGGGTTGGAGAATGCCTCTGGTTTTATAGATTTAGAAACCGGTTTTGTTTCCAAGATCCGATACATGGATTCGTGCTCAGATCTTGCTATCTTCGCGTCCGTCCTACACGGGGGTGAACTCATAAATGAGTTGCGGAAAACGAGAATGCCTCTAGGGTAGTTATAATTATGAACAAACCCACAATTTATCATGTGTCCAAATCTATTGCTAGGCTGTGTCCAAACTAAATTGAGCTGAGTTAATGATGCTGTATTGTCCTTAATCTTCATGAGTTCATTGGGCATATTATCTTGAGTTGAGCTGAAATTGGGCAATATACATTGAGTTGTTGTGACTACTACTTGATATAAATATAGTTCGTATGGATTAGCATTAACTACAAACAAAATTTATACCGTATTGTGAACTTCTGCTGGGTGACTATGATTAGTGACTTCACAAAAGTATTTAGAACCAAAATTCAACAACGCTTTGACATAAGTTTCGAAATATTGGAAATCATGGAAAAATTGTATTTTGTCTAGTTTAATTCTTCTGGAACTAACTCATCACCATGGTGCATAATTAATTAATTGTGTCTGAAAATTCCTTATCCTGGCCACATAACCTAGAATTTTGTTGAAACAGAGAATGATCTTGAGTCCGCAAAAACTTGAGTGATGGTTGAGTTATAGTTGAACAAGACTTGAGAAAAAAATATTGAAAAGAATGCATGGGAATGAGGGTCCGAAATGGGGATCTAGAATGAATTTAAAAAATGAATAATAGAAGGAACTACAATAGAATAAGAATAAAAGGAAAGCATAAGGGAATGAAAAATCCTAAAATAGAAGGAAGGATTTAGAAAGAGAATACAATAAGGATAAAAATAGTAAGAACTAAAAACAGAAAATGGTAAGATTACCAAAAGAAAATATGAAAGAGGAATAAATATCGAATCTCTACATGAATCCTAAAATTCCTAATGCTGAATTTCCTACCTGAGCTGGTCCAACACATCACTTTCACCTGGTCTATTCTGCCTACTTGCAAACCTTATTGGGCTGCATTAAAACCTTACACTTCTTGGCTAGAGTATGCATTTAGCAAACCAATGAATTTGTGTTCATAAATTATGGATCTCACCTACGCTTTGTAGATAATGTATTTCACGGTTACCAGTTATCTTTGTGCGCCAAATGGAAAGCCTCTGTTTTATGATTTAGAAACCTGGCCCTGAGCATGCCCACTATTGCTATCTTGGCCCTATTGGGGTGAACTCATAAATGAGTTGCGGAAAACGAGAATGCCTCTATGGGTAGTTATAACTAACTTACATGCGGAATCGAGATTCTGACACATTTAACATGTGTCCAAATCTATTGCTAGGCTGTGTCCAAACTAAATTTGATTTAAAAATTCAATGCTTGAAATTTATTTACTTGAATTTAAATTCATTTGCATCTTGGAGCCCAAATGAAGACTTTGAATTTAAAGGCACCGGAGTTGAGCGATGGAAGCCTACTACTTGTAGTCTTATTGGGCTATACATCATTCGTAATTTTATCGACGCATATAACCTGAACAAACAAAACATATTTGCATACCGTATTTGAACCCCTTGACTTAAGTTTCGAAATATTAGAAATCATGAGAAAAATTGTATTTTGTCTACTTAATTCTTCTTAAACTAACTCATCACACATGGTGCATAATTATTACCGTGTTCTGCTGTACCTAAATGCTAGGAATTATGGTTATCCTAACGATAGATGGAAACATTATTAGGATTATAGTTAAAATTTCTAGATTCAGCAACTTTGGTTTCTATTTATCATCCAAAGGTGGTTGAGATCTAACATTTATCGTCCTAATGGAGTGTAGGAATCTTAAAACAGTTTTCAAATATATAAAACTAGAGGCATTCTCCAACCCTTGAATGTTTTTAAAGATAATGGTAAGGCCTTTAGGACACAAATATTTATGACCATTTTGTTTTTGTGGAAGACATTTTGTTAGGAATTAACTATCAATTGGAGAATATTTAGGGGTGAATATTTACACAGATCAACTTCACTAAGTAAATAATTTTAGAAAAGGAATGCCATCAATCAATTACATGATAATGACTCTTTTAATATAAACATTGTACATGGATGGTCTTCGTGCAGCTTTTGTGAAATAGAGAGTCAATTCAATTTCTACTTAATAGTATAGTAGTTGTTTAGCTTTATGACAAGTTCTAGAAAATTGAGTGTGCTTAAAGTATTGAACTCAAAAATTGATGCAGCCCAAACCCTAAAGCCCATTATTGAAGAAGCCTAAAGCCCAATATTGAAGCTTGAAGCTCATTACTATTGCAGCTTGAAGCCCACTTTACTTTATGCACCTTGAAGCTCACTTTACTAGCCCAATTATGAAATTAGGCCCATATATCTATTTATATTATTTTTAATTTCATTTGAAATTTAAATTTTTATTTGAAATTCAAATTTCATCCAAAAACCAATTTTCATTTGACATTCAAATTTCATCTGAAATTTAAATTTCAGCCAAAATTGATTTCAAATTTAAATTTCATTTGAAATTCAAATCTTGACACCTAAATCAAGACTCTTTAGCCTATTTAAAGGCACCCCATGGCCCCAAAGGTATATTACCTTTTTTAATAAAATTTCCTGAGTTTTATTCGCTTAAAATTCTCTGCTTCTACTAGTGGACTCTAACACCCTTGTGGACTCAAAGAACTTGTTCTTAATTCTATGGATTCAGAATCACCCCTTGTGGACTCAAGGGACTTGTCCTCTTCACCTTATGGATTCAGAGCAAAGGGACCCTTGTGGACTCAAGGAGCATGTTTTTCAAAGATTCAAGATGTGTCTTCAACCCCACAACATCATAGTTGATCACAACTTGTTCAAGTCATGTCCTCAAGTTTTGCTGCGTCAAAAACTTTCTAAGAATAACATTTTTAATGGCCTTTTTACTCACAGACACCCTTAAAACACTTTAATAGAATATGACCAATGATGTGAATACAAAGATGGCCTGAAAAATCAATAGTCATCCTCCGACCACATGATACTTTTTCTTTTGCGGTTTGAGATATATATATATATATATATGTATATATATGCGGCGTCCAAATTTTATTGATCTTCTAGATACTATACTTGGGGACCATCGAGTTGGAAAGACCTTCATTAGGCACCTCCTGAAAGACTGGTGGAAGCCTTGAATGATGCAAGGACGATGTTTACTGCAACCTAACTCCAACGGCTCGGATTTTTCCCTCCCATCACTCGGATTTTCTTTTTCATCAAATTTCGTGCGCCCTTAGAAACCTGCCGGCTTGGGAAATTGGTTAGTGTAGATATTCTACACTTTGAGTGACCAAACACTGTTCAGAGCAGCAGCCGTCTTCCACGAGAGACCGCCTTTGTGGAGGGCACACCCGTTTCAGCCATCTCATAAACTATGGCGCCGGTGGGCATCTCAAGAGAAGACCCTACTAAACTTATTTCTAAGTGTGTTCTTCATTTTGGGCGGCCATTTTATGCTTTCTCGGACCTGAGCTTGGTGGTGTGCTCAGGGTATTACAGCTATCTGTATGCAAAGTGCTTGGCCTCCAGCATCTGGAAGGACGTTTGCTGTGAGGATCCGCTCTCTACGGAGGCGGGATCTCTCATTAGAGCCAAGTTTCTGAAGCACAGCGGAACCACCTCGGAATTGTTGAAGGATCTGGGCGGGGAGGGCGTCATGAGACGCTATGCAGTGGGGATTATCCCGGATGTGAGTAGCCTCCGTGAAGAGATGAACTTGTGAAGGAGGGCCTTTCCTTGCCACCTGCACCCACCCAATCCTTTTCATTATTTAGGGTTTCTCCACTTCTAGAACTTCCTCCAAGCGAGCGAATTTGGGCAAGGGTATTCCATCCATTCGTTTCTTTATTTAGAGGTTTCCAACAATAGGGTTTCTCACTTATGTACCTGATTTAATCCAGTATCCCACCAGATCTTATGAGACACCTCATATGACCGATGGCCATCTCGGGGAGTAGAAATCATCTTGTATCCATCAAAATCCATCCTAGGTTAAAACTTTCCAATTCCAAGACAGTCGTCTGATGTGGCATCGTAAGCAAGGAACTTGCTTCATAACTCTATCATTTGACCCCGTTATTCAACATAACGTGACAAATTGAGCACGTAAGGCAGCTTGAAGACGTGCTTCACATTTTTCTAAGAATATGTAAGAAAATATTTATGAGTCAGCTAGGTACGAAGAACTGTCAAAGTCCACGACTTCCATCCTCACCCATCTCTTTTCTACCTTGCAGAGGCCATCGCTCTCTGCCCTCCTCCTAGTTCCCAATTTATCCTTGAAGCAGACTGCACTACGAGGATACCATCCTAAAAATCCTGGTTTTCATCCTTTCACATGGGCCATGCAACCCGGCTGACACCAGAGAGATGGCAACAATTTTACTTTGAGGATCAAATATTTCCACAACAAACAACGAAAGAGTGCCGATGAAACCTGTTTACCTTCCAAGGGAAGAAAGACTCTGAGAAAGAGGAATCACGATGAAGAAAATTTCAATGGGGAAACTAGCGCAGTGCATGGAAAACGCAGTGGCCCAGTAGATCGCAAACCCAAGATTAAATGCCTCGTGGAGTGAGGAACACGAGCAACTCCATGCCAAGAAATATCGCACTAGTTTACGATGAAGTACTGCTTTATACAAACACAGATAACAGAAGACAGAAATGGTAGGCAGAGAAACTGGCAAGTGCTGCCTTTCCTCATCGTCGCCTCCTTCCATGGGAAAATTGCTTTCTCAATGAGTCTACTTGAAATCAAAGGTTGGTACCGGAGTGCTGGGCGCGTCGAAGCTCTCTAGAACCTTAGTCCTGCTATCCTCCCGGAGAGCGGTCTCCCCTTTTTCTTCTCTCGCCCGAAAAACCCTCCGAGCCATGGGGAAGAAGAGGAAGACTCGCCAGAATCCGGCATAGCCACGCCCGCGGGCGGCGATTGGGAGGAGTTGTTAGGCAAATAGCCGGCGGAAGCATAGCCTCCACCAGGTCCGCCGAAACCGGCCACATTGGGTGGCAAGCCGGCCATCGGATCCTCTATTGGGGAGGTTCTGGGAGCACTCAGAAACCGATTGAGCATTATACCAGCGCCTTCAATCAGTGCCAAGAGGACTCCCCAAACAGAGCCGACCTGGAGGCCGCGGCGGCGCCCTGTCGCATCCGCAGGAACCCACTGGTGACTGCGCCGGCGGTGATCGAGTTCCAGGGATCCTCCTTCTGGCGTACGTAGACCATGGTACAGTCAAAGGCAGAGAAGAGGCCTCCCCACACCGCAAAGCTCCCGCCGACCCGCGGAGCATTCATGCGCACTGCCTGGGCGCCCCCGCCAGCCGCTCCCCATTGGGGAGTTGTAAATACCCTTGATGAAGTGGAAGGCCGAACCGCCGACCGCCCCCATGCCGAAGGCGCCCCGATGTCGTCCAGGATACGGTCAGGGCACGGCTCCCGCGAGGTCTCCGGCGTCCCCATAGCGGTCGCGCCGCCGACGATCGGCCCCTACCAAACAGGGAGGGGTGGGTTGGGGAATCAGACGCCGGCGGGAACGGTAGAAAAACCCTAACCCTCGTCTCCAGAAGAAGAAGAAGAAGAGCCCTAACCCCAATCCAAAGGGAGCTCATTCGCATTCCAAAAAATTAAAATTCCCAGGAATTTCTATAAATAAATCCCCGTTGACTCGTGGACTTTATTTATTAATGAATTAAGTATGCAGATAATCCGTACTTCTCAGGGGTTAAAGCAGATTCGGATATAACGGGTACCAGAGACAAACGGTTTATCGGATTCTAGCATGGACTGGGCTGCAACCGATACTTCCCACACGCCGAGCAAACCGTATCCGTTAGCCGTTGGCAGGTATTCGTCCGGGTCGGGGTCCCCTTCCTCCCCTCTGTCCCTCACATCTATCTCCATTGGCAACTCCTGGTCGAGCTGTCAGAGAGCGGAAAATGGAAGGCGCGTCGGCGGTGGCCTCCCGGCAACCTCCCCAAGGTGGCGTCGTTCCCCGCGAAAGGTCCCTCCTCTGGCAACTGCCTCTCTGTCGCTTCCCAAGGTAACCCCTCCGCCGCGACCGGAAGGGTACTCCCCGTTTCTGTGAGGGCGGAGCCGCTGGAAGGTGGAAACTCTCTGGGTAGCGCGGAGGGCCCCTCCGAAACCGAAGTCCCGCTGCCTTTACCCTCTTCCCTCCAGAGAAACCGGCAGCCAAGGGGCGGGGGCTGGATTCGGCGGCATCTCCAGCCCGAAGAACAAGAGAGGCAAACAGAAGGGTTCGGTGATCCGGCGGGATCCCATCCTGAAGCCCTCCTCGCTCTACTCCAGGCGCGGAGATAGCGGAGGAGTCCTACGGTGGATCAGGGGCAGCAGACGGTTAACGAAAGCGCCTTCCTACTGACTTGGCTCGGCCTCGGTCTCCTCATTCTCATCGAGGGTATTGCGTTGGCGGCCTCTGGTAAGTTCTTCCTCCTAACTCCCTCATACACTTCTCTCGGAAAAAATAGAATAGCCTAGATGATATCGTGAAGAAAGTATGATCAAGTGATCTTTTGATAGAAGATTATTAGCGTAAATGTTGCTGAAAGAACTATATCATAAGATACAAATGAAAAGGGGTTGGCAAGAATTTTTTAAAATTGGGAAAAATAAATGCTTGCTAATTTTTGTTGACACTCATCTCAATGAAGCCAACCTTCACGTGATATCCTGGAAATTTGCAGAACATTTCACAAAGGTAGCATGAAAGAGCATTCTGAAAATGGCCCAAAGAACAATGTTGCTAAATTTTCAGCATCTGAGATCCAAATATGTTGCAAGAGGCCAGGATGAGGACAGGCAAATCAGCTTCCTTGGTTTGCCAAAGGCAATGATTTAAAATGCATGCTTGAAATTTATAGAAGGGCGAACCGGAATAGGTTTATTACTGAATGAAACATTCAAACGCTCTTTCAAGGAGTCCTCAAGAATACTAGTGATCGTCTCACCTTCATGACCACTGGGTCCTAATTTTTTCAAAGAGAGTTCATAGATATGGATGAATGAAGGAGAGGGACTGGGGAAAATCTATATCCATGAAACTAAAAATTTGATACAAATCTAGGTTCGACCAAAGATGATTGTGAATCTCTTCTCTACTTAAGGAAACAGCATCTAGGATTCGTGGGAATACAGAGAAAAAGACCCAATATTTATCCTCTAGTCTTTGAAATAGAGCCGCCACCTTGGAAGATTTCCAACACCAAGGAAAATGATTGCCGAGACAAAGGCACCATAGTTGAAAAAGAGGGAAGAAGTCCTTCCAATGAATTTTCAGGTTATTCACTACCAAGAATGCTATGACTTATATCAATGACTTAGAAGTGATTGCAAGGAATGTATTGCCGAAAAAATGAGCCTAGACCTCATCGGATATTCCCAACATATACACAATGTCTCTAAAGCCTCTCACCATCCTGGCCTATCATGGAGATGATCCTTCGAGACTTCGAACTCATGCAAAGTGCAAAAGATTGAGATAAACTTCGTCATCTAAAGATACATAGATAGAAGTGACCTGGAGATTCTTTTTTAAAAAGCTTAGAAACTGATGAAGGCATGATAAGTTATCCAAAGATTGATTAGTTTCTTAAAATTTTTAGGTGCTATTTGCCTCTCCCAAATATGCATACGCATCCTGATATGAACGGCTTCTGTTTGTGTTCAGTATCTCGTAGTATAAGGGGAAGAGTATGTACTATAGCGAGTGGGGACAAAACAGAAAGTAACTAAATAATTCTAGGTCCTAATCCAGGAATATACAGCTAGTCATGAGAAAGAAATAAGTAAAAATACCAGGAGAGGATCAGAAGATATTAAACATTCTCACTGAACGGATCTCAACAATAACTTTCCTTCTGTGAGAATGCCGACATTGTCAAGCCTTAGCATGTTGGATACTTTTAAGCACAAGATTTGAAAATGTATGAGCTTGTGTCTTCTCATCAAATCTATTCCGTGTCTATTTTATATCTTTTTCTGACATTGTAATGCATGCTTGTGTCCCAGAGATCACAAATACCAGAGGATGTCTAATGAACCTATTCATCTTCTGATGAGAAAATTTTCCATCGCATCTTATTTAAACTTTGAATAAAATAACTCATTGTGAATAGAAAATCGCTTTTCCTATATTAATATAGAAATTTAAAGGTAAGATTCGTTAGGGATGACACAGCTTTGTCCAATCCTAAGCTCTATGGATTAGAAAATAAGAAAGAAATATTTATTAGAATAGACTGTAACTATTCTTTGGTAATATCATTGGAGTTGCAGTCGATTTATACCAACAAGGTGGGTTTGAGTGAATCAGGACCGGGGAACAAGACATTCCTAAGGGGATAAGAAAATCCTAGGCCAAAACCATCTATTTTGTTTGCCTTCCTCAGAGCAGGGATGTAGTAAGTTGGCTTACCCTTCTTTGACCACACTCCAAGCATGATCTTACAGAGAACCCAAGCAAAACCACTCCCATTCCTATTTAGAGAGAATGTTCTTCTTTACAATCATTTCCAGCTCTATGTACTGAGGAAAAATATCTGTAAACTTACGGATCACGAGCATTGCTTTTTCCCTCTAAGGATAGTTATCATTGGTTCATTACAGTCTGAAACTCCAACTTAGAGTATCATAATCTTTCATTATACGAGAAAAAATTGTCTTAAGAATAGACATATACAGGTGCATAATCTCCTGTAGTATTTCTCTTTAATTCTCATTAGAATTTTCTTATTTAATTAATTCCTGCCTGGTGCTGTTATAAGGTGCAAGAAACCCGGTTACTATTTCTAAAGGATAATAATGTCAGAAGGAAGCCTGAGCACTAGACCTAATGAAGTTTTGGTCACTCAATATCAGCGAAGAAAAGGGTTCTTGCAGATTTTTTCTGATTCTTCATTTGGGAAACTTCTACTCAAATTTTTATCCATTTTATGTTATCTTGGTCTCTACGATTTTAGATTAACGCTTAATTATTCTCTACTTGCTGTTATTTACCTTTAATTCATTTCCCTTGCAGGGTTCCTGCCAGAAGGATTGGATAACCTTTTACAAAATATGTGTACCCAGCGTTTACTCCAACGGTAATCTTGTTTGTGGGTGGCACTGTAGCATATGGTGCCGTAAAGTATCTCCAGGGGAAAAACAGAAGAGCTGACCATGAGAGGTGAATGGAAAGTCAAAGTCGAAATGATATCGAATTGTCTTCAATCGTCTTTCCTCTTCACCGTTTTCTTCTTCTTCTTTTCTGTGCCTTGCGAAATCTGGTGACCCATCAGCTGGGGCAGCCGGTTCAGATCCTCTCTCATTGTTCCAAAGAGCCAGAAAAGCTCATCTTGTCGAGGATGCTGATGCAAATATAATTTTGGTGATGTTAGTTGTGCATTTCCATATCATCAAGGTTCCAAAGTAAAGAACCGGTGCTTCTTTGGGGTCAACCTGGCTCGTGTTGACCTTCCCCCCCCTCTCCCGACCAGCCCGCTCCTTCGGACCAATTTTCGGGCTTTTCAAATAGCCCGATGTTGAAATTGTGACCCATTCTCTCTCTCTCTCTCTCCTCTCTGTCTCTGTAAGATTAGCAGCTCGTTTTCAGTCCGGGTCTTTTGGGCGAAGCTTGAACTCTGGCCCGAGCCCGCCTCGGTCTGTTAGAAACGGCCTTCCCGCCGGCCGGAGACGCGTGGCATTTGAAAACCCATAACTACGCTTATCAAGGTCAACATGCATATAAGGAACATCCGTACTGACAAGGGTCATAAGGTAATATACATGTACCGTCGATGTTGGAAGCTAACCAATTAGAGGAAAACGACGAAGGGGAGGTGATTTGATCTTGTGAGGTCAAGCAGGAAGCAGACGTTTCCTAGCATTGATAGACGGCTGGGATGAGAGTGGTTTGATCCAACGGCCAGAAGATCGTCTCCTTCCTTCTCGCTCGGCCTAGAAAGGGCAGGTCCCTACTCCTGGGGTCGTCTTCTTGGGCTCTCCTCAGTAGCGTCGCCACCATCAGACATCAGCCGAGAGAGAGAGAGAGAGAGAGAGAGAGAGAGAGAGAGAGAGAGAGAGAGAGAGGTGGGGATCCCGGAGCCATGGCCGCCGCCTCGTCGTCTCTCATAGCTCAGACCGTGGCTTCCCGAGCGCTCGCCGCCGGGCATGGATCGCCCTCCCTTCCCAAACTGATCGCCTCGCGGTACCTTCGGGCTTGTGTCTTAGTTCTCTGGCCGGGAATGGAGTCAAGGCTTCGTCGGCCCTGGCCTTGCCGCTGCTTCATCCCAGATGGGGAAGCGGTTGGGCCCAGGCGGTTGGCGATCACCCCGGTGAGGGCTGCGGCGTTGGAGACCGTAGAGAAGACGGGGACAACGGCGCTGGTGGAGAAGTCCATCAACACCATCAGGTGTTGACGCCGTTTCTGGCTATTGACGGCGTCGAGAAGGCCAACTCAGGGCACCCGGGGCTCCCCATGGGCTGTGCCCCGATGGGGCAGATTCTCTACGACGAGGTGATGCGGTACAATCCGAAGAACCCCTACTGGTTCAACCGAGATAGGTTTGTACTCTCAACCGGGCATGGTTGCATGCTCCAGTACGCTCTGCTTCACCTTGCCGGCTATGACAGCGTCAAGGTGAGAAGAGATCTAGCCGTCGTTTTGCATGTGCTTCCGAAAACCACGGATCTGACTTTTATCATTCCTTCAAATCGATTCGTCCGAACTTCTTTGTCCTGTGAGCTCCGGTTGCAAGTGAACAGAACATATCTCTAGTTTTATAATAAAGAGGGTGCTAGGTGCCCTTTCATCGGAAATCGATAAGAACAGAGTCACCTGGATTTTTTATGGCTGGGAGTTCGACCTTTCTCCAAGAGCTAACTGCAAGATGAGATTAGATCGGTAAACTTCTGGTCGGACTTGTTTCTCTAGAAACTACTGGTCTTAGATTTATAGATATCAGCTCTCGCGCCGAGAGAGAAGATGTAGAATATAAGATTATTGTATCATAAATCTTTTGATGAGCGATTACACTTCAGGTATGTTTCCCAACAAAGATAGCCATCCCCTTCATTTTTGAAGCCTTCAGATAGTGAATTCGATCGATCTCTCTGACATTTTTATCGCTGATAATCATCATTCCTCTGAAATCCATCTTTCAGGAAGAACACCTGAAATCTTTCCGGCAGTGGGGAAGCAGAACCCCGGACACCCAGAGAATTTTGAAACTCCTGGCGTTGAAGTAACGACAGGTTCGTTTCGTCAACTGATCCCCGCAAACCTCTTGCCTTCTGACGCCAAAATAGGCGCCGCGCCGCTGATCGAAGATTTCTGTTCATCTATTCTTCCGCAATTTCCTTGTCCCCATGGTCATTCTCTCTCTCTCTCTCTCTCTCTCTCAGGTCCTCTGGGCCAGGGCATTGCCAACGCCGTCGGATTAGCCCTTGCCGAGAAGCACCTCGCAGCCCGTTTCAACAAGCCCGACGATGAAATCGTAAACCATTACACGTACTCTCTCTCTCTCTCTCTCTCTCTCTCCTCCTTCCCTCCCTCCCTCCCTCTCTCGCTTTCTCTCTCTCTCTATCCCTCGCTAGCCCCTGTCATTGACCTCGACGTAGATGTGTGCTTATGATAGGTATGTGATCCTTGGGGACGGTTGCCAGATTGAGGGAATATCAAATGAAGCCTGCTCTCTGGCGGGGCACTGGGGCCTCGGAAAGCTGATTGCTTTCTACGATGACAGCCACATCTCGATTGACGGCGACACGGAGATTGCCTTCACCGAGGACGTCAGCGCCCGCTTCAAGGCCCTCGGCTGGCACACCATCTGGATCAAGAACGGCAACACTGGCTACGACGAGATCCGCGCTGCCATTGCGGAAGCGAAGGCCGTCACGGACAAGCCCACCCTGATAAAGGCATGTCCCTACCTCCTAGCCGGCGCCTCTTGTCGCCGGTTAATTACATTTGTGGTTATGAAGTGATGTTGCTGTTTCTGTGGCGACCCTGTAGTTGACTACCACCATTGGCTTCGGGTCGCCGAACAAGGCCAACTCCTACGCCGTCCATGGAAGCGCTCTCGGAGCGAAGGAAGTTGACGCGACCAGGCAGAATCTTGGGTGGCCCTACGAGCCCTTCCACGTGCCCGAGGACGTCCAGAGGTACCTGCCCGTCGTGGAGATGGATCTCCTGTTTCTTCACCCCTCATTAATGGAGCCAGCCCGGGCGTTGTTTCCTGGCGACTGGAGTTTCTGGGCGGCGCTATGACAGCCACTGGAGCCGTCATGTCCCCGAAGGCGCCGCCCTGGAGGCCGAGTGGAACGCCAAGTTCGCGGAGTACGAGAACAAGTACGAGGAGGAGACGGAGACCCTGAAGGGGATAATCAGCGGGAGTTGCCCCGTGGATGGGAGAAGGTCCTCCCGGTGAGCTTGAATAATCTTTCGGCACTGGGATTTCCTCCGTTTCTTTCTGTGGCTATATATGTATATATGGTAGGGGCTCTTTCTGAAGTCGCCTGGCGTCCTCCGATTGTTGTGCAGACTTACAACCCCGAGAGCATTTGCGATGCGACGAGGAACCTGTCGCAGCAGTGTCTCATCGCCTTGGCGAAGGTGCTGCCAGGGCTCCTCGGCGGCAGCGCCGACCTCGCGTCCTCCAACATGACACTGCTGAAGATGTTCGGTGACTTCCAGAAGGACACGCCGGAGGAGAGGAACGTCCGGTTCGGGGTGAGGGAGCACGGGATGGGCGCCATTTGCAATGGTATCGGCCTCCACAGCCCTGGGCTCATCCCCTACTGCGCCACGTTCTTTGTCTTCACCGACTACATGCGCGCGGCCATGAGGATCTCCGCCCTGTGCGAGGCGGGGTTATCTACGTCATGATGACCCACGACTCCATCGGGCTGGGGAGGACGGACCGACGCACCAGCCGATCGAGCATCTGGTGAGCTTCCGGGCGATGCCCAACATCCTGATGCTCCGCCCGGCGGACGGCACCGAGACTGCCGGCGCCTACAAAGTGGCCATCCTCAACAGGAAGCGGCCCTCCGTGCTCGCTCTCTCCCGGCAGAAGCTCTCCCACCTCCCGGGGACCTCAGTTGAAGGAGTCGAGAAGGGAGGGTACACCGTTTCCGACAACTCCGGCGACGGCAAGCCCGACCTCATCCTCCTCGGCACCGGCTCGGAGCTGGAGATCGCCACCAAGGCAGCGGAGGAGCTGAGGAAGGAGGGAAGAAGGTCCGCGTGGTGTCGCTCGTCAGCTGGGAGCTGTTCGACGAGCAGACCGAGGAATACAAGGAAAGCGTCCTCCCCGGCGTCGTCACCGCCAGGGTCAGCGTCGAGGCCGACGCCACGCTCGGGTAGCACAAGTACGTCGGCAGCAAGGGCAAGGCCGTCGGCATCGACCATTTCGGCTCCAGCGCGCCGGCGGGCACCATCTACAAGGAATTCGGCATCTCCACCGCCAAGTCGCTGTGAGTTCCGCCCGCGCCTAGACACCCCTCCCTTCATGCGCAGTTCTCGGATTTAGGCCCTCTCTTTCCCTCCCTGCGAAGAGTCTCGGACTGATGCCCTCGGAGCCACCGATGGACATCGATCGTCCCACCGATTGACCTGCTGCAATAAAAACCACCTTCCACTCATCTTCTTCTCTTTTATTTTCCGTCATCTTTCTCGTCGTCATCCATGCAATGTAGACGGAACCCTAAGATCATGAATCTTTACTCCTCGTGTTCTCCGCTGGTGTTCTCAGTTGAAAACTCTCTGTTTCTACGGGGAAAATAAATCAAGAAATTGCTCTATTTATGTGCTCCATCGTCGCATGGGTCTGTCGGAGAGAATAATCGATCGTGATCTTGTGGGCAGTGGACTTCGTCTGGTTTTATCGCAGGCTGTGGATGAGTTGAGAGCTGCGAAGCTGTTTTCTTGTCGCCTCCTCTCTCTCTCTCGCTCGCTCACTGTGCCCGGTCAGCCCTTCGGAGCTCTCTGTGTGGGGCTATGTTTTCATACATCTATTTTTGCAGGGAGGGGTATAAATGGTATAACTGTTATGATCAGGGTTATTAGATAAACGCGTCGTTGCAGGTGGGGGTTGAAATTTGATATGAGAAAGACACGCGGCGCCTTCACAGTGGTTGCACTCTATCCTCTCGGAATGAGTCAACCCTGGTCGCCATCGCCTCACGTGGATTTGAGAGAACGCGGAGGGCTGGAGAATTCCCGCAGGAGGTTTTGAAGAAGAGGGAGCCTCCGCTGGCGGCAGCCCGATCTCCTCCCTCAGCCCTTCGTCGCTGCCGCGGGGCTTCAGCAACGACGACGTCCGTTCGTCGAGGGGCTCCGCCTCTCGCCGGCGATATCACCTTTCTGATCCATGCTCACTAAGGGATCGACGTGATGGTCGTCGATCAGAAACCGGGGAAAGAAGTCGGAGGTCTTCTAGTTCCCGGTCCGTCTCTTGTCGCTGGCCTCTAAGTCGTCCTTGTCCTCGTCGCTGCTTGCCGGTGTACCGCTCGGCATTTCGTCACCTTCTTCGTGGTCTCCGTGCCACCGGCGTCCTGTGGCTTCGGCCCGCATTTTTTCAAAAGGGGCGGAAGAGAAGAAACCAGATCGTGAGACAGCGGAGGGGAAGAAATCCCCGGTCCCGCCACACGAAAGTCGATCAGTCGGAAAAGGAGAAGGGAGATTGAGCCCCACCACCGTTTCTTCACTTTCGCTCACCTCCGGATTGATTGGAATCCTACACTGCTCCCACTGCCGATTCAAGATTCCCGTAAACCCTGACTTTGTAGGTCGGGGAACGAAGAGGACGACGGCGCTCGCTAGGGCTGAATGAATCTTCGGAGAAGGGATTAATTGATCGGTATTGGCTTCTTCGCTCGGGTAGTTGACGTGGTCGCACGTCGCCTTCGTGGCCTCCGGCGGAATTCCTCCTCGTCGGAACTGCGCGGCGGCGCTCGGCGCGAGGAAGATGGAGAAGTCCGCCTTTCACCACCACCAGCGCCACCTCCGCCTCCCCTCCAGAAGCTCATCATCCTCTCCTTCATCGCAGCGGTCGTCGGCCTCCTCTTCTTCCTCCACCTCTTCTCACTCTCTCCCTCCTCTGCCACCGCCGACAGCCGGTACGTCGGCACCTCCTCCTGGGGCGGGCCTGCCTGGGAGAAGCGCGTGCGCTCGTCCGCCCGCGTCCGCCGGATCCCGCACAGCGCCGCCGGCCGCCGCCCCATCGCCGTCCTCGTCACCGGCGCCGCCGGGTTCATCGGCACGCACGCCTCCATCGCTCTCAAGCGCCGCGGCGACGGCGTCATCGGCCTGGACAACTTCAACGACTACTACGAGCCCTCCCTGAAGCGCGGCCGCCAGCTGCAGCTGGACCGACACGGCGTCTTTGTCGTGGAGGGCGACATCAACGACGGCCCCTCCTCCGCAGGCTTTTCGACGTCGTCCTCTTCACGCACGTGCTGCACCTCGCCGCCCAGGCAGGCGTCCGCTATGCCCTGCGCAACCCTCCTCCTACGTCCACTCCAACGTCGCTGGCTTCGTCTCTGTCCTCGAGGCCGCCAAGTCGGCCTCCCGCAGCCTGCCGTCGTCTGGGCCTCCTCCTCCTCCGTCTACGGCCTAAACGCCAAGGTACCCTTCTCCGAGGCCGACCGCACCGACCGCCCTGCCAGCCTCTACGCTGCCACCAAGAAGGTCGGCGAGGAGCTCACCCACGTCTACAACCACATCTACGGCCTCTCCATCACCGGCCTCCGCTTCTTCACCGTCTACGGCCCCTGGGGCCGCCCCGACATGGCCTACTTCTTCTTCACCCGCGACATCCTCCGCGGCCGGACCATCTCCATCTTTGAAGGCCCCGACCACGCCGCCGTTGCCCGCGACTTCACCTACATCGACGACGTTGTCGGCGGGTGCCTGGCGGCGCTCGACACGGCCCGCCGGAGCACCGGCACCGGCGGGAAGAAGAAGGGCCCCGCCCAGCTCCGGGTCTACAACCTTGGAAACACATCGCCCGTGCCCGTGTCGCAGCTCGTGGACGTGCTCGAGGGGCTTCTGAGGAAGAAGGCCTCGAGGAAGATGGTGAAGATGCCGAGAAATGGGGACGTCCTCTTCACGCACGCTAACATCAGCTTGGCGCAGCTGGAGCTCGGGTACCGGCCGACCACAAACCTCAAGGCCGGCCTGAAGAAGTTCGTGAAGTGGTACCTCGAATACTACCACCACCAATCTCCCTCAGCAGGACGGAGCAGCAAGCAGTGGCTGGGGTGATATTCTTGCAGTCTCTCTCTCTCTCTGTTGTTTGAATATCGATAAACCTCAATGGCGGAGCACGTTCTACCAAAGCACATGTGAGACGATGAATGCAAGATCAAAGCAGCCCCATCATGTTCTTCCGTCAAATCTCTCTCTCTCTCTCTCTCTCCCTCTAAATTCGGTGAAACATCGATCACCAAAAACACATGGAGGTCTTGTGGGCATGAGCGATCACCGAAAAACAAGTCTCACAAAAGAAATAACATTAAAAATCCAGGTTTCATCGCGGAACAAAACTCAACTACCCGTTCTATAACTCTGAGAAGAATTAAAAGCAAAAGAACAACTCCCATGCTCAGCAACGTACGACATCGATCGAAGCAGTAGCCGCAGCCGCCCATCATCATCAAGCTCGCTCCTTGAGTTTCCATGGAAAAAGAACGGGCCTCTTCCCCACAAGAGGGAAGGGAAGGTGGCGAGATCAGACGTCCGCGATCGTCACCTCGACTTCTACACCCGGCTCGATCGTGATGGAGGTGATCTGCTTCACCACCTCCGGCGAGCTAACGAGGTCAATCACGCGCTTGTGAACACGGAGCTCAAACCGGTCCCACGTGTTCGTTCCTGAAAAATAGAGATGATTGGAAGGATGACCGATGCTAGAAGCCCTGGAATGCTTCAGAGATTCAAGAAATGAAAATTTACAAAAATAATTATGACAGAATTCCTTCTTTGAGAATAATTATGGCGACCAGGGTTTTACTAGGGTTCTAGGCTTTTACTGTTTTTTCACTTACAACTGGGTGCTAACTCAGAAACTCTTCAACTGAACACCAATGACTGGCTCCTAATATTAAAACGAAGTCAAGTTTGACAGCAATAGATTCAAAAGATGATGATAAAATTGAAGGACGAGAATTAAGAAATGAATAAAAATCCCACCAGAGCAGATTGTTGGCTCCATTGGAGCACAGTTTCCTTCAGAGGAAATCAATTTCTTTGGAGATGCAACATAATGCGAGGTCAATATATTACCAAGCTGAACTTTATTTTCTTTCAACCTTTAGATTTGCATGATGACGAGTGAAGCTTATATCACGTCACCGAAGCAAATTGGACACTGAGCACCTCAGCAATCATATATTAATCTGATTGTTGAATTATAGAAAAACCAACAAATTGTGTCATCACAAATATAATTTACTGCATGTTCCCGGGCAGAAATCGGATTCAATTGATACCCTCCTGCGGGTCCACAGTAACGAGTCCCGTAAAGGTGCCGAGGCCACATCGAGATGTAAAAATATTTCCCGTCTATTGCTTATTCCCTGAAAAATTAGAAGTCAATTAATATTGTGTAAATATTTAAAGTATTTCCCAAAGAATGCTGATTTGATAATTCCTAGAAATCGACCTAGAAGCTTTAAACTATTTGAGACTCTACCACAGGATTGATATTCTCCTCTCTTGAGTACACTACGATGCTGATTATCCCTTCCTTCCTGCCTATTCTTTCTCCTTCAGGAATAGGAGGATGCCTGAATAGTCCTAAAGCAGTCCAAGAATTCGAACATAAATGGCTCATTTTAGGAGTATTCCAAAATGGTGGCGCTGTTTCATCTCTCATTCTAGTTTAGCTAGCAGTTGCTTTCAGAAGAATTGATGTTGTCCTCTGTCACACAAAGAGAGACAGCAGACCAGAGCGGGCGATATCCAACAACCAGAATGTGAAAGAGCATCATGGGCGAAGACACTAACCTTCCCACAGGGGACTTCCTGGTGGTGATGTGGAGGACCTTGGTCGGCATCCTCACGGGTCCCTTCACCCTCAACAGCTTGTCTTTCGCCCCTTCACAAGATCCGCGCAAACTGGAGACAGCGATGAAGGCAGAACGGAGAAGAATTAGGGTAAATTACAGGAGCGTAGTGGACGTCATACCAAGCAGAACGGAGAGAGGAGACGACCACTACCTTTCTCGAGGTTCTTCACGTTCTTGGAGGAGAGCGTGATCCGGATACGGTGAACCTGTTCTTGAGGCTGGTCCTCCAGACCCTGCTTCATGGGCTTCACCGCCGCGTACGCCATCCTTCTTCGATCTCCTCCGGCACCGTCGGCGTCACAAGGAGAATCAGACAACCCAAGACTCTACCAGCGCCGCTGCCTTCACTTTTCCAAGGCTAGGGTTTTCTCCGCGGCACAGCCGTCAAATATACCACACGACCCCTTTTATAATAAATTCCTAAAGTACCCTCGAGTTCGATAACCAACCCTAATCCCCGTCTCGGTCTTCAGTCACGAGGGGGACAAGCTCTCTCTGAACCGGGCCTATCATGACGCAAAACCTTAGTCACAAATCACCAGAAGATTCAGGACGAGCTTCGAACGAGCTTTTCTGTGCGGGGCATTTCGTCGAACAGATAGGGCGTGGGGCCGTTGTTGCAGAGTCCATGGAAGGAAGAACAATGGAATCTGAGGGATTTTCTCCAGGTTTAGGGTAAGGAAAGGTACCGGCCAAAGGCGCGCTAGGGGTTCATTTCCTCCAGCAATTCCCGCTCTGCAGTGTCCAATTCCCACTAGTTCGCCGCTACTATCCTCCCTGCTTACGCCGTCGCCTCTCCGCGTCTGCCTTCCCGTCCTCGAGTTCATCCCCGCCGTCGTCAGTCATCCGTTTCGGGAGGTCTCCTCCTTCTTCTTCTCTTCTTCTTCTTCTTCTTCTTCTTCTTCTTCTTCTTCTTGCGGCCTGTACGTCCACTCCAGTCTGCTCAGAAGATCCCGGTCCTTCCACCGCCCGATCACCGCCGCCGCCTCCTTCCCCGCCTTACCCGACGCCACCTCCCGCCACGAGAACCCCGCGTCGGCGATCCTCTTGAGCGCGCCCTCACCTCCCTCGTCCCCACCACGACCGTCTTCAGGCCCTCGTCCTCGCCTCCGTCAGGACTCCGGCGATCCCAGAGTCGTCCGACACCAGCACCAGGCACCCCAGCGCCGCCCGCTGCTCCATAGCTGCCAGCATGTTAGCCGTAAGAGCTCCTCTGTTGGCTGCCTCCTCTCGGTCTGGCATCCGCCGGACGCACACCCCGCGCGCCGCAGCTCCTCCGTAAGGCCGCCGCCCCGAGCTTCATCTTGGGAACGAGCACCTCCGCGCGGCGCGCTGAAATTTCTCCATTTTCACCGTCAGCTTGGCGGCCAGCCGGACCCGCCGGCTGCCCTTGGCGGAGTCGAGCTGGACCAGCCACTTTGCGTGCTCGCGCTCGTGGATCTGCGTGAAGTGGTCGATGAGCTTGGTGCGGTTGTAGAATCGCCGACCACAGACGCCGCAGAGGTGGGGCTCTGCGGGGACGACCGCGCCGGAGGCCTCGCCGCCACGCGGAGCACCGGCGGCGGGCGGGGAGGCAGAAGGCGTGGTGATCGGCATAGGCGACGGCCAGCCTCACCGGCCCGAACCGGGAGGCGACGAGCTTCAGGCGGACGGCGGCGTCGTACGGTGGGATCGCCTTGGGGGCTTGTTGTCCAGGTCCCAGAAGACAGCCACCGGAGGTAGACTGGCGCGAGCGACGGAGCACGAGCCCCAGTGCCCGTCGCTCCCAGGTGGCGCCGACGCGACAAGAGATGACGACGGGCGGCCGAGAGACCAACGACGATAGCCATCTTCACCTCCGCAGACTGAACGGTGGGGAAGGTCGAAGATGGAGCATAGCCTCCCACAGACTTGACTCCATAGCTACAGTCCAGAATTCTGCTTTGGGCGGCCCAACCTCGAGGCCCATTAGTTCCTAGGGAGAATGATTGAAGACCCTCAATCCCTCAAGAAGCATAATCCACTGACCCCATATGAACCATATGTCTATAGTACACGGCACTGTGCCTCCTACAGAAGACAAGTCCTCGGCCTAAAAACACCACATGAACATACTCTGAGAGAGAGACAGACAGAGAGAAGGCCCATTTCACTGCGGGAAGGTCATTCTGTATGCCTGCGTGCTTGTTGTTCGGCTTCCTCGGCATCCTCAAACCTCTGGTCGTTGATCTGAAGCTGCAAACAGAACAAAATATCAAAGATAAATGCATTTTCTCTCTCTCCCGATATTTCTTTCTAGTTTAGGCAAAGAATGAAGAGATAATTGACCTCGAGAACCGAGTGGGCCAGGTCTTCATGCCCATTTGCGTGGCCAATGGGATTGGCGAGATCCTCAGAAAGATGCCATTCGGAATCATCCCCTGTGAGCGCACGCAGAGAAGCCAAGATTAATGAGGATCAACAGCAAGTTGGGTTCAAACGAGATCCATACCATTATCACCCATACCAACACCATCGACAGCAATTTGCTCATCTCCAAAAACCCACTCATTTTCCTCCCTTGCTCTGCACGAGATATATATATATATATATATATATATATATATATATATAGAGAGAGAGAGAGAGAGAGAGAGAGAGAGAGAGATTAGCCATTTCCTCTTTATCTTGAATGAACTACAAGCTTCATCAAATATAGCGCATAGGAGAGTAGCACCAACCTTCAGTAGGATCAGGGTTTAGCTCAGCACCCTCACAGAAAATATCAAATAGAGCATCCACTGCCGCCAGCAAAGTTAAGGATAGGAGGAAGAAACCCATTCCTATGCTCATGGGACGGAAACTCATCATACAGCAAACGGCTCCAGCTTTAAATTACTTGCCAAGGAATCAGTGGAGATGAAGGTGTTCTATATAGATTTTTCTCTAATCCATAACTGGTAATTAATGAACTTCCTTTAGATCTGATTCAGCAGTCTAGGAGTCATTAACTCTTGTTTCATGGGGATAATGACAGGATTGCAGGGTTCTTTCCTCAGGAAAACATGCACCAATACAATCATCACAGAATAATGAGCAACAAAGGATACAATGGCTGGGTTCTGATGGCACGAGCCTCATCTCAGTGACTTTTGAGGGATCTAGTTCCTCAATGCATTCAGAATCTGAATCCTCCGATCTTTCATCCTCACCAGCATCCGTTTCAATCTTCACATGCAACACAAATTCAAGCAACACACAAAGAACGTAATTTTATGACAGGTCTCTTTTAAAATAATTCGTGAGCCAATGGTAAAATACTTGGTCTTACACACAATATGATATCACGTATATTACTGACTACAAAATCCCAAATCCAAATATATCAACCAAAGTTTCCATTGACGACTCTGAATGTAGTCCTGATGAAGGAGTGCACGTATAGATTATAGCTTTTGGTATTTAAACACGAAGATCAAAACAACGCAATATAATTGAATACCATGATTTTGAACAGGAGGTGCAACTTGCTCTATTGTTAATGTGGACAGGGAATGAATGCATATAATCTAAATAAATTTTTAACAACAGTGTCATGCCACATTTGTATTCCACAAGCCTCTATATTTTTAGTGTAAAGTATTTACAATGACATATTGCGCTCCCATCTTTAGATAAGAGGATGTTTCTAAAGAAAAATTGCATGATTACTCAGAGGAAAATAAGACGAAAAAGATTTATTCTCTTAAACATCTCAGAGACTAATGAGAAGCCAGGAGAAAAACTTCATAAAGATTTAAGAAGCATATAAAATCGATCTCAACTAAGGGAAAAAATATAAAAAATATTGATTATGGAGAGGAACAATAATAAGAGATCAAAAGATAATTCCTATCAAATCTCTCGTTTTCTCTTCTTCAATCAGATAGTATCACTTAGCTTTCTTTTTGTTGCTTTCTTATGTTTTCATATGCCTCATATGTTATCCATTTGTGCACCTATGTGTATTTATAGAAAGATATCTAATTGCTACTAGGAGAGTTTCACCCTGTGCCTTTACTTAAACATGTTGCAACCTGTATTCAATACGCAAGCTTCCACTTGAGGCCCTAATTTATGAAAGGAGTGCATCCAGTAAAACAACAACTTCTGCAGAGCAAATGACCACGAATATTCGTTATAACTGGAGAAGGAAACGAGATAAATGATCTTCAAATGTTTTTAATAACTTATAAATGAACCATTGGTTCCTTAATGATATATTTATGGACTTTTTAGCCATTGGTTTAATTGTCTCGTTCTTCACAATCACATATAGCTGCATCTACTTTCTTTTCGCAATTTTTTCGTTAAGAGGACCCATATCTGTATAATCAAAGGAATTCTAATAATTTTAATCATCAATTCCAATGGCAAACTTCTTAGAAATATTCTATAATCAGTTTCGAATTACTTATTCTGAATACGATCCGGGATCTACCATGATACGCGAAAAAGTGATCATAGATGATAAGATGTCAGCGGCTGACAAGGGTCAAGAACAAGTAGGCTTTGCCAAAAAATCTTCACAAAATTCTAGCCGACGTGGTGCAAATACCGAAACGAACTTCATAATTTTGATCACCGTAGTAAATGGAAACATCGAACCTGAGCGTAGATGCAGGGAAAAGCATAAGCGTCAGGGTCCCTGGAAACAGCATGGAGTGAAATCGCCAAGAAATCCACAGCATAGCCTCTTGTGTGGTCCGTGTCGCTCAGCCATATCACCCTCCTTGACCACGCCCAACCAGAAAACCGAGGAGAAAAAATAAGCAACGTAATATATGATCAGGCGTACAGGCCCCCAGCAAACGAGCAACGGCTGGCAAGAGAGACAGAAAGGAGTGGCAACAGCCGCCGGAGAGATGAAAACAAGCATACAGGTAGAGAACGAGTACTTGCTAGTTATATAGAGCGTCCCAGGGAACTCCTGCGGTCGGTTCCCGAGGGCAATGCCCACACCAGGCTGTACGTGCATCAGCTCTTCACCATCCTCGTCCACGCGTGGCTGCCCTACTCCGTCACCCACCCGCTCCGCAAATCGCCGAAAACCTGAAGCCACCATTGCCCCTGCCACCCCAAGCACCACCACAGTGAGGAGCTAGCGCCGAGGTTGGTTCCTCTCTCTCTCTCTCAACCCTTCCCGCCCGGCTCTTCCAGCTCTCCCCTAGGGCGGCAAGCCTCCACGGGAGAGTGCCGGATCAATTCCTCAAATCCGGATCCTTATCGGATCTTAATATTAAAACTCTATATACTGATCTCTTATCGGGTCTGATTTGGATATCCGTTTCCGACAGATCAAAGACGTGTCAAAAGGGCTTTCTAGAAACGTCAACTCCTTTTTGACACGCACCGAGAGAGGGCAGGGGGAGGGGAAGGGAAGGGAGGGAGAGAGAGAGGGTTGCAATGGGGAAGGATCTGACAGAGGAGCAGGTGGCGTCGATGAGGGAGGCGTTCTCGCTGTTCGACACGGACGGCGACGGGCGGATCGCCGTGGTGGAACTGGGAATCCTGATGCGGTCGCTCGGCGGCAACCCGTCCCAGGCACAGCTCAAGGAGATCGTGGCGGAGGAGAATCTGACCGCCCCTTCGATCTCCCTCGCTTCATGGAGCTGATGCGGAAGCACCTGAAGCCCGAGCCCTTCGATCGCCAGCTCCGTGACGCCTTCCGAGTTCTCGACAAAGGCGGCACGGGCTACGTCTCTGCGTCCGATCTCCGTCACATCCTCACAAGCATCGGCGAGAAGCTGGAGCCCGCAGAGTTTGACGAGTGGATCCAGGATGTCGACGTCGGCCTAGATGGAAAAATCCGTTACGAAGATTTCATTCTCCGCATGGTAGCCAAGTGATGCCCGTTTGGGACACTAGAAAAATGTTGTGATGTACGGCGCAATCTCTAATGTTCGTCTCCGGTGCGTATTTCAGATCCTCTTGATTCCTTATCTCTTCTCCTCGATTAAGTTTGCTTATCAGGGCCTCGGATCAAGCGTTTCGCCTGAGATTTGTGGCATTTCAGCCGGGGGCTATTGTTGATTCACTTTAATTTGTTCCTTTATATTCAGAAATCGGTTGTGTGGTCTGCAAGTAGTTTAAATTTACCTCCAAAAGTAATCGCTACGCTGTTTTTGGGATATGGACTCCGTCTTTGTCATGATTAAAGCCTGCGAGGCTATTCTGGTTGTTGTTGATTGATTTTCAGTCAGTTATTTGCCAAGAACAATAATACTTTATTCGTATGAACCCGAGAGAAAATGGAGGAAAAGCCTCAGCGAGAAGATTTTCTTCGTCTGAAATCATGCGAGGACTTAGTTATTAAGTTAGACATGAGTAGCTTAGGTATATTCAATAAAGATGAGTTAAGGGAGATTTTATGTTGTTAAGGGAAGAAACATGAGTTGATTGATGGGATCAATCCATTAGCTTTCGTGTCTCCCATGGATCTGTTTATTATATGGCAAGCTTAGGTATATTCAATAAAGATGGAGGTGGCTGAAATGTTAGTACTTAAATATGATTATATTTTGTTATTTCACATTACTTTTGCCCGGTATTTGTTTTATTAAAACTACTAAAAATCGTTCTTTGGAGATTGTGTTCGAACTTGGGCCAGACGGTTGTTTGATCCTGCTAATCGAAATCCAGTAGTAATCATAATTATTGTCATTTCTCTTAAATCCTTTAATTTATTTTTAATAATAATAATCGATGGCTTAAAAGGGAAAAAATGCCAGACTACATTATTATATAGTTAAACTGATTACAAAGCCATATTTTTTGAAATTCGGATCCGATTTGGTGGAGAAACGGGCCATATTGGCGAGTTATCGGTTCCACCCCAGTACACGTGGCTCGAGCTGTCAATTCATTGGGCGTGGGGTAGAAATGTGAAAATCAATTCGAAGAGGGTAGAGATGTAAAATCCGTTGCCATCTTTCCCGTCCCGGGAGAAGGAACGCATAGGTGCCGGCCACGATCGAGAAGCCCAGCGAGAGAGGAGAGAGAGGGAGGAGGAATGGGGAGAGAGGTGGAGGACGAGCAGGTGGCGTCAATGAGAGGCGTTCTCGCTCTTCGACACGGACGGGGACGGGCGGATCGCGGTGTCGGAGCTGGGGATCCTGATGAGGTCGCTGGGGAACCCCACGCAGGCGCAGCTCAGGGGATCGTCGCAGAGGAGAATCTGACCGCCCCTTCGACTTCCCCGCTTCATGGAGCTGATGCGGAAGCACATGAAGCCGGAGACCTTCGACCGCCAGCTACACGACGCCTTCCGAGTCCTCGACAAGGACGGCACGGGTTACGTCGCGGTGTCCGACCTCCGCCACGTCCTCACGAGCATCGGCGAGAAGCTGGAGCCTGCAGAGTTTGACGAGTGGATCCGGGAGGTGGACGTGGGATCCGATGGCAACATTCGCTATGATGATTTCATCCGTCGCATGATCGCCAAATGATGGCCTCGATTTGTTGACGTATTGTGTGAAAGGATCTCTCGCCATGTTCGATTCCTGTACGTACGCCTGATTCTCTTAAACTTCTCTCTTCATGGTTCTCTTCACGTTTTCGCGTCCGGGGAGTATTGGCCTTTGCGTCTTCCATTTCCGCGTATTTGTCTTAACTTGTCATGCAGAAGCCGTTTCTCTCTTAAGATGGGATCGTTTTTGTGCATTGGCATTGTTAGTTGACGGATTCGCGGAGGTTTCTGTCCGCGCGGTCCTTCAAACAGCGGATTAGGAACTGTCTTTGTGCGACTCCGAATGCTCTGTGGGATGCATCTGCTCAAGTCTTCCTAGTTACTATAACAATACGTTTGAACTGGATTCTCCTGTCTCTTTGATTCTATCCTGAAAATGACGGGAAAATGTGGAGAACAGAATACTCGCTGTTCTTTGTGATTTGTTTGCATCTGTAACATCAACTGATCGACTTCAGTTTAAGGTCCTTATCCTTTGTTCTGAATTTCTGCACGACTTTCCACTGCCATCCAGACCACCGATCTCTCTTGGTTGGTTCCGTTTCACCTCGGCCAATCCATCACAAAACCTGTAAAATTCTGATATATCCCAATTCTCCCAGCATGTGAACTCCCCTGTTCACCCCATTTATGATCTTCATTCCGGTCGGTTATTTTCTCCTCACGCATGCACATTGAATGTATCCACTGTTCCCTTCAGAAAATAGTGGGGGTATTAAAGGTTGTGACAGTTCACAAAACCCTAAGTTGGTGTAGCATTTTCAGATAATATGTGAACTCTCTGCTGCCTGCGCTGGTGTAGGCGGAGTTCTTGAGAGTAAGTAAGCAATTATAAATGCGTTCAAGAATGCATTCCTGAAAAACTAAGGTTGGTATAGGAACTTTGGGCGTGGAAGTGGCTGGTGGAAGAAAATTGTACGGTGGAGATGTTGCAACAATACTCCATTTGATGGATAAAGCAGGAGAGAAAGAGCACAGTAAAGACATGATTGTGTATATTTCTACCTCTTAGATTCCCATATGGTCAGAATTAGCTCGGCCTCTGATCGTGCTATGTAGATATCCCCTTATGATTTATATGTCCGTAATAGAACAGATTATTTTTGCATATTTTCGACGCAGGATAAAATCGATATTTTTCTATAGTCAGCAGAATTAATGCCCTCAATAATTCTAGTTTGGCTGATTCTGCTCAATAATGTATAGATTATTAAAGAAATTCTTGTCATGTCCAAATCCTTTCACCTGGAAAGGGCATATGATTGAATTATACTTGCGAGAAAAGTAAGACTATCTGGTAATTATAAGTTAGGCAAAAGGATTTGGTCTTGGCCCTAACGGTTGATCAGTGTGTAGGTCCATCAGTCTCTCTTCCCAAGTGTCCTAGCGTGGCTTCTAGTATGCTCTGAGAGAGAGAGATTTTCTCAACAACGACGACCCCCAGGAGTTAGCGAAAAGACTAATGACCTAGAGCGCAGCCTTCAGACGAGGGACACAAGGGCACTCATTTCTGTTCCTTTTGTTTCCTCTTTTCTTTTTTTCCAATAAGAAATTTGGAAATAAAAACTAGGTCACTCCCACAGGGCGATTAATTTGGAGAGAGAAAATGGATGCGTACGATAGGGTACTCCTTGCCGGCCACCCACACCCCCGTCTTCGACCACTGTACGTCCTCCCACTCCAGATTCTCCTCCAGCACCTGTGCACAGAAGGTGATGGAACTTGACCAAACCCTTCTCTGTTCAAGAACATCACAACAATAAATATGCATAGATTCAAAAAAAAAAACCCTCTGTTTATCCTTTGAAACTCACTTTCAAACATCTCAATAAATATGTATTGCATGTCCCTTCGATTTTTTCTGAGAAGACCAAATATCTATTAAAACACCATTTTTGATCACACCGTTTATGCATTTTTATGTCTGGGGAGAACTTTTATATCTAAAGGGATGAGGGTAGCACGGTGTAGTGTGCTTTTGTTTTGTCTCCTGGCAATCTTAATCCTTCCCACCCCACCAGATAGAAGAAAATCGAGAGATAATATGCATACCCACCTCCACATGTTCCACTGGTAAAGGAACCCCAATAGAGAGCATCAGTTTCTGAGGAAGGGCTTCCTGCAGCGCGACCATCGGAAAACATCTGTGATGTGATCTCGGTCAGAGCTGTGATTCTGAGTGTTCCCGTGCTCAGGTTCCAAGGGCCGAGAGGAAGTTGTAGCGCCGTTCTCAGTAGGCTTCTCCCCACCGAAGCACAACTCGTACCTGCAAGAGGTTTCGGTTGGGGAAGAAGATCATAATATTTCTGAAAAATACTAAGAATTCCCTAGAGTGGCTTTGATTCTTTCACATCTGTTCGGCACCTTCAAATACATTTAGCAATCACACCAGGCATATGAGGATGAATGGGAAAGGAATGTGTGAGAAAGAAGACGAATTCAGAGGTCTTCAACGAAGAACCAAGGGTGGAATCTGCACCAGAGGATTTTTATACAAGGTAAGCTGAAACCATATCATACACAAAAATGAGATAGATCTTCGTCATTCCAGTACATTCAGGCTCATTTATATGGCTCTACAACCAGTATATCCAACTGTATGAACAGGCATATGAACCCTGTCCTGTGGGAAGAACAGGAACTGTAAGGTCTTATCATAGATTTTAAACTGAAGGTCAATCAGAGCATTATAATCACAGGTCCAGTCTATGAATACAAGTCAGGCCCAAAATACGCACTACTGTCTTTTTCTTTTTTCCCTTTTTCACTCTACCTGACAAAGCAAGGTAATCCCTATTCCACCAAGAACGTTTTAATCCTGGGTCGATTTAACTAGGGAGCATTAAAACAAGTTTCTAGTGTTGAGAGATTCATCTGGGCTAAGATCTGTCAGAAATTTAGACGCAGAACATAAAAATCAAAACTAACCCAGAAACATGGAATACGCGATCCGGGATGAAGATTATGCAATGAAAAGATCCCGGATCTTTAGGAAACATGGAGAGCATGTGATGAGAAGACAATAAAAGATGGGCTCAGAGTCAACACGTAAGGCTTAGTATTTCATCTGCACGAGGTGGGGCTACTACTTGGTTTATTGACTGGGTATACGGCTGAATAGGAGAAATATAGAGCTGAAATTATTCAAAGCATAGAAATTATGGATGCTGAACGAAGAGTTGCTCAAACCTATAAAGTAGAAATTGACTAATGAAAATTTGGGCGCCTTAATTTGATGAACAGAGAGAATAATTGATTAGGTTAAAGATATGAAAGGAGCACATAACTTTTGAAAACGAAAGCACTGCTCAAATTGGAAAAATGCTTAGAGCTGGTACCTGTTAACATGGGTTTCCACATACAAAACTTCTCCTTTCTTCAAGCGTGCAGATGTGTAGAGGGGCTTCTTAGGTCCCTTATCAGAAACAGCATTCACACTATATTTTACCCTGAGAAGATATTCCACGCATAATGGAAATTCATTTCATCAAACATGATGGACAGCGGTGAAAAGGATGTCATGGTGCAACGAATGAGTACCTAAAGTGATTATGTGGGCGTGTATGGGAGTAAATGACATTATCCGCTAGATAGAAATACATCGATGAAACAAAGGAATAGAGAAAGAACAATACCATGGTTCATTGCACAAGTTATACTGTATTGCAACTTCCTGCACAAACCTTTGCTGCCTTAAGGCATTCTGCAGGCAAAAGCATTTAAAATATTGATGATCAATACTTGAAAGCACAGTAATAAATGATTTCTATATAAATTCTTTCATGAATGAACAACATGGAAACAAAAAAACGACAAGGATTTTTTGTTTATAAGTGCAACGTGGAAATGTTAAGCAAAATTCAGCAGGCATTTCCACAGCAGCCAGCCCTATGAATCCCCGCAAACAAGCTCACTAATGCACAACTTTCACAAACAATTAATAACTCCCCAAAGGTAAGAAAAATTAGGAGATCAGATGAGAGGCACTTTTATAGGGCTATAGACAGTCAATTTCTCATTAAAGAATGAAATTCAGTCGTTCATATTAATAAGAAAGATGGCACTACATAACGTAAAAAAGGGCGGAAGACTGTTTGGTTCAAATCCACTTCCTTCCAATGACAAAAATTGGGATCCCAAATATTATTTTTATCAAAATTGGCAAATCCAGGCAAAAGCAGCCAGTTTTCCATGCTCACACTTTCCATCTACACTAAAATAGATGTGATTCCTAGACCGTATCACTAAAATAGATGACATGAGAAACTAGACCGTATATAAAACAGATCGGGCCAATGTGTTAAAAGGCTTGGATGGTCACGCCCATTTTAACACGTGACCCTGGTTTGTTGCTTCTTTTAGATCTGTATGTGGCTTCCACCTCCTTCTGTACTCCTCCAAACACAATCTTCCCGAAGTCCCATTTTCTTTTGGGTTCAGCCATTTGACCATCCTTCTCCTATATATCCTCAATTACTAGATCTTCAACTCTCGAATACTGTTTTAGACTCCACAGCAGAGACAGGTCAGGGTAGAGTTTGAACTTAAAAAGGATCTTGATAATGACATATTGACAATGACAGAGAAGACAAGAAACATAAAGTGATCACCAGTCCGAAATATGCTCTTCTTGGAAGGTGGCTAGAAATCCTGATCTCGTGTATTATTATCCAGTTTCCCCATTCAGTTGGAGGAGAGCAAAACCTTAAAATAACACACTGGAAGCCACTGTACTAGAAGAATCACGATCGAATTCGACTAGATGAACAAAAAAGAGAAAATGACTAAAAGCTCTTCCATTAAGTGACTCAGAGTTCCTGTATGAATTACAGAATGCGTCATTCTGGTCAATGATCGCATGAGTGGTGTTTTACAGTCATAGGAATGTCCCCCGTCTCAGGTACAATTTTCACCCAAATGGTGATCGTTAAGAAACAAGGATTATACATGGAAGAAATGGATTCAAAGTTTAAGTGGGGAAACTGAAGAAAATTGCGAAGTTGAGAGTGGAACAGGAAAATAATGGTGTTTCATGAAATATTACCGATGCTGCAGCTCTTGTGTTCATTGTGCGCTCCAGCGACAAAGGAACAAGAGTTGGCTCCACGAAAGATATCAGTCTAAGCTGAGGCTCAAGATTGACAATACCACCACCTTTCTGTAAAGTGGTTCATTGAAAAGGAAAAACGTTAAAAAAAATCCTGGAGAATCACTGGAGACTTAGCCAAACTTTAACATGAAGTTCAAAACATGGATATACAAATGACCAGAAAAGAGTGACTTACAGATAAAAATCAGCCAATCTTCTGTGACATATTATAAAATAGTGTATAACAGAAAAGTATACGAGTTGAGATATCTCTCACCTTTACCACGCAGCACCTCTCTACACGAAAGCTACAGTCAGTTCCAGAACCCCATGGACGGGAATGAATGCTGTTCCTCAACGTAGAGTAGTAGCCTATAATAACAGGAAAAAAAGATCAATAGCATAACCAGGAATCATCAACCATGCCAAACGGTGTAGACCTGATGAAGTTTTGGTTTGGATGAACACCCTTTCTTTCTCTATCAACAATTTCTCATGTACAAAAGGACGTGGTGAGAAGAGAAACTTAAAACAAGCAAATAGTGATCTTGATCTGTAAATTTTGGGCACGATTTAATGCTCGGTACTACCATATGCAACAAAAGGAATAGATCTAGAGAACTGAAGACCTGCTTCCTTTTTCTGCTCTCATTTCCCGATATTTTAATATCATTATTCCGGTATTTTTACATATTTCTGTTGGGAATATATCAGAGCCATCCAAAGTCAAAAGTGCCAGTAATGAACTGATTCTGGTATAAATTTATCGACGAACAGAAGTACAATTGACTTTCAATTACAAACAAAGTATGAATATCTCTATCCAACAAACTCAAGACATAAAACAAACAAAACTACAGTTTTATTTAATACATATAGGATATATTGAAGTTAAACTTACACAAAAGTACTGCAGTTCAAGATGTTGAATGGAACCAAGGTGATTAACCATCCAAGAAATAGTGGATTGTACATCACAAAAATGTTTTCACTATATTAACGACATGAAAACCAAGAAACCAGTACCTTGTCGCTGCATTCTATAAGAGGGTTGTAAATAAGAACTCATTTACATTTTACTGCTGACATTTTCCCCACTGCGGACAACTCAATTCCCATTAGCCACTTTTGAAACACAGTTTGAAAGACTAGGTCTAATTTGGATCTAGTCAAGAGGTCTGGCAAATTTTTCCCACTTAGTGAGTCATGATGTGCAATGGAATTGTCCAAGCAAATCCTTCTACATAAGGATCAAGACAAAGGGGCAACCTAAATTGGGAACCAGGCAAATTCATACATAGCCCGTATAGATATAGATCAAATTATATCACGAGAGTCTTGGTGGTATAATCTAAGCAAATTATCAGCTTCGTTAAGCCAACTTGAGTCCAGTGATGTTCTACTATGATGGAGAGGAATGAGAGGAAAAGAATGAGGAAAACGAGAAAAGGAACATAACCATCGTCCCCTATTGCTTGCCACTGCACTAGTAGTCACTGCTTGGGCTATTGTTGCCACTCCAAGTCATCACCCACCATCCACCACATTAACCACTGCTGCCTGAACCAGACAACTTGCTCTGTTTATAAGATCAAGGAGATGACAGAATGGGCCAACCAAAAAGAACTGAGAGGATTTAGATAGAGAACTTTATTAAAATTCCTTATGATACTTTCTAACATTTGAACCCCTTCTAATTAGAAACTAAATAAATACACAAATAAAATATCGCATCATCAATCATAATAAGTTGCACTTGAACCAAATAATTGAGGAATAAACAGATGGTCGAATCAAAAATTTGTATACAATCAGACGACATGCAGGCTTTGCATCAGTAGAAACCATTCATAGAAACCACCAACAATCACCAAATAAGACAGCACACTTGTCTTGTAAGATGAATGAGTTTTCTAAACTTTAATTCATCGTATTTTGATTCGAGAGCAATTTTTTCTTCATCGTTAGAAAACGCAGGTGCAGGCTAACTGAAACATAATGAAGCAGATAAATATAAGAAAAATGGAACCCAAGGAATTTAAAGTTTCAACTCACAATGTTGAGGTGGCAATACTCGAATGGTAGCACGCAGTTCCTGGATGGGAGGAGGAAGGGATGTTGTTTGTTTGCAGTAACCAGTGTGCATGAGAACTGAAAGAATAAGCCATATAAATTCGACAAGAAGTGGGTCAATCAGGCAAATGGACACCTGATAGTGACACGAAAGGACAACATATAACGTTAATACCAGCAACAAGATCTGAATCATTTGTGTAGATATCAGTTCCCCATAACTGAGCTCCTTTAACCTGCAGATGACAGAATTATGTCATCATTAACTGTATGTGCTTCAATCACATGTTCAAGACGGTAATTTTGATAACCACTAACAGAGAAAACGTCAATTAGGTCTAAAAAGATATTGATAAATAAAAAACTGACCACGTAAGACCCTCAGTGTAAGAAACTAAAACAAAAGGAAGCAAACAATTATAATAGTGATACTGTCGAGAACATAAAATGTTTCTAAAGAATAGCCGTTATGATTTGTAGCATGACCTTCTCTAAAGGAGGTTTAAAGTCAATAATCTCAAGAATGAAAGCACTGCCCACGTTTTTGTTGAAACTAAATTTATAGAATACTAAAATGGTTAAGGGCAAAATGGGCACCGTCAACTTAGTATGTACATCAACTAGAAGGTAGATATCAGAAAATGATTACACACCGCGACACAAATATTCAAATCATCATGTAGAAATGAGCGCATGTAAATGAATATATTCTAATATAGACATGGAAACACATATAACGAAGAATAGATAGTCTCTATCAAGAAGTAATGAAGCAGTTGGGGAGACAGGATCCGTTTTCAGTTTATTTTTCTTGAATGGCAATATGAGGCATTTAAGAAAGAAACGTAATGATAAAATGAAAAACATTGATTCTAATTTTTTAAAAATTCAATGTCCGAAAAATGGATGAATGATAGATGGAAGGATGTTGCTTCTGTTAGTGTCTGTTAAATCATTAAGGCGGATCGATCATTATGCAGTTGGGTCTTATGTAAAACACTCATATAGGAAATAAATATTACCACAGAATAAAAATTCTTATAAATGTTTGAGAGGAAAATGTGTTTTAAGCTGAGAAATAGATGTTTATTCGGCAATCAACTAAGTTATGATTTTCATAGTATAGAAAGCGGCATCGGTATAAGTTTCTATTTCTAAAAGATGGGTGGTACCCTATCTTCCTTGTGAGTTATGAGCAGCCTGGTGAGAAACATTTTAAGAAATGCCTACATCTTCATGATTGCACGATTTTTTCTCGTAAATATTAGGGTTCTGGACAAACCAAGTTCAACTGTCCACTGCGAACATGATATACAGGAAAAATTCTGGAGACACAAAATACGTTTCTCCTCATAGGACTGCAATTTAAACTTCAAGGATGTGTTCTTCGTGTTTGCGGCATTGCCCCAAAAACTTTTTCTCCACTTCACTAGTTTAATTAGGAAATCTCATGCATTTCGCCCGATTTTAGCCTCAATTTACTTTGAAAAGTTATTTAGACAGGAAATGGTAACATGAAAAGTTGCATTTCCCCAGAAAGTACTCCCACAGATATCATGATGGTAACATTTTTACGAGTAGAGAGATCTGAGACCAAGAGCTCCTGCTTTTGGTAGCCTCAGAGAAACTTGAAGCAACATTTACACTATGAGGATTCTCAGCCAGCAGAGCCTCATCATTTACATAGACTATAATATTAAGCACCCTTGTTAAAAGGCTTGAGGAGAAGCTAACTACAAGCACGAGTAAGAAAACTCAAGGATGTTAATCAAACATTGACGCCAAATTAACAACTGAAAATATTACATTACAATCACTTTAACTTTCAAGTTAATGAGAGATTGAAGTTATGCCTTACTTGCCGGTTAGATCTGGTAACATGCTCAGTTGGTATTCGGATTTCCAAGGTTGGACAATTTTGAAACGCTTCATCTATTTTACCATTTACTAATGCTTCATATTCTTTCCATGACTTCAGGATTTCTTGCATGCATTCACCAACTTTATATGTGATCAAGGAGACTTCATCATTACCTGTTAAATGGACACCCAATTCACCAATTTAAAACAATGGAAACAGATATACCATCAAATATTGCCGAAAATTGAGCATACGTATTTTGAACAGTAAGTTAGGCATAGAATGTTGAAATAGTGATCGGAAAAACAGATGCAGAAGATTAAAGTAAAATTTGCAACAAAATGGCTTTGTCTGAACAAAATTAACCAAAAGGGTAGCACTTTCTTAAATGAAGGAAACTGTCCAGGTGACAACTAATCTATCTGCCTAGCAAAAGGTTGCCATTGTGCAACTTCCCTGAACAGCGGTCAATCATTTTTAAAGACCAAATATAAATATAGTTCGCATGCCAATGAAAACTGAGGAAATTTCAAAGAGGACACCATAAATCAGGAATCAAACCATAAACCTGAAGGTAAGGCACATCTCTGCTGTGTACAAAAACGGATATCGGTTCAAGATCATCACCACAGCTCGGAATTAATCGGTGAAGGTGGTCATCCGAAAGGAAATCTAATGTAGTGCGTGTGGGTGAAAAAGTTGGGACAGAATAATAGCAAGGATTTCCAAATTAAAAATAAAAAAATTAACAACATTACAATCACACTATTTTCTGTTACCAGCAAAAAATAAAAAATTAAGCCTGAAGCTTTCAGAAAACATTTCTGTCAACGATACAGGGCCTTCATGTATGCACCAGACAATTAATGGCAATCAATGGATTCGGCAAAAATGAGAGAAAGGAAGTACAAGACGTCGTATTTATCAAAGATACAGTTCAATCATAATTCCCACTACAGTGAAGCATCTAATTAGAAAATAAAGCCAAGGAAAGGGAAGAGAGATCAGCTTTGCATTGTGAGTTCACAGATTATCATCATAGAATTAAAGCTTTTCAAACAGACAAGAAGATCAATAACGATTGTATATAAAGCTGCCAAAGAAGCAATCAATGGAGCAGTGTCATGCATGCGCTGTCATTTGGATGAATCCCCAACTTCTCATATCTATGGAGGACTGTATTGGAATGACCTGCCAAGAGAATAAGCTTATAGGTAGGGCAAGAGAAGGAAGTTCATGCCATAAAACACACTTATCTACCACAGCGCATTTGGCATGGACAAAAATCAAGAATGCATCTGACTACCCCCATACTAACAATCAAAACAATGATTCCAACCATCAGGTTATGCTTAAGATTATTTTTGGCAACAAGAAAAAATCCGCATCAAGACTACCCACATCCACCCGGTAGCGAATCTTCTTGAAACATGTGTAAGTGCCACCATATCCTTATGGTTAAATCATGAAAGAGTAAAATATGAACCTTAATCCAGATGTGTTAAAATGCAAATTATTAGCTTAACATAGAAAGAAAAAGAAATGAAATTGGCAAACTCCACATGATTCCGAATTGCAATCGCTTAATGTCATCACCGAAAAATGTCAGCAAAAATAGATGTTGTCCAACCTTGAGATCTGCATGTGAGAAAACAAAGGATACAAATTAGAGAAAATAAAAATGAGAAGAGGCACAAGATAATTGCTGCAAAGAAAGAATTTTCTAAAAAATAATGGCACAGAAGAATAATATTATCACAGAAGGAATTGTTTTTTAAGACTCGTTGGTCATGATATACACAAAAATTAGGAAAAAAATTAAGCTGTCTCATGCAAGAAAAGTTTAAATAAATTTATGTGGTGCTAGAAATAATCTCAGCCAATTTGCATACTATATGCTAAAATGTCTCAAGATCTACAAGGCCATTAATCAAATAGACCGACCTCCACCCAGCGAGACATCCCAGAACCAAATTGTCAACATTTCTCACTGCCACCAACCTCCCTCCCTGGTTCCCCGTTCTTTTCCCTTCTCCAGCCTTAACCCATCTGTGCACCCCACATTCTTCTTACACACACTGGGCTATGGCAGACAGAGACTCGAACGCTTTTTAGTCAGGTTGACAGTTGTTCACATTGGATGTCAATCCAATTCACAAATGCAAATCATCTCTCAGAAACGTTGTCATATGTGCAATTATTAATTTTTGCCCTGTTTCTATCAATCATTTTCGAGCTGTGTTTAAGGAAGACATGGCAGAGCAAGAGAAATGTGAGACATGATTTACAGCTTTAAACACTCTACTTTCCCTCATAATGAATAGATACCCCATGTTAGTCCATGGAATGCGCCAACCAAGTCAGGTTCATGAAAGCCCTGATAGAAAATGTTTAGGCAGTCTGCCTAGGCAACATGCACAAACTTGCAAATATTGCACACAAACGATTGGCAAGTCTGTCAGTCAGCACACAAGATGATATGAATTAAAAGATTTTACAAAAGAGAACATAAGAATGCAATAAATAAATGCCAAGTAGATGGAATATTGCTCTATAAACCTGTTAGACCCTCTATTTGAACCCAAGGCAAATATGTTTGGTCATCTAGCAGGCTGATTTAGGACTTCCGTTATCTGTGTGTGTGTGTGTGTGTGTGTGTGTGTGTGTGTGTATATTCCCGGTTTGGATCAAAGTTGCCCCGGAACCAGATAAGAAAGTGCTGACCCGAAACACCATTGTTCAAAAATTAAAACCCACTTAAGAGGGTTGTCTTCTTAAGAACATATTGCTGAAAGGTCAATACCGTGTTCCAGTCTGATCCTATAAAGGGGTAAATAATCAAATAAAAGTCGAATGTTAACGTATCTTGGCAATCCAATTGGTTTCAGAATGAAAACTTCTGAAAAAAGTAAAACGTAGGATAATGACCGCAAACCAAAATTCCTAATTATCAAAACAAATAACGGTTAGCTTACCCTTCATCCTCCCTAGGTTGAGATTGAAGACGAGGCTCCCGACTATAAGATTGAGGTGTTCCTCTTGGTCTCAGCATCCTCTTCCGCTGCTGGATGCCATACCCAAAGGTTTCCTTGTCACTCTCTTTTACTCCTGCAGATATGGCTTCTGATTCCTTCTCATGACATCCATTATGTTTTTCTTGTTTATCTGCATCTGGCTCTTTTTCTCTCTTTTTCACTTTATTGTTGCCCTCACAAGCTTTCCAACTATCAAACCCTTTATGCCTCCAAGGTTCCAAGCTAGAACCTCCTTTCACAGGGGTCCCAACAGATCCTTCTGGAGTATCTGTGTCATTAGCATTTGGTAAACCTCTCTTAGCATGAAGCTTCACCTCTCTTTCTGTTCCTTGTCATTTTGAGAAACCTTTTTTCACTCTCCCTTTTCTCAATTTCCCTTTCTTTAATATGCTCCTTGCATTCATGACTACTCTTACCCAGCTTCAAATTGTCATGATGTTCACTTCTTTCCTTATCTGCTTTCCCTAGATCTCCGTGATTCTCGTCCTTTCTTTTTCTATCTTTTTCCTTGGTTTTCCCTCCCTTTCAAATCCAATCTGCTCTTCCCAGAAGTCTCATGTGCTTTCAAGACCTCTCTCTCTTCACATGTCAGGACATCCTTTCCAGTTTCATCAGTAGTCCGCGACCCATGCTGCAATGTACGCCATGATTCTAGACCATCCTTAATTGACTCGTTGCATCTCTTACTTTTATGACGCTCTTTAGAATCATTCAAAGGTGTGAGCCCATCTCTTGTCGCTCTTGTATCACTCTTAGAATCTGAGTGACACTCCCAATCAGATCTTAGTCTTTTTCATCCTTGTTTGATCTCTTTACATCAGTCTCGGACTTGTTTCCTTGACCATCTGTCCTCATCTCAGGGTATAAGTCCTTCACTTCTGACTTTGTTTCTCTAGTGCTAGAATTGAAATATTTTCTTTCCTGCAAATCCTTCAGTTCTGTCCCGTTAATTGCTGCAACAGGATGATCTATGCAAGAATCATCAGGAGAGGAAGATATATGATTCTTTGGATGAAGAGATAGTTGTTTATTGGCATCATGTTGTTCTAGACGAAGTATTTTCGCAGCTCTTCCATCATGTCCTGACTCAAGGGATGAGTGGCATCCACTGATAGATGGCTGCATCAGCTTTTCATTGCTACTCGAAAACAAAACTCCATCTTCAGCAGACCTCTTCAAAGGTGTAGCATGACATCCTTCATCAGGCAATCTTTTTGGAGTACCACTCATGATTTCTCAGATGAAATAAGTGAGACGGCGAAATAAATCTCTGATTACAGTGGGCCTGATAAGCATAATCTGAGAAACTCAAGTAACACAAATTCTGAGTCCACAATAAAATCGACAACATTGTAAACTGTTAGAAGCAAATTGAAATGATAAAAGAAATGCAATGTAAAATGTATGATAAGTCACGAAAATGTTATAAAAAGGACAGATGTGTGACGAGATAAACAACTAATTTCAGGAAGACAGGTCTACGATACAGCTTAGCACTAATTTCAAGATGGCGAGATGAGAATTCTAAATTTTGAAGTCCCGTGTAAATGATATCCCATTTAAAATATGCATAGGTTATTTAGTACATTTGAGGAGATAAACCATGAAACTTATGAAACAATCTTCACTATTCAACACTCTTGAAGAGTAAACGAATATTTGAAACATTTCTCAACATTATTCGGTGGAAAATAAAGGTATATGCCACTGACACTAATCAAGGCATGCTTATCGATGCAGTTTTCAGCAATTTGTCAAGGAAACCAGCAGAGGTTCCAAAGAAGAATAAAGAACCAAAGTCTCAAGTTTTTCTTCAAAATAAGTGAAGGATGACCGAATGCTGACACTGGAAAAATCCTACTGCAGTGTGTACATAAAACTAGCCAGACGTTAGAAACGTGTAGTCTGGAATCCCTAAGGAATGGCACTTCAACAGGCACAAGAGGACAGTCAGAGATGAAGACTAACAACACGATGTTGGTGTCTCTGTTCATTTAAGGTAGCTTGAATAGTTGTATCCATAAGTAGATGTTATCTGGCTACATTGGCATGGTGAATTTAATTTCCTGCTTACATTAACAAGGCCAATTTTCTTTTTCTGGAAACGTTTCTTAGTCTTTACATTTCATCTCTTGCTACGCCCCTTGTCTCTGGGTATGAGTGACTAGAAACGTTCCTTAGCTTCAAAGGAATTTCTAAAATACAAATATTGACACAATTAAATGTCTAAGGGAACTGAGATGAGAAGCATGGCTCTGATTACAATCGAATAGCTTCACTATGGTAACTAAAGAAGGTTCTGAGACATCAGAATAGGAAGTTGCACACTTAGGAACTTTCCAAATGAAGACACTGGCGTTCATCAAAATCGACCCATTTTTCCCTAAAGAACTCTGTAAGCTTATTTCCCATCATCCACTCCCCAAATGGCATCATTCGAGACCCACAGTACAAATAGGACAGCAATGTACTCAACCAGACACTATGTCAGATCCTTCGTAACCTTTTTGCTAGTTCACATTCCAAAAAGACTTATGACGGTTAAATCCTGAAAAATATATTTTCTTGGCTGCATGGGACCAGTTGTGTCGAAAAAGATAGTGGACTCTCACACCGTCCAAATGTCTTCCCATCCCACATAAATTAGCTGTTCACTCCTGCAACTCGCTGTCTCCTAGTTCTAAAGAAACGTTGATCATCAAGTCTACCTCAGTCTCCAGAATTCCACAGAAGTATGCATTATTCCTGTTGATCCACCCCTATGTAAACTTATTGTATTTCAAGAAATTACAATAATGCCTGCTCATTATCATATCTTCTCCATCAATATACTATTTTTGAAAATAATAAATCTTTAAAAATACATCACTGTTTTACGACTATTCCCCAGAGCAGAATCTCCTAGCACGTATCATTTGTTAGACTTAGCAATTTTCTTTTCCTCCATACTTCTTCCTATTGCCTCCCCAACTATGGTTGTTTTTCAATGTTCCATGCCTCTTCCCTGAATTCTTCAATGTTCCATTCAGGACCTATCCTCTTCCTCCCAAATTCTCTAAATTTTCATTTCTTTGCCAATAGAAAATAAGACTTTACACCTTAACTCTAACTTCTTCTTAATACTTCCAAACTTTTGACACAGAGAGGACAATGCACACAAGAAACATCAGCCCTAATCTTGTTTAACTGCAACAATCATTTCTTCTCGAGGCAGGTATCACATCGCCTAAGTTATGACAGGTACAGTTGTGGATTCTCTCTTGGAATGCACAACTCTGAAAAATTACCTTGCACAATCCAAGTCATAACTATTTTTACAGAGATGGATCTAATTATCCTCTTTAAATCTATCGCACAAGAGCTACAGAAACCTTTCAAACAAGGAAAAGCCATTTTTTCGGATTTAAAATGTCAAACATATCATCATCTAGTTCGCATAATGCAGCATTTCCTGTTAGAGAAATCATATCCATATTTGCGTTCAACAAGTAAGAACGACAAGGATTAAGTATGCCCGACAATAGGGACTTCTCAAGATAAATCTTTGAAATTTCGAAATTGAGAACTGAGAAAGGGCAATAAAGTAGGGAGTTTGAGATGGCATTTTCCTACCATGTTTGGTAACTTGTCATTATAAAACCTGCCCTAAGAACTTCTTAATGGACCTTGTTTGCGCAATAAACAATTTTCAATCGCACATTTTAGGCTATTTAACTCGTGAGCTCTACTTTGTCGCCAAAAGAACATTTTTACGGCCAAACACAATCAGATAAACTTTTATCACTCCATCACTTCAAAAAGAGGAAGCCGATCTTAAAATGGAGGCGCTGTCATTAGAACGGCGTACCATGATAAACAGAAACCCTAAGGCACTGCATACTTTACTGTTAATCAACCAAATGACTTTTAGGAGAAATAAATAGAAAGAAGAAATAGAAATTTTGATTTCCCGCAGAAAGAAAGTTACACTACAAATATAACTAACGGAGACCGACGCGAGCGACAAATGTGAACGATAAATGGAAGTATGAAAATCTTGAATTAAGTAATTCAAGACTGTTGAAGCCTCCACGAATCATCACCGAATTTCGTCCCCAGTTACAACCAGTGAGCCAGATAAAAGAATCCCTCGTTTCATCTCTCAAGAGTCTTTTCCCGCCCTGAAGAGTGTATAAGGAAAAAACGCTTGAACACCGGATCCCTACCTTCACACAGCAACTCAGCAACAGCCTACCCATCTCAGTGTATCATTCACCACTACTCTCAAAAGGCCGAAATCGTCAACTCCAGGAACAATAGAATACAATATTATTCTCCTCGCTGAAACATGAACATTTGACCAAGACTATAAAATGATCATTGGTCTCCCAATTCAAAGAGAATCTCGATTGAGGTGGGAAAACAATTTCAGGGAAACGAGACCACTGCGCACAAGTTGAATGCCTACGCACCAATTACAGGGACGATGGCCCCGGCGGACTCTTCACTGAACGAGGCGGCTGGAGAACAATGTATAGTTCCTGCTCCCGATGGCGGCGCGCGGTTGCCCACTCCGGATCGCCGGGGAGGAAGGGAAGGACAGGGAGGGAATCGAACAATGAGACGTCTAGTTGGCTTGACGAAAGGCCGCCTACGTCTTATAGAACAGGCAACGGGTCACTCGGCCCCGTGTGACCCGAAACCGAATCCAGGCTTGTGTTTCCGAGGAGTCAACCGTCCGGTCCGGTCTGGCCAGGCCCGGCCCGATATTTTATCGTCCATTAATCTTTCATGATTAATGGGCCCGGAATATGTATCCCAGTTCTTACTAATGGCCCTGGATATTGAGCTGCCACCCGGGCTTTTCATGCCACTTGCCCAGCCCGGGCTCATTTGGTAACTTCTCTCTCTCTCGCTCCAACAAAGGTCCAACAGGCAGGGGTGGCCTCGTAAGCCGAACCGAGTGTCAAGGCATTGTTGAACAATCTCGACGTTATTATGATATCTTCCATGTCAACAAAAGGAGTGCAATGTGAAGGGAGATCCGGCCATTCCGAGCACGACCAACTAGACGAAGGACACGGAGATGGGGCTCCTCACGACGCGTTTCGGGAGACCCACATTAGGTGCCCTTCGGCGAAGCGGCCGGCGGCGCCGCCGGTGCTGCTGAAGGTCACCGTGAAGCTCACCTTCTCGTTCACCTCCGAGAAGCGGAGAGTCTCCGGGCTCACCGCCACCGCCACCCCCGCCGGTTCCTCCACCTTGATGGAGTAAACGGAGTTCGCCTCCCCACGTTGGTCGCCGTCCGCCACGTCATCATCGTTCTGTTTCCGCTGTGCAGGGACACCGAGAAGGAAGGGTAGTTCAGATTGGCGGCGCCGCCGTGCTTCCAGTCCGAGCAGCGGATGCGCCGGCCGACAATGGCCCCCATCTTGCGGTCAGGATACCCCAGACTGCAGAGATAGGGAATGTAGTCATCGGCCTGGATGTCGTAAACCAAACCAGGATCGGTAGCTCTCGATGGGTTTACGTGCCCGGCGCCGGTGGCGAAGAGGCTTGCCAGCTGGAGTTTCTCGTCCCTTATGCCTTCCCCGCTTCGGTCAACCGCGTCGGCCGTGGTCATGATCGCTGATTTTACTGCCGCCGGGGACCAGCTCGGGTGGGCGCTCCGCACCAGCGCGGCGATTCCAGTGAGGTGCGGCGTCGACATGGAGGTGCCGGACATGACGTTGAAGTTGAACTTGGACGACGAGGCGGCGGCGCCGGTGCTCACCTTGAAGGGCCATGCAGCGATGATGTTGACTCCGGGGCCGGTGATGTCTGGTTTGAGGATCCCCGGGCTGGCGTGGCTCGGTCCCCGTGAGGAAAATGAGGCGACCGCCGGCGACGGTGACGTCCCGATGAGTGTCCCCTTGACATAGAAGGATACTGTTGCGTTGTGAGAGTAGTCGGCGTAAGCCCTGACTTTTGATGCGTCGTAGTAAGCTAGGTTTGCGGCGGGGATGGAGTAGACGTCGGCGACGGTGCTGTAATCGTCGGGGAGCTCATTAGCCAGTATCATGCCGACGCCGCCACCCTCCTGGACGACCAGAGCCTTGGCCGTTCTCCCAATGGGTCCGACGCGGTCGCACACCACCACCTTGCCCTTGATATCGACACCAGAGAGGAGCTACTCGTACAATAGCTGGCCCCGTTGCGAGCAGGGTACACCAAGGGAAGCTCTGCGGCGGGGCCGCCGGTGGGCCGGAAGAGGATTCGCCGTCGAACTCCTGCCCTCTCCGAGCCTCACGGTCGTCCTCAAGCTCCTGTCCATCGTGCTGGCGGCGACCGTCGTCACCCAGGGGCCTCGTTGGTGAGAGATCCGGGGTAAGGCCCGTAGTTGCCGGCGGCGCAGGTGACGAGCACCGCCTCTGGGTCGCCCGGTACGCCGCCACTGCGAGACCGTCGTCGTAGAAAGGCAGAGAGCGCCCCCGAGGGAGATGGAGAGAATGTCCACGCCGTCCTCCACGGCGGTGTCCATGGCCTTCACTATGTCGGCTATACTGCAGCCAGACGCCGAGCAGACCTTGTACAACGCGAGGTGGGCCCGAGGAGCCATGCCTACGGCCGTTCCATTGCCGTAGCCGAGGACGTTGACATCCATCACCGGAGCCCCGCGGCCGTGCTGGCGGTGTGGGTCCCGTGCCCCAAGTCGTCCACCACCTGTTCCTTCGACGCGTCGTCGCCGTCGGCGTCAGTGGCGGAGGAGAACACCTTGTACCCGATGAGCTTGTTGTTGCAACTGGCCGCGTTGACTTCGCACTTTCCCTCCACTTGTCTGGCGGAGGCGGCATCCCCTCGCCGCTGAAGGAAGGATGTCCGACGTCAGCCCCGGTGTCGACCATTCCGATGATGACTCCGTCACCAGATGGCGCGTTGCTCCAGAGCCCACCGGCGAGGTTGAGACCGAGGAACCCTGGCGAGTGGGTTGTCTGTGGTTGCAGTATCCTGTTTGGTATGGCAGCGATGAACTCCTCCGTCCCCTGCACGGCCTTCAGCTCGGCAGCGGACAACCTGGCGGCGAAGCCGCCGATAAGATCGCTGTAGGAATGGACCATCCTCGATCCGCCGGAGACAGCTGCAGCCGTCGCCTTGGACAAGAAGGACTCGTACCAGCCCCCTATCCTCAGCGCTCGCAAAACGATCGGCTCGGGCGGTTCAACGAGGACAACGTAAGTCTGCAGCCCTCCGTCCCCTCTTCCTCTCCATTGACGGAGGAGTTGAAGCAGAGGAAGACTGTGAACAGTACGAGGGAGAAGAAGGCAGACCTTAGAGAGAGAGGAGGCATGGCGACGGGAGGAACGAAGCGGGGTGAGAAGGAAGAGGGAGGATGAAGGAGGCTCAACCATATAGAGAAAGGACGTGATATCTCCAAGGACGAGGGGACACTTGTAAAGGCCAGGCCTTAGCCTCTTAATTGCCGCGACGCCGCCAGGGCGATGTGGGTAACGCCTCTTGACCCGGGGCCAAGGAGACGAGGAGCCAACTGGAGTTTCCTTACGGCATCCGACTCCGAAAGTTGGTCACAGTCAACGGCGTCAAATGGCAGATTCCCCGAAACCCTCCCGGCTTTAGTTTACTCAACGAAACCGACGGGTTGACCGATTTATAGAATGGTCGACAGGTTCGGTCAAAATTTCATCAGGTTTCATCTTACTGTTAATAACATTATTATTATAAATAAAATCATTGCCGGCAGGCTCAGAGGTGAATTTCCTGTTCGACCAGGAAATCACTGTTGCCATCCTCCTATTCTCAGCGCGAACGTGAAGAAGCGGAGAAGCACCACTTACACCTGCCGGCAGTCTAAGAAGTCAGCAACTGGAAGGCGGTGAAGAAGCGGAGAAGCACCACTGGGGGTTGCAGGGTCTCAGAGAGCGCTGCATAGATATGCTGCATCTCCTCCAGGGCCTCCTGAGCATGGTTTCTGAAGAACAACGGGGATCCGGAGGAACTGCCGATCGCGGATGTGAGGATGATGCCCCAGAGGTACTGGGGGACGATTCCCGCACTTGCAGAAGATCAAAATGGCCTTTACCTGTTCCTTCATAGAATGGCTCATTGGGGGTGCTCTTTGGAAACGATTTTCATTGCATACGAGAATTCTGAGGCTTCCTGCGTCGGAGGGAGGTGGCCCGGCTGTAGCCTTACCTAGCCTATTAAATATCTATTTTTCTATACGGGCCGAGCCTAGATGTCTTTAGGAGGCGGCCCACTTGGAGTGGGGCCACCGAAGATAAATGAATCCGGTGTAAATTGTGTAATCGACTTTCACTGACGAGATGGACGGTCGAGATTGGCGTTTTCTTGTATTCTCACGAGGAGCGTTGCGTACGTGTTTGAGGGAGAATAGCATGACGTGGAGCATTCTACGCAGGCCACGAGGCATCCTCCTCGCTACTTCCTCGCCCCTTGACAGGAGGCAGAGGATTCTCGTTGGGCCCGACTGCCAGCAACGCGATTTGATTCGTCCGTGGAGCGTATCCGTCCAGAGCGAACCCTGCCAGCCGCCTGGTAGCACGGACAACGGACAAAATTCAAAGGAGGCAACGGTAAAGTATTAAATTATGCGAAAGGCCACACAAGAGGAAGAATTATTAAAAACCCCAGATGTGTCGGCGGATATCAAAACCTTTTTCTTTCCCTCTTCATGTCCGTGGAAAGCGCCGAAGTAAAAATCAGGCAGCCCGCAGTTAATGGACGTAGATATACAGAAACAGAGAAGGAGAGAGAGAGAGAGAGAGAGATCCGCCATCATTTAATTAAAATATTAAATATTTTGAATCCATAAAGTGCACGTGCCGCCAGCTCGCCCTGTGAGCATGAGAGTGAGAGACTATGGGCCCCACACAACAGAGATTGTCAGACAGACATGTGACCTCCCTTCCCCTTTTGACCCCTCCCGCCGGCTCTCGAGGCGCCGCACGGAGAATTCGATAGGAAGGAAAGAACCTGAACGACACCGACACGCCAGCGGGCGGGCCACGCCCAGCTTCCCTCTAGGGGCTCCAATCGGGCTCGGGCCGCGACCCCTGACCCACAAAACCCGGTCTCGTACTTGCCCGCTGCAAGCCAGATCCGACCCCGGCAGGCATCGCCTCCCCAGCCCGACGTTTACTTTCGGGCTAGGTTCTCGAGGCGCGAACCCAGAGAACCGGGTCGGCCCGGTCGGAGCGTCGGGATCACCAGTCCACTCTCTCCCTCCTCTCTCTACCACATGCCTCCGGCAGAGATGCCGCTGCCGCGTCTTCCGAAGCCTGAGGGCGCTGACGCCTGGGGCCACCGGCGGGCCTCGGAGGGTAAAGAAATCCCCACCGGAGTAAGTGCACCTGTGAGATTTCCAGTAAATGGGAGAGATAAAGTGAAGGCAATCCGCCGCAGAAAAGAGGGATCTTGCCGCCGCAGGCTATGATTGACCGGTGTACCAGATTGCCGGCGCCGCGCGCGGCCGCAGGCCGGAGACCTGCCAGCGGTGCGAGAGCTGTCGCCGCCGGCCTTCGCCACCGTTCAGCCCACGAGGGATGATATTTGGAGCGAAAACAACTAAGAATTTGAATACAGGGATTACAGGTCCATCACTGCTCCAGAGGCGACTGATGAATCGAGACGAGGAGATTCATCAGGCCACCTTCTCTCCCATGCAACCGAGCGGAGCAAGTAGAAAACAGAAAGGAAAAAATGACAGGAAGGAGCTACCAAAGAACTCCGCCACTCTCAGGCCGCTCTCGGTTCACGACCACAGCAGGGCGGACGTAAGCGCGGCCGCGACGGTGAACCCGCGGAGAGGGCGAGGGATCCCCGCTGCCGCCGCCTTCTCGGACTTGCTGTCCGCCACTTTCGCTTCCGGGGCGTCGGCCGGCGCCTCCGCCGGAGGGGCGGGCGGAGACAGAGCGCGATCCGGAGCCGGCGCCTTTGCCTCCGGCGCGGGAGCCTCGGCGACGGGTTCCGGGGTGGGGGCGGCCGTCGGGACCAGACCTGGCGCCGGGGCGGGGCCTTGCCGAAGAGCTCCGTGGGGAGGAGCACAGTGTCGACGGTGAGGACGCAGAAGGGGTGTCGTCCACCACGGTGCTGGCGACCCTCGAGGTGCCAACCCCGTGTCCAGAGACACCTCGTCCCCGCTGGTCTTCACCAGGAGTTCGTACTTTCCAGCGCCGCTGCTGGCTAGGGTGCTCACGGGCCCCTTCGAGGTGAGGAGCGACGCCTTAGGGACGTAGGCCGGCACCGCGTGGTACTGCAGCAGGGTGACGAGCTCAGCATTGCTTAGGGTGGTCAGATCCGGGACGCCGTCGGCGGTGAATGCCTCGTCGTTGGGGGCGAAGACGGTGAGTCCTCTGTCCATTGCGGTCTGGTAGATCTTCAGCACACCGGAGGAGGAGATGAGAGAGGCGAAGGTCTTGCACCCGGCCTTCTCGAGGAGACCCGTCAGGTTGGCTGTCCTGGTAGGAGCTTCGAGGAGCCCTGGGAAGATGACGGGGGCGCTGATTTCCAGCACGGAGATACTGTAGGGATCTGCTTGACGGACCTGGTGTAGTGGGAGTCGAGCTTCGACCCCGGCGAGGTGGACCCCATGGCGACCTTCCCCGCGAGATCAGTAATGTTGATGAATCCCAGGTTGCCGGGGGCGGCGCCAGTGGTCTGGAGCAGCGTCGTCGTCAGAACCGAACCCTCCGAGAGGTCGTGGAGCTTCTTGGCGTCGTAGTAGTCGAGGACCGTGAGCAGGCGGAGGGCGGCCTTGACGGCGGCGAGGACCTCTTGCCGGCGAGGGTGGTCATGACGTCGTTGGTGAGGACGAGGACGGTGACCGTCTCCCGGGAGTTAATCTCGTCCGCCACCTTCGTCTGGGAGAGGTACCCATTGTAGACGCTGTACTCCGGGAAGGCTTCGAGGATGGTGGAGATGTTGTGGGCATCCACCGCCGCCCCCGAGAGAAGGGTCGCGGCGAGGAGGAAGGGCAAGAGGAGCTTCACGGCCATGACGGCGGCGTGAGGGAGGGTGGACCGGAGTCCGCAGAGGCCGCGGGAGGAAGGGACGAGGAGCCAGGAGAAGGCGGGGCGACGGGCACCAGGAGGGAATAAAAGTTAGGCTCGAAACCTAACCACGGTTAGGCTGACTCAGACCGCAGTGCCGAGTTATCTGACGTCAGCAGAGAGGTAAAATTCCGATCCGGTCCGATCATCCATCGGGGGTAATTTTGGATGGAAATACTGCAGCTCTCTGAATGGTTCATATTCCAACTGGGCCTTCCCGCGATCATCCTGGGCCTCACGTACGTTGATGACGTCACTAACAGTTGACGTGGACTCCACCAGCTCAACCGCGCATTAACCCTCGAACGATGCAACCGAGGATGGTTACAGCCGTCAGATGCGGATCTGATGGTTCTAAGAACACACGATGTCCACCAATGGAAGGAATCTGGTGGACCAGAGCCGGATCGCCGACGTTGGCGCGCGGGTAGAGAGACAGGGAGGTTAAACGAACGAACTCGGAAGGACGTCTGCTGGTTCTCCTCCCGGCTGGCTGCGTGGGAGGGTAGAGGGAAGGGGCGTGATGACGAGGGCGATGCTCCCGGTTCTCCTGGTGTCCCTCGTGCTTCCCGCCGTCTTGTTCCCGGAGGGCGAGATTGCTGTGAGGGCAAGGCCGGACAAAGAGACGATGGCGAGGTTCTGGGGCAACCTTACTGGGAGCATGCCGCCTCCGGGGTCTGGGGAGGGTAGCATCGCGAATATGTTCGAGCGCGTACTCGAGAGGAGTTCGGAGAGAATGAAACGCCGGAAGGTAGCGTAGTTTGATCCTTCCTTTTCCGACTCTGCTGCGATCATTCTGTACGGGTGGTTTGTCGTTTTCCTGATGGGTTCGGCGCGTGTATCTTGCGGAGTGTGCACGTTACGAACTGATAATCATTAGTATTCTTTTTTTCTTTTCTGGAATAATTTGGGACGATTTACGCCCCCGATCCCCGAAGTGGCGACAATATGAAAAGCGGGCGGGTTATCCAAATCATATGCTTAACTTAGAGCTCGTCTGTCCCGTTTCCGGATATTTTTTTGTGATCGAATCCATAATAACGACTTCAATCCTTATGATTTGGTCGAGAGAACCACAGTTTGGGTTAGAGATAATGTTGTTTCCTCGTAGAAAGCATGTGCGAGAGTGATTATACCTACTAAGTGCATCATCTAAACATCATAATCGGTTTCAGTGAATGCCTGATGGAGGAACGGTGTTCCTAGCGCTTGCTCAAGAACTCCTTTTCGTGAATGACATCTGCATGATTCAGATTAGTCCTTCACACATGTACCTTATAAAGTAGCATGGCAGTTCGAGGGAAGCAGAGCAGCTCTATACTAAGTAGTCTATAAGATGAGTTTTATTGGAGTTTTTTTTTCACCTCGTAATTCATCAAATTGGACACCTTTTCTCCGCTCAATTGCTGAAATCGCTCTTGTGGCATCCAGAGATTTCAATGTAACAAATATAAACTGTTATTATTTTTATGAGCATTCCAAAGCGAAATATGGGATCTTCCCATACAATTTTTTCAAAGGATCATACAAAAAGTAAAGGTTCACTATTTATTTTCTCTAGACTTTCGTTTGCAGTGGCGTTATGCAGGTGTGACTTTAAATACTGTACTACATACTCTGGAAGCGACAATGTAAACTATTGCCAGATAAGAATTTTGAGACAGGACAAGATTGTTACGTTAGATTTATTATAAGTTTTTAACGATAGATGTCGCTGAAACTAGTTAAAGAAAAGGAAAACGTATAAGCGTAGAATGAAAATAATTGATCCCTCAAAATAATCAGCCATAGATTAGTTCCCAATATAAGTTAGAGATGTAACATCGTGAACTTCTCTGCTTTCAGCTCTTTTGCATTATCAGTAAACAGGAAGCTTGAATACTCTTTATGCACTTTCTATCAAGTATCATCAACATCAAAATTGGTTGTCAGCGTGCCAGCCTCATATACTTCCATATTATGGCTTATGCTTTTATTTCTCATAGGACAGGTGGAATTAGTTGTTTTTCTTCTCATCACTCATCGAATGGTTTTAACCGTTCCTCAGGTTCTGACGCAAGTAACTTTAACAGCAGTGTGGCTGATCATCAAGTAGGTGTGATTTTCCTCTGTCTTTTTCTGACAACATGCAAATTAACACCACATCCACTTTCCACAATAAATATTTGCAACAGATTCTTTTTCACCCAGAAATGTTGCCGGGATGAATTAGTACTGATGCAGCTCATGTTGTACCTTTGTTATCCTCTGACTGATTTTCATAGTTAAGGTTCTAAAGAAGAAGAACAAACAATATCTCCTCTCTAACTTATAGGAGAAACAGAACTTGAATAGCATGCTCATATCACAAATACAGTTTATTTTTATTTTCTGGGGTATGGAGGGTCGGAAGTCATAATAGGCTAATTGAAAAGTGAATACAAGGAGGAGAAGGTTTGGCTTAAAAAAGGAATTAGACTAGTTTTTCTGTTCTTTGTCTTGCTCTGTAGTAAGACTAGACAAATATGTAATTGGTGGCGTGCTAGGTTGAGATCTTGTAAATAACCTTGTCTCCGATTTCAGAGATTTGTCGCATTGTGGAAAGAACTGAATGATACATTTCCTGATCAAAGATTTGGGCGCTAATCACTATTGTGTTGATCAATGAAAGCATAATATTTCATTTACAGAAAATGCTTATATTGCTTGTTTTGAAACTGAATTTCCTCCATGTCATGTGGTCCACAAGTGTAGGCGTCCAGAATGCTATCAAGTAGATAGTTCTATCCTGGTGCTTTTGTATCACGCGTTACAATGTCAGATGTGACAGAAGAGTAGCTTATTAGCCACATCGAAGTATGGCTGGTTGTGCTTATGAACCTTTGACTTATTATATGCGACGTTTTTATGAAAAATTATCCTTATGAAAATGTATGATTAGTAGCACTGTTTAAGATACCAAATGGCTTATTTTCATGGAGAGAGGCTTATAGCTCCTTAACTTTTTGACCCTGATTTATTGTAAGATTGACTTATTCTTCAGTTATTAGGCATTTCAGTTGCCTCTTTCCTTGATTTAGTATCAGTTCGATTGCTTATCTTCCTCGATATTTCTTCCAGGCTGTCTTGGAAACCGTGGCAATTATTACTCATGACAAAAATGAGTCATCAGCAGCGAAGTAAGAAAATATACAGACCTGAGCTAATATGGTCATTCTAGTGTCTGTCACGAGATGATACCTTTCTCAACTGTTGTATGATTCTGTTGCAGTGGAAGCAAACCATTTCAGATACAAGATGTTTTTCCCTGGACAATGAAGGCTCAGAGGGTGGGACAACTTTGATAGATAAAGAGGTTATTGACATTATACTTTTTCCTACTCTAGGCAGGAAGGCTCTCTTATTTGAAAGCAGAACAATAAATGTTCCTCTTCCCACCAAAGCATCTCTTATTGACCTGAATTTTTTGTCTTATTCCTGAACTTCAGGACAATGTATTTGTAATGTCAAATCGGAAATCAAAGTATCCAGTGCTTCAAGTGGACTTAAGGTTCTCAAGTTTTTCTCCTTTAGTTATCCCTTTTACTCTATGTTTGATATTGAGTTGCAATATTGCCTCAAACCCCATAAAAAGTTTCACAACAGAGAGGAATAATTATACTGCACGTCATCAGGTTTATTTCAGACTTAGTGGTGGTGATAGTTTCGGCTACCATTGGTGGCATCATATTTTCCTGTTTAGGCCAACCGGTCAGTTGCTCTGCCCTTTGTTATTGAGTTAACTGGTACATGTCTAACTAGTAATGTCTGCTATTATTGTGGTTAACTGTTTCTTTTAATCTATGTTTTAAGGTTATCGTAGGTTATCTTCTTGCGGGGTCTCTTATTGGACCAGGGGTCTAAAGTTTATCAGTGAAATTGTACAAGTAAGAAATTTTAGTAGGATTTTGTTAGGGTTTTGTTAAGCAGTTGAATTTTGATATATTTTTATTCCATGTTTCAGTCTTAAACATCATCTAGGGTTGTCATAAATTATATGGGGACTTAGCTCCACTGATGGAAGAATTGGGAGAGGAGGGAGGAACTTTAGTATACTTGGACATGAGTTTCATGCATGTTTCTTCACTTTTGTTTCTCATTATTATTTGCAGTTTTTGTGCCTGCCATTAATGCTTAATTAGTAGCGAATGCACTAGTTCAAGCCCGTGGGATCTGTACTCTCATTATTATCAAACACGCATCATGATATTGATTGGCTTATTGAACATAATTATCTTATGTCACCGAAAACCTGTTCTATATCAATTAAATTTCAGATGAGGTTTTCGCTGAAATAATTAGAACTGAACAAAATTATTTTTCTTTTCGATTTTGGATTCAGTACTAGATATCTTTTTATGGAACTGTGCCATTTACATACTGCAGGTGGAAAGTTTTTCATATTCTAGCAATGATGCCTCGTGGACAATATTTCTCTCATCACGGGATGCTGGGTGGGGAAGCATAACCGGAACTATTTGAGTCAGATAGGTGACAAAGAAGACATAATACCTGATGTTGGATGGATGACTGAAGTGTTTTGGAGCTTGTTGACTTTGTTACCAAAGTCATGTGGGAGCGAATATCTTTCCATGAGAATGGTGGAGTATTTTTAATTAAGATGAGAAGCCATAAAGAGACCCGTTGGAGTATGGAGGTACACGAAGAAAACAAGAAAAAAAAAAAAGGTTGTTTGCTGATCATTGAAAAAATTGGGATAACGATTTGGATCAAAGAAATGAGAAAAGCCAATAGAAATGGTGTCATTCCCAAATGTGGAGCTTCTGTTGCCTTATGACCCACTCAGTTCATGCTCCATTGTGAAAGCAACAGCAAACTATGCTTTTGATTTTAGATTGGGAAAGAATTGGGTTTGTTGAAAGATGGGGGTGTTATTTTAAGATGATGGCTAAATGAGAAACACTCGAAGGAGACAGGTATTCATTTATATGATTGGTCACAAATGTATTTCTTTGCTGAACAAGAATAAGCAATAGGTTGGAGGCACAAAATTAAAACGAGGAGAGTGAAAGTTGTCTCTAACTGAGTTTCTTGTTGCGAGGTCAGAAGTCACGAGAGGCATGCTATCATGTGGCTAATATTTTCATCAGTGCTCTTTGGAGCAACCAAAGAATAAAAGATGATTGGATAACTAGGTTGGATGGTCCATTAGTTTTTGTGGAAATAAAAGGCTGTTCACATGGGTCGGATTTTAACTCCTTTTGTCAAGTTGACATTGAACCACAAGGAAATTGGCATTCATCTTATTGATCTTGAACTTGCTAGGTTTCACAAAGGCTTAATAAATAGCGTTATAATTTTGCCGATGTAAAACAGGATAAAATTGACGTGGAATTGTTCTTTTTTCTCATTCAGCGAAGCTACTTTTCTGGGTGATTTACCTACCATCTACATGTTTTACACTCTGAAAATGGTTCTTACCTGTTCTCTTATTGGGTTTTATTAGTGGACCATGATGGATTGATGCCTGTTATGTGGCTTATTAATCATTGCAGGTTGAGACTGTAGCCCAGTTTGGCGTAGTTTTCCTTCTCTTTTGCTCTGGGCCTTGAGTTTTCCTTACCAAAGGTATTTACTATTCTAACTAGCAGAGTCCTGTCATCACGTTGATAATTGATTTCTAAATTCTGACTTGGCATATATTAAGAATTTGACTTGTGGATGTCAACGCAGCTAAAAGCTGTTGGCGCTGTTGCTGTTGTTGGAGGTCTCCTTCAAATTGTGATATTCATGTTTCTGTGTGGTGTAGCTGCCATGGTATGACAAAAAATTGCGCTTAACATATTTCAGATTCTAACTCGAAGTCAGTTTTTCTTGTACTTGCGTATGTTTGCAGGTTTTGATTCTACTTTGTCTAACTATGGTTTATTAATTGGCTACAGGTATGTGGTGCAAAGTTGTCGGAAGGAATTTTTGTTGGTTCGTTCTTATCAATGTCATCTACAGCAGTGGTATGGATTCCTGATCCATAAGTGAATGATTTTCTGTTGGCATCATAACATTATGAGTTAAAGGCATGTTTGTTTTCTTCAGGTTTCAAAATTTTAGCTGAAAAGGGTAGTATTAATGGTCTCTACAGTCAAGTGACGATTGGGACACTTATTCTTCAGGTGTGTAGTTGCATGACTTTTTAAAAATTATTCTTGTTTCTATCCCTGCCAAATAAACATCTTTGAGGAATCATTTTAGTGGAATACTGGTTTGGGCAAGTTGTAGACCATAGGGAAACATTTTAGTCTCACAGACAACACTTTTGGATAAAAATATCAACCTGTTAGTATTTTATTGCCAGCTTTAGTTGTGGTATGTGAGTAGTTTTGAGCACAAGAAGAAGAGGACATCAAAGGAGTGATTCATAACCTTGGCTTATGTGCTTATCCTTTAGATATGACATTCAGGACAAGGCTTTGGCTGTCAGCTTCTCTTCTTCTTCCCTTATTTGTCTTCCTTTACTTGCTTCCTGTTACTGACAATTTTAAGTGCTTGGAAATAATGCCTGAAAACATGTCTATGAGGCATTGGTTTGTGTTGGCTTAAAGATTCCGGTATGTCTGATTTGTATTTTATTTTCTTCGTCCATGGAAATGGTCTTGAAGCCTAAAAGGAATTAGAAAAGATAATTTCTCGTAATACTGTCGAATTGATTCTCAGTTTTGACACCATCACAGAAATTCCATGAATTCTTTTAAAACATAAGAACACAGAACATGATGCGAAACCGAGCAAGAATATACTGCATTTTGATTGGGTTCCTAGTAGAACGATTCTTCCAATCGATGTAAATTCCTTGTATCAAATGTTGTTATGCCCCTGAATCTAGTCTGTTGGATATCTCAACTATGTCTGTCCTATGAGTATCTTTGGCCAGATTCTTCTTTATCAGAGGTTCTAAAACGAAGTTTTTGTATCTGTTTTCTTAGGCAGTCACCTAAACTTGTCAGAGAGCGTTGGACATTTATCATAAATTTCGTCTTCTGTTTCAGGATTTTGTTGTCGGCCTTCTTTTTGCTTTACTTCCCATTCTTGGTGGTAGTAGTGGCGTTGTTAGAGGAATTGTGTCCATGGCGAAATTGTAAGTTATGAAGCTAAGCCTTGTTATCTGAAATGCATCTTCAAACATTTTTGTGCTTCTGATTTATTTTATTTTGAAGCTTCTTCTTTCACTGAGCACTTATATGATCCATTGGCAAGTGTGTCTATATGGTTGGCTTTACTTTCGTGGACTCAATTGAAGCATCAGCTGATGAGCCGTCTAATTTGCATTTAATATGCAGGGTCCTGGTCTTGTCCTTATTTCTAATTGCTGCATCAATATTGTCCTGGTCTTTTGTCCCTCGCTATTTCAAGCTAATGATAAAATTATCTTCTCAAGTGAGTATTTACCCATCTTTCAGCAAAAAACTCGTGTGATAATTTCATATTGGTTGAATTTCCTATTGCTCCTCTTTTGTATTTTATATTTGGTTATGTTTTGTTTTTTCGGTGTATCATGTGGTTTTCACAGATAAGCAAGTTGTTATTCAAATGGTCAGATTGCTGTCTTTTAAGTCCTTTTGTGTAGATATTTACTACTCGTTGCTTGCTAGGATAAACAGGATACATTGAAGTCCTTTATTTCAGTTCTCATGGATGAAATGCCTTCCATCTTAATAGGTTTTTGTCCCATCATGATGCACCAAATTGTGGGATATATGATCACTACTTCATTATCTAAATACAGCTTTGCAGGCTGGTCCCAAAGAACCTTCATCCCATCTAGAAGTTCTTTTAACCAAAGTCCACATGTTCCTTGTGATGGCAAATACATTCTTTTTGTTTTCTACTCCCACAAGTTATTAAGTTCCCTGCTGCAGAGGTTTAATATCCAAATGTAGGTTTTCTATCATTCATACCAATGGCCCGCTAAGCATTTATGTATGCTTCAACATATACACTGTCTCTTGAATATCAACTCCTGGAATTCATTTGAGATTTCTGAGAAGTCTTTCGTCTACCTTTAAATGTTCTTTGTTAGCAGAGTGTATAAATTGACGCATGTTCACAGTGAAGGCTATGTCTGGGTGAGTATGCAACAAGTAAATTAATATTTCAAGAAAACATTTGTGGTGTGCCTTGTCCATCTTACTAGTGTTTACACTTGATTGTGGTTTAGATGAATAGGTCTTTCAACTGATTTGTTGCCCAAGGTACCAATTACCTCAGGTAAATCTAATGTGAACTTCCTTTGTCACACTAAGTCACCTCTTTGTTTCTAGCTACTTTCATGCCAAAGAAGTGATTCAAGATTTTTAATTTCGAACTTCTTAATAAGAAAGCTATCCAGTTTGTCTTGCTCAATATGATCGTCACCTATTGAAATAATGTCATCCACAAACACGAGTATTGAGACCTTTCCACAGTCAGCATATTTATAGAGCTTGGTGTGATTTGTCTTTTTCTGAAAAGATCATGTTTTCATGTTTTAGGAGATTTCTTGATTAAATCAAACACTATAAACGGATTAAATCATGTTTTCGGGGATTTTTGAATCCATAAATTGATCTCTTTTGCCTTCAAATTTTGTTAGACCTTATAATTCCTTCAGACCTGGAAAACAGATTCATATAAACCTCATCTTCTAATTCAGTATCAAGGTAGGCATTCTTGTCATCAAAGTTGTACAAAATCTAATCAACGTTGTGGCCATAACAACATAATTTGATCATCATTCCCATCTTCCATCGGTGTAGAGGTCTCTTGATTATGAATTACAAATGTTTGTGTATATCTCTTCACTATCAACCTTTCTAGTGATCTATCACATCTACATTTACTTTCAATATCCATTTGCAATTGACTAGTCTCTATCCTTTAATAAGATTTATTACTTCTCTGGTGTCATTCTCCTCCATTGTCGTCATCTCCTTCTTTCACTTAAGAACAGTTAGTGTCTCGTGTAGAGTTAGGAAATACCATATTTGTCAAGTTAAGAATAGATTCTTCAAAGAGGAAGATAATCAATGGTGTGATACAAAATTTTAAGTTGGAGTCATAGAATATGACTTCATTCTCTTTCTAAGAGCATTGGAAGTGTTAAGATCTTGGAATTTATGAGCTATTATACTCAATGAATAAATTTCGCATACTATTGCGCTCAGGGTTGGCTGTTGCCTAGAGTTTATCGGATGTTGCTCTAAATAGTTTGCTATAGTTTATATTGAGGAAGAGCTATGATTGCTATTTACTAGTCACTGAATCTTCCACTGCGTCAGATTCCTCGTGTTTTGATACAACTGATTGAGGTTATGACCTTGGATTGGTGGTAGAATGTTTTATGGGTCCAGCAATTGTTGAGAAGGCAACTTGTTGTTATAGTCGAGAAGGCAGGTTTGTGACGGAACGGTCTTAGGAGGTGAATTTGTTATGGGTACAGCAATTGTTGCTTCCTAATGCTTTCTCTTCCTGAAGAGATGTTTGAGAGGGATAAACTGATTTTAGAAAGGTTACATCCATACCACATTTTTGCTCTAGGATCACATTTGGTGCTGAGGAAAGTGCATGCTTTGCTCGATCACGTTTGGTGCGGTAAAGACAGAATATCAAGAATGCAGCACAAAAATGCCCTGAGAGGTGAATCATTGAAGGTTCAACTTTTAACTACTTGGGAGAATGGAAGGGGCCCGTTTATTTGCATGACCCTGCTTTCCTACTTACACCCCAAGTCAATCCCTAGTGTTCCTGTTGTGTGTGGATAGGTTTGTAAAGGAATGCTTAGGTTTTTGGAAGTCGATGCACTGGAGTTGGCATCTATTGATTAAATTTGAAGCAGTAAGGATATGTTCTCCTAGAAACATAATTATGACCTTTGGTTGTAAATGTTATGGCTCAGGCAACTTCCATTATTTGTTGATTTTTTCTTTCACAAAATCCATTTTGTTGTTTATGGATACAAGAGATTTGATGGAAAACGCTCTTTCCATTAGGAATTTACAGATGGCGGATTTATACTATTTTCTGTTAGCTATTTTCAAGACCTGTATGTCAGTGTGAAATTGGGTTTTAACCATGGTATAGAAATTTTAGAAAAGCTCTGTAGCCTTGGGTTTTCTTTTAACTATACCCAAAAGTCTCTAGTTTGATAATCAATGAAGCCAATTAACCACTTAGTCCCCAGATGCCGTTGTGGATTATATAAAACGGTCGGGATTGTTAATTTGCCATGAAGAAACGTGACACGGTGGTCTCTTGTAAGTCGACAGAGTTCACATTGAAATTGAGAGAGAAAGGAAGTTGCCCATATTCGAATTGCGTTTCTGATGCCTAGAAAGCCACAAGGATTGTTATGCTGGAAATGAATCATCGTGATTTGAATTTTTGTGTAATGCATAAATCGTCATATTTGATAACTAGCATTTTTATATTCCGTCAAATAAGCTTATATATCCTTTGGTCCCGTATCCCTCAAGAAGCAGAAAATATTTTCTGGACACTTTCTGGCTACTGTTATGGGCTAGTTGAAAGTCATAAATACCCTATATTATAGTGCCCAGCGTTGTCCTTCCCTGTAGCAGTCGGTTGTGATCTCTTCTCTGTAACAAGGTGGTCAATTAAAGAGTGGATGATGTATTTTGACAGAAATGGAGGCAGATGCCCTGCTACCTGTTCACTTTTCTTCTATTGGCATGTTGGCGTCTGCAGGAGTATGTTGCGTTTCAGTTTCTTTAAGAACAGGATGAGATGACGTTTACAGAAGTGGGGATAGATCCATTTTTGTGGTTTTGGTCTAGCAGCTTCTGGAACTTGTTATCATTTTCTCCGGAATATCAATTTAATTAGGTTCATCTTTACACTTCTGGTAAGAATGCTTTTAGAATGACGAATTATTTTCCCTCTTTTCCCTCTTTTTTGAGCTTTCGATTGAAGAAATTATCTCGCCATCCTGGGGTTTCTGATACCGTCTGGGTTTCTCCTCCATACCCACAATTGGTTGTTTGCAATCTTCCTTCGTAATGTGTTGCATTTTTGCCTGACTTTTCAGACCAATGAATTGTATCAACTTGCGTCGGTGGCTTTCTGTTTGCTATTGGCTTGGGTAAGCATCATTAGCTCAAAATTCCTTTTCCCATTGAAGATGCAGTTTTTATCCATGTCTTTCTGTTGGTCACTCATCGTACTCACCATTAGCTTCAGCATGTTTTGTAATGGCCCTAAATTTTCAATATCCTATTTACAGTTAATCTCTTGAAGTCAAACTCCCACCGGTCTGTAAGTTTCTAGGGTTTCTGATGCACAGGCATCTGGTATCCGATTTTACTGGGCATGAAAACTTTATTCTCGTTAGATTCTTGAAATAAATTTAAAAGTGACTTAAGGTCGATTCAAATGCCCTTTATAAAGTTCCCGAGTGGTGCTTGACAACTTATGTAAAGTTGAGTACACTTCACCGCTCATCTTCACCACATACCCTCCCGTACTTCAGTGCAGTGATAAGCTCGGGCTAAGTCTTGAGCTGGGCGCCTTTGTCGCTGGGTTCATGATATCAACCACTGACTTTGCTCAACATACTCTGGACCAGGTACATCCTTCTCACGGGCCTAAGTGCTCTTGCTGAATTCTTATATGACATATGGAGGAAATATTGACCGTGTTGCTTGTTCACTTTTTTTAAAACCTTTTTAACATTTTGTGAATGAATCTGTGCATGGAGCTTAATAATTTTGCTGGGAAAAGCAACCTTGGTTTAAGCCGTTCGTCTCCCCTTCAAAGCCTGATCACTGTCCTTGCAGATCGAAGCGATTCGCAACCTCTTCGCAGCGCTCTTCCTAGCTAGCATTGGGATGCTGATTCACGTACAGTTCTTATGGGCCCACGTGGACATACTGCTTGCGTCGGTCATTTTGGTTATTCTGGTGAAGACCATCGTGACCACTGTGGTAGTAAAGGCATTTGGATATGGTATAAGAACGTCATTCCTTGTGAGTATATCAAGCTGAGCATCGTATCACAATCTTTGCTATGCATGTTCAGACCTGTAGACATTTATCTATTATGCTCGTGCTAATGGTGCAGGTTGCATTGTCGCTGGCCCAGATCGGAGAGCTTGCATTTGTTCTCTTGAGCCGTGCATCAAATCTCCATATTGTCGAGGTGATGATCCAATCGCCTCTAAATCTGTATCTTCTTCTTGCTGTTTGCCATAGGATCATAGAACCTTGTATTTATCTCGATCTGCAAAGATTCTCATTTTGCTATCAGATTATTCATAGTAATAGATAGGGCCCAGCCAGAGTAATAAAATTCTGTACAACACGTCAGATGCCATTTTTTGAGAAATGATACCCTCGTCCATGGAAGCTTTCATTGAATTATTTCTTCATTATATAACCTACTAATCGAGTACTTGTATCCTATTTAGGGCAAAATCTACCTTCTCCTCTGGGAACGACAGCCTTGAGTCTGGTAAGCCTCCTCCTCCTCCTCCTCCTCCCTCCTGCTGCCCACAGCTTCCTCCTCACATCCTTTTTGTGTTTCGCTTCTAAGGTAACGACGCCTCTGATGTTCAAACTGATACCCGGTGTTCTTCACCTGGGCGCTCTCATGCACTGGTTTCCTTCGCAGGGCAGCACGCAGGCCGAGGTTTCTACCTTTTCTCCTTTTCTTATTTATTTATTTACTCACCTTTTCGTACTTCTAGGAGACGCCGCAATTTACGCCGTTTTGACGCTTTGCAGGAGAAGAGCTATGACGCTTGAGACTAGCGAGAGAGAGAGATGATTGGACATCACACTTCATCATAGGGTGCCATAGGTGTTGGGTAACTTCTATCGGATCTAGGGCATAAGTCAGTTTAAGGTTTCCGCGATGAAACTGGGTCCAGAAATTCACATCAAGTGGAGGAGAGAGAGAGATAGATGTACCGAGGACGTCCTCCATCTCCTCTTGCAACAGTTGGCTTCAAGGGCGTCCTTCGTCAAAGTTGACGGTATGTGTTATGACACAAGCATGTGTATATTAATATAATCTGCAAAAATTTGATGCCCAAGTAAAGGTCACCCCTCTATCCACTAATAGTTAGCTTTAATCCTCCATCATTTTACTGTTATACCCAAAGTACACGAACTTAACTGCTGTTGGGTTGTCAAGATTCAACAGACTTGTATGAATTACCATGCTTGAAGTCAAAATGGTAGTAGACGGTGTTCCCGATGTCGGCTCTGGTGAGCCCATGTTTATAATGAGTAATATTTTAACGATACATTATGCATATGATTATGTTTTCTGTCTCTCTCCTCTACTCTTGTCGAAGGGCGAGAGTAATCATAAAGTTAGCTTAGTAAAAGGTTAAATTATGTTAATTAGATTGAGAGGCAGACTAAATAAAGGGCAGGATAATCTGCAGGGATCAGAAAGTTCAATTGAATTTTTTAAAAATAAAATTAAGGAACCTGCTGGGAGCTAAGATCAAATAAAAAATCTTCTGCAGGAAAAGTTATAGTCGTAAATATGCCTGCTATTATCCTACACAGACTGACGTACGTTAAGGAAAGGACGTACACGGCTGTGGAGCAGAGTAAACGTAAGGACGCCATCATTGGTGCCGCTGCCACTGGCGAGCGGGGGCTTGACAGCCAGAGTGACAGTCAGATGCTGTTGTCGTCACCTCCTCGGCCCCGTGACGGCGCAGACACACGAGACATCTTTCTCTCTCTTTATCTCATCTTTGCACGTCGCCCGGCGGCGTTTCACCGAGGATGGTCTGGGCAAACCCAGCGCGGTACGAGAGTTTATTCCGCCAGAAGCGGTCACATGCAAGTCAGCCGCCTCTGGTTATTACAGTCATCTTCCGTCTCGAGTTTCTCCGTCAAAACTGGAGAGAGAAAAAGAGAGAGAGGGAAGGGAGAGAGGTCGACTCTTTTATCCCCGCAGGAAGATTTTGACAGAAGCGACTCGACGATTTCGACAGAAGTGAGGGCGGAGGGATTTGCAGGGTGACCTCTGAAATTGGTGCCCTAACAGGGAGGCGCTGAGGTTTCTGGTCTGCAGAATAGACCTCTCTCTGTCTCCCTCTCTCTCATGGCATGATGGAGTCACGGCGGCAGAGCCCACCACCTTCCAAAGTAGCTCGCTTTTCCGACGCCGGTACTCACCTGGTTTCTTCTTCTTCTTCTTTGCCCTACTCACCCACCCCTCGTTCCTTATCCCCACTGGGTGTGCATGACTATGCCTGCTCACTGGCCCGCTATCCTCTCCTGTGCCGACAGACCTCGGTCTTGGTTTGGCCCTTGGTGGAGGGGAAAGTCGGCCTTCACCTTCTTGCAGCTACAGGAGCTGGAGCACCAAGCGCTTATCTTCCAGCACATGGCGGCTGGAGTGCCCGTCCCTCCAGCTCGTCCTCCCATCTGGAAGAGCGTCGCCAGCTCCTCCCCTTCGCCTCCCATCACTCGCTCCCTCCTGTAAGTCTTACTGGGATCTCCTCACCGCCCTCAGTACTTTGGTTCTTTTCTTTTCTTCTATTCTGCTCATCAGTTCGATCTTCCCCAGTCATGGGCTGCGTCGGCGGCGGCGGCGGCGGCGGCGGCGGCGGCGGGCTCTGCTTCGACTACGGCAGCAGCGTGGACCCCGAGCCGGGGCGCTGCCGGAGGACCGACGGGAAGAAATGGCGGTGCTCCAAGGCCGTCGTCCCCAACCACAAGTACTGCGAGCGGCACATGCACCGCGGCCGCCACCGCTCGAGAAAGCCCGCGGAAGACGGCGCCGCCGCTGCTTCCCCAGCACCAACCCCACCGGTGGCGGAAGTCGTCGCCACCAGCGCCGCCACTCTCTCCATCAGCTTCCCGAGCGAGTTCCACCTTGCCGCCGCCGGCACCAGCATCAGCGGCGGCAGCATTTCTCCCAGGCTAGGATTCTCGCCCATCAGCGTCCTCCCCGACGGCGCAGCTGAAGGCTCTCTAATATCGATGAAACGGGCGTCCTCTTTATAGACAGTGACCTCTGCACGAATATTTCAGTCTCGTTCCAGTTTTCCCTGGTTCACCTCTCCCACGGTGGTATCTTCCTTGCTCCGCCGCCCTCCCCTTCTCCTTGGACCACAATCTCTCGAGGTCGGGCCTTCCTGCACAAATTTGGCCCTACCAGGAAGCATATTCTCACACTCTACTACCAGCCCCAAAGACTTGCCACAATCTCGGCATCATCAAGATCGCAAGAGCCCGATTGACCAGAACCACACGTGGATGATCTAATCGAAGCTAGGGAAAATGGGATTTCCAATGCAGCCCGCTCGATCTCTGTCGGCCGTGCTCCTTCCAACACCAACCAGTCATCATCCTGCTCACGCCATAGAGAGCGAGTATTGTGGAAGGGTCAGGCGTTGGCCGACTTCCTCGCCGCTCATCGGGGGATTTGGTCTTTGAGCATCAGGCATTTGTCTCGAAGGAATTCACCGGGTTTTCTATCTCAGCCTTCATAATCACGCCGGGTTTTGACCATCTAAAAGTCAAGGTTCTCGAATTAGTGAATAGTGGCCAAAAGTGGGCCAGCCTGGTGAAATCTCGTCTGGCCAACCTGGCCCATTGGTACCCATTGTCCATGGGCCATGTATTGGGCCTTGATTTCGTCATTTTTGGGTTTGGACCTGAAAACTTGGCACGTGTGGATAAATTCTACCCCGACTCAACTTGATGCTTAAATGGGTCTCGGGCCCAAACCTTGTTATTCCGGTCATGCCGCTGCCATCGCTCTCTCTGCCTCCCCACTAACTTAGTTCCTCTGATCCCAGCGAGCATAACAGGCAGAAGACAAGGATGAGAATTACAAGTGGGTTGGCAAGAGACCCAAAGTTTTCTCATAAAAGGCAATTAGATAAATTCTTTTGATTCAGACATTCGGCACAAATTCATCCACCAGCCTACGATTCCAGACTGATACCGTGTAGATATTTCTCACGCGCACTCAACTCAACACTTTGTAGCGCCGGCCATTGCCATTAGAGCTTTCTTTCTATCGCAGCCTTGGAGCCGTTGTCTTGAATGCAGGAGAGTGGCTTCAGATTTTGGAACAGCGAAGCCTTTTGCCTCCTTTGATCTCCAATAAACAAATGCTTTAAAGTTCTTGGGAACCAAAGGCTTTCACCGAGTGCCCATATTTTATGCGCGCATTAAAGCCCATTTTCAGGGGCTCTAATGGTCCCCAATCGGTCGGTATGTGCGAACAGCCGGGCGGGCTTCTTGGGCGAGATTGTGAGACTGGTTTTATGACAATCTTGGACGAAGTTTAGGAGCCGATTATTTCTTTCTTGCAGTAGCGAGCGCATCATGCCTTTTCTTCTGTCTCGAATTTAATTACGTCTATTCAAAGAACTTATTAGCGGCATTTATCATCATTTGAATACGAGGATTATTCCTGATAATATTTTGTCGGAATCGAACCAAGCTCAGAGATGGAGAGGTAGATCGAGAGGGACGGAGAGAGAAAGCCAATCAACGCTGGCAACTGACCGATGAAAGCGTCTCTCTCTCTCTCTCTCTCTCTCTCTCTCTCTCTCTCTCTCCTCCCTCCCTGTATCCCAATCTCTCCCGGCCGCCGGCAAGAGAAGAACGTAGTCAGCGGGAATAGAGTGAGTGAGTGAGCGAGCGAGCGAGAGAGAGAGAGAGAGAGATAGTTCCCGGATGCAACTTGAGAAAAACAAAGGCTTTAATTGACAAGTAGTTTAAAAGAAATAACACTTTTAATAATAATATCCATCGGGGGCACTCAGAAAGTAGCCCCTCAGGCCCGCTCATACGGAGTCCGCCCCCGTCCTCTCCGCCGCCGGCATCACACGGAACGGTGGAAAATAGAAGACATGAAGATCTCAATGAAACAGGTTACAAACGTTTAGGGTTTGCTTAGCTTGGCTCTAATGGAGGAAACTCGCTAAGAAAACACTGATTTCGTGAAGGTTATCACGGGTCTCTAGAGAGAGAGAGAGAGACAGACAGACAGACAGACAGACAGAGAGACAGAGACAGGCGGATTCAGTAAGGTCGACCAGCGGCTGGCCAGGAATAAGCCTCCGGCGGAAGATGGACGCTGCTGGGAAGGTTGGGCGGGAGGCAGTGGAGGAGTTGTGAGCTCAACTCCGGCGAGAGCTGCTGCGGTGGCGGCGCCGGTGGCGGGTCTCCTCGTCGTCGAGAGGAGTCTCTCGTAAGCCGCGTTACTGAACGACGCCGCCAACACAATCACCGGGCCAGACGCTATGAGCGCCCCCATCACGCTCCCCACGAGCTGACCCTGCCCGCCGGCCAAGTAAATGGTCAACGCCGTGGTGGCCGGCGGCGCCGGCGGCGGCAGGAAGGAACCCGACAGTGAAAGTATCTCGAAGTGGCCGCGGAGGGCGACGACGGCGCCCGCCGTGGCGGGCTGGCGAAGAGTGACGTTGGTGACGGTTCCGTTTCCACTGAGGACGCAGATCCCCTCTGCCGGCGGCGGGCAAAGTCGCCGACGCTCTCCCAGATGTCACAGCCGTCGGCGATCTCCATCACGTGCGTCCGCAACGCGTTGACGCTGTCACGGTTGATGATGATCGGCAGCTTCGGCTTGTTCTTCGCGCCGGTGGGCCGCCCGCGGGAGGAACGTCTGTCGCCGTCGGCCCCGGAGAATCCGAGGGGCGGGAGCGACCACCCGAGGCCCTCCTTGGCGCCGTCGCCGCAGTCGCCGCTTCCTCACCGCCGGCGGCGCCGCCGCCGCTGCTTGGCTCATCCTGGGAAGTAGGCTGCTGGAGGGGATGGTTATGGTGGTGGTGGTGGTGGTGGTGGAACTCTCTGGGATGGAAGGGCGACGAGAGACGGTGGCTGTTTGTGGCTGCCGCGTTAGCAACTGGATCCATCCCTTCCTTCTCTTCCTTCTACCTCCGCTCTACCTCCTCTCTATCCTCTATCTCGTTGAAAAACACCCAAAAACACGAAGAGAGGGAGAGAGAGACACACACACAAACCAACAACTATTGTGACTAAACCCAGGCCAAGGGACCGGCGGCGAAACGAAGAGCTCAGTTGAAGGTGCCCATTTCCTTCTCTCACTCCCACCTGAGCTCCGGTGACTGGCCTTCTCCCTAGACGACTTCCCTCCTTCCCTTTCCCCACGCAACGATTCTCCTAAGACGGCCATTTTTATTTGGCGGCCAGCTGCCCGTTTCTTTTGACATCCAATGGCTGCTCGAGGGCTGGTTGGACGGGCACGGAAAGCGAGCGATCGGGGAGGTGGAGAATCAAGCGGGCGGCGGAGGAGTTGCAGAGGGAAACAAGCGGCGGAGGAGGAGGTGGGAAGAAAGCGAACGAGCGGCGGAAGAGCTCACAGACGGAGGATGAGGGAAGAGAGAAAACCTACACCTGCAACTCCACCCTGCGTTGACGATGATCTGCGTTCAGATCTCCACCGACATGAAACATTTAATGGGACGAAGGGGGGTTCTGTTTATCAATTTTCTTGAATTTTGGGTTTAGTTTATGTGCCGTAATATATTTTACTCACGTGGCTGGTATCTTAACTACTGGAGTCGACGTAGGTAATTACGCATTAAAAAATATAGACAAATTAATAAATCATAGGTTGAGCTCGGGCCGTTCCGTCCAGCCCGTGATCGATGCCCCGCCTAAATTCCTTTTGGGCCTGTTTTAAAAGAAAAGGCTGGAAAACCACACCGGGCTTCGGGCCTTTGGGCTTAGGGGCCCATCACATCGAACCCTGCACTCTCTGGTGCCGTCTTGGTTTCTGAGCCCGGCGGCGCCCCACGCCACGGGAAGGGCCTCCATACCTCCCCTTCTGGGGCGGCGAGTCTACCCCGCACCTACTACTCTCGCTGCCGCCGCCGCGCTGCTGCTGCCGAGATAAAGAGGCCACTCTCCCCGTCTGAAGCGGAGAATATTTATCATAAACAATCAGAACCTGACTCTCTCTCTGAGGCTCTCTCTCTCTCTCTCTATATATATATATATAAATTTTATCTCTCTCTCTCTCTCTCTCCAGCGTCGACGAGGAGAGCTCGTTGAGAATCTCCGCTCCGGATCGCCGCCGGTCGGCGACAGCGCCACCAGTCCTATCGAACTGGGTATCCTCCGGAGGTGGGTTTGTGGGCCCGAGTGATTAATGGACAAATAAATGGGTCATGCATTTATGGATCTGCTTACACGTGGAGACTAGGTTATTTAAGATCATTGAATCAGGTCTCCCCGGCGCAGGAACTTATCTTCCGCGTGGCGAGCAGGAGCGCATTCGGTAATAGTTATATTACCGACAAAGTAATTGGGCTGGTCTTTCTGGGATTAAGCCTAAAAAGGCCCATCCCATTCTTCATCTGGGCCAGGTCCAAGATTCCATACGTGGCCCAGTTCTTGTCTTTTAAGAGATGCCCATGGGTTCGCTGGGCTTGAAGAGGCCCAAACTCTGGTCCGATACATTGGTCCAACAGCCAGAAGGATATTATATATCATTTAGAATTAATGGCTTTATGACATTTTTATTATTTATCATTATTTAGTTATATTAAAATTTTATTTAAAGATATAATAGAAACTATGGACCCACCCTCCATTATCGTGCATAGTTTAAAATTAATTACTTAATGGAAAATAATAAACTCAGAGAGAGAAAGAGAGAGAAGGGTGAGAGAGAGGAATGTGCACCTGCGCCCCAGTGCCGCCAAAACCTATGGAGCTCAGGAGGACAGACGACACTATAAACTACGCGGCTTTGAGACTTTTCGACGAACCCCGCCGTCCCGCCATTCTCTCTCTCTCTCTCCCCTCCCTCTCTCGGGAGCAGCAGTGTTCATACCCTACCTCACGGAATCGGGAGGATCATTCAAGCGTGAGGTTTGTTTCGATCAGCCTGGGAATTTTATTCTGAAATTGAAAATAGAGCTGTTGTTTTCCTGTCGATTTCTGCTGTTTGTCTTTTTCTTGGAATCGCAATGGATTTCTTCGGTCTCTTTAGGCTTACCTTCCTGAGCCATTCGGAGCCGTTTCCCTCCCTTTGAGCCGATATGGTCCTACAGAGAAATCGAGTTCTTCTCTGGTATGGTGCTCGACGACGGTGATTGTGCCAGAGCATCGAGCATGGTTGGAGCTGGGGTATAGATGGAAAGATAGACATTAGTCGATATCGAAGCAAAATCTGTCTTTTCTGGAATGTTAACAGCAGACGCTCAGCTTCCACAGGCTCTCTCTGAGCATAACTGCTCGGTGGAGGAGAAATTCCTCTCGATCCTGCTAGCGAAGGATAGTATTGGATTGATTGCAATCTGTCCTCGCTATTGTCAATAGGATGAGATACGTCGATACCTGATGATTATTGAAAGCGTAATCATCACCTTTTATGAAATGTTTTGCAAAGATTGCATCAATCTGGTCGTTATATTAGTTGTCTTCTCCTTAATGATGTTCTCGTAGTTGAGGAAGGAACGTAATTCGTTCTTTATCAAGGGAGGTCACCAGGTCATTTAAGCTGTTGATTAGCCTTTTTTTCTGTTTTTCATGCGGCTGAACTAGTTTCCTACCGGAACACGGAAAGAGAAGAGAAAAAATGTAATTACCGAGCGCGTTGTTCTCAGGAACAATTGCCCTGCCTCATCTTTCCATTTGGGTTGTATTTTCTGGGTAGTCCCATTCATCTTTCTGACATTTGACTGCATCACTTCTCTTAACCTAACACCTCCCTGTTTTCTGCTCTTGAGATGATTACTACTCATTCCTTAATTTTTCTTTCTTTTGATTTTGCGATTTGAATATTAAAAGGAAATAGACAGTTGAGGTTTCTTGCACATAGAGAGGTGTCTACTGGCCATCTATCATTGGGTTTTACCTTCCAAACCGTCCTATATCAAATGCTTCTCATAACCGTATTCCAAACAGCTATGCCAGTCGACCTCTAATTATTAATTGCAGGTATTTCTGTCGAAAGCCTTCTCCCAGCCAGTCTCTGGCGATTATTTTCTGCGCTTTTCAATGATTCTTACTAATCTCGAAGGAAAAAACTACTGTCGTACCTTCAAGTTCTAATTTACCCACTGCAGATCCCCGAAGGATGCTATTCGTTGAGTCATTGTGCACCCCAATTCACAGATGCTAACATTGTTTTTCGACGCATGAGAAAACGTTCCTAGTGTAGATCAAGACCTCGGTTATCCATGATTTTTATATTCTTCTCATTGGCTTTGTAATGCTAAAATGTTCTATCACCTGAAGAAATACATCAACCTATACCTGTTTTACAACAGGAGCATGGCATTAGCGTATTGTAGCTGTCCCATCAGTGCCTTGATTATTTGTTTTCCATCTTTTCCTTATTGACAACAGAAGGTCATGGTATCATATTGATGGAGATGATGCTTGGTTATTGAGTCATGCCTACTGTATTTCTCATCTTAAATGTTTTACAGATGTCAGCAGATACATGTGTGTAAGTCAATTCTATTTCAAAATGGTACTCGATAATCTAAGATAATATACATATTTTTAGCTACTGGCGTGAATATCGAAGAAACCATTAATGAAGTTACATGAAATCTTGATGGATGAGATCCTGTAGATTTATAAGCTGGATTTTGTTTCTTACACTTGAATATGAAAAGGATGCAGCAGGCATGAGAATCTAGGGCAGATATCAGCATGTGTGTTGAACTAAGGTTGGTAAATAACGCAACAGGATATGAGAGGAATATGTATCTATTGCCTCTACTACAGCCACACATGCACTCTTTGATGCAAATTTAGACAGCCATGTGAGAGTTTGATGGTTAATGTTGTGACTGACTCATTAATATATTTTTTATTTTATGCTTATGAATATATTCGCAATTTTATTCTTTTTGAGTTCATGCGAATGCTATATTTTGTTCTGCACTTTGAGACAAATGCCGACAAATTTTGACTAGCAGTGCTTATTTAAGTTCTTGAAATATCCCTTGGTTCCTGGATATTTAGGATCTTTGGAAAGTGATGTTGTTCATCTATTTATTTTTATTTTATTTTTTGAAAGTGTATAGTACTGGGTGATTATTGCTTTATACAAAGAAGAATTATACAACATTATATTTTCATCTACCTAGCAAACGAAAAGAAGGCAAGAGTAGGAAGCATATATCGTCAGAACGTATGCAACTCTAATTATCCATAATTCCGTGAATAGGACTCATTCATCCTGATATCACTAAAAGCCATTCCCACTCTTTCACATCACTATTAGTTATTTCATGGAAGCTAAGTACGAGACAGAGTTCTGATTAAGCATGTATATACATGCTTGGAACAACTACAGATGCATGTTGTTCGGAATGGTGGCATCCCACATATGAGGAATATGAACTTGAAGTAAACTTCTTGTAAAGTTCAATAGAAGGAAAGAAATGGTGATGGTTGAGTTAGGTCTTTTATATTCAAAATTAGCCTGTTACGAGCCACATTAATTCAATTTTTATCTTAGATCTGAAGTTGCCATCGTTGCCATCCCATAGTAGTGAGCTTCATGGCCACTTTTGAGCCTTGAAGGCTGTGATCATTATACGTTAGAAGATTACTTATTTAGGTGTTAAATGAAAGTTGCCTCCTTGTGAAGTCAACTTTCTACGTCTCCACTTTATATTGAAGCTAACTGCTTACTAATATGGTGATGGAAGATCCTCGAGACTTCTCTCAAAGAACCTGTCTCTAAGATGGTAATCAGAACACATCACGTGTATGTGAGACTACCCAGTCTCGTTATCTTGTACAGGGTGGGAATACTATTTCCAATAGCACACTAAGAGATAGGGTTTGTGCCACGTCACTCCCCGTGTAGCTGGAGATATTTCTTCTCGTGATTTCTGACATGTTGCATTAAAACCCTCATGGACCGTATTCCTTACGTTATTCGTCATACCGGAAACCCCCACGCTCTTCAACATGTTTAACTTAGCTTGGATCAATTAATGAAACTTGAAATGGTCTCCCCAATTCTGTGTCGAGTCAGATCCATTAGATCAGCAGATGAAGCTCTATACTAAAGGACCTGCAACCGGCGGGCCCAAATAAACCATATTATAATAATCCCTGAAATAATCCCAAATTATGACCTGAGCCCATGTTTGCTAGAACAGCCATGGCTATAATAATCCCTTAAATAAACCATATTATGACCTGAGCCCATGTAGAACTTCCACCTTTGACTGGGGTTCTTTGGCCTCAGGAATCTTCTTGAACTAACTCCCGTTGAAACATCATCCACTAATCCAAACCAAGATCAGTGCACTGTATCTAACTTTTGTTTCTGTCAGCAAGAGTTCATCTGTCCTGGGGACAAGAATTTCGACCAGAAGGACTCTTCCCAACCTTCATCAAAGGAGCAGCACAACATGAATGCATTTTAAATTCATTTAACCAAATCATCGGTCATCGCTTCCCAACTGTCAATATCTGATTCCGCTCGGGTGGTCCAGGCCACTCGATTTTGTTCTTAAACATCAACGCAATTGGTCATCATATGTTGCGTTCTGCTACCCTCTTCACCATACAAAATTAATAACCTTTTCCCATGCTTTCTTTATTGAATCATTCCAGCTGTTGATTAATAATCTCATTTCAAAGTGCATAAGATATATTGCTTATTGAAATTAAGATTACGTGCAATTCAAGTATGCTTCTTTACATGCTTCTAAGATGAAGGAATTTCTTCCATGCAGGGCTCTAGGAAGAAGTCGGTAGCGAGGGCAATATGGCCAAGCACCACCCCGATCTAATCATGTGCCGGAAGCAACCCGGGATCGCGATCGGTCGGCTGTGCGAGAAGTGCGACGGGAAGTGTGTGATCTGCGACTCATATGTGAGGCCGTGCACGCTGGTCCGGGTCTGCGACGAGTGCAACTACGGGTCGTTCCAGGGCCGGTGCGTCATCTGCGGGGGCGTTGGGATCTCTGATGCTTACTACTGCAAGGAGTGCACCCAACAGGAGAAGGACCGGGACGGCTGCCCAAAGATTGTCAATCTGGGCAGCGCGAAGACGGATCTCTTCTATGAACGCAAAAGTATGGGTTCAAGAAGAGATGATGGGCATCCATAATTCGGCGACAATATCTCGGCGAGGTCCCTACCCCCATCCCCACCTGGTAAGTGCCGCTGCTCTCGCTGGATTCATGTGGACTCCCTCCCTTGATATGAGGTCGTGATCTCCCTATGTTATGCCGTTGGTGAGTTTGGATTAACCTTGCGCTTGTTTATGTTCAGCTTGGGTGGAGGTTTCCTTTGTATTTTGTTCTAGGGTTTGACATGATGTTATTCTTGGGGGACCGGGACCTGCCCAAGCTTCTGAGTTCTTGCCTAAGGCCTTCTTCTTCTTCTTCTTCTTCTTCTTCTAGTATACCCTCAGCAGGATCACTCTGCCTTTTGCTCTGGTATGGTCAGGGTGACGGTGAGAGCTGTAGACCTCATCAAAGCGCAGGGGAGAGAGAGAGTGAACCTGTTGTCTTACGGGGGTGTTTGGACTCTCCTGCCTACCGTCTTGGTTTCTGTTTCCTCTGCTTGTCAGAGACATGCAGACGTGCGGTGATGATAGTAATGAGGAGAGGTGCCAGTGACCCAGGCCAGGCCTCGCTAGTTGGTGATCGCAGGCCAGGCTATGCCTCAGTCTCCGTATGCTAGGCGTCCGAAAATGCTAATTTCTTTGAGAGAGAGAGCAGATCAATGACACCAACAACAGCTGATTATCTAATCATCTTCAGATTTGGAGGGATTGGGATATAAACTAGTCGGTCTTATGTGTGTGTGTGTGAGGGAGAGAGTGGAAGAGCAGATCACCAACGTCAACAAGAGCTCATGATCTAATCATCTTTAGATCCGCAGGGGTTGGAATAGAAATTAGTTGGTGTTGAATTTTTGGGTTGAATTTTCTTCGCAGTGGAAACCAGATCCTTTCGGCAAACGAAGGCCCCTCCTGTACATTGCCATTTATCGACTACGAGTTTTCACAGCGGAGAGTGATCTGTTTATTAAATGGGGTTCTCGCAGCTGTATTTTTAAGAGGTAACCTGAGTCGAGTGCGGGGCTTTTAACGGGGACCCCGGCTCAGCCGCCAGATCAAGAGGGATGGGATCGGCCGTGAAGCGTATATTTTCTCCCAAGGAATTTAAACTTAAATTTAAAAGGGTAGGGTAGACGAACACCGTACGTGGGGCGAAAAGTTCCTATTTTTGAAAGAATAATCAAGAACCAGGATACAACAACATCCGTATTCTCCCCCACTCCCTACCACACACCAAGTTCAAGGGCACTGGAAAAGGCACCATCTCTACGCATATCTGAACAACGGTACAAGGAAAAAATTGGGATCTGAAACCGGAGAAGGGAAAATATCATACACATCTGCTCGAGAGATCAACGCTGGCACAGCCACCGACCGAACCGGGTTGAGTTTGATTCAGCAGGACCTGAGCAGGACCGGCCCCACGCACGAGCTGAGCATGTCGGACAGAGCCGCTTGGACTTCACTTGAGCCGTGCTCGCACCTGATCAGGCCAGAGAGCAGGGGAAGAACTTGGCCAGGTTCTTCTCAAATGAGGAGTCCCCAAGCCCGCAGATTGCCTGCAGAGCCGCCACCACAAGCGGCGCCCGCGCCGCCAGCTCCCTCCGCTTAGCCGACCCGAGCGGGATAGCCCACTGAGGCAGCGCCACCGCCTGCCCCCAGCGGCGGCGGCAGCGGCAGCGTTGGAGGGCAGCCCAGACCTGGCGGTGTCGAGGTAAACCTCCAGGACCTCCCTGCAGAGGTTGATCAAGTGGGTCTCAGCCGCAGTGGCATCCTCCGTGGAGCTCTGATCCGATATGAGATTCTGCAGCAAGGTGAGGCAGATCTGGTAGGCCTCGTTCTCGAGCCGGAGCAGCGGGGGTCCTGCATTTGGGTCATGGAGCCCAGATCTTGGAGCTTGGATCTCAGATCGGTGTCGTTGTCTATTTGATGGGCATGCGAGGCCACGGAGTGCAAGGCATCGAAGAGGACTATGGTGTTTCTCTGCGATAGTTGATCTCGGTACATGTTGTAGATCTCCATTCCGGCCTGAGAATTTCAAAGGAAGATGGGAACCAGATGAGTGATTGAGAAAAAGAAAAACAGATACAGTAATACGGCTGTTGATATATATATATATATATATATATAGATTATGTAGCAAGTGTAAGGTTCCAAAATCCTCGACCCAGAGAGAATGAAAACTCAATTTCGGCCCCAGAAGATCTCATCAGATCACATCGAGTCGAGACTCCAGTTCGAGGTTGAAATGGAGATGAGCTCATGCCAAAAAGCAAAACCAGCAATCTAGAAATTCCTCGAGGTTGATTTTATCATATCCTGACAACCACTTTCCTCTGAGAAAATCCAAGTCAAAAAGCAAAAGATTGTAATGCCAGAAGTTCAGCGTCACTCAAAAGTTTGTTCATCTCACAAGTAAACTATTGACCCAGGGAAAGCTTGATCTTCCGTATAAAGTGCTTAATGTTCACATGAATTCGCCAAATGGTCTGAAGTCACTCACGCCTCAAACTTCAGAGCCGTTTCAATCCTGCCAAGCGGAACCACAACTTTTCCTGGAGTTCTCACTCACGCCAAATGGTCTAAGGTAGATGCTTTGCTAATTTCTCTTACATTTCTTCTAATAGCAAGAAGTAGCAAGCAGCAAGATAATAGTTGATTGAAGGGTAAGACACTACTTCTAGATAGTACATCAACAGAAAATCTGATGATATAACACTCACAACTTTGATTTGCAAGGATCACCGAGACACGAGGAGCCTATATACTCACTCAAGAAACCAAAAATAATGGAAGCAAGAAACCTTAGTCCCACAGGGATTTCAAAGGACGGGATAAACGTTCATACCTGAATCAACAAGAGCTGAACAGCAACACGGCACTTGATGTCGGCAATCGTGAACTGTAGATGTCTTAGCCGGCGTCCCTCCAGACCACTGTCTGCCAAATCTTCGGCGTTCGAGTCCTCACTGGACGGGGGCCTGGTCCAGGGCCCACTTCCACCTCGTACATTCCGGATGCTATTGGTGAAAAATCAGGAAGGGTGGATGCCGTCGCGTCTTTCAATGATAGAACCACTTCCGTCCACTTGTCCTCAGAAAAGAGAGCCCCGGCATTACTCATTAAACGAACGAAAGCCGCGATGCCAATGCCAGCAAGGCTCTGGTGGGGCGCTTGATGAAGCTTGTCAGTAGGGAAAGCACCTTCTTCAGTAGTGGGCCGACCGTATCATAAAATTAACAAAAAGATCCACAACTAGTTGGAGAGCCAGGGTGCAGGTTTCATAGAGCCACGCATCCTGATCTAGCTCATCAGCGTCGCATTCAAGCCCCTGGCCTTGGAAAGTTCCCCAGATGGATCGATAGCATGCCGAACATAGTCAAATATTGGGAAAAGGACGAATCAAACACCCTTTCCCACAATAAAAGCGAGAAAAGGTGGCCATGGTTTCGTAAGGTGTCGAAAAGAACTTGCAAGGCGCTCTTTCGGATCTCTGGCCTTAGGTCAAATGTAAGTTCCGACAATCCTGGACAAAGAAAGGGTTAGACGGTTAAAAGATTACACGGTGCTCAAGCTCGAAAGCCCTAAAGATAAAATGGATGGTACAGATGCTTGCATTCATGATCAACACAAAAAGTGGAAACTATCTCATCGCATGGAAACTATATTGTCGACAGAATCAAATGTGGGGTATGCGACGTACCGACTAACAATGGAAACCAAAAATATTGGTTGTCGTCTTTATCGATGAAATGCAGGCCATCTTGCTTTCCATTCTTCGCATTGTGGGGAGATTGCGGCATTGTCTTTCCAGAGCTCTCCTTGTTCTTTGTGCCCATTCCAACCTCCCTTCCGCAAGCTTCGTAGCACACACACGGAGAAAACCAATAGCATTGAGACTGATATCTTTGTTGAACCTGCTGTTAGCAAATGCAATCAAGCAGTTTACGAAATCCGTGAAGGTGGTCGTCTCTGTCTCAGTTATATATGGGAAATACTCCCGTACAATCTTCTCAACGATTTCAAAGGCCAAAAGCACAATGTTTTTGTGTTCATCAAAAGCTGCCGTGGAAAACCTGGAAATTGACAGGAATCACAAGGGGTAACCATATTAAGTGAGTGATAAAAATGGCCTGCAATTGAAGCCTCATCAACACCAAAAGGGGAAAAACAATACCATGAACATGCTCTTCCATCCAGACTTAACGTTATTGACACGTGTTAAGACCATCTGAGAGATACACCTTATGATTAACTCTCTTATTTCAACTGCTCTGCTTTTCCTCATGACAATTACAAAAGGCTTCATAAATTCATTCTGAAAATTGTAGTTTGCCAGTTCTTCGCGCTCTAAAAATTTCATTGAAAGCTGGCGCAAGGAATCCATAGCAAAATTGCAATTGAGAGGTTCTCTGAACAGCCTATGGTGACAAAGAACTCAGAAAGCACTTGCCACATCCTTGACCAGACAAGCCTGATACGATTCATATTATAGTGTCTGTGCAAAGAAACCAAAGACAACATGATTAGAGGACAGGATTGTAAAGAGACGAGAATATTTGGGCTGACACTTACGCGATTTCAACAATCTTTGTGAGACTGAAAACACGTGGATCAGATGTTGATCGCAATTCTTCCATAGAAACCTTACATAGAGCCTTGACAAAATCAACTACAGCCTCACTATTCAGCTTCTGACTTCTTGTGAAAATGCGATTCATTTCAGATTGGCCAACTTGTTCCAACATATTTAAATTAGAAACTAAGTTGCTCATCTGTTCAGTTGTGACTGCCCCAGAAGGATGGCCACCAACACCGGCACTATCATATGAACCCCTTCGGACAGCTGCAGCTGCATATTGAATCCGACCAGGTCCCTTTTTTAAGAACGGGAAGGATTGACGATTTCCCTGTTTAGCTTTATCCATGTCAGTCTGAGGTAGCCCAAAAGGTGGCATCAGGAGGAGCACCCTCTCCTAGGAGATATAGATGTTCAAACCGTGAAACACATGTCAAAATATGTTCCCAAGCATCTTGCAAATAATTACCCTCTTCATCTGCAATAGCAACAATGGCCTGCGGACCAAAGTATAAACCTCTGAAATCAGAATTCATTAACATAGAATCTCAAAAATAAATGTTAGTATATCAGACCAGTCGACCTTACAAATTTAAAAGAGTTAGAACGAGTCATATTTACTTGTTTGAGAATTAGAATATGCTCTTCCCCATAAACTAAAGTGTGAGATATAATAGACATGAGTTTTGGTTTCTCACGTCAAGTTTGGTACCACGTGGAGCATTGCGCTCCAAGGACTTCTTGTAGCTACATATCAATCAGAAAGTAATTTTCTTTTTTGCTTTAGTTGGTGACAAAGGAGAAATCGAAGAGAAACAACAGCCTTCGAGCATGCTCACACTAACTCACAGTGATCATTTTCTAAACGGGAATTGAATTTTGCTCCTATTTGTCAATTGCCTTTGTAGCCAAGCCAATCCAGTGAAGAAAGCTTTTACCCAGACTTGGCTTGGGGACTTGTACATGTTTTCCATCACTTAGCAAAATCTCTGACGATACAGCAACACCAGAGAGACGTTAAAAGATGTCTCTTGCCATGATCGGGTCAGTGAACTACTTTTTATACTTTTTTTAAATGCTTTTAGGATCTAAGTAAAGTAGGTATTAATTTATTTTAAAATTAAAATTTAAAGCATATATTAATTTCTTATTCTGAAATATTAGATTTATTTTATTTTTAGGCTGAACATATATTAATACAATAAACAATGATCCAAGCTTATGGCACATACGCATTATGCTACTACAAGAGTTATTGCATCATTTTTGACATAGATATGGGCAGTGAACCAATGCAATAGGGAAAAAGGAACATAGTTGATGGAAGACTCGTTGTAGATGCAAGAGGGCATGTGACCATTTATGACCCTGCTAGCCAAGAGTTGATAGCAGACAGGTCAAGAATATCAAGGGCAATAGCACTGTCGAAGATGTTGGGATACTACAAGTTAAGCCTATGGGCACGTCTGATGCAAGTAATGGAAGTGTGGAGTCATAAGCATCATCCTTACTAACTGACAATGGCAGGAGACAGATGTGGCGCATGCACTTGTTTGTGTGTGAATATGACAGTCGATCCATAATTATCATTTATAGGAAAAATGACATACTAGAATCATAAATTAAATGTGGATACTTTTCAGCAGTTAACAAATGAAATATACGGACATTCACATATTCCAGAAAGATATGATATGACAGAATCCAAAAACACTTAAATAATACGGATAACTTTGAGTATGAATGATGACGTGAACTCCGAAGCAGATCATGATGCAAATAAAAGGTATGAACTTAAAGCATGGAACCAAGATCAAGTGGACAATATCAAAGAATGGAAATGAATAACCAATCATTAGATAAAAAATAATTAAGGATAATTCCTACTGTCCTTAATGCAGACCTTGATGGCATCGATATTCTTTTGTTTGATGTCTGCAGCTGAATGGAGGGATGTAAACTTTGCTAGTGAAGTGAGGAAAGCATCCCTATGAGTTTTCATGGACATAACAGCAGTGACATGAATCGCGCTGCGGAACCCTTCAAGGCAGTGGGATAATATCACTTCATCATCATTCTGTTCTACTGGAACACTGAAGGCTGCCAGCATTGGAGCCCAGCATACTTCAATCATAAACCTCAGAATGACAACATCCGTTGCAGCATAATAGGCCGATCTAGAATTCACCAAAGAAAACATAATTACGATGAATGATGGTCAAAGTTTGCAAATATTTACAATTTTTGAATGATCTATAGGACTGAAATCCAGACTGTCAGCTGTCCGGTTGGAAAAAGAGTTAATCAGGAAGCCCATTTATAACCAGTCTTCGAGAAGGACATAGGCCTAAATAGCCTGATTTAACTCTTATTAATTCATACTTTGGAAACAAAAACAACCGAAAGGATATACAAATAGTCTCACGGACGAGATAGCATAATTATCTACCCAAATGTAACAACGTTATATTTGAAAATAGTTATTATCAACATCAGCAGGCAATCAGTGACCGACAGTTGAAAACTGTTTCAGAATAATCCTCTTATTATCAGGGTACAAGTTGTCAAACAAGATGAAGGCCATGCGCATTAGATTAAGCAGGAAAAAACACAAAATACTTTGAGTTTACTTCGGAGATCACTAATACCAGAGTCAAATGACTCAAATATTTGCATTCCATTTTAAGAGCATGAAAAAGCACAACCGATTTATGCCTAACATTGGCACATGTTCATGTCCATAAAAGTCAAATTAATTTTTTCCCATCAATCGTCCCAAACATAGGTCTAAAACTTTGTCATACAAAAACCATAAAAGAAAATTTTGGATCAGTTTGCACCCAACAATAGTGATTTTTCATGTCCTTAAAATCAAGATAAAATATGAAATTATTTCAGTTCAGCCCCCAACAATATCAAAAATTATCATTTATAGAATGCTTTCAACAAATTTGTTCACACTATCGGTTTTTCTATGCCCTTAAAAAGTTTTAACATATTTCAGTCAATTAAGTTCCCAACACTGGTCTAATTTTTTCTCATTAACAAAAATTAGTAATTATAACGCTTTTATTTTTTCAAAATTGATTTTGTCATGTCGATAAAAATAAAAGAACATTTCGGTCATTTCAGTCTATAACATTGCTCGATTATTGTTATCAATACCACAAATAATTCAGTCCTTAACATTGGTCTAATTTTTGGTCAATTTAAAAACGTTACTACTTATGGAATTTGAGCACATAAAGCTAGGCTAGAATGCCCGCAGATCTGAGCCCTCCTTTTGATAGCCTATCCTAACAAATTTTAAGACGTCAAAACAAGAAAGTTAGCAACAACGTCTGAGATATCTTAGTTCTCTCACAACCAAATTCCTGTGTAGGATAGCAAATGTGCTCTAAAACAAGACAAACAAGCTTACTCAGATTTTCGAGCCTTTTCCTTGAACTGCTCTTGCATATGCCGGATATAGTCATCACTGGTTTCTGATTTATCTTCTCCTCTTACGTACTACAATATTTAGGATGCTATCCAATCCCAGGATTCGGTTGGAATTTGTAGTTTGTTTGTGTACAGCAGCTAGATCATCTTCTTTCATCTTGATTTCATTCCTTGAAATCCGTTCAAAGAGGGATCTCAAATATTCTTCAGTTAGATCATTACCATCATCAATTCCACGATTGTTCCTTACAAAATCATCTGGAGACATCTGCATCAGCAAATAAAGTTTATACGTAGTATCCAATAGAATTTAAAAGGAAGTTAATGAAAAAGAGCCAACCTTGTTCTTGACCATTGGATTGTGGGCATCAGTGTTGAGCAAAATAACAGAGTACGCAAGGACATATGCTGTGTCTGCACTACGGAAAGCTTTTGGATTACATTTGCAATAACGTTCAGCAAATTTCTCCATAATGCGATCAATCTTCTGCGCTTCCCCAGGCAAACGGAAGTCTTGCAAGAAGGCCCTTATTGCTTCATCAAACTCCTTCCCTTGGAAATCAAATGAATCAACATAGGCATGCATGACCTTCAGGGATAGTTCTTCCCTCTCTCCCAGGTAATCACCAATTAAGGTCTTGTTCAAACCAGATGCATCTTTTAGGAAAGCAGCTATTTCTTCTGGTGTCTCACCAACTTTCCGTGATTTAATTAGAAATTCAATTCCCTTCTTAGGTTTCTGATTAAAGAGTGATATACCTTCCTGTAAAACGAGATTCAATTAAAGTAAATAAGCAAAGTAATATCTAGATATACATCTTCAGCAAGTGATCATTTGCTTATATGAAAAGGTGGAACACAAAGCACCTGAAGCTCAAGCTTGTAAGCCCGACGTTGCTCAAAAGAAACAGATTCGGTGGTTCCATTTCCAGGTTCAGGATGAGAATCGACTGCTTCAGATGGCTCCTCCACTTTGCCATCAGGAATGGGAATATCAATTCCATTCTCAGAATTGTTCTCTGTTGCTTCTGACCTTTAGGAGAGTCAGAATCTGGTATACGTAACTGTTTATTCATCCAATCCCCATTGATCTCAAGATGGCCACCAAACACATCATTGCTTCAAGTTTCATGGTTGCATCCTGAGGAGGCAAAAGTGTAGTGGTGACACCTGGTGGCACACCTTGAGCTGTTTTCAGCAACCCAGTGACCATCCTGATCCAAAGTTGATCAGAAAATTTATTGTGATGTGATGAGGACATATATAATGCATATATGCAGATGACTGCATAAATATTTTAAAAGTTGAAATTGAAATTAGGTAATGAATCGGAGAACAGTACCTCTCGAAAATATTGGATGAATTGACATCACAATCATAGTTGATGAAAATGTCAACCAAAATCTGTGAATCAACGCATAATTTATCCAAAACCGAAGAACAATCATCTTCTGCTGAAAATTAGGCTGAGAAACGTTTTCCAAAACTCTGAGGACGATCATTGGAAGAACACCCCAATCTCAGCTTTGAGTCCAGGTCTAAATCTCGAAACTAGACTCATGAAAATGGAGCAAGAAAGCTGAAAACAATTATAAGAGTGGAAGCACTGTTCTTCAGAAGTGATAAACAAAGATACTGCTTGATGGCACCCAAAACCTGCATAAATGTAAAAACCACAAAACACAGATACATGATCAAAACCAAAGTGAAACATAACAAAAACAAAGTTGATGGAACACGCAATGTAGAAAAGACAAGTTATGCCAAATGCTGAGATAATCTTTGTGTGGATGAATATGAAATGGCAGCAACATTCACAGGAGAGGCTGACAGAAATGCAACTAGAATCCCAGTCTATTCCTTTTGCCCTTTTCATTATCCCAATAATCAATATGAGCCTCTTTGCAAGTCGTTTAAAAACTATTATCCCTATAAATCAGCATTTTAAGCATGCCATCAGCATTTCTCTGTAGGAACTTCGTAATCTAAAAATAAATCTTGAGATAGATCAGAAACGTGCAGTTCACAAATAATGATCAAACTCTCAGTCTGACAGTAGAAAATGCAACAGATACTGAGATTGTGAGGAATTTTGCTGAGTTTATTACAAACTCACAGTCTTTTGTGAACAGTTTCTACCTAAAAAGCAAGACCTGGACAAAGAGGTCCTTCATCTGCACTAAACTTTTCCACTTGACTATGTCCTACATCATTTAAGTCCTTCAAAATGATGCTAACCAAATGCCTTTGAAGTCTAGTTTCCATTTCTGAATGTCCTCTAACTCCATGTTTAACATAATGTCTAACAGCTCCTGCTAACAATAAAACGAATGCTTCATTGTCCTGCAAGCAAGAGATCTTCTAAACCCATGGTATGTAAATAGTCCTGATTTTTTTCCTTCAATCGTGATGTCTAGGAAAGGTCTTGGCAAATATCATACCTCTACTTTCCCAAAACATCAAATGTATGCCCTTGTTTACAAACAAGGAATAATTGTTTCAGAACGTTTCACAAACAGTAACTTTAACTTAAGCGACCAGATATTTAAGGCCGAATACCATTTGTTTCCATTTTTGTGTACATGGCCTTGATATATTTTGTCTGAATCTCTGCCTCCCGCAGCAACCATAACCACATAGCGAGCAGAATTTACCCACCCTCGCAAGAAAGGACCTTCCTCCAGATAGGAGTGCTTTGGTCTTCCATACAACCCTCCGTTCTGGTATCAGACTGACAATCTAAACGGTGTCAAACCTACAGCACCATTTACTTTATTTGAGGTTTGATTTTTAAACCCAAGCAATTAAGCTCCGAATTCCATCCGTCCTAGCAAAAATAAAGAGACATAAATAGGAGGCATCTTTTATGGGCTCCAAGATCTCACAAAACTTGAAGTGGATATGCAATTTATGGCCCAGATGATTTATTTTCATGAAATCCATAGTACTCAAGCATTGATCAATCCCTCCCTAATCATACTTTTGGTACCTAAATCAACTTTTTGCACACAACTTCATAACACTAATTCTGCACGAATCCTAGTCAGAACAAGGCCACCCCTGTACCTGTTTCCACGTTGCGGGTAAGAAACATGGAGTTGAGGTGTTTGACAGAAAGGAGGTCATCAAGAATTTGTAAGACCTAAACAACAAAAATGTCTTTCACCATCTCTATGCTTGCAACCATAAGCTCTTTTATCTATTTAATCGTCAAGTTTATTTTATTAATAATTAAGCCAAGAACTGGCTCATTTTGGGTTAGACTAGTTTTCTTGAAGCCTAGTCCAGGTATACATACCATTAAAAATATTCACCTCCATGAGTTCACTATTGACCTGTCTGGGCGTACTCCCAATTAAAAATGTTCAATACCACTGAGTTCATTATCTTTGATCCATCTTCAAAATTACCACACTTGAAGACGTAGATCTTTTATATATTTATTTCCCTCTTCCATATATCATGCAGAAACATCTCCATTCGTCCCGCTAAGTTGCTCATACAAATTCTCCCTGAGTTTATCCTTATGCAGCACATACATTGATGTTACGTAGACAATGCTACATTTTACCATTTTAAAATGATTCTTAAAATAAATAAAAAGTTTTTATGGTCATATTTTCCGTTCATCCCACAGAAGAAAAGGGAGGATCAGACTACTCCAGTTTTCAGGCTTTCCAAGGAGGAACCCTTGTCTGAGTCAGCCGACTTTGTTTATTTCTAATATAGTCCATTATATCTTGATATCACATGTTAACGAGAACGATAACATAACAAAACTACAGAAAAGCAGGTTCTGGGAATGTTGGACAAAGGAATTCTTTGATATGTAAAGAGAAAGGCAGCCAACAATTATCTCCTTTCCAGTAACGAACATAAACTGATAGAAAATTTAGAACAAGACAGTTGAATCTGAGATTCAGACGGAAAGGACCAACGTCTTCTGCTGCATCTCAGAAGAAAAATAATAATGAAGTTAACGATAAAATAAATGGCTTGAAAAAGTTCATTTCAGGTATGCTAATAATGTAGAAAAGAGAACTTGATCCAAAACAAAAAGCTAAACTCAAGGAGAACAAAGAAGACGACGCTTTCCATCAAATATTGGACGTAAGGATGCAAGAAGCGGTGAGTGGAAATCCTTTGGTGTTCCTTACACTTCTGTGAGACTCCTTTATCGACAGCTACAACCTAATACCATGTTTCCCAGAGCTATATATCGTTGAGGCATATCAGATAAACCTAACAAAGACATAGGTGCCAGAGATTGAATTATTGCACTACGTGGACTGTGGACCCAGCCAAGAGTTTTATTCATCAAATCTTCTCTTTAATTTTAATAAAGTAACAATTTTCGACACTGCTCAGAAGAACTCCTTAGTATACGGCTGAAAATATTCGTGAACAATCTGTCAAAGAGAAAATGGCGTTTTCCAGCTCCAATCAAATGAATCCCTCCGCTATCTGCAGCTGAAGAAATTTTATTTCAATATATCTTTCTAATTAGCCTCATTTCTTCTCTTTTTCCTTTCCTTGCTTAGAGCACTTAAAACAATTACACAGGCAGACTACAATATATTAGGCGAGGAGCAAGGAAATATTTTTCCTGTTACAACCTTTTCAATGATACCAATTTTCAGAAGGGACTCAAAATTTGGCAAAATGCAGGTTTGCCACTTTCTGATCATCAACAGAAGAAAAATGATTTCGCTCTGTGCACTTCGTAGCATCATTTTTAAGATCAATAAAATCAATCTCAAAAACTACGAAGGACATATTTCTTTATATTAATCAGCAAAGTGAAATGATCATGAGAGAGAAATAGATGGAAATATGATTCCGAGCATGGAATAATAAGAGAAGAGAAATGATCACAAACAGTCTATCATTTGTCAACACATAGATAGAGAAGGGAGGACGCACCTATCGCTCGTCCTGAATATAGCTCCAGCATTTTCAAGCAGAATCTTGAGAAGTTCCAGGGCCACAATCTTCCCACGCATAAGATTGGGATCAGCTGACGCTTCCTTGGGCGGAGTCTTCATCGAAAGTTTGCACAGCGCCCGGAAAACTAGAAACGCATCCCTTCTAAGTTTGTTGCTAATCTGAATCTCCAAATCGTCCTCCCGATCTCCCTCACCATCAGCTCCAAGTTCACCCTTCCTGCCCTCTAATGCCGTCTTATACATGTTGATTTCCCAGTACCTAGCATCCAGCATGTCCTTGTCCGTCGAATCAAGCAAATCTGCTGGGTTAGTAGCTTCGCCCGCAGTGGATTCGAACGCCCCGTCATGGACGATCACTGACTTGCCCGAGGGTGTAGAAGGATTCAGCACCACGTCAATGTCATTTATAATCTTGGTGATGAAGCCCTGCACGAACTGAATCATGTTTGGATCGGCCACACCTGTTTTGTCACCGGGCTCCATCAGCTCAGCAACTACGATTGGCTGGACCGGCACCGTCGACGAGTCCGCCTCCATCCGACGGAACACAATGACAAGCATCTGGATCAGAGAGGCTTTGGCGGTCGTCTGGTTGACAGAATTCTTGCTCTCCAGGTAAACATCATAACATGTTCGTACAATCTGTAGGAGGCTGTCACCGTGGATGCGAAGGGAGGTAGACGTGACGGCCGAAAGCAGGGTCTTCAGCACGAGGAGCTCGACGGCGTCATCGCCTAGTTCACGGCACTTGCAAATGGCCTCGATCAGCTGGACGAGGATCTTGGCGTCGGGGCCGCCGGAAGAAGTGTCCGCCTCCCCGCGTAGGTAGCCATGCGCGATGAGCCTCTGAAGGCAGTCGAGCGCGGGATCGGCGATCTTCAGGAAACCAGAGGCACAGGCTGATATGAGGGGACCGAGTATGGCCTCTGCATCCGCCAGCGAGTACTCCCCGCCGCCACAATCTATGGGGCCGGGGATCGAGGCGTGGGCGTCCGGGGACGAAGGGGCGTCGGCAGGAGCCGCATCTTGGGAGGAAGGACCAGGGAATTTCTCGATCAATGCCTTGCACTGTTGAGCGAGCTTGGAGTGCTTCCTCCACGATGCGTTCTTCACGATCTTCTCGAGGGCGGGGATCACCACCTGGTTCAGCCGGGAATCGGCTTCCGCGGAAGCCATTCCCGGCGGCGGAGGAGCGCTACCGTCGGCCACTACGCGCAGGCGAGGGCTTGGGCCACCAGATCCGCCGGCTAACGGCCGGAGACGAGGGCGATGTGTGTGTGTGGGTGTTGGTGTGGGGGTTGGGGACAGCGGCTTCCTTCCGCGACGAGGAGGGAAGAGAGTGGAATGGACTGGACTGGCCTGGGCTGGTCTGGTCTGGCATGGGGTGAGTTTACCACCCAGATCCGGTGCCAGCGATTTTTCGTTAATCGATGGATTCTCTTCCGCTTGATTCTCATCCAACGAGCACCGAGATAAGGATCGTACAAGCCGGATACTTCAACAAATAACATACTATAAGGTCATTTTTAGTAATTCATTAAGTATCATCGGATTATTGTAATTATTCCAGGCGGCTAAACAACGGTGATGCAGAGTCTATATTCACGTGGGAAGGCACGTGTGGACCCAGGAAATTGCTGGAGCCAATAGGTGGACCCGCCCTGTCGGTGGGGGTCTAGAGGACCATCGGAACGCGAAGCGTGAACTGACCGGATGGCGACACTTTTGGGCCGGGCGTGGTTTCGTCTCGCTAATAGACCGCAAAATAACCAGGTTAGAACAAAGGCGGAGTTCTAAGTGTCACCCTGAATAATTCTTGGGCATTGGAAACTATTGATATACATAATATAACATAAATATATTTTATATCATTTATTTATGGGTGATTTTTTACTTTCAAAATCCGAAGCCAACTACTTTTATAATAATAGAAACCTTGAGTTATGTTTTAATACAAATATATTAAAATTATTTGTCAATAATGCGCAATGATTCTTGAATTTAAGACATTGACTAGCATATACCACTGAATACTACGTTCCTTTTTCATCTCCTCTCCTCCTCTCTCTCTCTCTCTCGCTGAAATTAACGCCAAAATATACCCATAAAGTATTAATGATTCTAGTTATGAAATGTCTAATTTTTGTATGATTTAAGTCATTAATATTTCTACATTTGGAATGCCGTCTCAAAGAATGTGAAGCTCTTATGGCTTTATGGACGATCTTCCCTTGCTGATATTATGATTCCAAATCTATTGAAAGGTAATCATTGAACACAAATTAATTTGGCAACATTATGCAAACTTTTCAAAGCCAATCTACTATTTTATCACATAAACTTCATAGTAACATGGGATCACCTCAACAACTCATACAATAAGTATGGTTGTCTCAAACTCTTGGAACATAGAGGGGTGAAGGCAGTGGAGATCAAAGGCCAAGATAATTTAACTTATCATATTGTTAATAAAATAATCAATCAAAACAAAAAATTATTTTGTTGGCTATCGAATCTAACCTCCTTAAGAAGTAAATAAAGCATCTAATACAATAAATACACTTCTTGCAATATTATATTTTATATCTTTTTCGTAATTAATATGATGAAGACTGAAATATTGAAATTCTTGTTGTCGTAGAAACTTTGGCTATAGGAAGAAAACCATAAAGGAGGAATTAGAGACATCATCATGTGAAATATATTTTTTCACATAATCAATAAGCATTACCTATATTAAAAATCCTAATTCAATTATAAAATATTACATTCATTATTCATAAAATTAATCCCATTTCTATATTACATTTAATTTTATTTGTTTCAAATAACCAAACTCACTTTGTCGAGTTAAATTAAAAACCACCATATTAAAATCATATTGAAATTAAATGATATGTGGGTTTTGAAACGATAATCATCCTTCAACCATAGTAACATAGATACAAATTTCTTCATAATCCTTTCACAAGTAGTAGCCAAAAATCTCAAAACAACTTTCTTGTAAACCGTAGAGTAACATCATTCTCACCTTATCCACTCTTATGAGGATAGTAAATCGTGGTGGGCTTGAGCTTAATTATTGTGAGCTGCCATCTGGTGAAATAGAATAGGCTACACCGTAGTTTGGAGGCATCAAGAGAGAGAGATGGATGAGCTCAAGCAAAGTAAGATATTATCTTTAATTAAACTAATCTGATCAAATTCATTAACGTGGATTTAACATTCCATTATCATATTTTTTATAAGGGTGGAATAATTGGTCAAAACAACCAGAACTGTTTCTCATGTAAAATCCTGATAGTTGATCTGTGTGTTAGGATGCTATTCCTATTTGAAACTGGCGCTTCATCTGGGTCTATAGTGTTAAATATCCATCCATTCGCATTGGAAATCAAGATTATAGTTGGGCAAAGTAGTAACTCATTTATCATGTAGAATTTTTATGTAAACGGGAGGAGATCGACCAAATCCATTAACAAGACAAGGTTGAAATAAGACGATCGATGACCGAATGATCAGTTTCTTTTCATGACGTTCTTCCAGGATTGTGGGATAACAAGGAGTCATGGGGATTACTCCCATGTCATTTGAAAGGGGCTGCTCGGCGGAAGCCGAGCTGTACCTCTCCATGAGCTCCTTCTCCAGCGCCCGCATACCTCCTCCGCCTTGGTTGTTATCTGTGAGCCCTCCCCTCCGCTGGCACCGAGTTGCCGGAGATCCAGTTGCTGCTGCTGCAGCGGGGCGGCCATGGGAGGAGTAACGGGGATCGAAGAGCGTCGACAGGTCAAACGTGGCCGGCAGGAAGGACGCGAGCGGAAACTCCGCAATGGAGAAGGCCGCCGTGGACGTTTGAGGGAGAGACGGCAGAGGGTGTGTTGCCGGCGGCGGCTCTTGCGGTGCCTGGTATGTCTGCAGGCAAGACAGCTCCGCCTGCAGATTCGCCACCTGCACGATAACAAAATTCTCAGCTGCCGGAGGCACGCCTCACTTAACTGACAATTGCCATAAAATCTTATATTGGCCAAGATCAAGTTCGCTCTCTCTCTCTCTCTAAATGGAGGAACGGATTTGCCTGTTGTTGGAGAGAGAGGATGCGGCCGACGCAGCCGTAGACAGGGTCGCGGATGCGGAGCTGGGCCTCGTAGCAGATGGTGACGACGGCGTCGAGGCGCTTGTAGGGAGGGATGAGCCGGAGAAGCTTGGACACGTTGCTAGCGCCGAAGACCTTGTGCACCGCCGAGAAGTGCGCCGCCCCTGCGCGGAGTTAAAGTAGGGAGCGAATACGCACCCGGTCACGCACTTCCGCCTCAGGAACTTGCACGCCCCACAGGGCCCTCCCCGCCTCCTCCGCCACCCACGCCGCCGCCACCGCCTCCGCCTCCACTACCGCTGCCACAGGGGGCGAGGCGGTACCTACGCTGTTGCTGACCCTACTCATGCCTCCACCTCCCTTCCTTTACTCATGGAGAGGAGAGAGAGAGCAAGAGAGAGGATGAGAAACGCGGTTCGAGGGGGATTACAGAAGAAGTTATGGGGTAGAACTCATTCGTCTGGTTTGTCCTGTGGCCGAGGTGGGAGAGAGAGAGAGAGAGAGAGAGAGGGTATTGCTCCTCGATGAGTCTTTAAAGCCAAGACAGGTAGCAAAGGAAACCTAAACCCCTCCTCCCCTTCTCTCATTTCTCGACCACCCCATCACTTTTGTAGCTTGCGTGAAGCAAACCCTGCACAGACAACCCTCTCTTTCTCTCTCTCCCCTCCTATCCAGATGACGCCATATCGTCTTCTTCTTCACGTAGAACCAACATTCTTCGACGTCTCCCCGTCGCAGTCGCTTCTCTCTACGTGCACATCTTGCGGGCGTTTTAGAAAGGTGGAAAGGAGAATGCGGCCTCAGGTTGAATCAATACCCCGGTTCTTCTCCCACGGAGATCTACTATGGACAAAGATTGTTACCTTTAACCCGCCCCATATAGAAAGGCCCAGTGTCTCGTGGCTCGATATTCGAGGTCAAATCCGTAAAACCAAGACCGTTGACCAGCAAGGCGTTACGCTGCGAGGCGGAGACTCGAGGCACTACGGCAGCCCGGAGCCTTTCCGAGGAATACCCGTTGTAACGTACGACCGGGGACCTCGAGTCTTCCTAGCCAAGTTTGACAAGACGATTTTGAGCCCCTGTTGGTCTTTCCTTTTTGTGCCACGGTTGTCAAAGCTGGGTCTAATCCGTCATTTTACGAGCTCTTCCCTGTATAATTTGGTCAAATTATGTGAATAAATCTGTATAAATAGTAAAAATAATGACGCAGTGTTGACGTCTCATATCGTTGCTGACGGAAGAAAGAGACGGTGCTGCCTGTGGACCCCACCCTCCCCTCAACGCTGCACCAAACATCACGAGATATAAATAATATTGACACATTATTATCACATTTTTAAAACATATTTTTATGTATAATACCCTCCTGATTTTAGACGAGTAATCATTCAGCCTTTCTAAAAAGATATTCATGGGATTTTGAATTACCGGGGTAGATGTATTTCTGAGTAAAAATCCTCTTATTTTCTTTTTCGTACGGTTATTTTGAAAAACAAATCGGTGGTCTAATCTGCAGATCTGCAGCGTACGATCAGACGTCGATGTGATGTCCTTCATGCCCATCATAAACCATTTAACGATGGCCTCTCCACGTTCAGGGCGTCTCTCTCTCTCTCTCTCTGCGCGAAGTTGTCACTTCCCCGGCAGGGTCAATTTTGGTAGTCTCTATTAGCGGACTCGATGAGGAATACAATCGGTACGGAATTATATCGGATGCGCTGTGGATGATCCGAACTGCTGTTTCCGGTCTGGCGTTGTAGGCTTTATGGTTGCTGATGGCTGGGCCTTTAAGAGCGCCGACCACATGGCTCCCGACATGCCCAATAAGATAGATGGGGATTATATAAGATGTTAAAATAAGATGCAATTTGAAACATCTAAGGAATATCCGCGGTGAAGATACCTTCCGACGAAACTTCAGAGCAGGATAAGATAATGTTTTCCCGACGGGGTGGGTGCGGTGAACTTAACCCGACAGTGCGAACGACCGGGAGGGGCGGATGTAAAGGGGAAAGGAATGCGTAGCAGCGGCGGTAGCCATTTGTTCTCTCTCCTCTCTCTTTCTCTCACTTCCATGATCCTCCCGGTGGAACACCAAGGGCTTGCCTCACTGGCCGAAACCCTCGATCTCCGTACGATCGACGACGGCCGTCCCTGCGCAGGCGGCGCCAGCTGATCCCGGTCTCGCCGGCTCGCGGCATGGAGGAAGACGACGACGCAGCGGCGGTGGAGTCGAGTATCTCCCACCAGGACCCCCAATCGCTCTCCACAGACTCGTTGATGCCGGAGGTCATGGTGTTTCGGGACGAGGAAGAGGAGGATGAAGAGGAGGAGGAAGAAGGGGATCCCGGCGGGCCCCGTAAATCGCCGGCCACTGATCGCGATTCCTCCGACGGCAGTGGTCGGGGGCGCCCTCGATCCACTCTGTTGCCCTCGGAGGAGGAGGGATCATCCTGTTCTCCCCAGCATCGGCCGCCCTGCATCGACCCGGAGCCCCACATCTCCTCCCAGTTTTACACCTTCAATCGGGAATCTCACGCGTTAATGGTGCGGTGTATCCTCGAGGGCCGCCTCGCCACCGTAGACGAGATTCGGCGTGCCACGCCGCACGGCGTCCTGAAGTCGTGGAGATCTGTGTGGAAGGACCGGAACGAGGACACGGCGTACCTGACGGCGTGGAAGCGGATCCAGGACAAGCTCAATGCCCACCACGACACGAAGCAGGGTGGGGCTTTCCTCTACTTCAAGAGCAATGTCGCCCAGTACGTTTCCCATATCGAGCAATGGCAAGACATCGTTACTTCGTTTCATGGCGACGCCGACCTCCGACATCTTGGTCTCAAGGACACCATCGATCGGATTAAACAGGTTTGGACGGTCGGTGCCAAGTTCTATGGCATCCCCGAGTCTTTCATCCGTGTTTGCGTGGCCTCCTGCCCTGTCTGCTCAGGCAGTGGTCCTGCGTCCAACTCTGGCCGGACGAAGCGTCGGCGCTTTGAGTATACAGAGTCTTTTGACGTGCCTGCTAGGGATGTACCCGCCCGTCTTCAGCAGCTGGCAGCGAAGCATAAGGTTGTGCTTTGCATCCGGCAGAAGTACATCAGGTACAAGCCCTTCATGGCGGAGGTGAAGGATTACGCCTGCCACCGTGCTGGGAGCCCTCATCGTCCTCATCGGCGGGGAAGAAAATCAAAGCTATTGAAGAGAGAGCCGTACGCCTCCAAGCGGTGTGGATGTGGGTTCAGGATACGGGCCATTGTGCCAATTTCCAACTATAATGAAAAGGACAAGACCTTTGTTTACCAGGAGGAAGGGACTGCAGTGTTCAAGCTATATGCTATACATACAGGGCATGAACCAGGTCCACTTGATGGAAATGCTAGGATCATCCATCGAGTCCTTGGATATAAGGGAAGCGTTGATCAAGATCCTGTTGTGTATGGAGTCACTGAGGAAGCCGAGCCAGAGTCCTATGTCTCTTTGCTAGGTGAAGAGGAGAAGGATGAGCTTCAGCTGTCCATTCTGCAGCAGGTTCACGAACTCAGATCTGAAGTTCGTGTTCTGGAGAGCAAGGTTATGCACATGCCCCGGGGATGCTGACTTCTCTGTCTCAGGAGTTGTCCGAGATCGTGGCCAGGGTTAGAAGTGCTAGTGCAGGAAGTATCCTTGATAAACCACAGCACACAGGGAGGTACCTGTGGTTGGAGATGAAGAGCTTGGGCATTGGGATGGTGACCATCGAAGTGGACACGAAAGGCTCTATGGCAAGAGTGTGGAACTTATAGAAGAAGAGGATTCTATTTTTGGGCGGACACTTCGGTCAATGGTGCCATGGGACAGAATGCAGGACGAGTGTGGAAGTACAAAGGTGGTTATGAGAGAGAGCTGCAAGGCTGACAAATGGCTGTTGAAAGATTGTGAAGAATTTGATGAGAAGAGCATTCTATGCTCAAGAGAGGTGGAAGACTCCAAGATGATAAAACCTATAAGACATGATGGGACAATGGTGACTGATCCAAATCTCGTCATACAAGTAGACGGGTTCTATACAGAAAATGCAAAATGGTATGATTCACCGTGTGGCCTGGATACCGGGACTGACTGTGCAGATGGGGGTTTCAGACATGGTGGAATTTTGTGAGGATCTCTCTTCAGAAAGTGCTGGGTTTTTCTTTTGAAGACAGAAGTCAGTTGTAAATTCTGTAAAGTAGTTTGGATTCTACAGAGCATGATTAACAGAAATGGCTTTGATGGATATTAGTTGCTATGCCTTTGTTGGGGCTTTTTCTTGACCGGCATCATCTATTGATTTATTAGATCGTGCCTTGACTATTCTGGCATGCTCATCCTTTGCTTCTGTCGACCTTTTGACCCTCTTGTTTTTCGTTCAATTTTGTAAATCCTATATGCGAAATCCTCATTTGATACTTCTGGTCGAACAGAAGGAAACCCTTTTCTTCATTATCTGAGGGTTCTTCTTTGGATCTCATCACTGGGAATGCCCTTGTTTGCCATTTTCATGGACAGCTTGAAGTTTATTTTTTCATTTGGTCGTTCCTTGGCGCTTGTGAATGGTGCCTTTAGTTTTCTGTTAGACTGATGATTACTGTATCTGGCAGCTGAAGGAAGGTTGTATCCATCTTATGTTTCCACATATTTATTGTATTTTATCTTACCACCACAAGGGAGGATGTGATCCTTTTGCGAATCATAAGATTGGCCAAAAATGTGCATCTTATCTTTGATGAATTATAATGTAAAGTGCTAGGCTTACGTTGTAAACATATTTGCACATCTAAGCATTTTTGTGGCAACATCTATAACCCTGGCGTGTGGGCCCTTGTCAATTGCAGGTGGCACAGGTTGTAGTCTAAATTTTAGGAAGTTGGGAAGTTCGATCTGATATTTAGCTCATGTTTTAATGCGCTGCAAGGTTTCTGTTACCAGAAATGCACGGTTCTGCTGAATAAGAGACTAATTTTCTGTGCAGTATTTATATGCTCAACCTGTCATTCCTTTTACTTCACCAAAGAATGTGGATTTTTTTGTTAAAGTAGTGAAAATGTTCTGCTCTTTGTTATCTTTTAAATTGCTCTCTAATTATTAAATTTATCAGATGGACATCCAAAAGTAAAAGAAACGCGGCATTTATCTTCAGTCACGTTCTTCCTAGTTAGTTACATGTAGATGCATTAATTTCTATTTTTCATTATCAATCATGCACCCATGATACGACACTGAAAGAGCATGTTAAGGTTGTGAATTTTGCTTCCCATATTTTTTATCTTTTACGTCCCTCTGCCATAATTCATATGAGAGGAAATAGAAAATGGTTTATCTGCATGAAACTATCCAGGAATAAGACATTTGAAGATGAATCCGTGCTGATTTTTTCTATTTAGAGAAGTGGCACTCTTGCTTGAAAGATTTTGTATCTTGTGTGTAACCCATGCTTTTTAGCTTCGTGGACGACCAATCTTAGCATAGCATGTGGTTCAATTAGCTTGCAGACTTGTTTCTTGTTTGTGCCAAGTATTTGCCGTTTTTCTGAGGCACAGGATTGTTCTCATCATTAATGGAAAGCCAGTACTATTTTTTCTAACAGAGACCTATCATGATCGGATTAACCCCATCCATAGAACATGTTGGACCGGTTATCGAATGATTTATATTGTCCATTTGCTATGTTTTCCTTCCAATGGATTTTTGCGCGTAAAATTGTGAACAACTTTCACGCTCAGTTTTGCATGAATTGACTTATTAAAATTTGATTTCTACTAAATAAGCTTCTCCATTAACACTGCAAGAAGCTTGCATGTCTCTTGGCGTAATTTTTACCACCTGCTAATTAGCAATAAGAAGAGAACAACTCTATCTTGAACATGATGTAGAGTCTCCAATTTTTTAAAGTTAAGACGCCCACTTTCCCATGGGGATGAAATAAAATTTGAGTTGGTCTGTCAACTTCCTGATTCCTCTGAAGCCCTTCATTGTTCTAAGAGCAAGTTGACGTTCTAAAATTGAGCCTACAAGTTGGTAAAGCTCACGGTCTGGTTTGCCAGTCTTGGATAGAGTATCGTCCTTGGTTGGTTTCTAATTTCACTCACCTTATATATAATTTCATCTTTTACTAAATATTTTCCATTGTTGTCGATCAGAGCCTGTCTCTAATTAGATACCTTAGTTTATGATCCCCAGATGAACTAATTAGGATACCCGAGCACGATATGAAACCGACCAAAGTATTGGATCTTATGTAATTCTCCATTTTCAAAGTTGCTTAGGAGAATATGCAGGGGATTAGAAGCATTATAAGCTCTTTCTTGGAAAGTGCAGCTTCTTCTCAGATGGAGTCAAGAGTATCAGTGGAATGGGTCTTTCTTCTTCAAACGCCTGGTACCTGGACACCAGCAGATGAATGAATGGAAAGATAGTGCAGTGTTCGTCGTTTCTACCCGAGTGGCTTTAGCAGCTTCTTGGGAAAGAGGCTCTATCTCTATCTCTATCTATCTATCTACCCATCTCTCTCTCTCTCTCTCTCTCTCTCTCTGTCTGTCTATCTATCTATCTATCTATCTACTTACCTACTTATCTATCTATCTATCTATCCATCCATCTATCTGTCTGTCTATCTATCTATCGGCTAGGGTGTGTGGGATACTCTGAAACGAACAACTGCCTCAGACCAGAATTGGGTGATATACCTTTTTGAGCCATGTGTCCAGTTTCTGACCAACCTATTGCCGAATGTTTTATTCATTACATAGTGGCACTCTTCCCAATCTCTCACCCCTTGGTATTGTTACCATTTTCTTTGCTTACCTCGTCAATCTACACTTTCTTCAGCATTACCATTTTGATTTCTCCGATTTAATACCTTTATAATCACATGGTTTTGGTGTATTGTTGATAGCTTGATGTTGGCAATAAAGATCAGGTTATCTTCTTCACAAGATCACATAACTCAAATGTTGGAGTCAGATAGCCTGGTCTTTCACAGCTCTCTCTCTCTCTCTCTCTCTCTCTCTCTCTCTCATATATTTTTCCATGTATATGATTATCAATTTATGAATGTCGCTTTTTTTGCTAGATTATTGTTGTGAAGGCCGACCATGGTGGCCTAGTTGCTGATACAGGATTTTGATGGATGGTAATGGGCAGCTTGCTCTATCATCATTGTGGATAAATATGAGTTTTCAATATCACAAAAACGTTTTCCTCAACGTCTCATCTAGATACCACTGCAGCAGACCCAGCATCTCTGTTGCAGTGAGCGACAATGTGCAAGGTACACAGCGCAATACTTGATATACTCCATAAATGCCAGTGATGATTTTAGAGTGAATGTAGATTGACACTTGTGGGCAGCTAGCACGGGGAGAGAAGAGTGCAGCAAAGTAAACAATATCGGCAATCGAGTTTGTGCAATTTTTCACACATGCAGAATGGGCTTTGAATATATAAAAGGGGAAGTCGTAGTCCAATAAGAGTAGATTAGTGTAGTACACTTGAGGTGAAGTCCCTTTTCTTAAACCCACTCTCTTTCTCTCTCTCTCTCTCTCTCTCTCTCTCCTTCCTCTCCTTTTTGCTACTCAAGAGGTCTAGTTTAGTGGTCGCTTGGCCTTGACATGTGTAGGCATCATTGGGCAAACTGATGTATGAAGGGTTTCAGCTGCCTCATTAAAATTTAGTCCAAGGTAATGCTTGTGGCCAATTGGCATCAGAGTTGAGCTTTCCATCACAAAGAGTTGGTTCCAGTCTAAGAAGATCAGCTAGTGGAGGAGCTTCTCACTGGAGTTGCAGAGGCACTGAATCTCTCGAATATCCTAGCAACAATTTCTTGATGATGTAAAGGTGAATGCTAGGGTTCGCAGCATATCATTGCGAAGTGCTAGAAATTAGCTAGGCTGAAAATGATTGGGTATATGGAGGAACCCACCTTGGAGCCCTTGCAGAGTAGCTTTCCTGTATGCCATTTGCAGGTGGCCGACACCTATAGAACCTTATACTTGAGTGAGCATCTAAACCCAATGCTTTTTATATTGCTATGAGTACCAGTTGAAGATTTTTCTATCACTTTTTACCACTATTTCAAGTACTTGTACACCCTGAATGACATAAAATGACGTTGATTAGTAGATGATTGACCCAGCAACGTTGAATTGTGGCAGAAACCGGTATGAGGATGAGATATGGTCTATGATCAAAACCTGGTATGACCTGATAAAAGACGAATGCCATGGGTTTGGCTCAAGAGACCCTCAAGTGACTTGAACACACCATCACAATTTAGGTTGACATGAAAAATTTGTATCCCTCGGTGCTTCTTATGAAGAACATGTATATTGAGGACGAGAAGTCACTAATCATGGTCACCAGGCAGCAGTTCAAATACGGTATGCAAATATATCTTGTTTGTTCAATTTATGCGTTGAAGCAGATCAAATTACAAACGACGTATAGCCCAATAAGACTACAAGTAGGCTTCCATCGAGACTCGGTGTATAGCGTGGCCCAATTTCAGCTCAACTCGAGTGGGCTGGGGGATGTTGCCCAATTTCAACCCAATTCGAGTGGATCAAAGGCACAACATGCGTGAAGGCATTAACTCAGCTCAATTTAGTTTGGAGACAGCCTAGCAATAGATTTGGACACATGTTAAATGTGTCAAAATCTTGATTCCCACATTTCTAGGTTAGTTATAACTACCCTCAGCATATAAAATAATCACCACCTTGTAGCCCTAGAGGCATTCTCATTTTCCTAATTCATTTCTGAGTTCACTTCCACGTAGGACTGGCGAAGATAGCAAGATCTGAGCATGAATCAAGCAGCATACGAATCTTGGAAACAAGATCGGTTTCTAAATCTATAAAACTAGAGGCATTCTCCAACCCCGAGCATACGAACACGGATAACTGGTAAAGTGTGAATAAATGCATTATTTACAAAGCGTAGCACAACAAATCTATAATTTATGAGCACAAATTCATTGGTGTGCTAATGAATGCATACGATCCAGCCCAAAACCGATGTCAAGGTTTTCGGACCCGTGGAGAAACCAATAAGATCTGTGTCGAGACGGCTGAAAAGGGAATAGAACCAGGTGCAAATGATGTGTTGGACCAACTCGTGAGTCGAGATTCAAAAGATGCGTAGACTACTATCCTTTACCCAAATTTAGCTTCCAATGGCCCCACTAAGAGACTCGGTCACACATTTATTGGCCCTAAATCTTACGATTCACACATTTGATTCATGTGAGATAACCGTAATCCATTCTCTTCTCCATATTTTCTAGGATCATAACAGATTTCTCCCTTTATACTTTAGTTGTATGTAACTAATTTTCGGCCTATAGGCAGGGCCTCCTCGTAGCCCCCTCACCCGCCAAAAGGCACATTCTTTTCACGAATCTTCCAGTTCCTTCATTTTCGGAGGTCCTTCCCTTCCCTTCTGCTGGTAGATTCTAGGGGCCCTGCGGACAAATCTATACGTCATGCGGTCTTAAGACAAGGAGCTCTCAACAAAATCACATTCTTTGCGAACTCAAGGTCATGACTATGCTTTCAGAATACTCGTGCAAGGTTCACACTGTAATCTAATCATGCGTTCTTCTAGTTTATGCGGCGTTAGGATAACCATAATTCCTAGTGTTTAGGTACAGCAGAACACGGTAATAACTATGCACCATGTATGATGAGTTAGTTTCAGAAGAATTAAGTAGAGAAAATACAATTTTTCGCATGATTTCCAATATTTCGAAACTTATGTCAGGGGTGTTGATTTGGACTGTGGTTGTATGCACTTGAGAAGTCACTAATCACGGTCACCCAGGCAGCAGTTCAAATACGGTATGCAAATATATCTTGTTTGTTCAATTTATGCGTTGAAGCAGATCAAATTACGAACGACGTATAGCCCAATAAGACTGTAAGTAGGCTTCCATCGCGAGACTCTGGTGTATAGCGTGGCCCAATTTCAGCTCAACTCGAGTGGGCCGGGGGGGGGGGGGGATGCCGCCCAATTTCAACCCAATTCGAGTGGATCAAAGGCGCAACATGCGTGAAGGCATTAACTCAGCTCAATTTAGTTTGGAGACAGCCTAGCAATAGATTCGGACACATGTTAAATGTGTCAAAATCTCGATTCCCACATTTCTAGGTTAGTTATAACTACCCCTCAGCATATAAAATAATCACCACCTTGTAGCCCTAGAGGCATTCTCGTTTTCCGCAATTCATTTCTGAGTTCACTTCCACGTGTAGGACTGACGCCGAAGATAGCAAGATCTGAGCACGAATCCGCAGCATACGAATCTTGGAAACAAGATCGGTTTCTAAATCTATAAAACTAGAGGCATTCTCCAACCCCTGAACGCACGAACACGGATAACTGGTAAAGCGTGAACAAATGCATTATTTACAAAGCGTAGCACAACAAATCCATAATTTATGACCACAAATTCATTGGTGTGCTAATGAATGCATACGATCCAGCCCAAAAACCGATGTCAAGGTTTTCGGACCCAGGTGGAGAAACCAATAAGATCAGATCTGCGTCGAGACGGCTGAAAAGGGAATAGAACCAGGTGCAAATGATGCGTTGGACCAACTCAGGTGAGTCAGAGATTCAAAAGATGCGTAGACTACTATCCTTTACCCAAATTCAGCTTCCAATGGCCCCACTAAGAGACTCGGTCACACATTTATTGGCCCTGAATCTTACGATTCGCACATTTGATTCATGTGAGATAACCGTAATCCGTTCTCTTCTCCATATTTTCTAGGATCATAACAGATTTCTCCCTTTATACTTTAGTTGTATGTAACTAATTTTCGGCCTATAGGCAGGGCCTCCCTCGTAGCGCCCCCCCCCCCACCCGCCAAAAGGCACATTCTTTTCGACGAATCTTCCAGTTCCCTTCATTTTCGGAGGTCCTTCCCTTCCCTTCTCCTGGTAGATTCTAGGGGGCCCTGCGGACAAATCTATACGTCATGCGGTCTCAAGACAAGGAGCTCTCAACAAAATCACATTCTTTGCGGACTCAAGGTCATGACTATGCTTTCAGAATACTCAGGCAAGGTTCACACTGTAATCTAATCACGCGTTCTTCTAGTTTATGCGGCGTTAGGATAACCATAATTCCTAGTGTTTAGGTACAGCAGAACACGGTGATAACTATGCACCATGTATGATGAGTTAGTTTCAGAAGAATTAAGTAGAGAAAATACAATTTTTCGCATGATTTCCAATATTTCGAAACTTATGTCAGGGGTGTTGATTTGGACTGTGGTTGTATGCACTTGAGAAGTCACTAATCACGGTCACCCAGGCAGCAGTTCAAATACGGTATGCAAATATATCTTGTTTGTTCAATTTATGCGTTGAAGCAGATCAAATTACGAACGACGTATAGCCCAATAAGACTGTAAGTAGGCTTCCATCGCGAGACTCTGGTGTATAGCGTGGCCCAATTTCAGCTCAACTCGAGTGGGCCGGGGGGGGGGGGGATGCCGCCCAATTTCAACCCAATTCGAGTGGATCAAAGGCGCAACATGCGTGAAGGCATTAACTCAGCTCAATTTAGTTTGGAGACAGCCTAGCAATAGATTCGGACACATGTTAAATGTGTCAAAATCTCGATTCCCACATTTCTAGGTTAGTTATAACTACCCCTCAGCATATAAAATAATCACCACCTTGTAGCCCTAGAGGCATTCTCGTTTTCCGCAATTCATTTCTGAGTTCACTTCCACGTGTAGGACTGACGCCGAAGATAGCAAGATCTGAGCACGAATCCGCAGCATACGAATCTTGGAAACAAGATCGGTTTCTAAATCTATAAAACTAGAGGCATTCTCCAACCCCTGAACGCACGAACACGGATAACTGGTAAAGCGTGAACAAATGCATTATTTACAAAGCGTAGCACAACAAATCCATAATTTATGACCACAAATTCATTGGTGTGCTAATGAATGCATACGATCCAGCCCAAAAACCGATGTCAAGGTTTTCGGACCCAGGTGGAGAAACCAATAAGATCAGATCTGCGTCGAGACGGCTGAAAAGGGAATAGAACCAGGTGCAAATGATGCGTTGGACCAACTCAGGTGAGTCAGAGATTCAAAAGATGCGTAGACTACTATCCTTTACCCAAATTCAGCTTCCAATGGCCCCACTAAGAGACTCGGTCACACATTGATTGGCCCTGAATCTTACGATTCGCACATTTGATTCATGTGAGATAACCGTAATCCGTTCTCTTCTCCATATTTTCTAGGATCATAACAGATTTCTCCCTTTATACTTTAGTTGTATGTAACTAATTTTCGGCCTATAGGCAGGGCCTCCCTCGTAGCGCCCCCCCCCCCACCCGCCAAAAGGCACATTCTTTTCGACGAATCTTCCAGTTCCCTTCATTTTCGGAGGTCCTTCCCTTCCCTTCTCCTGGTAGATTCTAGGGGGCCCTGCGGACAAATCTATACGTCATGCGGTCTCAAGACAAGGAGCTCTCAACAAAATCACATTCTTTGCGGACTCAAGGTCATGACTATGCTTTCAGAATACTCAGGCAAGGTTCACACTGTAATCTAATCACGCGTTCTTCTAGTTTATGCGGCGTTAGGATAACCATAATTCCTAGTGTTTAGGTACAGCAGAACACGGTGATAACTATGCACCATGTATGATGAGTTAGTTTCAGAAGAATTAAGTAGAGAAAATACAATTTTTCGCATGATTTCCAATATTTCGAAACTTATGTCAGGGGTGTTGATTTGGACTGTGGTTGTATGCACTTGAGAAGTCACTAATCACGGTCACCCAGGCAGCAGTTCAAATACGGTATGCAAATATATCTTGTTTGTTCAATTTATGCGTTGAAGCAGATCAAATTACGAACGACGTATAGCCCAATAAGACTGTAAGTAGGCTTCCATCGCGAGACTCTGGTGTATAGCGTGGCCCAATTTCAGCTCAACTCGAGTGGGCCGGGGGGGGGGGGGGATGCCGCCCAATTTCAACCCAATTCGAGTGGATCAAAGGCGCAACATGCGTGAAGGCATTAACTCAGCTCAATTTAGTTTGGAGACAGCCTAGCAATAGATTCGGACACATGTTAAATGTGTCAAAATCTCGATTCCCACATTTCTAGGTTAGTTATAACTACCCCTCAGCATATAAAATAATCACCACCTTGTAGCCCTAGAGGCATTCTCGTTTTCCGCAATTCATTTCTGAGTTCACTTCCACGTGTAGGACTGACGCCGAAGATAGCAAGATCTGAGCACGAATCCGCAGCATACGAATCTTGGAAACAAGATCGGTTTCTAAATCTATAAAACTAGAGGCATTCTCCAACCCCTGAACGCACGAACACGGATAACTGGTAAAGCGTGAACAAATGCATTATTTACAAAGCGTAGCACAACAAATCCATAATTTATGACCACAAATTCATTGGTGTGCTAATGAATGCATACGATCCAGCCCAAAAACCGATGTCAAGGTTTTCGGACCCAGGTGGAGAAACCAATAAGATCAGATCTGCGTCGAGACGGCTGAAAAGGGAATAGAACCAGGTGCAAATGATGCGTTGGACCAACTCAGGTGAGTCAGAGATTCAAAAGATGCGTAGACTACTATCCTTTACCCAAATTCAGCTTCCAATGGCCCCACTAAGAGACTCGGTCACACATTGATTGGCCCTGAATCTTACGATTCGCACATTTGATTCATGTGAGATAACCGTAATCCGTTCTCTTCTCCATATTTTCTAGGATCATAACAGATTTCTCCCTTTATACTTTAGTTGTATGTAACTAATTTTCGGCCTATAGGCAGGGCCTCCCTCGTAGCGCCCCCCCCCCCACCCGCCAAAAGGCACATTCTTTTCGACGAATCTTCCAGTTCCCTTCATTTTCGGAGGTCCTTCCCTTCCCTTCTCCTGGTAGATTCTAGGGGGCCCTGCGGACAAATCTATACGTCATGCGGTCTCAAGACAAGGAGCTCTCAACAAAATCACATTCTTTGCGGACTCAAGGTCATGACTATGCTTTCAGAATACTCAGGCAAGGTTCACACTGTAATCTAATCACGCGTTCTTCTAGTTTATGCGGCGTTAGGATAACCATAATTCCTAGTGTTTAGGTACAGCAGAACACGGTGATAACTATGCACCATGTATGATGAGTTAGTTTCAGAAGAATTAAGTAGAGAAAATACAATTTTTCGCATGATTTCCAATATTTCGAAACTTATGTCAGGGGTGTTGATTTGGACTGTGGTTGTATGCACTTGAGAAGTCACTAATCACGGTCACCCAGGCAGCAGTTCAAATACGGTATGCAAATATATCTTGTTTGTTCAATTTATGCGTTGAAGCAGATCAAATTACGAACGACGTATAGCCCAATAAGACTGTAAGTAGGCTTCCATCGCGAGACTCTGGTGTATAGCGTGGCCCAATTTCAGCTCAACTCGAGTGGGCCGGGGGGGGGGGGGGATGCCGCCCAATTTCAACCCAATTCGAGTGGATCAAAGGCGCAACATGCGTGAAGGCATTAACTCAGCTCAATTTAGTTTGGAGACAGCCTAGCAATAGATTCGGACACATGTTAAATGTGTCAAAATCTCGATTCCCACATTTCTAGGTTAGTTATAACTACCCCTCAGCATATAAAATAATCACCACCTTGTAGCCCTAGAGGCATTCTCGTTTTCCGCAATTCATTTCTGAGTTCACTTCCACGTGTAGGACTGACGCCGAAGATAGCAAGATCTGAGCACGAATCCGCAGCATACGAATCTTGGAAACAAGATCGGTTTCTAAATCTATAAAACTAGAGGCATTCTCCAACCCCTGAACGCACGAACACGGATAACTGGTAAAGCGTGAACAAATGCATTATTTACAAAGCGTAGCACAACAAATCCATAATTTATGACCACAAATTCATTGGTGTGCTAATGAATGCATACGATCCAGCCCAAAAACCGATGTCAAGGTTTTCGGACCCAGGTGGAGAAACCAATAAGATCAGATCTGCGTCGAGACGGCTGAAAAGGGAATAGAACCAGGTGCAAATGATGCGTTGGACCAACTCAGGTGAGTCAGAGATTCAAAAGATGCGTAGACTACTATCCTTTACCCAAATTCAGCTTCCAATGGCCCCACTAAGAGACTCGGTCACACATTTATTGGCCCTGAATCTTACGATTCGCACATTTGATTCATGTGAGATAACCGTAATCCGTTCTCTTCTCCATATTTTCTAGGATCATAACAGATTTCTCCCTTTATACTTTAGTTGTATGTAACTAATTTTCGGCCTATAGGCAGGGCCTCCCTCGTAGCGCCCCCCCCCCCACCCGCCAAAAGGCACATTCTTTTCGACGAATCTTCCAGTTCCCTTCATTTTCGGAGGTCCTTCCCTTCCCTTCTCCTGGTAGATTCTAGGGGGCCCTGCGGACAAATCTATACGTCATGCGGTCTCAAGACAAGGAGCTCTCAACAAAATCACATTCTTTGCGGACTCAAGGTCATGACTATGCTTTCAGAATACTCAGGCAAGGTTCACACTGTAATCTAATCACGCGTTCTTCTAGTTTATGCGGCGTTAGGATAACCATAATTCCTAGTGTTTAGGTACAGCAGAACACGGTGATAACTATGCACCATGTATGATGAGTTAGTTTCAGAAGAATTAAGTAGAGAAAATACAATTTTTCGCATGATTTCTAATATTTTGAAACTTATGTCAGGGGTGTTGATTTGGACTTTGGTTGTATGCAAACTTTATAGATAAAGTTACAAAGTTGGCCGGAGAAGAAAAACAGCCATGACCAAGAGAAGGGGGTGTTTTTGTAGCAACAGGTCCAAAGAAGCAGGAAGTCAACTAGTTTAAATCCCATGAAGCCAATGACTATCTGAAATGTGAGAGAGCCAATGCCACAATTGTAAACATTTTATATAACCCGAGTGAATGCCTTGCCAACAATCTCCTCCAGATCTTGACAAGGACTTCACACTGTGATGAAACAATGAAGTTGAGTCAAAGGCAGAGTGAATTGCACTAGTGTCCAAGGAATGGAGGATTTGTAAGCCTCCATTAATTTTGCTTGATCCTAATGAGTGATTCAGACTAAGTCAATATAATAAACTCACTGGTGTGAGTTCTGAATAGCATAATAAAGAAGGTCCAAGAGTCCATAGTCCAAGGGATATGAACTTTTATCATTCTCAAAGAATAACTTCATAATCCTCCTTGGAATGTGTTTTCTTCTGAAGAAGAGTGGCCATGACTCATCCAAGGAAGCTCATGCTCTGCCTTAGTGGCATAAACACAATATGAATGTGGAGCTTCTATAAACCCTATAGACTCATGAGGATTATGGAAGGGGTAGGAAGCTTTTGTGACGACTGTGATGCATGGAAACTTGGACACAACCCTGTTGGACACTAGCGAGTAGGTTTTGAGGGGGATATTGGCAGTCTCTACTATTAGTATTGACAAGCATGGTTTGATAGATGATGAAAACATTGGCTATATTCAAGAATCTCCTAAACGAATAACATTTTTAGGATTATACGAATGAGTTTGTTGTCATCTACTTGGATGGGATCATCTTATGAAATCTTCCTTTTATTCAAGATGAAATAAACTTCTTTTGTGCACATCATTATTGGATCATTAAAGTATTGGGGGCTACTCAACATCCTTGCCAATCATGGCACCTATCTCACATGCACAATTTTATGGAACTTCATTTATTTGCTTGAGACAACATTGAACATTTTGACAAGCAATTACTCATAGCCACAGAAAAATATAATAGGTTCATAGTATGATGGGGCAATGCATATGACTACAAGTTATAACCAGCTAAGGAAATTAGGTTGGATTAATTTGATCTTGTAATATTCTTGTATAGTATTCTTCATAGTTTGGTAAGAAGATATAACCTATGTTTAAGTTAGTCACAAGCACCAAGCTTTTGACCTCTTTTGACATAGCCAAGTAGAAGATGCAATTTCAATATAGCACAACATACAGACTGTTTGAGCTTCAATTGAGGTACAAGAACGTCTTGAGAAAGTAACATAATACACATAGATATTTGTGTACACATCAATGTGAGGTTGAGTTTCAGGTTGATGGCAAGATACCTTGTTATGCCCTACTGCCCCCTTAGTAATTTTCTCTTGGTAGCTTTACAAAAAATTTGCCGAACAAATAAGCCTCTTTGTACTAAAGTTTTGCCAACATTTCAGTTTAGTTTACTCAAACATTAGAAAGGAGATGCAAACAATACCTCACAGATTATACTAATAAATCATCTACTAATAATTTGAAAATGATATGATCACACACAAAGTAAACAAGTCATCGGTGAGAAAAATTATTGTCTTTCTCTTGGCAAAATGAAAAGAGGGAAGCCACATGAGAGAATGTCATTGCAGCAATTTAAGGGCATGATCAAAGAACTATTAGCAAAAATTCAACAAGAACATGAAGTCCTCTTCTCAAGTAAAAATGCAGCATGTCCTAAGCGGACGGGGCAGCGACCATTCTATATTGGGCGTGTGGATGTGGTCAATGTGTATAGATTAACTAATCATTTATGCTTGAATCAGGCAATGCATGAGCAATAAATGTAGGTGACAACAGAAAACAAAATGAGCATCAAACGGTAGGTGGTGTGGAGTATGATTATTTAAAAGGTGTCCCATGTGCAAATATTATATAGTTAACGCATGCATATGGGTGTTGTAGGGCTACCAAATGTATGCAGATGGTATAAAAGAATAATGCACTTAGGAAATGATAGACTATTCATGTAGACGGGCCTCTAGATGTATAAAAGAGAGAAGAGAGGAAAATTGGGGTAAACATAGTAAAAATTCCTTCAAATTGGAATCATTTTCATAAACCCAAATCTAACTTTCTCATTAAATTGATCAAGAGCACAACTACTTGATGATAGAGAATCAAAGCCATAACTGGAAAAATTAATACTTAAAGTACCTTGGTTATCCATGCAGAACTTCAATCTAGCCTTTGTTCATGACATTAATAAGCTTGGTTGTCATAATTTTTTTAAAATAAATTGGACACCAAAAAACAAACTTGTGCATCATATTTCACAAAATACAATTGAAATTTAGAATTCTAATGTCTTTACACGTTATTATCCTTGTCCTAATTTTTGGAGACCATGGTTATATTTAAACTCCTTTTTTTTCTTCTAAGAATCCATTAACTGATGCACTGTGAGGATTTTCTAATACGTTTGCTCATGTACTACTAAAAGGTTCATTTGAGTCACGTATGCCAATGAAAAGTAGAAGAATAAGGAGCTGTTTTGGTCGAAAAAGTGTCTTTACTGGCCCTAAATGAGCACAAAATTAGCAAAGTATCCTGATAGTTTGCTAAAAAAATGCGTCCAATTCAGATGAAAGATTTCTACATAATGTGACAACATTTTGTTTCTCTTATGAAAGACACTGGAGATGGAGAAGTGGTCTTGTTCACTCTCACGAAATGGAAAAGATATTACCCCCATGAACCAACAATTTGGGTACTTTGGATATTGACTTGTTTTTAGAGTTTTAAAGAACTATAAAAAGAAATTAGTCCTAGCTTGAAAGCAAAGAGCCTAATTGCTCTCTCCCTCCCTCCCTCTTACATAAATGCAAACAAAAGATGGACCTAGGCTCTGTCTACATAGGTGTCAAGTCAAGTGTTCGTTTTCCAAAATTTGCTTCAAAACCTGGGCACTTGAATCCACACTGGGCCTAACAGTACGAAGAATTTTCCAAGTGGCCAATTAGGTAATTAAGAAATATTTAAAAGGGAGAACCTCTCAAAAACTCTCTGACCAAGTAAACATTAATCTGGACTGGGTTTAGTCTTATTTCCGCGCTTAATTTAAGTTTTAAGTCTGAACTGGGTCATGATAAGGAACATTAGAGGAAGATCCTCGAAACAGAGTCACCATCAGTAGTTCCTCCATTGACAGCAATGCCCATTTCTAGAAAAGAGATTAGGGAGGCAGATGAGGCCGTCACTACTTCTTCAGAGCATAAAAGCCTCACATCAAAGACATTCAACAAGCTTATCAGACTCCCAAGACGGAAACTGGAATCCTTGTACAAACCCAAAAAACGGACTCCCCAAGTTCCTGAATTGGTATGGAAATCCAGTCCTCCCAGCTTCAATTGGTTATGTCCAAATAAATTGATTACACTCGAGGCTCAGATGCCCAGATAAATGGATGAAGCTTCTGATGAAGGGGGGGGACTTAGGGTTTCTTTAACCTCGAGGAATGATGAGTCATCGGAGATCTACATCTCAGATATAAATTAAGAGGAAAATTCGTATCTTCGCTCTCCATAGCTTCCCTCCAGTGCTCTCTCCTTCTGCAAGAGGCTTCAGAATTCGATGCGACATGCAGAACCATTTTTACCCATAATGTAAGCAAAGTAACATCTCCAAGAAGATGTACTACCACAGTTAACAACATTTCTATTCCGTGATACAACAAAAAAGGCCTCCTCTGAAAAGATATATAGGTGGGAAGGCAATGAAATCAGATTGCTTCTGCATACGGTTGACCTCACCGCATTATCAAGAAACTTTGATGATGGATGACCCAACTTTAGATGGGCTCAAGTTGGCTTCTCGTAGGTGTTCTGTTCTCTGAACTCTGACATGCGACTCTTTATCATTTCCCCAGCATGGGGCTGGACAAACAAGTGGGTATCGTCAAGAATCTGCAGTATAAACTTCTGTGAAGCAGGAAGAGAGGCGTTGAAGTTGATGATGAATTGTGCCATGGGGATGTCACTGCAGAGAATGGACCAAGAAAACAAAAGGGTAAGGCCAGTTGATAGCAGAGGCCATAAGGAAGTTTGTGGAGATTCAATTAATGGGTTTATCGTAATGAAACAAGCCCAATACTGACCAGGTGATGAACAAGCCTTTGATGGCATTTACCATCTTATGTTAGAAGAATAACCTGAATGAACAAACCGCCCATTAGTAACATTCCGTGGGGAGAACATGTAATACTTTTGGAAAGAGAACTCATTGATAACATTACTAATTACAGGCAAAGGGAGACAGAAGAAGTCTAGAGAGTTGATTAACATGTCTATGTTCTAAATTACAGGTAACGGGAGACAGAAGAAGTCTAGGAAGTTTATTAACATGTATAGACACTCCAAGCATTATAACTAGCACAGATATAGCTATTTCAGTTCTAAACATGTATTAAACGATCTTCAGAAACTCAGAAAGTTCTCCTTTTAAGATATTCCTATACAAAATACTTCCCCTCTGTGATTTATCTTTTGATCTATCACTTCCTCTTTCTCTCTAAAGATGGTCAGTAATTCCTTACAAAATAGATGAAACTCCTCAGTCAGTACTTTTTTATCATCCAATAATATCTGGTTCTTCCCCTTGCCTAGATGATATCACCATGTCTGCTACTCCTAAATATTCGTCCACAGAGAGAACAGTCTTGATGAAAACTTAGGTTGAACAAACCACCTAGTTTTTTCTTCGTGGTAATTTATCTTCTGATGATCCCCCATAGAGACTGCATACCTCATTGATTTCTTCTATTTTCACATACCCAAGGCTCCTTTGAAACGCTTGCCAGAAGCGGTCCAAGAAATCGATTGTATCTTCTTCTTTTTTCTGACAATCCCAACAACCTTGAAAAACTTCATACGGCATTCAGTGTACATCTAAAACCCAAGGGATTTAAGGAGATTACTCTTCAGGATAGGAGAAGCCAATGCGTGCATAAGCATGCTTGCAGAGCAAGATGGATTGAGTTCTTGGAGGATTTGTAGAATGGTGGATGGAATAAACTACTCAGGTTGTATTCCAGAGTAAATAGGCTTGTGTTAAGAAAAAATTGAGATAGTGGAGAGGAGATGATGCCCAATAAAATTACTAAAAAAATGGACGAAAAAAAAACTTTTTCTCACCAAGGTGGCCAGGAAATAAAGAAGTTTGCCTTTTTGAAAGTTGGAAATTAAAAAGTTGAAGAAAGAACACTGTGATGAGTAAGGACGATCGTAAATGGAGTCAATAAGCCAAAGAATCTGATTGAAAGGAGATCAGGGTCCTAAACTACTCCATAGAGAACAGCAAGACATTAAAAAAGAGTGGGCCATTCTGGGAAAATATTAAATCAAAGAAATGTATAATTCTTTTCAGTTTCCGCTTAAAGAATAGGGAATGAAATAACTACAAGTATTTGCTAATAGATTGCCTAATCTTGATACACTAATGGCCTTATACAATAATTCTCGGAAGAAGTTCAAAAAATGCATCTTTGAATCAAGAGAAACACCCGGACTGGATGAACTTTTGATGAGTTCTCATCAAGATTTTGTGAACGTGATTAAACTAAAAATAATGTGGAATACCAACGGTTATCCTTCCAATGAGTGATACTTAATTCACTGTATATCAATGTAAGAGCATGCTGATACATGTATCGTAAGATCATCACTGGAGATCATCACTAGGTAGCTCTACGGAAGTGTTCCTATTTTGAGGTAAATGAATAACAGCTGATGGAATCCTTAACAAAATCTATAATTTTGCTGAACAAGTGAACGGATTTCGATTTTATTTTTGGATCTATAATTTCGATGTTCCTCTAGACAATGGATCGGTCAACTGTTGTTCTTTTCATACTGGTCCTGAATTAGCGGAATGGAGAACAATGGCAGTGAAGCAGCATCAACAGTTTGATAACTAATGCGGGATGAGATGAGGAAATGATTAAGCTACCCTAACTTAAAAGCAACCTAGACCGGCGACTAGGGTGCTTCGGTATCAGTAAGTTGACTAGTTGTAAATCAAGTGGGTTTTCTTTCCACACTCACCACCAGCTACGGAAATAAGTGGACCTATCTAGGGATCACACAACGATAATTTGACAGTTTTGTAAGATAATATCCTAGATGAACAAAAATACTCAATTCAGAAAGAGAGAGGGTTTAGGGATAACCTTATTGCCAGAATGGGCGACTGATCGGTGGAGCACACGTTGAATCTGGACCCCAATTGTTGATAGTTGACAGACGTTTGACCATTTACCAGACGTTGACAGTTGACTGACTCGTTGATCGTGGACTATGCTGACCTGGGCTAGCTCGGACCAAGCGGCCCAGGCTGGGTGGGCCTGGGGGAAATGGGCCAATCAGGCCGGCCGGATCCGGACTGGTTCGGGCCTACGGTTCGTCGTGTAACGAACCGGTTGGGTATTACCCCTAACCGATGGGACGGCAGCACGAACGATCGGGGGAGAAAGCGGTCGGGGCGGAAGGGCAGAGCGGCTGAGAGGCGGCGGCGGCGTTCTGGTGGTTACGGTCGGTGACGGTAACGGTGGCGAAGACACGAATCGATCCCTAGGTGTCCTTGGCGGCGGCGGCGGACGACGGACGACAGACGACGGTCGGGGGAAAGGCGGACGATGGCGGAGGGAGGGCTGCTGAAAGATGGGCGGCGGCGGAAGGAGGCTATGGCGTTGGATAATGACCCTCACGGCCTCTCCTACCCTCGTTCTTCTCTGTTCTATGATTCTAAGGAGGTACTTTTAACCTCTCCAAAGTTTAATGATAAAGGAAATAAATAACGCTCACTAATAAAAGGAAAAATCCTCCCTGAACCAGCTTGGCGACGTGGACGGCGATCCATTCTCCTCGGTCCCCGTCAATAAATAACAGCAAGCAGCCAAAGAAGGGACAACCGAGCACCTCCGTCAAAATGGCACGAAACCAGAGGAGAAATGGGATACTGCGAGATATACAACCTGCCGTCGCGGCCCGCGGATTTATGTCTTTCTCCGCGGAACCTTGGCTAAAGAGAGCTGGCGCGAAGAGATCCGGCCACGACACGGCGCGACGCGACGCGACTCCAGAAATGGCGGCTTTACTTGGTTGGTTCTGAGGCCAGGAAAACCGGCCAAGGGGCGATTTTTTATCACAAAACGGGCTTGTTTGGGGGGCGAGGGAGAGTCAGCTAGTTCTCGAAAGCCCCCCGATGAGATGATTGATAGATATTATATTTCACAAATCGGTAAAACTTTTGTTGAAAATTGCATATAATTTCATTCAGCGGACTCTTGGTAGCATAAAGTCTGTTGAAAACAGTAATCAAACATGGAATTATGGTCGTTCAGAAATTTTTAAAAATTAATATAAAATTCCGCTCCTCATTGGGGCTTCTCAATCACGTGTGTCATAAATCATATGAATATGCAGTTTTTTTATACACCTTATCGATAAATATAAACATATATATATATATATATATATATGAATACATCATTTTTTTCATATAATTCGATTAATCTTATTTTCCAAATATAATGGTGATCATTTCCATTACGACAGGTCGATTTCCAAATATTGACTCGTTCTTCTTTCTCTAACGCGATTCTTGGAATTTCGCTAATAAGTGCATAAAATAGATCGAAATAACGAAACTTTGCCCATTAATAAGTGCATTAAAATGATGAGTCAATGGAATCGTTTCATTTTTCTCAAACATTGGGTAAATATGAAAATAGGACCAAAAGTCCACTATGATCGCGACAAGTTCACCAGAATAGGACAAGAAGGACCCATTAATCTAGAGAGGCCCATTTTTGTTGGGCCTGGGACGATGACAAGCTGCTCAATTTTTTTAAAAACGATTTTATTTATTGTAAGAATATTTGGAATATTTGGAAAATGGTATATCGATGAAAAATGTGGGCCATCCATCGGACTACAGTTTTTTGCGACAATGGCAGATGATGGCCTCATCCGTGCATGCGAAAAGGCGACATCTGATTAAAAAAAGTAAAGAAAATAAAAAATCTCCGTCCGACCCGACACTCCATTAAATAATTTTATATATTTAAAAATAATGTTTAAATTCTCACGCTCGCCATAAAATAAACCGGTAAATATTTCAATGATTGTTATGAATTAATTAAATACAGATGGGGGGGGGGGGGGGTTCGGAGCGCACGCTCGAGAGCCAGATTGATTCCCTGGTGGTTCCGTCAGCTGATCAGGGGTAAGAACGTGGGCTGACGTGTCACGTCTCGATAACGACGCACTGATAACGGCGTCAAGTCTTGGGATATGCCGTCAGGGAAGAGGAAGATACTTGTGACGGACTGCCACGCGTTGGTAGACCCTTTGCCCCCCTTAGAAAGGGTGTCCGTCTCTGTCGCTCTCTTAAATCTGACCGTCAGAACCAGTGGCTTGTGAAAATCCAACGGCTGGAGATTGGTTTTCTGTGGGTGTGACGACCTAACCCGGTCAGCTCACCTAGCTCCCAGCCATCTCGGTCGCTATAAGTACCGGCCTTTCCCGAGTTTCTAGAGGCTCTCTGTACTGCTTAGATTTCTTGGTCGCGGAGATCCTTCTCTGCCCGCCGGTTCTTCTCCCCTAAGCCGCTTCCTAAACCCCTCCATGGCCCCCGTGATCGAGCGCGTCGTTGCGAGGCAGATCTTCGACAGCCGCGGGAATCCCACCGTCGAGGTGAGCGTTTCATTCTCCCGCCGGGCTTCTGTCTGATCTGGATCGCGGTGGAGGAGGAGGTAGTCGTTCGCTCCCCCCCCAGCGTTCCCCATCAGCTTTTAGATGTGATTCCGAGCCCGAGATCTGAAGCGTCGGTGCTGTCTTTATGGATGTCTCCCCGCATGCCACTGACGATGCTCTTTTTTATTATTCTTGTTCGCGCCTTACCTTTTTCTCGTCGATCTGCTGGATCTGTTGTGTGTTATGAAAAAAAATGGAGTTTTTCTTTCTAATACCCCCTGTGAACTTGATTCGCTAGTCGACCCGCTTTGCGTAGCACTTTCAGCCCCCGTCTTTTTACTCTTTCCTAGTTTTTATTCGGGAGAAGAGAATAATTGTGGTGATTTCTTCGTTGGGTTTTACTCGCATTCATTATAGAGATATTGAACATATTGCGTGTGTATTCGTCTGTTTTGGGGCTTATCTTGAGTTATCGTTTCACTCTGAAAATTTTGTCCTGCAGGTTGACGTTATATATGGTGGCGGGCAACTCGCTCGGGCTGCTGTTCCCAGCGGAGCCTCTACAGGTGTGTGTGATGTACCTCTGATGCTTTGTGTACAGTCTTTATTCTTATTTTATTTTTTTCCATGATTTGTGCTAGAGAAGAAACGACTAAACTAGTCACTGTGTTTTTAAGTCTACATCTGTAGGGTATACGGTCCAACAAATTAAAGATAGTTTTCCTCTTTTATATATTTACCTTTTCATCGATAAGTATGATTGATTGTTTCCTCTGCTTGTTTAGGTGTGTACGAGGCTTTAGAACTCAGAGATGGCGGATCCGACTACCTTGGAAAGGGTGTTCTTAAGGTCAGTGGATTAGGATATCAAAATCAGCACCGATGATTTTTTTTTCCCAGTTTTTTCTCTCAATTATTGTCACGAGTGTTTGCATTATATACGACATTTTTCTTATGTTCATTTTATTTTTTTAACCTTGTACTTTTTTATATCAAAGGCTACACTGGGGGTCAGAGATCAATCGTCCATTTGAAACTATTTGTGTGATACAGGCAGATATCTGATAGGTGTCAATAATGCTTCATGGATAAGTTTATGTCATTCCTGATTTATTAAAAAGATTACGAGAGAGTTCTTTCTTTCTTATAAAGTAAGAAATTTATTTCTACCGTTTGCAGGTTTTCCCAAATTTTGTGTTTTCTATTATTTTCTCTTGAAAATTTTATTCATGAAATTCATCACGAGCATTTACTTTTCCTACTGTAGATCAATAGAATGAGTTAAAGTTTTTAATACTTCCGTTTCAGGCTGTTGCGAATGTGAACACCATTATTGGACCAGCATTGATCGGAAAGGTACCTTTCTGGACCTTTTTTGGTTGTTGAGCTGTGATGGGGTTGAGTTTCCTTGCCCTTCGTCTTCTTTGAATTATGGTGTTACTGATTTTTCTACGCTTTTCTTATTCAGGACCCCACAGAACAAACTGCGATTGATAACTTCATGGTGCAAGAACTTGATGGAACATCAAATGAATGGGGATGGTGCAAGCAAAGGGTGAGACATAGATTGTTCATATCATGCTCTTATGTATCTAGACACTGTGCTTCCTTTGTTAAGTGGTTTTTCCTTCATTTCTCTTCAGCTTGGTGCAAATGCTATCTTGGCTGTCTCTCTGGCTGTTTGCAAGGCTGGAGCCACTGTTAAAAAGATCCCCCTTTACCAGGTTTTGTACCTTTCAAATTTTAATTTATCTCACCCGAAACCTACGCAGTCATTATAACTCATTTTTGTATCTTGTGTCTGCAGCACATTGCCAATCTTGCTGGAAACAAGAACCTGGTGTTGCCAGTGCCGGCTTTTAATGTTATTAATGGAGGATCGCATGCAGGGAACAAATTAGCTATGCAGGTAATAAAAATGCTACAGCGATTCATCCGAGTTACAATAATCCTTTTTTCGTTGGGTAGATTATCTAACTATCTGTTCCTTTGTCCCAGGAATTCATGATTCTTCCAGTTGGTGCCTCCTCTTTCAAAGAAGCTATGAAGATGGGGGTTGAAGTCTATCATAATTTGAAGGTGATCATCATTCTATTAAGAAGTTTATGGCTCATTTGTGAGAAATGTGGGAACTAATTCTTCGTTCTTATTTTTTAGAGCGTCATTAAGAAGAAGTATGGTCAGGATGCTACCAACGTCGGGGATGAGGGTGGCTTTGCTCCTAACATTCAGGTTTGCTTCACAACATTTCTAGATAAAGAATGCTTCTAAAGTTGCTTGAATGTTCATTTAGGTGTGCTTGCTCATTGGATTTTTTGAGCTATCTTGCTATGATGATGAGAGCTTTCTCTGGGTGCCTAACAGTTTGAGAGAAAAAAAAAGTACTCTAGAAGTTGATGTGATAGTTCGCGCATCTACTGCATTCTTGTCCTTATATAGAAATACTTGAGGATGGCCGGATCGTCATCTCTGCACTGTGCTAGGGCGTAGTCCATGTAAATATCTGCCTTCATGCCCTTCCTGGGTTCCCTTAGTTTACACGTTTCAGCTCATTTCAGTGTAGGTGGATCATTGAGGTAGCTGAACAGTCCGAATTATTGTCTAGAGCTCGATTGTATTCTGACGACCATAAAAATAGTCTATTTAACACTTTCGTGTCTATTGGATCTGATTATTTGATTAACGACACCAAGAAATTCTTGTCAGTTTTCTATTGAGTGACATAAGATTTAATGTTTCTCCATCTTTTTTTTTTGCATTTCATATGAAGAACACAAGACTCTTCTTCTTTTCATCAATCATCTGAGTAACATTACTTCTGTTTGGGATCATGTCTGTCCTCATTTCTTTCTCCATTTCTTGTCACATAGGAAAACAAAGAGGGACTCGAGCTGCTGAAGATTGCCATTGAAAAGGCCGGCTACACTGGCAAAGTGAGATCTTGTTTCGTGTTTATTTTTTTCATACCAAACGCTCTGTGCGACTAGCAACTTTTCCAAAAAAGGAAAAAGAGATTGGGGACGTTTTGTTCATTTTTGCCTTTTTTTGTCGCAGGTTGTGATTGGGATGGATGTTGCTGCATCAGAGTTTTACAATGATAAGGATCAGACCTACGATCTTAATTTCAAGGAAGAGGTAAGAAATCTGCCTTGCTTTATTTATTAAATTGCGGGTATGCATCTATTTCTTTCAGCATAGACTTATATTCATAACCTGACCGACGGTGGTGACGAGTGTTTCCGTTATCTTCTTGCAGAACAACGACGGCTCACAGAAAATATCTGGAGACAGTCTGAAGGACGTCTACAAATCCTTTGTAGCTGATTATACCATTGTGTCAATTGAGGATCCCTTTGACCAGGACGACTGGACCCACTATGCAAAGATGACCGCAGAAATTGGGGACAAGGTTCAGATTGTTGGGGATGATCTCCTCGTCACCAACCCAACCGTATGTCACCCCCTCCAGTGGATCAGAATCCCTGATTATTATAGCCTAAGTTGCTTATTTATCTATCTTGCCTTTTTGTCCCCTGCAGCGTGTCGCCAAGGCTATCAATGAAAAGTCTTGCAATGCCCTTCTGTTGAAGGTGTATATTCAGAATTCTTAAGCTCTATAGCGATATGGATCTTGCCGATGAGGTTACTGAGGTTATTTCTCTGTTTCTGAACCAGGTGAATCAAATAGGGTCTGTTACAGAGAGCATAGAGGCCGTCAGGATGTCCAAGAAGGCTGGTTGGGGTGTAATGGCCAGCCACCGGAGGTTTGACCGAGTTGTAGCTCCTGATGTCTTCTACTTCTATAGCTTGAAATCATCTATCTACTCGCAGGTAACTGATGACTTGATCTTCTTGATTTGACCTAATGCAGTGGTGAAACCGAGGACACCTTCATTGCCGACCTTTCAGTGGGTCTGGCTACGGTAAGAATCCCCAATTCATCACCTTTCCCTCCATCCCCGCACCTTCTCCATCTCTCCCTGCTCGCTTCCTGCAGAGAATCTAGTCTCATCCAATCTGTGTTCTCTGTACCAGGGTCAGATCAAAACTGGAGCCCCATGCCGGTCAGAGCGCCTCGCCAAATATAACCAGGTGGGTTCCCCTGCCACCCACCACCCTTGGCCCAGTGCATCTCTCTCTCTCTCTCTCTCTCTCTCTCTTTTCCTCTCTACCTCTCTTCATCTCTTCATGTGTGGGCTTTTATCTTTGCTTAATTTGGTTCAAGTCTTAGTTGCAGAGCCTGAAGATGATCAAGATAGGTTTAAATCCCTTATTAACAACCCACCCCAATTCAGCTTCCACGCTCTCTCATATCCATCTCGTGTGGGTTCTTGATTTTTTTCCCTTCCCTTGGCTGAGAGTTGCCTTTTATTTTATGATGTGCACGCAGCTGCTGAGGATCGAGGAGGAGCTGGGAGCTGCCGCGGTGTACGCGGGGGAGAAGTTCCGGGCCCCCGTGGAGCCATACTGATCAAGGGAAGCAGGAACCACCACCGCCTGGGCAGCGGCGCGAAGCCCTCCCTCGTCTTCTCCCCCCCTCCGAACAAGAAGAGAGCCCCCTCCCCCGACTACGCAGAGGACCCCCGCTGACGCCGCCCCTCTGCAGACTCTCAATAATAATATGCCTCGGATGCCCAGTTTTGCTTGACTTTGCTATGTATGCCTGCGCCGTTGACTCTCCCTCCCTCTCTCTGAGTACGTTTATGAAGCCCACTACTTTGGTTGGACTCCCACCCTTCGGAGGTTCCGCCGGAAAACATGTGTGACGGATGGTCTGCCATAAATCTCCGGGTTCTCTCTCCGATTCATATAATATTATATGAGAGAGAGAGATTAACTTGGTTGCGTCATCAACCGAGGTGCTTCTAACCATGATTTGAATAGACGTTTTGTGATCCGATGCAGTCACGTTGACTCAGACACGCTTCACATTGCAGCATAGAAAGTGAGGCCCCAGAGTCATCACCATCGAAGAGCAGTGGGCCCACATAGTATTCACCTACACTTAATGGTGGCGAAACCATGGGGCCCACATCCTCGGAGATCGCTCCCGGTTCACTTGGATCGCGGTGGGGACAGTAGCGAGTGAGGAGAAAAACACAGGAGGAAGAGGAAGAGGAAGAAGAAGACGAAGATGAGGTGATGAAGGAAAGGGGAAAACCTTACACAATCCTACTACTACTACTACTACTACTACTACTACTACTACTACTACTACTACTACTACTACTACTACTACGTTGCCGTCGTTCTGGGGAGGGAGGGCTCGCCCTCTTCCAGCCGCTCCCTCTTCCCACGCCGTCGATCATGGTGGATGTAGTGGCTGTCACCGGCGCCGGCGGTGCCACCCAGTAACTGTAGCTCTTTGGCAGCGGCGGCGGCGGCGACCGCTACGGCGGAGGAAGCCGGCATCATCCACAGGGTTCCTCCTCCGCCGCCGCCGCAGCCGCTGTTGACAGCAGCCCACAGGGGTTGGATCACCGGAGCCACCGCTCCGATCGGGGCGAGGCCCGAAGACATGGAGACTCGCACTTGCGACGACTGCGGCAGCGGCTGCTGCTTCTTCGTTCTCTCGCCGGCGTTTCCGGCGGAGGAAGCGGGCTGCGTGGGCACACGGAGGGCACCGCCGACGTACGTGGCGATGGCGGGCATCGTGCCGGTGCCGGTGGCTGCTACAATGGCGGGTTCCGCCTTCTGCAGCAGCCACTGGATGGTCTCGCCGTCCGACTTGTTCCCAAGCTCCCGCGTCAGCTGGAACACCCTGACGGCGCACGCCGCCGGCATGCGGATCCTCCTACTGCGGCCTTCGACCTTCGTGTGCCGGTCCTTGCTCCTCGGCGCTGCCTTCCGCTGCTCGCCCGACACCTCCTCCGCCGTGGGAAAGATCGTTCCACGGACAGAAACAGAAACTTTCTGGAGCTGGAGGGATTTCAAGCCGCCGGCGCCGCCCCCACCCATCCTCAGGTTGGTTTCTCTTTCTTCACTGCCCTCACTTTCCTCCTCCCTTCCCATGAAACCAGAGACCACCAAGCGCACCCACCACCGGAAAAGCTCCTCTCTACACGCAACTAGTCAACGAGGCCCCCTCTCCCCTCTCTCTCTTTCTCGGCAGTCGACAACCCTAGGACGAGGTCCCCATGCTGCCACCTACCTGCAGCAGCTGCTGCCTCCACGGGACCCACAGTCCTCCTGGAGGGTAAGCTCTTACGTCACCATTTCGCGCCACGGCGGTACGGCCGCGGGGAGCCTGTTTCACGTGCGGAGGAGGATCTGGGCGACGCCATTAAAGCCGATAGCTGCCGAGTTCTCTCTCCCCCGGCGTCTCCGTCGAGAGGAGATGAACATCATGCACGATTATTTCTTCGTAAACTAAGTTCATGATTCATAGAAATACAACCCCAGATCAATGCCGTTCGTTGGGCCAACGGCGTCTAGATCAATAACCAAAGTCAACCCCGGGAGGGCATCATTTAAGATTCGGGAAGGAGAGGAGGATCCTAGCAGAGAGAATTCAGGCGCCAGCAGGGCGATCAGTGGCCGTTGACCACCGGCGGAGCAGCGGTGGCGGCGGCATCCTCGGGCTTCCTGACGTAGAATCTCCGGTACAAGGAGTCGACGTGCGTGAGGTAGAACGTCCCCGGAGGAAGCAGGTCGGCATCTCCGCTCGTCACGAAGTCCTTGGCTCCGTATCTGTGCTCCATCAACTTCAGCGTCTCCACGAACTTCTCCGGCGCCACCTGCGGAAGATGACGACCCCACGGTGTAATCTTTCTTTCTTTTCATCCCTGAAATACACGCAGCGAGAGAGAGAGAGAGAGAGAGAGAGAGAGAGAGAGAGAGAGAGAGAGGGAGAGAGAGAGGGGAACGTACGACGTGTCTCGACTCAAGCTTGTGGGAGACATCGAGGATGGCGGCGATGTTGGACAGGCTGAAAGGGTGTTGGCCGTCGTTGACTTTGAGGGAGAACATCGTCGAGGTCAGGCCGCTTCCGTAGGAGAACATCACTATGCGTTGACCGGCCTGGAGGAGATCGCGGGATCATCAATCAAAGAGTCTCCGGGATCAGTCGTGGGAGGAGACCAGAGACTCACCAGAGAGCTGTGCTTGTTGTGGAGGACGGATATCAAGGCGGCGTAGATAGATGCGGTGTACATGTTTCCGACTTGCTTGGGCAGTAGAGTCGATGGCTGGATCTTCTGATCGTACAGGTGCTTAGCCACGAGCTGAGAGGCCTGTTCGTTCCGGGGGGAGAGCAAGCATCGGAGACGAGATGGTCAACCACGAGAAATAGAAAGCTGATTCGAACCCCAAAATAGTGATGGTGACATGATTTCACCTTTTCGAGGTCGCGGCTCTGGTAGCTCTCGTCGGCGGAGAGGGACGAGAACGGCTCCAGCTTCTCCCTCGCTTCCTTCTCGATCCAGCTAGGGCAGGAGGAGAAAAGGGGCTCGTTTTAGAGAGAGAGAGAGAGAGAGAGAGAGAGAGAGAGAGAGAGAGAGAGCATGTACAGACGAGGAATCACAGTGTGAGACACGAAGAACGAAAATCTCTTGAAATTGAGTAAAAATATGCTAGTGGGAACTTTCATATGAGATGCAGTGTTCTGCTTGCAAGTAGCCACTATTGCATACATAATTACAACATTTAATGTTCCAAAACCTTATACCACATGAAAAATCAGTCAGACGGGCAGAAACAAAGTTGCTCAATCGGAACCAAAGGATTTTCTGGGCAGAGGGCAAAATCCACCATCCAGCGTCCATTCACTTGGGGGTGGGATCTACCGTGCCTTGTGCCCAACTCCCCTTCACTTCAAACATAGAAACTTTCTGCAGACTTGTTCCAAAACCCTATCCTTTAATGGCAGAATCAGTGGATTCTTGCTGAAACAACTATATATATATATAGTCTCTATTTACGCACGTTGATCACACTCGAGGGGATGTTCCCACACTATCAAGCGTCGGTCAAGATTTTGTTGTTGCCAAGTCCAGTAGGTTCTTGCCTTGAGTATCTGCAAATTGTCGAGCGTCCTTTCGTCCTTAATCATATTCAAAGGTCCTGGTCCTATTATCGTGAATAATATGGAGAGAAAAGCAACCACCACCTAAAGAATAAAAGGACTTCAATCTCATACCGATTCCGAATCCCTAAAAAAGCTAATTAAGAGATGATCCAGCATTTCATACCAAAGCCTAAACAGCAACTAAACACGAACAGCTTGGCAAGAACATTGTCCCTAATGCAGGGATAATCGCATACAAATTTCCTACTTACAGATGCCAGCAAACGGGCAAAGTTACAATAGAATCTATAAGATGAAGTATCTGAGGATTTCATTAAATCAGAAAAATAATGCAAAAAACTGTATGAATGGTAGAGGCATGATAAATAGAAAAAAAATAAAACCTGCAATTCCTGGTGAAGTCATTGAAGTAGAGCCGGGCAAAACTTTTCTGAACGAGCTGTTGGTGAGCATCACAAAAAACACGGATATAAGAACAGTTTCAATCATCTGATATAAAACTGAAGTAGTGGATTCTGGGTCCGGCTCAGGAATCACGTAGAGTGGGATTTACCTTGTTGTATGGGGAATGGAAGACAACATAATCAGCGTCAGACAGCGAAAACTGCCTCCCCTCATATTTCTCAAACCTACAAGTAGAAAGATGAGAGACCAAGTTTTAGAAGCACACTAAAGAGGAAATAATAAACAATGGCCTCTTTGTGGGCTACTCACTTGCTACAGAAGCGACTATAACATAAATCAAGCGCCATTAGGTAGCACGTCTGGGATAGCTTTCCATCAACTACCTATGAACATTCAAATGCAAAATATAATGAAAAGCATGGCCACAACAGAGAGCAGTCGCTTTGGGATGCAGATGCACAACACAAGGAACATTGCCACTGAACAATACACATTGAATAAAGAGAGGACAAAATAAAATAAAACAGAAAATGGGAAATAAGTATGCATCCATGAAATAAGAGGCTATAATAAGGACCATTGCATCCATTAAATCCCCAAATCAGCAAGTAGAATATTATCCTGATTGAAGCCACTAATTTAGCAAGATTCCCAGGGGAAAAAAAAAAAGGTTCTGAATCAAGGCGTATTTGCATAGGATATTTATGCAAGACGTATCATCAAACTCCATAGAATCACCTCGGTGGAGCCTAAATAACCATACACAAGCCTGTCTACGTACAGAAAGAAATACAGAATGAAAGCTGAAGAACCCCAGAGCATGTGAAATTATCCACTTGAGATTGTAATTGACGCTTTATTGTATATTTTAAGGACTTCCTGGACGATGCATATTTAAAAAAGATCCTCAATTTATTTTACCATGTAATAAAACTTAAGGAATTCATCTTATAAAAACATAAAAAATAGTAAAATAAAAAGTAGTACATAATGACAATGTTTTTTTATCAATGCAAGCAATGAAAGAAAGTAGCATGACTGATGCGACAAACAATAACTGATAAGGATCAAGACAGTCATTTCTATTACACGTGAGTACCTTTGCCAGGATGCTCGTGATAACCATTTCCCAATCAGCTCTTAAAATTGAAATTAATAGGATAAAAATACAAATATATATTGTATACACAGACTCTGACATTCTGGCATCAGCAGTCCAATTTTATCAAGATAAGGATGGAAATAAGCCTTTTATCACAAAACAGAACGGAATTAAGAAACCAACGTCCATTTACAGCAAGCACACAACGAAAAGAAAATTCATCTAAAGTTGCATATGGAACCAGAGTGCAGAGAAGAAAAACGAACCGGGTATTCACTGGCCAGATCGGGTTTGTAAAAATCATACACATGACTCATGTGAGTCCCTCTGTATTTACTTTCAAACACAATCGGAGCATTTGGTCCTATCAGCATGGCAATGGAAGCAGCACCCCCAGTAGGACGGGCTGGTCCTTCAGCATAAACCTAACAAAAGAAAATTTTCAGTAAGGATGGTCATCATGGTGAACATACTATTCCTGTGATCATCAGTTGTCCACACTATGTTAGGTCATTTTCTCTTTTGCATTATAAACAAAAATAGTTAATATGGCAGAAAGAAGCATAGCTAACCTAACTGGTAATCATCAGAAACTTCGGCCATAGCACAAATTTCCTACGGAAAAAAAAGAGTGAAAAGCAGGCGAGGTGATTAGTACCGCACTGTCTGTACAAACAACAAGTCCATAGCGTCCATCCCAGGAGTTGCTCTCGACCCAATTGACACAGTTGAACAAGGCAGCCGTTCCCCCGTAGCAAGCATTTGTTGAGTCAACGCCTTCGACATCAGTGTTGCCACATTCCTGCACAATTCTCATAAGTATGTAGCGACAATAAAACATTCCAGATAAAAATAAAGGATCAGAATCAAAACCTCAAAAATCTGCATCAAGAAAGTTTTTATAGACTTGCTTTTATCAATCACTGTCTCACTTCCGACTTCTAAACGCCCAATTTGCCTAGGATCGATTTTATATTTCCCAAGAAGCGAAGTAACAACTGTCAAGCTGCACAATACAATGAGTCAAATATTATCCTTAATCAAGAAAACATATGAAAAAATATGCCGTTGATGTAAAACATGAGATTGCAACTAATTACATTCATTATTCTTCAATTCTACTGAATCTTCGAATTAAAGATGCATTGCATTAATCCGAAAGAGTTTATTTTTTCTTTGTTTTTAGCCCTGGTTACTTCACAGGATCGAGGTCATGCAGGGAGTTCTTTTCTGAAACTAAAAAAAAAACTATGTGCGTACACATGCCAGGCCAATGACTAAAGCAAACCAACGCATACTGTTCTGTTCTAAAGCTTTTCTTTGGAATTCTGAATATATAAGGAGCAAAACAACAAATAGCGGAAAGATGATCTAAGTAGAAGGCAAGGGAATCACGACATTGAATCCAGGATTGGAGCGAAGCCAGGGAATTCCCTAACTCCCAGGAACCATGCCGAGGTAAATTTCTACTAGCAGGCTGCTAAACTAGATACTCTGATTTTGGCAATTACAAAATCTCAACTTCTGTATTCATGTGTACATCTTTTGTATGATTTTTATTCAGAGCATGAAATTTCGACGAGTTAAAATGGCCAGAAAAATGAAAACAACAAGACAATGTATGATTCCTCAAAGTTGTACGGAAAAAAACATGCAAAAATAAATGATTAGATAGGGAAAAATGCGATCAAATAATGTGTCAACTCCTGAGTTGCAAGTCTCGATTCTTGTATGAAGTGAGGCCTCTTACATGGAAAGCAAAAGCCAAAGATTAAGGAGGGTGCCATGGTCGGCACCTGCAAGGTTAATAATATAAAGCTTGGGCGAATTATCAACAAGAAAAATGATAAAGACAAGTCTCTTTCTAATCCTTAAGGGAAAACTTATTTTAACGAATAGTTGAATTTTTCAGGCTATAAAGTTTCGTCGAATGAGATTATTTTGGGAATAATACGAATTCACAAGACTCAGCACACGGAGCTCTCTCTCTCTCTCTCTCTCTCTCTCTCAAGAATTCATAAGTTTTCAACCGCTTCTATAACATCCGAGTGGAACCTCCAGGGTTCTTCAAACAGTCATATTCTCACTAGAGGTTTTGAAAGCTAGTCTAGCTTGTTTTTTGTAATCGTTGAACGACCTTGCTAATGAGCAAGGATTTGACAGATAGGGAAGTTAGCTTGTAATAGGAAACTTGGGTAGACTAGTGTAGCACCCAAAAAGAGGCTAGGGGAACGGAGTATGTCTTCAATCTAGTGTAAAATTCCTAGATTTGTGACCGTGCTTTATTTCTTCATGCAAACCTTGATTTCGATATTGGCATGTTAAATCACGACATTTTGCTCTCCTCTTGCAGATTTAACTCCTAGTTAGGACCTTGAAAGGTTGTAGTAACAAATATTCGGCAAAAGAAAGGAGAGAGTATTTTCGTTTTGATGGATTTTCGGGGTGAGCAAGTAACAATCGATGGCTGTTTTGTATACGGGTTCAGTTGTTTGAAGTTAATGATGTTAAAAATTCAGAGATAGAAAGATAATATATTTTTGCCCAAACATTATGCATACTTTGGATGACAACTGCACCAGTGGTAAGATCTCCTTGAAAGGAAAAACTCCAACTATAAACATAATTCAGCATCAATGAGATATTCATTAAAAAGACCCGAGATCTCACGCACCTCATGGAGATGACGTCTTCCACCTCGGAACAGAAGCTCATACAATCTTGCCCAAGACCGATCGTGTATTTTCCTTTACTGGCGCCATCGTAAGTCTCCAGAGAATCCTACAATAGAGGAGATAGTGTGGAAGCTTTCATTCGATGACCGATGGGCTTATTCATTTTTCTGGTTGAAAATAGCATTTTCGATATTTTATCCATTTTTATAAGAAAATAAGATACTAAATAAAATGGTTCCTTCCGTTCCCCCGATCTAGATCAGTAACCGAAAAAAAAGAATGGTTTCGTCATGAAAAAAAAAAATGCTTCGGAAAAAAGAAGATCACCATCTCCCGTGGAATAAGCACGCGGAAGGCTACATTTTATAATGTACGAACGAAATCATCCAAAGAAAAAAACAAAATTTGTCCGCGAAAACGACCACGAAAACACGTCCTAGATGGAAAATGCACGAGGAAAATAGTGATGTGGCTTCCGATGGCGGACCTGCTGAACACAAGCGGGAGGGACGTAGATGTCCACGGCCAGAATTCCGACATCCTTCCTCTCCGACGCCATTTCCTCTTCCAATCTCCCCTCCCTCGCCGCAGCCAACAGTGCGCTCCAACGATCTCCCCCCTTCGATAAGAGGAAGGGGTGTAGAGGTGGAAGGTAGGGGGGGGTCTGAGGAGCCGGCGGAGGCAGGGGACGACGATTTGCACCAGAGCAGTGGCCCCCTTTATAACCAGGTGGAGATCCAAAAATCCATGTTTGACGGCTCTGCGTGCAGTTTCCATCCTACCCTCATATTTTAGATATTATTACGATTGTACCACTCAATCAATCGATCCAAGATTCTGCTGTCACGTGAGCCCTGTCATCCTCTCCCAGCCGCAAGAAGAGCCGCCAGATACCACGTTCCCCAGACGCCTAAGCAAGCAGTAACGTCAGATCTCGATCCGACGGCCACAAACAGACGTAGGTGCTCCCTTCGTTACCCGGCGGGTACAGTTATGGCCGCCACGTGCTGCTACCTTCCACGTGGATTGGCGGCCTCCTCCTCGGTTCTAACGCCCTGCTTTCCGGATATAGACAAAGATGACGGCGCTTCGGATCGCGGGGCCCACAACTTTCAATAGTCCGAACAAACGTTCAATGGATCGGCTCCAATTTAAAGTGTTAGTTGGGAGGTCGCACGGGCTGACCCAATCGTGTTTGACTCCGAAACAAGCAAGCAGTTAGTCTACCCAAAGGAATACAAGTGGCCCTTGCATTGACCATCCGATTACCATATTTGAACTTATTTCCAGCACGTTGAGAAAAACCTTGGAGAAAAAATATGGACCCTAATGGAATTCATGGTTACTTCAAAGATTACCACTAATGGAATCCACTATTTGAGTCTATAATGTTCTCGCTGGACTCGGAAAGGAAGCTGACCTTAAGTTCTTCAGCGTTGACTTAAGTGGTGAGATGCCCCATTTAAAATTTCCCCGGGCCCATCTAGATCTCGTTTTAATTCTAGCAATTATGTTAAATAATTCGAATGTAGGCTCACATTCAAGGTCGATGGTTGCTAGCTGAATCGACCAGATACATCCTGAGCTCAGCAAGAGGGGGGGGCGGGGGCGCTGACTTGGCATGGTTTTGGTGGGATACGTTCTAGAGACAGAGAACCGACATTAACTGGATTGCATGGGCGATCGGATACTGAGACCCGAAGTCGTGGGAAGTAAGGTGCCATTTATGGATGTTCTTTAAATTTGCCCAATCGCGTACTCATTCACAAAAAGTTACTCAGATAATGCCCGGTCAAGATTGTATGAAAAATAAATTAATTGTCGAAGCCGCCGAGAGCGCCGGTCACCGGAGGCGGCGGCGGTGGCGGCGAGAGACCCATTGGCTTGTGTTCCAAGTGAGAAGACGGTGATACATGTCTTTGTACGGAACCATGTCTAGTGGGTCGGATCCGTTCAATCAGTTTTTTAACTCATGCCGAACCGGATAGAAACACAAAAATAAAGTGAAAGTAATCACAATTATATAAATATAATTATAGAATTGTAATATTTCGTTCTCTGACAATAATATATAAGAAGAAATTAAAAATGCGACGAAATATGGGGGATCAACTGCATCTCCATGACGCGAAGAGAGAAGTCTGTGTGAATATTGGGGGGGGGGGGTGTAATAATACGGCAGAGTGGCAGACCATGAATTGCATGCACGCACAAGAGGATGGTGTGACCCAGTTGGATATGTGCGTAGGAACGAACGTACAGGAAAATTGGAGCTAGAGGGGTTCGTTGATGAGATGAAATGACGCGATTCAGTGTTGTTACTGAGTTTTTTTTAGTTTTTTTTTTTTGTTTTCTGTCGAGGCTCCGAGCAAGGATACTGTTCTCCTCTCTTGGAGGTATCGGATTTCTCGGAGGAATCGACATCAGATTGGATTTATTTCTCGAAAAACATCGTAACTTATATTTTTGATCGAGAAAGCCTTCGGAAGGAATCTCTGATCCTGCAGAGAGGAAAGGGACAAGAAGGGAGGGGGGAGGAGGGGCGTCGGACGGTCGATTCTTCTGGCCTTCCACGTTGACTGCGATAGGAGCTGCTTCTTCACGGGCGTCCGGGGGAAGGGGACATCGGCTCTCCGAAGATGCATCTGACGCTCGAGTTCGGGTAAGGCTGTGGCTGGCCTCTCGTTCCGTCGTTTTTCTCGGTGGGATTACTCCGAGCGGACGACAGTTGGTCCCATCTGTGTTTTCGGTCGTCTCTTCGTTGTTTGGTGGCTAGGAGGATCCCTAGCTTTCAACGGCCTGCGCTTGTTTCATCGTTTATCATGCTTTCTTCATGAAATCTCTCATCTGCAACGACGAATTTCGGGCATGTTCTGAGCGTGGTTGTGATGATTGGCTTCGACTTAAGGGACCATCTCAGTGGGTTTTGTTGTACATTAAAAATTGATCATGATTCTGTCTAGGGTTCTTCGAGTGCATCCACAGTCTTCTCTCTGTTCATTCTCCCGGCTAAGGACACTTTGAACTGTTTCGCATAGAGAGGGCCTGCAATGAGGGAAATCCAGTTTTGTCTACTTCTGGAATGGTCGGATTTGTCTGATTGGGTATGCATGAGGAAAATCCGCCCGTGAAACAATCTGCAGATTGGGATGCGTACACGCCAAAGCTAAATTTACCATCCATTACATATTTTTGCTTTCAGAAATTGTAATGGAAGAGTATGTTTCTACTCACTAGAATAGCTCATTATCTCCTGGTTTCTGGGAATCATCCTCGTTACATATTTTAACTTATTTGAGTCATCGTCCTTATCGAGTTGATAAGCCCGTCCCAACAAGCTCAGCCTTTCTATGCAGAGTTGATGATTTTTTTATTTTTTTATTTTATCATCCACATGAGTCCAGCATGCCTTGTGACCTGGGCTTATCGTACAGTCTGACTGGTGTCTGTGCTGATGCCGAGGTGTTCACGCTGTGAGCATTACATGTGATCATTTTACAATAAAGCGTGCCTGAATCCATAGCACATGGGATCACATGGTTTTATGATAAATTTCATGATACCATGCGATTTGCATAGGAAGCTGAACATTTGAAAATTGGACTTGATCCGTTTCGGGCAGCAGATTTGATTATGTTCGATCGTTTTGCTTTAGAGTAAGCTTCAAACCTAAGGTCTGATAGTATTTCCGAAGTATTCTCTAACTATGTTAGATCTATCTTCCTCATTAAAAGAGTTTGTGTTGGGCTATCTTCTGCCACGCATGGTCGGACTGTGCCATGCATGGATCTGACTATGAATGGATGTATCATCTTTATTATAATATTTTTACATTGACAAGGATTCTCATGAATGAATTTTTTTTAACCATGGATCCTAATTTTGTATCTACCTGGCAGTCATGATAGTATTATTTTAGTCTTGACCGTAGCCATCATGATTTGTTCAACGACTTGGTACCTCATCGTTCACGTTGAGGATTATTTTCATTTATGAATATTATTCATCATTTTGTACGTGTATAAGTTTGCTTTGAAACAGTAAAACGACATCAGGATAGAATGCTAAGATAATGCGAAGCCTGGTTATTTAATTGTATCATACACATATTCCTCGTATCTTGTTCTCGATCTTCCATGATATCTCTGTTGGTTATTCTCTTGATAACTTTATCTTCTCATCTATCATAGCCATGCCAGCCTCTATCATACCAGAATTCTGTCTGTTTATCATATATCATAACTGTAACCTTGAAATCTAGGAGAGGTGGTGACTATTCCATCGGGTCAGACACTGAACCCACATCCACTACGGTTATGCTTCTTTTGGCGCTCCATCCATTTGTTGTGCTTGTTTGTAACTGAGAGAAAACTTGCATTTAGAAGGGTTTGTTGGTCCAATATTTTTGAGAGAAAATTTGAATTTTGTCAAAAAATAAGTGCCTATTTCATTCACTGACAATTTCATGAGTTCGGCAAGTTAGTCTTCTAATGCTTGACTCATGTTCTAAAATTAAAGTATATCTTCCTATTTATCTTCAATAATTTATTAAAGTCTTATCACTTCACTGGCCTCATAGCTTCTCAAGTGGTTTTGTTCTTGGTATTTGATTGGTTCGACTGTTTATTAGGGTTCTACCACAGCAGTTAAACTTTGGAAGAAGAAAAGTTTGGGGAATGGAATGGATTTCTGTCATAATGTGTTCACATTTTGGACACTTTTGGCACTGATGACGTCCATCAAGAGTAGAGGTTCTGCATTCAGACAGATTTATTGAGAACGCTGAGAGTTGGGTATGGACGATCAGCTTTTCCGTTGACCACATAAGCCCTGAATCCATGATACCTAGCATAAGTATACTGCTTTTTGGTTCAGTATCACCTTAAACAGGTTACTTTTTCGGTCCAGTCTGCTTAGGAAATGTTGCTAATGCAGGGAAGATTTTGATCAAACTGCATGATCTATGTGAAATATTTTGAGGAAATTGTAGGGATTGCCTTTTACAAATTGAGTGTCCATATTCTATGGAACCATGCGGAACACTTATCTTGCTGAACTTTAAGTGATTGCCCGATTTAGTACTCTCTGGAGGCGGGCAAATGTGATCCCAGTTAGGGAACTTCATAATGGACGAATATAGTGGCCACTATGAGGAATTTCAGGATGGAATAGGCTTTGGGTGGCCTATACTGATGAGCAACTTGGCTACCCCCGGGTCGTCTCCAAGAACTCTGTGGATCTCCACGCTGAATTTGTTTTTGTAATCTTCGCAATCCAACAGGATATTGTTATCCATCATTCACCATTTTTCCCCCACTGATTTTAGGTGCGAAACAGATATCCATCGGAAGAGAACACCTCTCCGTCACATGCACTTCAGAGAGACGAGAGTAGTTCATTATAGGCTGCTAGTTCATTCATCGGTCTCCTTCTGCCATAGTTGAAAGAACTACAAACATGCAGGCGAGGCATAGATGCCAATACAGTGTGTTTTTTTCTTGGTATTACCTTCTTTCATTTCAGAAACAAAAAATAGAATTAACTTCTATTTTCCAGAAGGCTGACAAGGCGTACAATCTATGATTTAATGATTTATGTAATGAATGTAATGCTTTTAAGTGATTGCCGCCCTGCTTTCAATATTCATAAACATCAACGAAAAAATTTCCCTGCTTGGTAATTTGTAATGATAAATGTACTTTCGTTGTGGTGTTCTACGTCTTTAGTAAGTAGCATTAAAAACGCAGTGTTGTCCTTTTACTATATGATTTCTTACAATGTTATAATTGCTCGTTTCTTTTTTTTTTCTTTTTTTTTTAGGTACTTTATGATATTTCCTGAGTATTTTCTTAGCCAGGTATAGGTCGACTTCCGTTACGGTGCATCAAAGATTTCCCTGTCATTTTCGTCGTTTTTCTGCTACCTGGATATGCTGTATCTGGCTTTCTCATTTGACTTCTTTCTGGTGAAGCGGTGGGCTGGAGCTTCTCTGCCGGTCGACAAAGGTTCACCATGTTGATGTTGAACTGAAACCTGGAGCTGACGGAGTGAGCCATTTATGCTAAATTAATCATGCCGTTGACATCATGGAATTTATTTATTTATCTTTTGCGGTTTTAATAATTTGTGTGCTGTGTTCACTAGCTAATTATGAAGGACCTGCTGTGTTGGATCCGCACAAATCTGATCAAGGAGAGGCCTGAGATGTTCATGAAAGGGGATTCGGTGTAACTCTCTTCCCACGTTGTGCTGCAGAGGTCAATGCTGTTCATGGGTGGGTCCCTTTTTAATCGACATGGCTGTTTATCGTGCGATGCAGGAGACCTGGAGTTCTGGTCCTTGTAAACGACTGTGACTGGGAGCTGAGCGGGAATCTTGACACCAGACTGGAGGAGAAGGATGAAGTGGTCTTCATTTCAACCCTACATGGAGGTTAGAGTCACAGAAATGTCAACTCACTCAGACCTCTAGCATCTGATCTCCTGCGCATCCGCTTGGTCGAAAAGGTCAACTCCAGTGATCGAGCTATGTGGTCTATCAGACAGTCGGTCTCGTGTTTGTCAACCATTGGGTAAATTTGACTGGGGAAATGTCCCTCTCTGTTCGAGTCGTCTATGTTTTAACAAAGTCAACGCCTTTAGCATTGGTTGACATTGCCGTCAAAATGAAGAGGAATGCTTGCGTTTCCTGATGTATCTGCCAGTGTCCAGATAATCGCCTCCTTTTCTCTTTTTTTCCTTTGTACGCATTTATTCAACCTTTGACATTATTTTCCTGGTCTGTGGACTTGGGTCCTTCAGCCCGCATGCATGGCGTCGTCAGACACGGGTAGCTCATTCTTTTGCTCTACCCGTGTTCCAGCAGGAATGTGTTCCTGTCACTCAGAGGAAAAAAGTGTAAGAACACCAAGAGATCTCAGTGGTCGTCTGTTCGTTTTTTTAGCCTTGGATTTCCTTCCTGTTGTTCTTGGTCGGCAATGGCAGATCAGATCTCCACCATCTTCTGGTTCAGCGCCAGGTATCTCCACCTCTCTCTCTCCACGAAGTCGGCGTCCGAGAACTTGGCCACGAATGCCCACAGCCTGTAGGCGTCTTCGAAGCTGGTGAGGAAGCCGAGGGAGGCGCTGACCACGGAGATTCCGAGGTCAACTCCTCCTCTCTTCCGGCTAGCATTTGCGGCGGCTCCGTTGAGCTTCTTCTCCACGACTGCGTCACTGTTCCTCTCGTGCTTCTGGGAGAACCAGATGTTGCGGAGGAATCCACAGCTCAGGGAGATGTTGCTCCTGTCTGCGAGCTTCTGCACGAGCGCCGGGTCTATTCTCTCCCCTTTCCAGTCGAAGACGTTGAAGGCCACCGCCGGCCCCCGATCGAACTTCACTCTCGGTCCGTAGATTCTGACCAGAGTGTTCCCCTTCTCCGAGTGTGGATGCTGCAGCTTGGTGAGCGCGTTGACCAACCAGTTGGTGATGTATCGGAGTCTGCCACTGATGAGCATCAGGCCCAGGGAGTCGGCGTGGTTCAATCCCCTGCATTCGACTTCGGTTGCCTCTTGCTCCGTCCTTTCCTCCTCGATCGTCTGCTGGATCTCCGGTCCTTCGCTGCGGTCGGAAATCTCGGAAGGATTCCGATCTAGGTCTCCTCCGATCGCCGGCGGCGGCGGCGGATGCCCTTCCGACGACGATTCGCCGTGGTCGGACCGGCGAGCTCTGGCGATCTGACCGAGATCACCGGAGGAATCCAGATCGGAGCAGTCTCTGCGCAGATGCGACGGCGCCCTCGCGGGGACGATACTCACGATCCCGGCGCTCCTCGCCGTCGTCATGCTGCTCTCGACGATGGAGCCGCTGGATCGCCGGACCAGCAGGGCGGCGAATCCGGCGGGGTTCTCCCCGAAGATCTTGAAGAAGGAGCAGATGAGGAAGTCCGGCTGGATGAGGGAGATACCGAAGGTGTCCATGTCCTTGGGCCCCATGGCGCAGGCGTCGAGCGCGACGTGCCAGCCGTTCTCCTGCGCCAGCCGCATCCACTGGTATGAGTATCTCGCCCCGGAGATCATGGACTGGAGGGGGAAGATCATCAGCCCCCTGTTCTTCGCGTTCTTCCTCTTGCTGATGATCGTCTTGTTCAGGGAGGCGGAGCGGATCCTCAGGCTCGGCCAGGAGAAATCCGCCGCCGTGGCCTTGGCTCCCCGCCTCAGGGAGCTCTCCAACACCGCGGCGACCGCCTCGCTCTCGTGGTCGTAGACGGTGAGCAGCCGCCTGTTCGTCTGGAAGGGGTAGGTCTCCCCGAGGAGCTTGAAGGCGGAGGCCCTGCTCGCCGTGCAGACCATGGAGTACTCCTCCTCGGAGAAGTTCAGGAATCGCATGATCCTCTTCCTGATCGCGGCTTCCATGGCGGTGTCCACCCCGGGCGCCCTGTAGGAGATGTCGAAATCCGCCGCCGTCGCCAGAGAAGACGACGGTGCCGGCGCCGGAGGATCGCTGGCGCAGGGGAATTGGGCGTGGGAGAAGAGGCCGAAGCCGGTGTAGTCGAGGCAGGTGCGGCCGGTGAGGTGGTCGTACTCGCTCTCCCGGAGGCGGTCGGCGAGCTCCGACTCGCCGTAGCGCGGGTACGCCGCCGAGAAGATGGCGAAGGCGTCGGGAAGGGAGGGGATGGACTCGTGGCTGGTGAAGAAGGTGTTGGGGAAGAGGAGGGCCGCAGTGGTGGCGGCGAAATCTGCCCGTGCCGACCTGGCGACGCCCCCGCGCGGGCGGGGCCTGGGCTCGACGGACCAGCCCAGCAGCACCCCGCCGGACCAGCAGCCGCTGAGGCACAGCGGCGTGGCTGCTTCCCTTGCCGGCGGCGGCGGCGGTGCCATAGCTTCCTTGCTCAGCTCCCGAGTTCTTCCCCGGTCTGCACCAAGACAGAATTTTGGTCGCCGCCGCCGCAAAATGCGGAGGGTCGTCGGTCGCTGGGCTGGTCAAGCAGTTCCACGGCGGCTGGGGGGCCACCTCGCCAAACCTTCCAACAGCTCCGAGCAGAGAGATCTCTCAACCCGATGGATGGACGCCATGAAATCCCACCGCCGCAGAATAGAACGCTGGTAATCAATCCCCGCACGATTCACCAGTAAAAAGCATTGAACGATTCTTGGGCACATAGAAATTCAACTCCTGGCCGGGAATTCATGGCGTTGGCGTGAAAAGAATCATCATATGATATGAGGAGAGGGTGGATCCCTCTCGGTAGCCAGCGAGGTTACGCCAGAGGAGCAAGTGGGCGGGGGTAGCTTGAATGAAGAAGGGTCCTCGAGCTCACATAGGGGTCCCAAGTCTTTCAGGACGGCTCCCCCCGCGTCTCTGTCATCTCTCCTTGTCACTTGCGCGCGTCGCCCTCCCGGTAGGGACTCCCCGGTGGGTAGAGACCTCGCTGTCGCAACCTCTGATGGGTAGGTAGCTCAAACTTCACTCTCTCTCTTCCTTTCCATGGACGTCGTTTATGGGGGCTGAACGCGGTTCTTTTAAAACCCTCGAGGGGCCTTCTTAGTGGCTGTAAGATCAACGGTAACTCCGGGTCTTATTTTTCTTCATTACAGACCGGCGTGGGCGGCTTTGCGTGTCCTTGGGGGTGGCGGCTCGTCGGCTGTGGAGTAGGATAAGGGTGGGGGGGTGTTGGCGGTGGGAGACTTTATCTTTTCCACCACTTGGGTTCAAGATGGGGGGGGGTGAATCTTGGATAGGGATGGGATCTAGCAGGCATTTAATGGCAGAATTGAATTGACCAGGCAGGATCAACAGTAGCCAATCAGACTCTCTCCTTGCACTTCAGGTATCTGGCGCGCGCGCGAGAGAGAGAGAGAGAGAGAGAGAGAGAGAGGGTGAAACACGTTCAAGGTAGACCATGGGTGAGACAGTTGTAGTAATTTGTCAAAGACTTTGATATCATTGGGTGTTGACCTTGCACTAATCATCAGAGCTGTTAATCGCTTGATCCAACCCTTATTCAAACAGAGCTCAACTGGGAACCGATAGCGAGTAGCTCAAATATCAAATAATATTAAGAAAAAAAAATTCGTCACACCGAAAGGTTATCAACTAGAGTGACATGAGTTTGACCAAGAAGTTCGAGACTTGCATCGATGACTACTTACTTGCCTTGGAGGAAAACTGCTCGAATTTGTTCCAAAAGCTGGCACAGAGAGATGAAGACCTCAACTGATACTTCTGAGTAGAGCCGCACAGCAGGGAAGTTGTTCGATGTCAGAGGAAAGAAGGGTCTTCAAGCCTTTTGCTTACCTTTCTGTAGGGCAACTAACTCCGTCTCAGCTTCCTTCAGCTGCAATCTTAGCGTGGACACACGCAGCTCCAGCTCCTCTAGCGTGCCTCTAATGAAAGAGGGTTTATATGGAGTCAAGAAGTTGCTGGAGAAGCTCTTCAGGGCTTCAACACCGCAGACCTGCGGAGGCAGACCGTCCAATAAGAAAAAGGGGGGGGGGGCGCGCAGGGGGGATCAATGGGAGGAGGAAGATCAGCCTGATACCTCCTCCGGAAGCAAGGGCAGCTGCGTTATGTTGAAGTCATCGTATAACACGTAGAACTGATCAATGTATTTCTGTTGCATCCGCATCCGGGCTTTCAACAGCTTCGATTGGATGGCTTCAAAGATGTGAAGAGTGCAGGAAGAAATATGTAAGCAAAAGAGGCAAAGAAAAAAGCTATCAAACGGAGTTCTGGTTTCTGGTTCCCGTTCACCTTCGTCATCGTAGAGAACTTGGTTGATGATGATGTTGTGGGCGTCGATCTCGAACTTCGCAAGCTCTTGGACTAGTCTCTCCGTCTCGTAGAGGGAGAGGAACTCAGGAATGCACACACAAACGAAGGTTGTCAGATCCTGGCATGGGAAGACAGCGCGATATGGGGGACGTGTTAGTTCTTGCCGAATCAGGCAATAAAATGCGCGAGGACAAATTACTTTGGCAAAAAGTCAACCCTGTGTTTCGATCGACAAGACTGTTTTTATCCAGAAACAACAAGATACAGGAAGATACAGGAAGTTCATTGGTCTCGTTGACTCTCTCACCCATGTGTGGCTGGATATGGCTATCTCTGTTTAGCTGTACCCATGACTTGACTAGCGGTGACCAATACTACCCTTGAAGGCTTGCTTTTGACGGAAAAAAATAAGCAGCATAGAAAAGTCTAAAGGGCATTTGAAAAAGAAAAAGAAAGACAACTATGTGTGTCGCTCTATGTCGAAAGATCTTCTGGTGGGTGATCTTGAAAATAAATAATTTAATAGGGTATGAAAAAAAGAGCTCAGAGAGCGCATTCTTAGTTTCGGTGTCAGACGAAAAAGACTTCAGGATGCCAGAAAACTCACTGGATCTCTGAACTGCCTATTCACTTGCTCAATCACATCTTTCATCCCCTCAAGCTTGCTCGCAAGGGCATCATCACTCAGTTCATCTTCAAAACCAAGCATACGAGTAACCTGCCACAAACCAAGTTCGAAGAGTCAGAAAACAGAGCTCAACCATAAAACTAAGGTGGCATGAATACGGGAATCGAAGTTACAGCGTGTAGTGAAAGTAGTTACCTGGGAACAAAAATAAATCAAATTCCTGAAATTGTTTTAAAATAAGATGAGAAGAATAAAAGCAACAATTTATTGGTGGCAGCCACAAGGTTTTTTAGTATTCGATAACGTGGAATACATTATAGGGCAGACAATGCCTCGCGTGTTCAGTTCCACAGGAAGAAAGGGAAATTTTGTAGAGAGTGAACAAGAGGATCAATTTGACAAAGCGTTTTTACCCGTTCCTAAACAGAAAACCAAGCTACGATTCTCTTGATAGTGCCAGATCTGCTAAAGTTACAGCAGTATTTAGAGCTTGGAATTCTAAACCAAACACTGCTAGTGAGAAGGACACGCAATTGACTAAACACAGGTCACTCTATTGTAATCTCCGAGACAGACTGGGACACTGCATAACATAAATGCCTAATTTTGAGCACTTGGCAGCAGTGTGAAGATTTTGGAGGAGCCATGAAGCAGATGAGGTGGATAGAGAACGAGAAGGAAAAATAGTAGGCAGTGGCAGAGGTAACAAATCTTCTCTACTTCAATGGGGTAGGATTGGCATAGCATTGGGTGAATTGTGTCCTAGGATCAGAAAAATCCTGAAAATGTTATCCAGGAATTACATCAATGGGCATATCAAATTATTGCTTTCTTGAGACGTGTGGTCCGACTCAATCAGATTCCACTGAGTCAGCAAAGGTCTCACTGTCGTCCTTAATTTTTTATAGCAAACCGTTATATTTTCTAACGACATCTATAGATTTCATTCAAGGATACTTCTTTTCACAGTTTCCCTTGACCATCGAAGATCCTGATTTCAGGCTTGACAGCGTCTGTGTTGATACTCTGGAAGCAGGAGACGATGACAGTTGAGGCTGATGGCATGAGATGGAGGTGGCAAAGGTAGATGAAGAGGACGACTACGGAAGAAGAAAAAGAAGTAACAGATGTGTTGGTGAGGCTTTTCCTCTTTGCTGTTCTTAGATTGACATGAAATTTGACAGGACTGTGCAGTGTGATCAACCCATTCCAGCAAAATCTGCTTGAGCCATATATTAAAATGAATTATTCAATAGTCACTGTAATCTAAAATATCTGCTATCAGATTTGAACATACAGGATGAGGATCGCAAAATAGTCAAAAACAAACACGACTCATACTATCTGGACTAGGTGAATCAACAACCATGAACTTTTGTTCTCTACACCAACATGCAACTCTCTGCGTCGATCTAGTACAGTTAAAGCTATATATAAGTTTTGGCTATGGACACCTGATCTGATACTGTCCCTGATGCAATTGTTACGACAGCTTGTTGGAGGTCCTGGTCTTTTATGACACTCGGTAGACTAACTACAGTAATTGAATCTGTGGGTCAAAGTTGGGTCTAGTCATCCATAACCCTTTTTTTCCCTCAGGATTTTCCTACCCTGTGCATTGATGAGACCAGAATTTTCTGTTCTCTATAACAAAAGACAGCTTGATGGGAAACACCCAATATACAGTTTGAGAGCTCCTACACAGAACATGCTTAACAGTCAGTTGAATGGAAGCTGAAGCACCATGTCTTATCTGAAGCACATGAAAGCTGGCTCTGCAATATGGTGGCCACAAATTTGCAGCTGGGGACTACACCACATCCGTGATATGCACGGTATATACATGCTATGTTCTCTTTCCCTCACTCTCTCTGAGGTAGTACCCTGAAGAAAACAGTGATAAACGAAAGCTAGAGTAAACCAAACCAAATAAGCACCATGCAACTAGTGTTTGTAACTATAACATTACAAAAGCAGAATTTTGAAATGGTTCCTTAAGGCAAATTATGTAACAGTCAATGTGAGAAAGCCAATTCATATTTTATGGTCAATCTATTTGACATGATCATCAACTGCTATTTTACACCCAGTAGACAAAAAAAATAGACGAAAAAAGTGTAGTACATCCTCGAAAAAAGTGTGATACATGCTCTTTACTTTTGAGACGTCAGTCTATGAGCTTGTACCAGAAATTTCACTAATTTTTTTGTAAGAGCTACATAAACCGTAGGATATACCTGACTGAATAACCCACCAAATCTACTTTTCAAGGCCATAAATTTTGATAGTCCCTTCTCCAACGTGGATGGAAACTGTAATAGTCGTAATGTATGGCCAGTTGGTGCTGTATCAAATACTATAACTGAATAATCCATTGTCTGAACTAATCTGCAGTAAATGAAGATTTGCTTTTAAAAACAATATAGGCTTTCAAAGTGAAATAAATAATAACCAGGTTATCTAGCTTTATGCAGCGCAAATTTTAAAGGTATGAAATCGATATGTATAAATATGCCCCAAATAATCACACGATGATATGTGCAGAGCAAAAAATCTAATACAGTGAAGATTGTAACCCAATCTAATAGACAGTGAAGATTAGCGCAAGTTTTTGAGTTTCAGAAAGTGGAAAAACCACAGTATGTGTCAAGGATGAAAGTTTCTCGTAAAAACCATAGATTTCGACTAAAAGGATTTAACAATGCGATTAGGCAAGACGTGAAACAACACTCACAAGAACCATGACAAGATGATTTAGACAGAACTGCACTAAAGGGATCATTGAGGCATAGCCACAAGAAACCATAAATAACAACTCTACAGTCTACAGAAAGACGATGGGATTTTAAACTGACAGAATCAATAAGCACACTTTTCCCTTTCTAAAAAAGATCAGAGATCACACTTTCATTTTATCACAGATAATATAGAACACCGCCTCTCAGGGAAACTCTGACCTTTAATTATTTGGTTGTCCCTCTCGTTCTAGATTGTCCAAAGGGTTGCATGCAAAATAAGCCACCATAATTTGCCATAATTGCCTTCGAATGGATACTGTGAAAGACAACACGTCCATGTCTCATCAACTATTCTAAAGGGCAGAGTTGAAGGCTTGTTTTCTGAAGTTGCTTCTGCTTGATCTCTAGTAAGAATCCTAATGCAAGGACAAAACACTTCAAAGGATATTCCACTTTCTTTCACGAACTACAAGTGTTATCTACAAAGATAGACAGCCCATGAAACCAGATGGCAAATTTTACCCAGGTTTTATGCTCATGTACCAAGGGACCACACATCAAACAGTTCCCAGTCTTTGCAAATAGTTCATATCAAAGGCAGCGAGATCATGCCATCTGCTGGCACTCGATTTAAGTATGCTCGTGCAAATATAGTCCGATTATCCAAAATTTCCCCAGAACTGTCATAAGTACAGTGGCCAGCACGACTTTCACTCGATAAAGTCTGACAACAAGTTTTTTTAATCCTTGATAGAACAACAATGAGTGCTTCGTGTTGGTGTGAACATATGGCAGACCAAATATTTCGCAGTAGAATATGACCTCATGAAAGGGGATACGACAACATGGGATTATTTAAATCATGCCCGAGATAAGTCAAGGGAGTAGAAGATTTTCATAAAAAAGCTAGACAATTTGTTCATAACTCTCCTATGTTTTGACAATATTTTATAGTCGGATTACATGGAAGCCATTTGAATTCAAACACTAAAAGCATAAGTCAATACGATTTACATGTATCCGACATTGCCATGTGTTGAGAAGGATGCCCAAAAGTTTCATTAGTGCCCGAAAGGCCAAGGAGCCTAATAACATTATGACTTCAAGACTCTGTAAGTTCTAAATTTCTACAGCTAGGTACAGGGAAGAAATTATTAGCTGGTCATAGGTAAGCACAACAATAAAGAAACAAAACATAATTTAATACATTTCAACGTAACTCAAAACGAAAGCAAACACATTCACATGATATTTCCCGTCCATGTGACAACTAAGTTGGACAGGGGAGTTTAGTGAACTCACTTTAGGGATAAGACCTTTTGTCAAATGGTAGCATTTTATAATATGCATTATGAATTTTTTTTACGTATCTTCTTGTCTTTCTTTTTCAACTCAATCATGCTTCTTCCTCTTCCATGACTGATCATTACTAATTCTTTACCTAGATGGCCAGATCACCAGAAAGGAATTAAAGAAAGAACGATAGAAAAAAAAAACAACAATGCCCCATTTTCTCAAGGTTACAATAGACTTGGGACGATAAAGCAATAAACTCAAGCAAGAAAAATATATCAGTTGTTTGATTTTTACTATCGCAGGAAAAAGAGTTCCATAGGTAAAGCATCCCACTATAACATGTCCAGTGGAACCAAAAAATAGAGAGGGAAGAATAGTAACTCCCAAATAAAATACAATGATGAAAAATACTCACTTTAGCATCTCAGCAAAACTCATAGCCTCATCAATCCCAGGAATTGCATTTGTCAGCTCAGAAAGAAAGCTATCCATCCCTTCTATATTTGGCAGCTCATCACTCTCAACCTTGGGGTCTACTTCCTGCATGGAAGTGAATTGTCAAACTGAAGAGGACTCTTACATGAGGGAAGCAGGATTTTCATACCAAGTGATCACAGGCGGGCAGATCAGAAGAAAAAATGATAGGCATAAGGTAGATAAATAGAAATGATAACACAGGAACTTTTCTGGGTATGGGTGTATTGAAGTTAAAAGGAATGCAAGAAAGAAGTAATTCAAACAGTAATAAATTAGCTTTTAAAGGGCACACAATACATGAAAGAAAAAACACCCCTGCAATCCCAGCATCCTTATCATCCAGATGAACTAGGAATAGGAATAATATCAAAGCCTCTGTTTAACCTATTGTAAAAATCACAAAATCTATGGCCGAGTTGGTGTTGGAGTGGAAGATTTTAACTAATATTCCTAGTTTGGTGATATCCCTTAAGACCCATTCATATCATGTATAATTGATGCTTAAATGCTGGGGGACCAATCCCTAATGGGAAAAGCCATATATGCCAACAGATGTAACAATGCATCGGAATCAAGTGATTCTCTTGATTATTTCAATAAAGCTGAAAAGCTCCCATTTTCTGAACCAAGATATGGCCTCAAAGCCCATTTGAGACGCTGGAGAGCCGAAAGAGGTTTTACAAACCGTCACGTTTTTAGGCGTGACCATATTGTATTAATTAACCTAGATACGGCACGGCGGTGCTCTGTTCCCTCAAAAAAATTTTAAGTGCAAGTTTTATGATAGAAAAATAAATAAATAAATGTGTAGCACCGAATGAACCTATACATCGTAGGGGCTTCCAACGAAGTAAGGTGCAAAAGCGAATAATGTCTGATGTAGTGTCATGATTCCTGGACCATCTAATGATTATTTTTCACGAGTCTATTTAATAACCCTACGAACAGATGTTATTTGATCTCCCCTGATCCAGTGAATGGCGCCAAATGCTGACATACGTGCTGGGAGATGGAGGAAAAACCCATAAATATAACCCAACCAATGAATTCGAAGTCAGTGATAAAGGGTCAAAAACCAAAAGATAATAATAAATGCGGTCCAGGAGATAGAAGCGAGAAGAGATCGGGCGATAAACACGAAATTCATGAAGAAATCGTGGAAAGCCGGTGATTATGTCCGATTTTGATTTCTACCGGCAGTCCGCATCGTTCACCGGCTAGTTTACCATAGCGTAGAGGTTGGTAAAGCCATTGACAAGAGTGGGGATCTTAGTGAACCGCTGCTGGAAGGCGTCGCTCAGGTTGTGAGCAGGGTCAGTGGATATGATGAGAACAGACTGCCGCTCGGTTGCCAGCAGGATCGACAAGATCGAACTGCACGTCGTCTTTCCCACTCCCCCCTTTCCCCCGACGAATACCCACTTCAGGCTCTTCTGCGTCAAAAGGTTTCGCACCGTCCCCTCGGGCGTCCCCCCCTCCGCCTCCATCTCCCCTCCCCTTCTCCTCTTTCCCCTCGCTTTACCTTCCCTCTCTGCTCCCTCTGCGTGACAGAGTCGACGCTCTGAAGAAGAGAGAGAGAAAGAGGGAGTGAAGACAACTAACCAGGCTTATGTTTTCTGCGTACGCTCTGCTCTGGGTCGGCAGTGCGTGGCTGTAACTGGGCCGGAATTGGCAATCAGCTAGGAAAGAACGAGCTCTCTCGTTTATGGGTCTGCTTTCTTTAAGGCCCAATAAAAAACATGAAACTATATCATTAAAAATTATGCGGAAGCTACTTTATTATTACTTTTGCATAAAAAATGAACTCCAATGAGCCCTGATTGCTTGGTTCGTGTTCCAGAGTTTCCTACGCCTTTTGAGAGAGAGAGAGAGAGGGAGGGACTTGCAGACTTGGGAACAATCTTTATGAAAACTGGACTCTCCTCAACGTTTTTATTACCGTGTGAGAAAATATGTTCAAGAGTATCAACAGGCCAAGTCCAGTCCAGTTTTCTTTTCTTTTTTCAAAGCTTGGACTTGGGAAGGGCCGGATGAATGGGAGAGAGAGAGAGAGAGAGAGAAGAATTTGGAAAGACATAAGGTATTGCTGATGTCATCCAAGAATATAACACAACCCATACTTTATTTTGAACACTCGCCAAAAATTATTACAAAAGAGTTTGGGTAGAAGCACAGCCCCCACAATACAATCCAAGGAGCTGGGGAGAAAAAAATACAGTTGATTGAATCAATGGAATCGAGATACTCAACCGTTGTATACAAGATGAGCCACATCCACCGGTAATCTTATCTACGGATACTTCATTTCATTTTAGGGTCGTCTTGAGGGGGCCAACCAACCTGTGGCGGATTTCTCAGTACATAGAGTTGTACGTCAAGCAGGTGGCGACGATGGATGCGACGCAGATGAACAGGGACGGAAGCAGGGTCACATTGAGAAGCTTGCCCTCGCCCAAGTAGCCCGCCAGCGTGATGGTCCCATCGGCAACTACCCGCGCGATGGTCCCAGCCTCGGTCGACAGAAGCCCCCCGTTGTACGTCCCCCGGGCCAGCCGAGAGGACATGACCCGCGAGAGCAGCGACAAATTCACGCCTGCATTTGACGAGGTGGGGGCGAGGCAAAAGGGTCAGAGGTGTTGACCTTCAAGAACTGCTCAGTATCGATGTGAACCTTCGATATCATTATACCTTCAAGAACTTCTGCGGCAACGAACGTGATAAGTGCAGAGGACACATACTGGGGCACGGAGTATCGGTTGGTAATATGGAAGCTGAGGAGGATACCAGCACATACCGTAATTTCGGAAGCCAATAAAATTTGCCTGAAAGGGAAATTGTCACCGACCGTCAGCCACGTGAATCAACTACGCACCGAACGAACGCATAGCAAGAAATGCCAGCATGCAGCGTGCATGCATCTGCCCACCTGTCCTCGAACATGTTGCTGACGTAGCTGCCAACAATGACGTTCACTGGGAGAACAGTTAACCCGAGGCATGCGAGAAAAATTGCCACCGCACTGGTCGTCCAACCAAAGTAGTACAATGTGACGACGCTCGACTCTGATAGCAAGATCTCCATAGCATATTTCAGCATGAAATAAATCAATAGTTGTACCTGGAAACATACAAGGCAACCAAAGATCAGAAGCAGGCTTTGCTAATATGGTGGAATATTATAAGGGAAACGAGGGTTTCTTTGACCTTGATAAGCATGAACACGCACACACATATGTCTAGAACCAAATATTCAAATAAAAGGAGGGAACCATCATTCGTTATCCTCTTTAATGCTATTGTTTGCAAAGAGATTAAGGGCAAATATCTTTCCTCCAATCAACTTCTTAAACGTTTTCATAAAGATTGTTCCCCAATGAAACTAATGAACTAGATGCTAATCCGTACCATCTAAAGACCATCAACGTGAATTTACACTTTTGAATGAGATGAAAGATATATGAGGCAAAGGCAAGGACTTCCAGACTCAGTACTTTTGCTTTTGTTTTGAATCAGAATTGAAGCATCTGATTACTTTAACTATTGCTGTTGTCTCAACAAGCCTCAATAAGAGCCACTTGCATAGTAGAGAGCGTCCTATGGAGAGAATTTCCACAGGAAGTAATCCTCCCTACAGGATGTTGTCCACGACATGTACCAATAGTTGGCACACACTGTACCTGCATTTTGTTCATATACCTAATGAACATAAATTTTCTTTTTTTTTTCTTTTCTTGAGGGAGTCAAAAGATTGATGATAGATTAACCAAAATAAAAAGTAAAAATGCCAAAAAGTTGTAATAGAAGTTTAAATATAATTTTTTCGCTATAAATTTTCTGTCTTGTACACAATATTTGCGAATACTGTCAAATTAAATTAGCAAAAATATTGGAATTACATTAAGTTCATCAAAAGCCAGGACCCTTGAAGAAGAATGAAGGTAGACACCTTTTACATTAGTGATGTCAAATCTAGCCAAAGACGTTGCCTCTATATTCAAATACACAGCACAGGCTTTAAGTTTGTACCCACAAGAAATTCCCTTCAGGGAGAACATATTCGAAAAAAACTTCATTTGACAAAGTCTGAAAATATTTTGCGGAGCAAAGAGCCAGTATCTGAATCTATTGTGGCTTGAAGGAAATTTTGGATTGGTATGATACTCTTTGGAGTGCCTTAAAAGCGAAGAAATGTGCACTGCCACCATTGATTTCCATTTGACGTGTGTGTGTGTGGTTGGGGGGCGGGGGGGGGGCGCATTTAGAAGAATGCCCATTTCATGTGTCACCAGCACCATTATGGGAAATGACTCGATAAATTCTGGGAAGACGTGGCTTTCCAACGTCACTCTAAGGATGACAATCATTTGATCCTGAAAGTTGGCTGTAAGATTTGGTCGGTATCCTCCAATTGACCTTCTGGGTCACTGCAGTGATAGAAGTCAATAAGAGTTAACTTGTTTCTGTGACACGGTCAGAGGGAAGGTGAGACATTTCTAAAAGAGATGCGTGACGGATTTGCTACTTTCAGTACTGTGGGTACTAGTATAGCCTCCACAACCTTGGTGTAGAGCACAGCGGATGACTGTTTTCTGAGAGCTTACAGCATTCATAATTCAACCAGTATGACACATCAAAACTAACACACACATGTACATTCCTCTCCTATTTTCTTTTTTAGTAAACATATGGTCCTCTACCCACTTAAGAAAAAGATGAAAGTCACTTCAAGCATGTATTCATTGAAAAAATGTTATTGACTTTTCTACGTTTTTATCCCTGGAGACTAAAATGTCCTAGTCAATAGACATATCGTGTTGTGAAGACTTTTTAGGCAATCACAATATTTCGGATCGAACTCATACCGACAATGAATATAAAGACAAAATGGGAAAAGATGAGAAGCAGTTTCGGTAGCAAGACTATGTACAAACTAATATTATATGCACTTAACTTACGTTCTTCTGTGGAAAAAAAAGATGTAAACATTACAATGGGCTGTGCTCAAGATATTGATTCCTGCCAACAAAAGAGACAAGTTCCCCTTCACCGTACATATATCAGTTAATCTTTAAAAATGTGCAGAATAATCATTCCAGGACAGTCCTGGCAAAAAGGCAACAGTTGATATAGGATAATCCACGGATTAAATTTATGGTTTTGTCTGTAGGGGGAAACAATCTTGGGTTATGTGGCTTTCACTAGTGTTTTCGTCCATTTGGCAGAAGAGAAAATTGGGTTATCCAGCGTCCAAACAGTACAAAAACTATACCCTACAATAAAGAGAACCACACTGAGAAAAGAAGATGCTAAGAGTTTCATGGAGATAAATACGCTGTGGCATACTTCTGGAAAAAACTTCCAACACATACATTTCACAAGACAAAACCAAGGACAAACTAAATTTCACAGCGAGTGTTTGTAATTAACTTCATCACAATAAGAAACATGATTATGATTTATTCCACAGAACTTTCCATAAAAGTTAAATTTACTAATAAGGAACACAGGAAATTTAGAACAAGCACTGAACCTTCACAGATGGTGTGAGTAGTCTATACGCAGATCGAATCGAGGTTGCAGGTCCGCGTGAATCTTCAGATGTTTCTTCACTGTCTTCATAATCTCTCTCTTCATTGATGCCATCTTGCTTCTCTTCTGACGTTAAAAGTAAAGGCTGCACAAGACTGCTCTCTACTTGCTCACTTTCCACATCTCCTGGTGGCATAGATATACAATTCCGTAACTAACCAATTTCTATCCATTGACAGCATATCGTATTCTAATTAAAGCACCAATCTACCAAAAAACATTAAAACAATTTGCCACTCGATGGTTACCTCTAGGTTTTTCTAAGGAGTATAACTCTCTACATCCTTGGACACAGAGAAATGCATGCATTGATGATGTAACATTTATGCACACATAACTGTAAAACTGTTTAGATTAGTCTCTGTTTTCAAGGATGATTCCCAATGCAGTTGAACATCCTAAAAGTCAACAATGCAAAAGGGTTTATATTTTATGTTATAATACCACTTATCCAGAAAACACCCCGAAGATCTCCTATCGCCAAATAGGATTATTTTTTTCAAGATAATCAATGCAAGACGACCAAACTTCAGATCTAAGAAAGAAAACGCGTTCAATCCTTCTTGCTTTTCTCAGTTATTCAATTGAATGGGTGTTATGCGCTATTAAATTTGTTTCAGATGCAAAACTTTTAGTTAGAAATGAAAATCGCTAAATGATAAACATATATGCCACAGAGTTTTTTGAAACTCTTATTTAAACCTCTTTAAGTTTAAAATCTTCACTGGTTTTGTATATGTTCATTAGTATCATCTGCCAAATCCTTTTAATAGAAACAACAGATGGAGTCAAGTAACTAAAAGGATTCATTCCATTATAAAAGAAAATCGTACACGAAAAAGCATTTTTTTTAAAAGCAAATAGTCCTGATTCACAAATGTTCATGAGATCCATTCAAAAGCCAATGCACGGAGTTGGAGATCACGAAAACATAGGAAAGAAAAGAAACACAAAAAAAATCATTTCAACCAACATACCATATATTATACTTAAAGATACAGAACTTTTAAGGGTGAAAAACCCCTTACCTGAAAAATGTTCATTCTGGGTGTGGTTATCATCAGTCTCACGGATGGGCTCCTTAAATGAAATCCACAACCAAACTAAATAAATGAGCCATGCAATGGCCATAAGCCATCCTGGTAGGGTGGCTTGATTAAATGTCAAAGAATAAATCTTGAAATTAGTTTGAAGCAACCCAGCGAGAGCAGGACCACAAGCCATTCCGAGTGCACTTGCACTAACAAAACCTGCTGAAGCTTGCATGCGTATTTTAAGGGGAACACAATCACTAATGTACCGCCTGTTAACAGCTCTTGCAGATCCTAAACTGTAAACCCAGAAAGACGTTATATCAGAAAGGGATATTACGATGATCATATTTAGAAGCAATATTTACGAGGATTCTGAGTTAAGGGATTTTTTTTGCAAGAAGTCAACATAGTCATAACAAAAATTAAAAAATCCATAGAATTCGCCTTGCTGAAGACTACCGCATAAATTCGCCATAGAATTCACAATAGTTTTTTTATTTTTTCTTGAAAATTAATAATGGCAAGTGATCGTTAACAGTAAAGGAAGAAAAACCATACACCGCATAAGATTTAGCTCCCAAAAGAAGAAAAAACGATCTAACATAACACCACGAAGTGCAGAAGAGGACCCTACATACAACTGTCACAATTTCGTTTTCTCAAAATGGATGACTCCACCAAGCAACTCCTGGCCACTCTTGCACATTAGCAAAGATAGAAAAGATCCACCAAGCTGCTGATATGGCTACAATGCGGTTACTCTTAACTGACATTATGAAGCCACAGAAAATATGAGCCATTACACAATAAAATCCCCTCAATACTCCAGCTCTGCTCTCCTCATCGCAATACCACTTTCATAGCTCCAGGAACCAGCTCTTAGTGGTTATTGTGATGAACATCTTTTGTCTAATATACCCTATGAAGGAGCACCTAAAGAACTGGTGAACCATGTCTTCCTCTTCATCTCCCACGCAGACAGCAGAAAGTGCTCCCCTTGTCTAAATAGGTGGCTACTCAATCACAAGCAAGAAGCACCTAGGTTAGACACCACAACAAGAGTTTCACTTTCAAAGGGAAAGAAACTCTCTGAACTAGATGATTATCATGGTGTTTGATAGCCCCATCATTAATAGTGAGATACGCTGAGTCAAATGGCCTTCTTCCTAATCTACTTCTGACCTATGCAGCGATGGTCCAGCAAGTAAAGCAACAAGAGGTACGAACTATTTTGCCACTTCATGAGAAATATTCCCTCTAAATCCTAGACACCAATCCTCTCTCGTGTACATTAAAAGGCTCAACAACAGTTAAGAGCAGATTTTCTGCTACTCTGAAATCATTTTAGAATGATGTAGTTTCATAACACCAGTCCTTCCAAAACAGTATCTGGCCATTTCAAAGACAAATATCCGTACATTACAATGTCTGTAGCCTGTGGAATATCTTTCCACACTCAAGAGATATTAGTAGAAATTTTAAGATTAAGGTCCCATCATATGACTCTTCTACATTACTTCTGCTATATGAGTTCTCCCCATAATCCTCTGTTTCCAAAGGCTGGAACCATTTGGCGAGTAGTGCCTTATTGAAAGTTCAGGTGTTGATTATATCAAGACTTCTATTTCCCTTTGCACACTCTACAAATTTATGGAACATAATCACACGCCATGGATTGCATCTAAAATCATGGATACAGTTGGCAATATCCAGAGTAGAGATAAGTACTATATCGACACACTACAGAGGACAACCTAGAATAACACAACCCTACGACCCATAGAACAGGATTTCGCATTTCAAACCTACTAATCGACCATCACATTCAGCCACCAAAGACAAAAAATCCCTGAGATGAATAGTACATGTGAAGAGATGCAACTCAGGTATGTTGGGGGTGATTAATATGCCGAAACATAGATCTGCTACTATTTTTGAATCAATATAAATTTAAAAAGAAACTTAATTAGCATTATTGTATGCTTCGTTGCTGATTATACTAATCAGATTGGGCAGAAGGTGGAATATCCCAAAAGACAAAACTGCACTGTTGATAATGAAATATATCATTTCAAGTTTCAAATTCACAAATAATACTTTATGAGACTTCACAGTCTGGAGATTAAATAGAGCATGGATCTAAAAACAAGAAAAGGAAGGGATGATCATTGAGCACTTGGATACTCAGTTGGAAACCAGTATAACTGTATGATCAGTCCCTAATACGCCTTCCTAGAAATTAAGGAACTGATTGTTGGTCTTGCTGGAGATTGCCAAGATGTGGGAACTGTAGTTACATTGGAGTCTATAGAAATTATCGCAAAGATATCTACACTTACGCATACGGCTTTCAGTCTTTGAAGTTTGATAAAAGATGATTCCATAAAGTTAGGCAAGCAGGGATTCCAGTTTGACATTCTGATGTCTTCATTGGCTGAGGAAAATACTTGACGGGTAAGGTCCTAGAGAAAAAGCAGGCATATGTACAATATGCAGAGGGACACCTGTGATGCCATTAGATGACTTCTCTCCTTGATAGGAGCACATAATTTTGCGCCTTAATTCAGCTCCTTTCAACATCAGTAACCATTCTATAACGTCAGGTATCTGATTCAATATCAGCTCCTTTAGGAGCATTTAGCTTTGAGAATGACATAGACTTTCAACATCTTTTTGCCCAATATTATTTAAGAACAGATTCAAGGGAGGGTCCAAAGCCTCTTCAACAGAGTTGTAAATGTTCATGAGGCTCTGATTGCGTTTAGGAGAAGACAATGGTAAATTGCAAATTATAAATACCTCCAAAGTTTTCTTTCGAGCCTGAAAAAGGCCAGCCAGTGGCCAATCTAGCAAAGAGACAAAAAATCATGTTTTCATCGGGGTATTGAGTCCCTAATGGAAACGAAGGCATTTCTGCCCCTGTACTCATAATTATTCTTCTCAGACATTGCAGAGTCATTTGTGTCATGATACTATCCCTTCAGAAAGGTTATGTACAATTATGAATTTGCTGAGGAATGATCTCTTATTCTAACTATTGATGGATTATTGGGTGCCTCCGATCCATTTCTGATCTTCATTCTTCAATTCCCGTTATACCCATGTTCTCAACAGTAATGAATGGCTACTATGGTCATTCTGTACTCCTGGGAGAGAAAATAAATACCCTAAAACTGGTGCAGAGTGGAGAGTTATTCGAAAAAAAAAAAATACTACCATGAAAAATTGGGAATTTTGTGGGATTCAAATGTTATGCAACATTTTCGACCCCTCCAGACAAAGGAAAATGAGTGATATTAAATTGCAACAGCCAAATACTAATGAAGAACAATCATTTCGTAACAGCAGATAAACAAACAAACAAACAACTTTGTATCTCCTATTGGTCGGGCATATGCTCTCATGTCTAGATATATTACACTTTAGTTTTCCACTGCTAAGTTATAATAAAAAAAATCTTCATTAAATCAATCTGTATAGACAAATATCCGATGAATTCCTCAACATACCTCCATCAAACTACATCAAATGTCACGGAGACAGGCCACATATTATATCCTCTCATAACTCCATCCCCTTTTCTATTATGATAGGGCTGCTGATGTTCAGTTCATTACATGTAAACCTTTGCATATACTATATCATTCAAAAACTATCTGTGAAATTTTCAGTTGTCAATTCAGCGATTCAATCTAAGAGTTTTTAGTCTCATCTTTCCAATCTCATGGTCATTTCATCAAAATACATTTTTTCTTTAATTTCAAAATGGCTATACCATTTACTGTACCTGACAATAAATCAACACTCGGGCATAATTTGCCTTAACGACCAATTTCGCGCTCCTTATTGCACCACCCAAGAGCAATTGCTCTCCTTTTAACATTAGCGTAATGATGTTCGATTTTAAGATACAAATATGCCACATCTGTTTTGTACAATGTCGACTAGGTTTTAATAAATCGTTTATTCCTTACACAGTATAGGAAGGAAATTACTCAAGGTAAAAAACTTGGAAGCTAGCTCATGATTTGATTCCAGGAACATTGGTGCAGTAAGACCCCGGGGGACTCAGACCCGAATAAAAGGCTTACATTGAAGCTTCCATATGTGCCACCGGTAATGTCTGCAGCTTTCAAAAAAAATGCCAAAACTAAACCTGGAAACAAGATTTTTGAGTTGAAAAATGTGAGCAGGGTGGTGGATCACTGCCTAACCGCATGGGCCATAAGATGAGGCACTAGAAATCACCTAGACAAGACCTAAGTTTAAATAATTTTAAAATCATTAAAAAATGTTAACTGACATATCATATAAGTGACTATCATATAATGTATTTGGGGATTCTATTAATACAAATAAATGCACATTTTCTTATTAATTTCACATAATTAATGTTTTAAGTCCATGTTACAACAATTTGATGGCATTATTAATACAAAAGGCACCAAAACATTTAAAAATAGTGATGAAAAATATTCGGAAAACTTTCAATTATATTTTGTAATATTATTACAGAATACAACATAAGATCAAAGAAATTGTAACCCATGTTAAAAATTTGACCTAGCATCAAATGAAACAACATTACATAGGCGAGGCCTTGAAAATTTTGCAGCAAAACCAAGGCATTAATAAAATGGTTAAGCGCGAAAATAAAACGTACACCAGTTGGATATAAAAAACAGTGGAACTATCATAGCATTTATACTGAAAATGCAGCGTCCAAGAAGAACAAAAGTAAACTTTGCATTTTAAGAAATGGAGGAAAAGTAAACTTACCCACATAATAGACGACCAACAAGAAGAACCGCAATAGAATTCAAATCATACGCTAATGCATACAAGATATTGCCCAGAAAAAGAACAATGCTGCTGAAAATAAGAGGCCTGTAGTACGACTTGTTTGACCAAGCACTAAAATAGACTGAGGAGAACACTTGAGCAACAGCCATTGACCCAATAATGACACCACAGACAGTCGCTGCTGCTCCAAGGCTCACTGCATAGTCATCTGCTGTCGGAACAATTATGTAAGTGTTGACCATGTAGAGGAAAGTGTTCACTAAATTCAAAAGAAGAGACATAAAATGGTATCTTTGGTCATCAATGCGTTCTTCAGCTGTAACTGCTAGCTCTTCTTGGATAATAAGGGCATGCTGTCCTAAAAACTGAATTAAATTAGTCGAGTGTGTAAGCCTATCCACAGCCGCTTGTATGGAGTCAATTATGGGATCCTGCAATATAAAATCAGAAGCCAGTAATATGAGCATGAATTATATCACTGCATGAGTCAACATGTGACTGTGAGGGTAGAGGAACCATAAATATGTTATAAATGTATATTTGTTCTCTCACACATTAGTACCATCTTAGAATAGAAAAGATGATTTAAAGGTTACCTTGAGAACTACAGATGGTTGATCATAAATTGATAGGTAGCTTCCCTGACGATCCTGAAGATCTGCTAGGTTACGAGACAATGCTCCTACGACAGCTCCTATGCCCTGAACATTTCAAAATGAACTAAGATAGTGCATTAAAAAATATGGATTCGAAAATTTAGACCATGTAAATGCAAGTGAAGAAATAGGGCCAGGGCGCTATTCATATCATGACTGTTGAAAACGTAAGGATTAGATGACACAATATGAGGAAAGTAAAACAAAAATCAGCTTTTGAATACTAAAAAAGATGTGAAAGATACAGGATATGAGCAGGGTGTTAGAAACATTACCACATGCTTGAATACTTGCTGTAGCTGGGAATATGGATGATTTGCTCGGGTTGTCATATAATAATCAGTAAATCTATAGCCGAATCTTTTATCAAATTTCTTTAGAATTTTGCGGATACCCGTAGCATTAATATCAACAAACTTTAGTAGCTTCAGAAGATCTTGTCCAACGGATGTATATGCTTCTCGTAGTTCACATATCTTAGATATTTCAGGCTCCTCCAACAGAACTTCACCGTACTCTCCTAATTTTTTGATCCTGCTTGCAAGAATCCCTTGTTGCTCCAGCATAAAAAGAACAATTTTCTCAATCTGTAGCGAAAAAGGGGGCATGATATCAACTTCATTTACTAACAAAAATCAAAGCCACAACTGCTTTCAACATCACGGTAATGCTTATCCTGTTAATTGTTTTTTCACATTGGAAAATAAAAAAAAATGAAATTTCAAGAAATTCTCAGCCAGGATATGGCCCTATTATCTAGCTTTAAGGAAATCGACCACCTTTATGGCCAAATAAAATCTCTCCACAATAAAGTGGCCTCAGGGAGTGATGTGACATTCTTCATAATTAGTTGGCACGCTGCTTCAGTTCATAAGATCTCTCCAGAACTATCTTATTGCTTTCGTCCTTATGTCGATCCACAGAGTAATCTTCACTTATTTGACAATAGTTTATTGATGCCAGAAATATAATACCAAGCAATATGAATTTAATAATCTGCACTTGAATTGAACCTATATAACTTCCAACCAACTATATGTTACAAGATAAAGATTAGAGAAAACTCGTATATAAAGCCCCAATCCCACGGGTAATCATCAAATGAATTAATGATCTAAACTATTCCAAACGTTTCTTAAAGAGCAATGTTTCATTGCAAGGTGAGTCCTTAGGATTCAGCATGACCTACTGATCAAGATTCAACGGACAATTTCATTTATCTATAGTGCTCACTCAGAACAGCAAGATAAAGAATAAACATTTCAGCATTCCTAAACAGAAGAGGCCATAACCCTCACCCGGCTGCTATCAGTGATAGACGTTTTCGATTGGCCTGTTGGCTAACTGACTTTTCTCAACTAACGACACAGTCAAGTAGTATGGTATGAAGGTTTGCTATGAAGCTACATCAAGTAGTATGGTATGAAGGTTTGCTGTGAAGTTACACCTGCTCTGTCCCTAGGAATGAAGCATTGAATAAGGCTTCTCTCTCTACAGTTGCCTGTCCATAATTTGGGGGCGTCAAATGCATTAGACATTCAGAGTCGTGGTCCCCAGAAATGAAGCGAGCTTGAAAACGCATCCATGATTGAATTGCCAAAGTAGATCTAGCTAACTATTATATAAGGGTAAATTACTTGATTATTCTCGGGAGACTTGAATAAGACCCAGGAGTGAAATGACGACGGAAATACTAAGTCAATTCAACCAAACATAAGTCTAAAAAAATTACCCTGTCAAGACTTAAAGTGCGATTAAGCAATGGTGAGTAATACCATTCATGAGTTTTTCCTTTCATCGCACTTCTGTGGATGGAATGCAAGCATAAAAGGGACTCCTCATTGAATTCACATACCTGATCATCTAAAATCCTGGAGAACTCCTTTAAAACATGACGACGCTCTTGTCCCCCAACCTTTATCTGTTGAGAATATTGCTTTACTTTCTTCTTCATCAGCTTGTAGTTAATATAGTATCTGAAGTGAAAAAACGAATTGAAACCCAAAATGAGACGGCACACTTTCAAATGCATCCGCTTGTTGAATAGAGGGGAAAATAATAATAATAATAATAAGCATGAAAGACAAACACTCAAACAAGCATAGAAGTAGATCAGGCTAGCAGAATAGAACACAAAAATCTCAAAAAAACTGACATGAGAAAATAGTAAATAACTCACAGCCAATTCACAAAGAAACAATACAAGAAATATTCTCATTAATCCATGCTGAACTTTTTAAAATGAAATGTGTAGCATTATACATAGTAATTGGATAATATCCCGCTAACTTATTGATAAGTATGTCACATTTAAGCGGAAATTATCAAACATCACGAACAATTGGGGGGAACTTAAGGGGCCAACGTTAAATGATGATGCCACAGTTATTCTTTCCTTCCCTTCATTGTCAATGAAGAAAGAGGCTAGGGAGTAATACTGTACTGGTGTTAAGAAAATATAACAAAATGAGAAGACAGTAAATAAATAGAAAAGCTAGAGGATAAAGTGGAAGGGAGCAAACATGAGTAAATAAAATTTTAAAAATGAACTAAAAAGTCAACCATTTTCAAGAGGTTTATCTATAAGTAAATTCAAGTGCACAGATGATGCCATAGCCAAGCATTGCAGAATGATCTCAGATCACCAAATCAGTAAGGGTGTATTTACACTGAGAATTGACAGGCGATTGAAGGTAATGAAGAAAAAGGAGCTAGCGGCCAGAAAAACAGATAACCCCAAACCTGTGCCCATAATTTGTTGAGGCATATCAATTCCCAGGTTGTGACTGCAGCCAGAAAAAAGGCTACCAAAAAGCCACTAGCGCCAGATGTCGAGGTAGGTTGAATTGGGTTAAGATGAACACCTATTTGGTACCTAGATAATATCTTCGACCAATCCATCTCAAATTAGCTGATTCCGTCTGATTATCTCACAGAGTATGTGCTAATTTTGATTCTGTTTTCAATCAGCTGACACCTCGTGAATTCCAGTTAAGAAGGAAAGATTCAAAACGGAATAGCAATAGACATTTAGGACTGGTGTTCAACTTTTGACTGACTGGTCAATTATAATAGCCATGGAAAACCCAAGTATATCCATGACAGAACAAAGGATCAAAATGACAGTTCAGGACCTCAGTTTAAGTATTTCACTAGTTGACTTCTGGTGAAAATATTCAATCTTACATAGTATGCTATAAGCTCCATTCAATCATCTCGATTGACTACAATACTTCAGTAGTCGACTGTGTTTTATTTTTATATCCTTTGGCTTCTCCTGAGGGCTACTGAGACCCTTATGGGAGTCACTATGTTCACTCCGCACTTTTTTTCTGTAAAAGTAATATCACTGTTGGCATGTCCTCAAAGAATACTTCTTTGAATTGGCTAATAGAAGATTGTATGAGATAATTCTTCTAACAAAGGCCATTGTTTCAACCCGAACCCTGAACAGATTTTGGCCATCCGATAATGGCAGATCCAACCCAATGAACCATTCATACATGAGGTGCAAATGGAATCAAACAAAGAAATTTACTAAAAACGTTGTGTTTAGGTCTATGAAATTCTCTTGAAAATTGTAATGACAAATAAAGCCATCACACGTTCAAATAACTAGAAACCCATTTAGGAAAAGAGATCATTTCCTAATGTTATTTAACATGATGGAAATATATGCCATGATTACACCTACGACAACAATATCCCTTTTACTTATTGCATATGTCATATAAAAGCAAGAACTTATCATTTTCCTTTACTTCTTGTAGATATCCAACCCTGAGAAATAATTGGACTGGTATCAAGGTGCTTGAGAGATTCTCTTTTGATACTGTCCACGGTGTAGGAATCTGCCATTGTTAACACATCTCCGAGTTCACCTTTAGATGCCACATTCTTCGAACTCTGAGGGGGCCATCTCAACAAAGGCCAGCTGGCCCAAGGCTTGACGACCAACATTGTGGATAACAACCGATTTTATAGAAAGATATGCGGCAAGATCTCCATAATTAGAAAACAAGTCCCAATGAATGCAGCCAACAAAAAACAACTGGTTAATCCACTTTGAGAAAAAAAGGTGGGTTGTACCGCATCACATTACCACAGACATGATGGAAAAATCCTATGGGACTTGGTACAGATCCTCTATATCGGGTTTCTTGAACTAATGAGAATCCATTGCCCACCAGCAATGAGAGAAAGGAAAACCTAGACAAACAAAAATCCACTGGTACATTTTTTTTTAATCTAAAGGCAAAATGTGATTGATTTGAAAAAGTAAATCCTACAATTTATTTCACCATTTTGTTTGTAAATTTTGAGCAATGCGGTCACGACCGTTCCCTTAAAGGAAGGATCTACGAGACCAAATAAAAAGATAATTAAAGTCACCAAATAGTTTTAATAAACTTCTCACTCACTCTTACTCTGTGTCTCATGATTTTATCCAACTTCCATTGATAATGAAGCTTCCTGCATCGGGTTTAATCATGCCAACACACGTGTCATGCATATTTGGAGAGGGTGGTTCTGGACAGACGAACAAGTTCTGAGCTTAGTCTGAATCACAAACAACTCATTAATAAGTGGATAGGGTTTGATCCAGCTTTTCAAATTTCCAAGACTTTATTCAACCTGAGTTGGTGACTCCTGATAAATATACCAAATTGCCTTTGAGAAAGTATAAAGCAAAATATATTTCAAAAAAGAAAAACAAGACATCGGTGGCAGAACAGCACGCAAAACCAATCGAAAAATGATAAATTTTAGTACTGCTCAGATGTTAACAAACCACACATCTGTGTAACTGATTGACGCAACACATATTAGACCTTTCATAAAGGATATTGAGAAAACGAATCACCATTTCCTAATAAAGAAGTTGACTTTCAAAACCCATAAAAATGGCCCACCTGAGCTATAATAGATAAGGGGAAGATAAAGCTACTCATTATTACAATACGCTATCCTCTCCTACAATATATTATCAGTTATCTCTGCTAACAGAGATGCTGCATTCTAAAAGAGAAAATCGTTATAAAGAGAAGATTTAATTAGATAATTTAGTTCAGCAACCATACCCTTGCCATTCCTCAACTTGATTCGCCTTCAACTTCTTTGCGAACTGAACCATTTTTTCAGATGATGGAGCAAGCCTAAATCCAAAAAGAAAAAAAATTGAGAAGTTTAAAAATACAGCAGACAATGTCAACTAAATGAACAAGAAGAAACTTTTGGGCACCATGACATAGTCCATTAAGATATAGAATACGCAAACAACAAAACAAATTGAACTCCTCAAAGAAAGGTCAGCCAGATACTAACTACATCAATAAAGTTAGTGCTAGAAATTCTTGTAACAACATCAATCAGATAGAACAAAGACAGATTAGCCATTATAAATGGTAGTATATAACCACATAAAATGAAAGAAACTGAAGGTAAATGCTGATCAAATATCCTCCTAGCATAGCCCACGTATTATGTACGAAACAATGTTGTCAATGTTACAAGCTTCAGATTAATTTTCTATAATGATCTAATCTGCGCAGGTTTTTTTGGGTTAGGATTTATTTGTAACCACAAAGCATATAGAGATTGCCTCCCAGCAGTAGTGGGAATCAGGTATCCATGACACCAATACTTGTTTTTTAATAATCGGTGGCATGCAGTACTCTTTCTTCTAGATCTCCAGTAAATGTTAGAACTCTCCATATGACAGCATTCAAAAGGGACGGACAACTATCACCCATTACTAAGCTTCATATTTTATCACATGACAGTGTCATGTGAGAGCAAAAAATCAAAATCCTCTTCGAAATATCTTCGCATAAAGTTCATATGGGTGGGAGGATAAACGAAACAATATCACGCAAATTAAAAATGTGTGGCTTCAGGACGTCCATTGGCAGTGTGCTTCTTATACAAATACTGCCTTTTGTATACTAGAGAATTAGTGCACGCTCATCAATCCAAAGTGAATTTAAGGCAAACAAAAATAAGTGATTTTCCCTTTTTTATTTGCAAAAAAAAATATCCAGATGAAGGCGAAATTAAATATCTAAGTTGGTGATTGACTCAATCCCAATTTGGTTAAGCTAAGAATTTTCCACGCTTATATGTATTCTACTTACCTTATATACGTTTTCCACACCATTCTGACTGAAAAGGATTTTCCAAATTTTGGAAAAAAAAAAAATGGTGACTGAACCTATTTTACGACTCATGAAATACCAATGGTCCATAAACTGAGCTCCATTCAGCATGCATAAAATTGTATAAATGAAGCTGAAACAAGTCCTTATGTCACACCAGTACTGCGGTTAGAGGGAGGAGACCAAGGCCTCCTCCTTGGAGAAGTATCAGACCAAAATTTAGTTTCGAGATTCATTGCCATGGAGAGTCACCCTATGAACGAAGAAGATTCAACCCTTTTGATAAAGTTTATAAAAATTATTGGTCAGAAGTTTCTAAATGTAAATGACCTAAACATTTTATGAGACTCGAGTATTTTTTCACTAAATATTTTTCCCTGAACATCTAGTGTTTGCGCCCACTTAGTTAAACGTTCTCCTCTAAGCTATCGCGTTACACACAAGGAGACTAAAAAAGAAACTGATTTGATAAACTAGCTGAACAATGAAGAAGCACTTAATCTGGAATAATGCCCGGCTCCCTTCTCAGATAAATTTCTTCAGGACTATGAAACAGTGATACATGGAACTACAAGAAACAAGCTACAAGATGTACTGAAAAATGGTTTTTGCGTTAATCAAGTTATAGCAGCGCACAGACAAACTGATTGATTTTACAAACACCATAGGTCAACTGGAAAAGCGTTACTTAATATTCAATAATGGTCCAACTACACATCAACAAAGAGAATCTCAATGCTTTGAAGTACGGCCACCAAAAGAGGGCTTTGGTTGAGTCGCATTTCTCATTACTTCCCCATCACAAGCAACATAACCCGCAAGAAAGGAACTCCAAGGTAAAATTACTTAAAAAATCAGCTACTGTATGTAGATTAAAGGTTCACATTCAACGTTGATATGACCTCTTATAAGCAAAAAGCAACTGTTAAAGCAGATTTGAGCACAATATACCCATTCAAAGGACTCAACAGAGAAATTCAGGGCCTACCAGTGATCACCATGGGAGGCAAAATGTATCGGGAAGTTTCTATCCATTTCACTCAAATTTGCCAATGTACAAATACAACCCAGTTGGGAGAGTTACATTAAAAAATAAATTGAAGGTGCCTTAGTAGTATAATTATGGGTCTTCCAATGTATACCAAAGGAACTCCAAGCGGAAAAGGCTATTTTTTATTGATTTCTGAAGCGTGCGAACCCAGCAGCTGAAGAATTTGCAGACTCATTCAGCTATACCTCAGCAAGCTGAAAACGGAGGCATGGCTCTCTAACCAATTTTCTACTGGAAATCTGAAGCATCAGGAACACATTATTCCGAGCAAAGCATTCATGGATAACTTCCAAGCTAAACTACCCAAAGGGAATTCGAAATTCTGACCGCACATTCAGAGATGAGCCATAGATATCACGTGGATCAAGACAATAATACAGCACTGCACGACTTTAAGAAAGGACCGGCCACAATTCGTCACTGACGAATAATCCGCAGCCCAGCAGATAAGCACCGTAGCAGCAAGAGAGAAAATACAGCCGTGGAAACGAATTGAAAGCAGCGATCAACAACAAGGATACGGAAAACTGTAAAGCAGCGAAGTGAAACCACCGTTACCTTCACCGTTGCTTAGGGACACCTCGTGGAGCTTCCTTGAGATGGTGCTCTATGTATCCCCCCACATCCCTCAGGCTGCCTGTTAATGTGCCCGGTAACGAAAAGATCACCGCATCAACATTAAGGCTTCCCATGGAAAAGACAAACACGAAGGAGGGAGTGAAAACGAACAAGAGATGATAGGAAGAGAAAGAGAGGACGGGAAGGAGAGAGAGACAGAGCTTTTGACGACTGAGAGCAGAAGGGACACACGTATCAAAAGAGAAACTGCGGAAGACTTCTCACCAGTCGGCTGTGAAGCTTTTTTTCTCCAACCTTGTACCTCCCTTTTGTCCCCGGACCTTTTTCTTATTAAATTTCGTCAAAACGCTACGATTGCATCAATGAGATCGTCACACAGAACATGGAGAGAGAGAGAGAGAGAGAGAGAGAGAGAGAGAGAGTAAGCTCCACCGAACTAAGCTCGACTCGCCTAAACACACGGCACGCATTCGTCACACAAGAAGGATGAGGTGAGGTGGCGCGGCCACAGCAGGAACCTCGGCGGCGGCGGCGGCGGCGGTCTTCAGCAGGGCTGGCAAACAACGGCGCCACTCGGAGAGGAAAGAAGCGCATACACGGCACGGCAGCCGCTCATGAAAAGAAAAATTCCCGCCGAGGCGGCCTTCTATTCTACCACAGATGTCCTTCCAGCATACGACGCCACCACCGCCACCACCGGAGACAGACACAGAACAAGAGAGAGAGAGAGAGAGGCCGCTCTGCCCGAAGATGGAAGAGAGAGGGAGTACGGGTTCGGCGATCCCACGGACAACCACGGCTGCAGGCTGGCGATGGAGATGACACCCGCCAAATAAATTACCTGTGCTGGGTGTAGCTGCGTGGGCCCCGCAGGGGTCTTCCTCGATCCACAAGAGCCGCTCCACGCCACTCCCATTTTTTTCCATTTATTTCTTAAAAATCCAAATACCTTTCTTCCCCGATTTATTTATTTTAAAAACTTCCGTCCCCCCCCCCACCCCCAGGGCTTTTATTTATTTATTTATTGTAATGCAGAATTTCCAAGGCGCCAGTTGCCACATTCATTAAATACCACAAGACAAGCGGTCCATGGAAGAAGACAATGCTCCACCTGAGCACTTGCCCGAAACTAGCTAGAGAGAGAGAGTGTGTGGGGCTCAAAGTCTAGTGACGTTTTAGGGTTTAATTGCTAGAGACAAGCTTGAAACATTGGTGCTAAACCTACGACGGCATTTATTGGCGCCCGTCAGCATGTCAGCATTACCCTGAGATAATATTTTTCTGTAGAAATACTTTTTTTTTTGCATCCTACATATAATGTGACGCGTGGCCACTGAGTTACAGGCCATACAAAACTTGCACGCAGACAAAACGTGCGGCGACGGCTTATCGGCTTTACCTGTAGTTGGCACCTGAACAGCGGATTTACATGCATCCATGATAATATTTATGCTGTTAGACGAAACAATCAGAGTTTTTAGAGCTGACTGGGGATAGAAAATGAATGGCTTGAATGGAACAGCACCTGTAGCTCAGGGCGACGGGTGACCGCTTAGATAAACTACCAGGGGAACTGCTAGATCTATCTATATGTGTAATTTTTTTCACCCATGTCCATTTATCTGTATAGATACATATTTCGATATAATGTGCAAATATACTCTCTCTCTCTCTCTCTCTCTCTCTCTCTCTCTCTCTCTCTCTCTCTCTCTCTCTCTCTCTCTCTCTCTCTCTCTCTCTCTTTCTCTCTCTCTTTCTCTCCCCTCGGAGATGAGGTTTTACAGGACCCATCACCGAGGTCGAGTAGGCATGTGAATTTCACATGTGCCCACTTAGTGACGGAGAGAGGAGAGGAGAGAGAATGACATAGTCGCATGGATTGATGGACGCAGGAAAATACTGCCCACCAACATAGGGAGAAGGCAATAACTCCGCTGCACTCACCAGAGGCCACACATCTCTCTTTCTCTCTCTCTCTCGCTCTCTCTCTCTCTAGTCCTGTATCCATCTGATAACTGGATAACTGGGAGCCAGATGGAATGGAGTGATAGTCTTCCTCTCCCCATTCCAAAGTTTGGTCAGAAAATGAGGACGTTGTTTCCAAGCAGAGGGTCCAAACGAATCTCCACAGGGCCGAGACAATCTCTAATGGCGAAGAAGGGAGATGAAGAACCAGGGCAAGCCGGGGCGCCTGTTTTGGACAGACACTGTGCATTCTACCCTCCGCTACCGGCTGGTTAGACCCATCTGCAGACACTGACGTCAAAGTTCTACGAGAGAAGACTCTAACCTTTTGCCGGGTCGCTCGCCACCTCTCGACCCACGTTGATGTTACCTTTGTCCCCTTCCTGCAAAGGGCAAGCATGATAAATGAGGACGGACAACGGAGCACTCACTCTCTCTCTCTCTCTCTCTCTGTGTGAAGGGATCTTGGGTGTGAGCGTATGGACTGTCGCAGATCAACCGAGCCTGCCTGAGAGGGATAGCTGGGGGTGGATTCTTTAAGGCTCCGCCGGGGTTCTCTCAACATCACATCGGAAGAAAGAGAAATATTGGCTTCGTTATCGGGGTTCTTTTGATCAAAAGTCCTCGTGAAATCAGCTTATTATTAATCCACCCATCTTTTTTCGCATCTACATATATACGTTCCTTGTAAATTATTTTCTCTCCTTTTTTGGATCATATCTGCCGATATAAAATGAAGGTTTTGTTGTCATTTAGAGTTTGAATGGGGCACATAACGGCTTGGGGACTATTCTGAGCACATTCCTACTATTCTTGCATCGACTTAACCACAGTCAAAGTAGAAGTCATCTCTCTCTCTCTCTTTCTCTAGATCTTCTCTTTCAGTTAAAAAAGACGTCCCGAAGAATATTATGAGCATATCCTTTCTATTCCGACAAAATTAGACGGGCACTGAATCATCACCCTCTTTCCTCTCTCTCTCTCTCTCGCTCGCTATCTCTATATATATATATATATATATATATATATATATATATATATATCTGTCTGTCTGTCTATCTCTACCTGGAGAATCTCTCTTCCTTTCTCGGCATAAGGGCGGCCTTTCTGTCATTTTAAAAGAATAGCAAAACATGGAAAAAGTAGTAAGAAGATGTTACGAGCATATCCTCTCAAAACACTTCCTAGAAAGAAAATTATTTATAATTACGGGTTTACTTTTAAGGCACAGGCTTGGAAGATGTGGGCTGATTCCGGACGTCGCCATTCATGAAACTATAATAATATATTTGATAAATATATCTTGGCTTCCTTCTCGAGCACCCGTTTGATAGAAAACCGATGGCTCGGAATGAGCAACACGTAGAGCTCAACGCGACGTGCGACAGTGCGTTTAACACATTCCATGTCATTAATTTGAATTTGTCCGCATATATGCGCCCAAAATGTGGAAAAGATTGATTGGGTCCACCCACTCTCTTAGTACCGACGCGCTGGACTGTCTCGTCAACGGATATCCTTCGAATATTCCAAGAGCATCTTATTCTTCCCAAGGGGAAATGTATTTGAAGCCGGACAAGTCCGGGCAACGAATTGCCAGGTGTTGAAAATACTCGAACTTATCCGATATTTCCTAGATGTTTTGCAAATGGGGAAGTAGAATCAAACGAAGACACCTCGAAAATCTTTGCATTATAATCGAAGGGGAACGCCACGTAGGATACTACAGTGATCCAAGCATTTGGCTTCATTATTTTTATGACATGATCAGCGGACAAGGCTTTTATAGAGCCCACGCATATGCATGCATGCATGCATGCTCGCTAGAGGTCGAGAAGGCACGTGCCTCAGCGTGCTCTTGCGAGGAGTAACGGAGGAGAGGCTTGGGACCTAGATAGGAGAGAAAATGGGAGTCGCGTGGACGATCTCCTCTTCTTCCTCGTGTCGCTTTTTATAAGAAGATACTTGTGCTGCACGTACCAGGAGCCCATTATCTCTCTCTCACTCTACCTACCTGTAGGTATATATATATTTGATGGAAGTTTGATGGCATGGGGGTGGTTCTCTCTCCCTTCCTCAGTCGTAACAGATAATCAGCTTGGTAGTTTTGGAAGAAAGAATCCAAAGCCGAGGCTCGAATGGACCCAGGATGGACGGGCATGACAAACGGTCCCGATCACCTCCCTCCCTCTCTCTCTCTCTCTCATTCAGTCCCTGACGGGACCTTGCATATGCGTGTAACGTGGTGTGGTTTTGGTACTACGAGAGAACTAGCTGGGTTCGCCGGGTTTCAGGGGATACTGCCGGCTGTGTTTAAGACCCCGTTATGGGGTGTGGGGACAGGATGATAGGAAATCCATCGACATGGCAATCACGTGCGCCAACCCCCCGTAGAGGGACGCGTCTCCACACGCGACAGTAGTCAACTTGTCACAAATATGACTTCTTCCGGGTTATACTTCCTACGACTGCGTACAAATGTACAAACGTGAAGGGGGGACAATAGGTGTCCTCCAGGCCCGGCCCGACAAAACCGAGCTAGGCCCATCAAGTAGCACAAGAACAGAGTAAACGGCGGTTCTGTTCTTCAATTGGGCTGGTCACGGCCAAATACAAAGCCGAGTTGGCTCAATATCCCTTGTGAATATGCTTCGATTCGGTCCACGATCTTAATGGGACGGCTGGGCGGCAGCGGCGCTCGCCGCCGGCAAAGCATACCGAGAAGACCGCCGTCGGAGTCGAAGAGAAGGCGAGGCATGACGACGGCTCTCATGGGTTCCTCCTGGTGACCGCCAGGAACAGAGCGAACGACGAAGAAGGGATACGAAAATGTCTGGGGAAATCAGGTTATCTTCTTCTCACAGTGGACGAGTGAATAGCTCTCTCTCTCTCTCTCTCACACACACACACACTCTACAATAAACAATTCATTCGAACTCTTTACGGGCCAGGCCGGAAGGGAGTGATCTCGATGACGAGCCCGGGGAAGACGTCGTCAGGGTCGTGGATGTGGGGATTGCGCTCGACGATAAAGGGGTCGCCGCACCTGGCGCTGATGGTGTGCAGGGTCTCCCCCTCGCCGACCACGTACACCTCCTCGCACGGCCGCTGCGCGAACGCGCCGCGCTGCTCCGCCGCGAGCGAGCGGAGAGGCACGAGGCCCAGCGGCAACAGCAGCACCAGCAGCGGCGCGCAGCAGCAGAAGACGCCGGTCGGAGACCTCCTCGTCGGCTCGGTTTTCCCCATGGTGGGTTGCGGCAGAAGAAGAAGATGGCTGGGGAGAATGGTAGGTGGAAGTTGGGTTGGTGGTGAAGCCGAGCTCTGAGGCTCCCTTCCATATAGGGACCGTTCGGAGATCGTGGGTGTATAGCGGTTGACGGCCATTTTTCGTGGTGAGGAGGGACTGATGCGGAGACGTGCATGGTGATGAGGACGCCATGGCTTTCGTCATCATGATGTAATTAATCTCCTCACGTAAGAGAGGCCGAATATCCACATCCTTCCAATATGAAGGGGGTTCGGCAGGCCCGGCCCAGGTCCGGGAGCCTTGGGATGGGCTACGAGTGGGATCCCTATGAAGCAGACAGAGAGAGAGAGAGAGACCCAGCTTGTCCGGTTGACGTGGTTATAAACTTTGAGAGCCTTGGGATGGGCTACGAGCGGGATCCCTACGAAGCTAGTGAGATGCACAGAGAGAGTCGAGAGTGCGAGAGAGAGCCGGCGTGATTCGGTTGACGCGGCTTTAAACTTTAAGAGTAAATTTAACGGGGCGTTGAACGGAATAAATATCAAGATGTTTGTGGTGCACCCAACAATGCATGATAAAAATGTAGGGTAAGAAAAACGAACTTCCTTCAAAAGTGATCAGGGAAATAAGATCTTCTAATTATCTTGTTAAGAAACTGTGATAAGTTCAATGCAAGGATAGAGAAGATAGAGAGGATAAGAGATTATGTCTTTATTGTGATAAAAAAATATTTCCAGCCACGTTTTCATGGACATTATTACCGTCTTTGTCTATAACTCCCAAGGTAGGAGCTACCTCCTTGGAGTTAAATTAAAAATGAAATGTTTCTTAGGCCTGATGATTTCTGAAATTGGTACAACTTTACTGATATTAGGTTGCGATAAAGCATTAGCTTTTAAAGAAAATGTTATGCCAATAATGGCATCCAATAAGATTTCTAATGGTTTATTTGAGGTTTCTCTGTTGGTAGCAGTTGTCGCATAATGATTTAATGATTAATAACAATTTCGAGGTGTTATCTTGGGCAATTTTAGTGCTTTTGTACCTTGAAATCATACAAATGTACATCTTAAATCCTCAAAACTAGCTATCAAGATCATAAAATAAGGAAACAATTTCATGTTTTAATGGTTTAAGCACAGTGACATGAGGTAAACACGATAAAAAAGCTTGTTAGCTAACAAGATGGGCAATATTGTGTTACCATTGTGAGCTTAAAAAAACACAAAAGAAGACAGTGGGAAAGATAAAAAATTGGCATTAATGAGCTAACCCACTTGCATGAAACATTTCATGTCCATGGAGAAGAATTCATGGGATTGACATGCTATTAAAAATTATTTACCTTCTTTTTTTTCAATGTCCTCACCATCAAACCCAGAGGAAATATTTCGCCTTCAATTTTTGTGAATGCTATTTTGTTTATTTACATTGTAAAGGTTAATTGAATTAGATAGATGTTACTACAGGTATGTAACAGGTGCAGATCTGCCTTTCCCAAAATCATGAACCCAAAGACAGCAGGCTAACGCATAGTGTCTAATGTTGAGTCCCCGACAGATGTGAATTCGTGTATAGGTGGGTTTACACAATGTCCAGGATTTGCATTGAGAATGGATTGGAAGGGAATTCTTATAAAAACATACTAGATTGGGAGGCGAATTGATTCATGATGCTCTTTTTCCCATTGAAAGAGTCATTGACTTAAAAATCAAGCCTAGAACTTGTGTCATTGAATATGCTTAGATTGGGAGGCAAATTAGTTCTGTCCAGTTGGATAGAACTTGTGTCATTGAGAAGCATTCATCTTGACATATACTGCTTGTGGGAAAATAATTTTGTGCTAAACTGATGCAAATCAACAAACTTAAAGAATTTTGTGGTAAAAAATTCATGATAAATCTAGTGTCAGATATTTATATTTATGCAACCATTATGGTTATAAAAAATGAATCTTCTATATAAAAATAGAAAATCTAAATCTAGATTTATTTCCAAAGCCTCAAGTATCTAATGGAGAAGGTAATTCCTTTCCCTCCCAGAAATGGAAGGCTGTAGACCATAATCTGAAGTATAATTTAGGATGCATCAATAAGTTACACATGTCTTCTCTTGAAAGAACTAGTTGGATAATTTCTTGATTGTATCTAAGGTGATATCTATTTGGTGGATGATATCAAGAAAGTGTGAGTTTTTGGTCTTAATTCTAATGGGTGGATTGCATCATTGTAGTACAAAGGAATGAATTAAAAAAATTGAGTTCGAAGATCTCTCCATACTTTACAAATTTCCAAGGGAATTACATGGAGAATTATAAGGTTTATTAAGATGAGTTTTTTTTTTTTTTCATAATACATCATCATTTGGGTGCATTGAATGGCATGATACAATGTAGAAGATCATAAAACACTCATGGAACAAGTGAAAACATGATGACCTTCCAATAGAGTTGATATAGTGCTTGTAAAATAAAACATGCAAAGCTATCCTACAATCTAACCAACCATGGCCTTTCCCTCTATGCTATTAACTTTTATAATTTGTGTTCTTAGCATTATGAAAGATATGTTAGTTTATTCTATCTGCCTCACCAATTATCATTAATACCATTGGGTCTCTAATATTAATTTATATCAAGTAGAATAATGAACCCAGATATCCATTGAAAAATTGTGTGATATTCAATATTACATGCCATATTGAACCAGAAGGCCAAACCGAAGTCAATGTCACTACTAGAGGTACCTAGAATTAATGTGGGCTTTTACCGCAAAAAACTTATATTTACTTATTTTCAAAGATGTGTTTCAAAATTATGTGTAGAAAAAGTATTGCCCCCATATTTTCTTATTTTATAAAAGATGTTTAAGTCTAGTATGTAGTGAACTATTTATGAAGCAAGTTTGAAGGGGAAGTCTAGTATTCACCTTGAAAAAAATGATGAACTTACTTCTGGATGACATGCACAACTTTGATGTAGGTAATGTACTGGAATTATTGGAGATATCAATGATCTTATTCAATGGTGTGATTCTCCAATTTGAGAATGGGTCATTGTCATGTCATTCAAAATAATTTACCTTGGTAAACGTTGAAGGATATATTTAGAACATTTAAAGTTTTTCTCTAATACCCTATTGTGAATAGAAATCACAAATCAAAATTGAAGTTTTAATTGGAAATACTAGAATTGGAAATATCAAGCTTTCATTTTTGGCTGTGCTTTGGGAACTTCAGTGGTGCAGGTCCTGCCAAGAATCAATTATTGGGCTGAGTAGGTTTGCTTACCACTGTTGAGTTATGTTTGGAGAACTCTTTGTGCCTAATGACCTCTGCCAAGTCTAGGGGTGAGGTTTGATAGGTAGTTAAGCATGTTTTGATACTTGAGAATTACTCTTGGGAATTAAAAAGAAGGGTAATTTCTGGCTCTCAGCAGTTGGACTTGGCCCTCTCAAAATAGTAATCAGATCAATAAAGATTGCCAATCAACAAGTTCCCATATAATAAGAACATGGCTTCCTATGGCTGTGAGAACTGTAAAATCATGAAATACATAAAGATTTAAGTGTCTATGGTGACCATAAGCTTTTGTCAAAGTTTAGATCTTGATTTTGGATGTACATTTATTTTTCTTGAGTTTATATATATTTAAACAACAAGTTCACCCATTAAAGATGATATATTTAGTAATTAAAGCAAATAGAATCTAATGAAGATGTCTAAATTGTGAGCTTAAAGCTTCAACAATTCCCAACGAGTGGCCTCATTGGGGTTAACATGTCAATGTTTATAAGATACCATCATTAGTGTTTGAAGTCAATTAATGTGATATTTTTTGATCTATAGATATCGTAGTTCTAATCTAGTGAGTGACTAGCTCAATAATACAACAAAACTATCATGAGGGTCACTAGAGACGGAATCAATGAATGAGAGAGAGAGAGAGAGAGAGAGAGCGCAATGAGACAGAGGTATGAGTGAGTGATTAGCTTAGTTTCATTGATTCGGAGGTGAGATCAACCCTTTCCTCGGGCCAACGCAGAAAAAAGTCATTTTCCCCGTTGGTTTAGACTGGAAAATTGGCGGCGTGGCGTTATGTATTCTTTTAGTATGAAAAGCTGGGCGCTTTTTCCAGGGAGGGAAGGAGGAAACTGGCTCGAAACTCATACATAACGAGAGAAATGGTGGGAGTATTGAGTTGTTAGCAGGGGAAGGCGTTTTTAAAGTTTTGAAATTTGTAATACCCCAATCATTATTTATACAGAGTCAGCCTGATAGTCCATACCCGACTCCTTTGCTGTACTGGAGTCCAAGGTCAGGAGTAGTGTGGTTCCCAGCTCGGCATGGCCATCGTTGCGGAAGAAGATGCCAAACTCGACAGGTTTCTGCAATGGCTTCAGGTGCTTCCCCATCTTTCTCTCTCTCGTTCTCTTTGTACTGTTGCGGGTGTTCTCTGGATTGCGCTCGTACATCCGTTTATGTCGTTGGATTGCCATTTCGCTAGGTAAATGGCGGGCAGTTACAGGGGTGTTCGATCAAGTATTGCGGCCCATCCAAGGGATATGGCATCTTCTCCTCACCCGCTGCCGGAAGCGTGTCCGATGGGAATGGTACAAAACTTGCAATAAACGACCATTTGACATGGTTTCCCTCCCTTTTCGCTAGAGATCAATAATGGGAGTTCGACGTGCGAGTAATTCGCAGGTGTTCTCATGGTGATACCTCTCAACCTGGCCATAACTCCCATGAGGGTGCTGCAAGATGGTTCGTTGGGTCCACGGTGCGCCGAAATGTTTAAAGAAGGGCATGTAGATGACCGCTTCCTGATGGTTCTCTTTCTCACTGTCGAGCGCCTGCGACGCAACTCCCCATGGAAGCCGTAAGTACTGCACCGTTTTCCAAGCAACCGACGGTTTGCGATTTGCTGATGAATGATTGTATCTTTTCCATCGCTTCTGTCACTGGTTTCCAGTGCATCAAGTCCTGCTGTATGCCTTTATTGCCAAAACCCTACGTTGAACTACTTTATGATACATATTATCAATTTAGTTTCGGCGTAGGAGGGTCAGCATTACTTCTCGGTAGAAATTGTGTTCCGTAGTGGATTCATGTTGGTTGGCGTGTTTCTAAAACAGCAGAGGGGAGGGGTCAATCATTATTGCTTTGTTGATAACTTGAGCAATTTGAAGCTCTACATATCTTTTTAAGGATCATTGTCATAATTCCTAAATTCTGGGTCAGGTATCTTGACATGCTGCCAAGTACTTTCAGTAGTCCCCTTTGGTTCTCTGGGGATGAACTTTCTGAATTGAAGGGAACTTCATTGTATCAAGCCACACTCTTGCAGGTACTGTTCCTTGACTGCTCTACCATTGGGCTCCAATTCTATAATGAATGTAATTTTTTTTTTCTTTTACTATGGCGAGTTATCATGCATTGACGTAGGTGGTAACGAAATCGATTTTTGCCTCATTTATTTATCTATGTTTTTATTTCTATTTTTCGAGGAATATATATCTGGGAACAGTAAACGTATCTCGCCTGCTCAAATGAATAGGTGTATCTATGCAGAAAAAAAGGCTGCAGACACTTTTTGATGATAAAGTGAAAAGTCTGGTCGAGGAGATTCTGCAACTTGAGGGTAAAGCGGAAAGGTATATGGAATAAATTTTTTCTTTGATGTGATGCTATTTTCAGACTCGAAGAATTTATGATGGATTGTGGGCGTGCCTGAAACAACACTTTCGGAGTTGAGCTTTGGTATTCGTGACAGAGCTGATCAAAGATGTGCATTTAGTGGCATTATCTACTGGTTTATTCATCGTTAATTTACATCTTATGCTTTCTTGCATTCAATGATCAAACACCTTTTGTATGAGTGTAGGATATGAGTTATTGCTTTTCCCTCACTGAAGTCACATGGAGCTATTTCCATTCATATTTAATGATATATTTATTATCTTTGTTATGATATAATTAATCACTTGTTACTGATTAATTAATTTTGTTACAATGACGGAAAGGTATGAGCTCAAGTTAGATTATCTCTAACATCCATCACTGGTCTGTAAAATTAGGGGACAGCTCAATTTTGTCATTCGGTAGGCCATATTTTGTAGTCAATCATCTATGTCATATGGTTTTGTGAAATTGAGACGAAATGATTTTTTGTCTTATCACATGATTGATTCTCTACCATTCACATTAAGAAGATAAAAAATCTCACGATCCATCCCCATCTTGACACCATTTCTTATGGGTGCCACTGTAGTTCAGATAAAGGAAAAAATAAAACAGCAGTGGAATTTTCGTGACTTGGGAAGATGGCGGAGATGTCTGAAGAGCTTCTGATGAAACTTGTTTGATTAACTAAGTCGAATTTATCATTCATATGTTTATGGCTGTACAGCTCTGACACCAGCCTGGTTTAACAACTCGAAGTCCTGATCTCTTGATTTATTGTGCTGAAAAGAGTGTATGCATGTATTGCTTCCTAGGTAGTGATAAAGTAGTCAGTCTACTAGTTGGAATCATTGGTATCGTTATTGATTTTTTTTTTCAGCTGATATGTGCTCTCTTCATGATGAGATTTGATGTGGTTCATACAACCCGATGGTTGGAGTCTTCAAAGGCGAGCAATTCAAATTTGCACTTATAGATCGTTTAAGATATTAGTTGTGTTATTTAAAACCTTTTGAGTTGGATCAAATATATTAGTTAGGTTTTGTTTCCCGGGCTACATGTTTGATAACATACATTAGCTGTGATTTTGAAGATTATGTATGAGCTCATCAGCCCATCTCCTAAAGAGGTGTCTAGGACCACCAGGGAGAGAGGGCTCTTCCTGGAAAAAGGATGCTTACAATGTATAATTTAACCTGTAGTGACACTGAGACTGTGGATTTGTATATTTTATGGTATCAACAGAGTTATAGTATTTTTTGTGCTCAAGATTTGTCTTCTGGAATGAGCAAAATCAGAAGTTGTTTTTCAATTAGAGCTTCTGCAATAAGGCAGAAATCTGTAAGGTCTAAGCTGTAGTATGGTAGTGCAAAAAACAAGTGCCCATTGCAGTATAAATAAAAAAATTCAGGTTTTTGTTCAATTCTTATAGAGTAAGTGGTGCTACATGTAAGTTTTCTAAATCTGATGTATCATTTTCCGGATGAACGGATCACCTTTCTGTCAACAATCTAAATAATTTTTGTTTGACGGAGGATTTTACATAGAACTGATTTAGCATGATTCTTGCCAATCTCTGCAAATCAGTTTGCACTCACAATCAAGTTTTTAACTGTCATATGTCACAGCTGTATTATCTTCTCAACCTGTGCAGAGGTGACATTGCCAACCACATTGGCATAATCATTTCACACGGGCCTTCTTTTATTAATTTCAATAAAATGACTATCTGGTTTTGCATTCGACTTGTAAATGGACGAAGATTTTCATTGAAATTCTCTATTATCTTCTTGAACCATTTCATTTTAAACCCATTGTGTTTGTCAGTCAAGGCTCAAGCAATATGTTTATGTTACATACTATATTTAAGAATTTTATTACTGAAGGATTCTCATTCTTCTTGCTTGAATGCTCTTCTTAAACACTAATGTTTTTTCTACTTTGTTATTTTCCAGTGGGAGAGAGGTACAGTTTGAAGATTTCCTCTGGTGAGTCCCTTCTCAAATATTGTTTAATGCAAAGTTGGGACCATACTTTTTAAATGGTTAGAATTTATCTTGTCATAGTCACGATTTCAGGATCCAGGCCAGAAGGGAATGTTTACAAATTTATTCACAGAGCATGTAATTATAACTTTGAAATCACATACTGCACCTTTCATCTAGAAAAATAGCGACAAAAAAAAAGAGTAATGATTGCTTCTGGACTATATCGAAGTGATTAATATAGCCTTACATCTAGCAATATATATGAGTACTTAAAAGAACCAAAAGTTGTGCCGTGTTCATACATTTGGAGTAGCATTTTTATGGATAGTTGTCTCATTATCTTTATAACTCATGTAGCATACCTAATATGAAAGAATTTAGTTGAGATTAAACAATTCCGACCATGTAAAGCCAGGTGAGTCAATATAATATCTCTATCATCAATTTATAATTAGAATAAGACATGGAGTGTCAACAGGGTCTAGCCTCAGACATAATATCTGCAAGTTTTTTTGGTAAAAATAGATTCCAAATTTAATCCAAGCACACCAAATGGAGTTGTAAGCTGGAAAAAGTCAGTGGGCAAGCTGATCAACAATTTTTATGCATTGTCAGATTTGGGTCATTGACAATCCGTGAAGACAGATGTCCATATTTAAAGTATTTTCCAAAGAGAATGGGCTGAATTATCAGCCGATTCACTATGGAATATTTTAGTTGCTTTTGGTGGATCAGTTACTACTAGGTTGGATCGGCTGTCAGCCTATGGAGGATGGGAGGCACTTCCAACTCTTTCTTCCACAAGTGTGACATGACCACGTCTCCTGAAAATGGGGGGGAATTATGTGTTGCAAAAGTGCCCTTTTTTTCTGTATTCTTTGATACTGACAAAATAAGTGCTAGTTCAAGATCTACACGGTTAAAGAGTATTTGACCCATTTATATAAGACATTATATTATTTTGAGGTCCATCTTGAACCAGAGAGAGACTACGTGCTATGATGTAGTTGACACTCGTCTTAATTGAAACTGGGGGTTTTTGTCATAAACTTCACAAATGAAAGTTTCTTATGTAAAACTTATTGTCATAGAATTTTCTTAGAATGCAGTCATTGAACAAAGGTTATCTTTCTTTTTGTTTCTTTAATTGGGGTAGTCAGCATAACCTTAGATGGACTTGAAGGAGTTTTATGGCTTGGTCTTTTCCAGATATGCCTGAGTCAGGCCCAGTCTTACACTGAAAGTCTCTGCCAGACTTTCAAAGCCCATATATGGACAGCAATGTATGATCGTAATAAACCCTGCGTTTTTATTGTTTAAAAAAATCCTCTTAAAGTGAATTCTATTCCAATTTCCTTTGTTGCTTTCACTATTGGAATTCACTTTCGGAATCTTCTGGAAAAGGCTCATTTTTTTATATATATTATTAACTTGAGCAGCATAGTTTCAAAATATAACCCTCATGAAAGGAATTTAACTAGTATTTTTCAATTTTACTATGACAGGGCAAACTCTGTCTTCTGGACCCGAGCTTTAAATATTCCATTTCCACATTCTTATGTATTTCCTTCACCTGTTGGGGATGCTACTTCAGCTTGTGATGGAAGCAATCTTAAGATTTCTTCATCTCAAATAGTTGGTGAAGCTTTCCCTCTTGAGAAGGATGAGAGAACTGAGGTAAATATTTCAGATTGTTGTTTATTGAACCATTCCGTTGGTTTTTGCTTAATGAAGGTACTACTTTTGCCTATCATATAATAAAGCCGTTTTCCTACTTTCTACATATATTCAACCAAAAAATCGAGTGTTCAAATATGTTGAGACAGAAAGTTTTTTAATTTTAGGCAATGCTTACAATGGAAAAGGAAAGATGTGCCGAAGAATCTAGTTCATTAGATGGTGAGACTGTTTGGGTCGAAGGTCTTATTCCTGGGATTGATTTCTGCAATCATGGTATGTTCTCCATAGTTTACCTATATATTTTATTTCAGTGGACTGGTGCTCCTTTTTTTAGTTTCAGCAGAACTTTGTGGTTATAATTTCAACACGAGTCATTACTTTTTGTACAATTCTCTAATTAATTGTTTCTATAGTTTCAAGATACATGCTTGGAATTTTTAGGTACCTTATATCCATTTTTGACTCATCACGGGAACATTTCAAGTTTGTTTGAATTTATTCACTGCTTGGATTGATATTCAGAAGGGCTGTAGTAGGATATTGTTGCCCCATTGAGGTTGGACATAAGGGTATAACTGTGAAGAATGGCTGAGGTTCACTTTGTTGAAATATGGAAGACCTGTGGCATGAAAATTGTGAAGAGACTATTTAAGATTGAAAACTTGAGGCCAGGATATGCTAAAATTGATATTGACTCTCCTATTTGTCCCATTTTTCATTTAATTCTTAGATGATTTAGTAATGGAAGAAACGTTTGATACGAGATTCTTGAGGATGTAGTACCGTTGTTGATGAGGTTGTCAGAGATGATCATGGAGAACGGTTGCATTTGTGATTATGTTACAGATATATTGGGCCAGGACAGAGATTTTATGATTTTATGATCATGTTGTCAGAGATTTTATGACTATGTGACTATGTTACAAATATGCCTATATATATACGGATAGAAGACGACCAGGGACAGTTGGATCATATATAACAGTAACAGTTGATAGCCGTTCTTGTGGGTCTGCTTATTTCAAAGTTTTACTGAATATTGTGTTGTGATCACAGTAGCCAATGTTACTGGTGCTTGGAATTGGTAGGTGGAGGGTTAGTTCTGCAGTTCTCCTTCCTGTGTCGGTGTTAATGATGTGTTGCATCTGTCCAATTCCATTTATGGGAAGCATAATGTATCCAGACCATTTATGCCTAACGTTTTTAAGAAGAAAACATAATCGGGGTGGCCGCTAGACTCCGAATGTTGCAAACCAAATGAAGATAAAGAGTTGGGAAAATTTGTGTCTTGTCAATTCATAGAACAACTGCTAGTTATATACAATTCCCCGTCCCAAATAAAGGGAAGACTACCTAGGTTAAGTCCCACGCTTTACGGGAGACTGAAACCAAACTAGGAAACTGACTTACAACCCAACCAACCTAGGAAACTAACCAACAGAAATTAACTCTTAATTACACTTTTTTTCCCACACTCCCCCTCAAGCTGGTGAACAGGCATCTTCTATTCTCTGCTCGGATACAATATTCTGAACTTAATCGCTTATTAAGCACATCTGTAACTTGGTTGTGTGTAGACACATAAGGTGTACAAAGCAATCCGCTCTCCAACTTCGCCTTGTGAAGTGTTTGTCAATCTCTTTGTGTTTGTTCAATTGTGTTGTATTGTGCTGTTAGCTATGATAATTTCAGGCTTTTTATCACAAGAGCCTCATCGGGCCATCCCACTTAATTTTCAAGTCTTATTTGACAATCTTCACCCAATATAGTTCACATAGACCTTGAGCCATTACTCAGAATTCAGCCTCTGCACAAGACCATGCTACCGCATTCTATTTCTTACTTAATGTCATGATCTTTCTATTAAGAAAAGTGCAACACCCAGAGGTTATCTCTTATCAACCACTGACCTTACATAATCTGTATTTTTGTATGCCTCAAGTACTAACCCTCTGTTTCTCCTGAACTGAAAATCATTTTCTGGTGTCTCTTAGAGATCCTACTGCATTCAGTGAGCTGCCTGCAGATGGGTTTCCTTTGGACTGTGCATGAACTGGCAAATAGTCACTGTGCATGTTATATCTGGCTGTGTATGAGACTAATAAATTAGTCTTCCTATTAGGCATTGATACATTTCCCTATCTATCACAGCATCCTCCTCTACCTTTCCTATTAGTCTTCCTATTATGATTTATATGTCTTGGTTGTTTCTCTAAGATCTATAACATACTTCTTTTGGGAGATATTTCAAAATGTCCTACCTAGATTGAGCTATTTCAATCCTAAGAAAAATTTTCAGTCTCCCTGATGTTTAATCTCAAACGCAGCCATTACCAATAATCTCTTTCTTCATCTTTATTTCCATTCACGATTATGTCATCAAGATATATCAAGAGTGTTGTGAATCCCCATGAGGATGAGTGTTTAAGGAACAGTGTGTGATTTTCTTGGTTTTGTTTGTATCCCATAAAAATCATAACTCTTGTAAATTAATCAAACCATGTTGGAGGTGATTGCTTAAGTCCATATAAGGTTTTTTTCAATTTTCACCCTGTATGGATAGCCAAATTCTTTCCATACCTTAGTAGGACTTTCTTATAAATTTATTTCTCTAGTTTACCATGTAAAAATACATTCTTAACATCAAATTACTGCAGTTCTCTGTCATTATTAACTGTCAATGATAACAGCATTCTGACAATATTCATCTTTGCAACTGGAACAAAAGTTTCTAAAAATTAACCCTATAGGTTTAAATATAGCCTATGGCAGCCAACCTAACCTTTTATCTTTTTATAGATCTACCTACTTAGTACTTCACTAGTTACCCCATGGGTCTCTCTTTTTTGATGTCAGTCTTCCTAACTCCCAAGTTTTGTTCTTCTCTAATGCCTTCATCTCCTCATTTATAGCTTTTTTCTGTTCCTTTTTGGACAAAGCCTCAGATAAGGTGGTAGGGATGGTAATAGTGTTTCAACTAACAAGGAAGGCTCTATGAAATGGTAAAAATGTTTATACGACAAGAGGATATAAGTAAAAATAGGATACAATTGTCATTTTGTGTATTCTCTAGTTATTTTCTCAAGGGCAATGGAAAGATCTTTGTTATCATTGTTCATATGAAATTTAGGTTCAAGTTGCAATGGAGGATTCGAAATTGATACCTCATTCTTAAGATCCAAGTTGGATTCTCAGACTTGCACAGATTCAAGAACAACTGTCTTCTTCCTTGAAAACACCTCTCTTTTAACAGATCTCACATTTTCAAGGGTAGAGTTAGAATTTTCTTGAGAATTTTCTAGAGTTTCAAGCTCAGATTTGGCATGGACTTGGATACAAGCTTAGACAAAGGAATGGGGGAGGACGAAGGAAGTGATGACAAATCAAGTAAGACATTATCATCCTCACTAAAGATAAGGTTTGGCAAAGTAAAAATTGGTCCATTCCCACAACATTCCCTGAGTTGATTCTCATTCGCGGAACTCAAATTTGAGAGAATAAGACTAAGATAAGATTTTGCTTGAGCAGAAAAATCCATGTAAGAGAGGTGCAATCATCAATGAAGGAGGAAACCATCTAGCCCCATAAGCATTGGGAATGGTAGAAGGACTCCATATATCGTTATGAATAGGATGCATATTTTGTTAGCAAGTTCGCACATGTCACAATGAAGATCTTCAACACTTAGGCTTTGAAATAAAGATGGAAATAGAATTATAATAACCTTAAATGATGGATATCCAAGCCGGTGATGGAGAAACCGAACTCTCTCCTTACAAAGCTCAACAGAATAAGGTAATTTGCCCTTTGCAACATTTGACTTGCTCGATCCTTCAAGGTAGTAGAGGATGGAAACTCACTTGAATACGCTGACAAACAAGAATTTGTATTTATCAAGATCGCTAATGGGAGATCTCACCCTCTCAACCTTTTCTTAGTTGAAACTACTCAACTCCTTTGGTGCTGCTTCATTCTGCTATAGTGTTGTGACATAAGTTCCACCATTGTTCCTTGGCTGCTCTCTTTTCTGTCCTCATTCTTGACTTAGAGGCTTTCCATGTAGCATCCAACACCGTTCACATGTATGATGTGGCTTCTTAGAACAAATACACCATAGGCTATCCTCATGGTCACGATTATGGGCCTTCAATTGTCTAAGTTTTTCACTCTAAACAACTTGTGCTCTCCCCACGTTTATGGCTGAATTATTGCCACTCACCTTAGCCGTGCTGTCCATGCTTTTTGGTTTAAGCCTCTTTTGCTTTCCCCTTGTTGAATCAGTGCCACTACTTAATTAAAGCATAGAACCTCCTGCTTGCTGATAATCTGAATTCGACACAGCTAGAGTTGCATGGAGATGAAATTTCGTCCTTAAATTCTGTCAAACCAGGATCTTGATCTTCTTGATCAGGTCTTCGCCCTCCCTTCTCACTGGAGCTGCCTAGAAAATCCCATTAGAGTAGATTCACGAAAAGTCTTACTTCAATTCACCTCTACTCCGGTTTAAATACCGGTTACATCTATAGTGGGCCAAGCCCTCTTATTTTGAAGAAAGAAAGGGAGAGTCCATTAAGTAGTTCATAACTGACTCACTTAAGGGCCCAAATGGAAGAGAGACACTATAATAATGAGATCCTAGCTAGACATGCCCAACTTGAATACAAGTTTCTGTAGAGTTGGTCCCGGCAGCCCCGTGATTAGTAGAATTGATAAACAACAAGTTTATCATCCCTTCTTCAATCTTTTCCTTGATAAAATGGCGATTTATTTCAATGTGCTTTGTCTTGTCATGTTGGACTAGATTATGGGCAATAGTGATGGCTGATTGATTGTCACAGTACAATTTGATACAACCTTGAGAATACAGATGTAGATCTTCAAGTAGTATTTTTATCTACATTGCTTCACATATACCTTGAGCCATAGCTCTAAACTGAGCTTCTACACTAGATCTGGACACCACCTTTTGCTTCTTTTTTCTCCATGATACTAGATTTCCACTAATGAAGGAACAATATCCAGAACTTGACCTCCTGTCATGTACTGATCCTGCATAATCTACATCTGAATATATTTCCACAGTACTATCACCACCTCGTGAAAATAATAGGCATTGTCCTACTATCACAATATTCTTCAAATATGCCAGAATACAATATGCTGCCTGTAAGTGAATTTTCTCTTGGGTCATTCATGAATTGACTCAAGGAACTCACAGCATATGCCACATCTGATTTACTATGATTCAGATAAATTAATTTTCCAATCAACCTTTGGAAGGATTCCTTATTAACTGGAGGACTGTCACCTCCTGCTTCAAGTTTCACATTTATATCCACTAGAATGACTATTGGTTTACAAGTAAGTTGTCCAGTTTCTTAGAGCAGATCAATAATATATTTATGTTGAGAAATAAAAATACCTTCTCTCAAGTGTGCCACCTCAATACCGAGAAAATACCTTAGTCTCCCAAGAGACTTAATATCAAACTCTTGTGAGAGGTTTTTACTTAGATTTTGAATTTCATTTGTGTCATCACCTGTGATCAATATATCATCGACATTTACAATTAATATAGTCATACCTCCACACGAATTATGTTTGATGAACAAAGTATGATCTGCCTTACTCTGTTTATATCCTTAACTTTTTGTTGTATTGGTGAACCTCCCAAACCAAGCTCGAGGAGATTGTTTGAGACTATAGAGGGCTTTCTTTAGTCTACAAACAACTCTTGATTGATTGGATAGTGGATACCTTGGAGGTATAGTCATGTAGACTTCCTCTTCCAGTTCTCTATGTAGAAATACATTTTTGATATTAAATTGATATATTTCTCAGTTCAACTTAACTGCCAAAGCAATCAATATCCTCACAGTGTTAAGTTTAGCAACTAGAGCAAAGGTCTCAAGATAGTCAATCCCATATGATTGAGTATAGCCTTTTGCTACTAGTCATGCCTTATATCTTTCAAGTGACCCATCTACATTGAATTTTGGGGTATATACTCATTTACACCCCACAACCTTCTTACCGGTTGGAAGAGGAACCAGATCTCATATATGGTTCTTTTGCAGGTTCTATCTCTATATCCATTACATGGCTCCACTCTTTTCTGACTAATGCTTCATCAATTATTTTTGGTACTCTTGTCATATTAAGCGAGCTCAAGAATATTTTATGCTCCTAACTCAATCTATCATATGATAGATAATTGGCCATTGAATACCTTGGTCTGTTTCTGCAATTCCTTACCCCTCTACGTAGGTCAATAGGCCATCCGAGCTGATCATCTTCAGCTAGGCCTACATCAAGTTGTTCAACCTCATTTTGCCCTGGATCATCTTTCTTCAGCTGCATTGGTTCAGTTACATTCTCCGCCCTTTCTTCCTCAACTGTGATTGTTGTATTATGTGACTCTATCTGAACTTGTCTCCTAAATATTTGTGCCACTTGAGGGCAAGGGTCTTTAGAGTTGGTAACTAAAGGATTTTCTGATCTTTGAATATCAAGCTCTTCGGTCCTTTTATAATACATCTCGTATTCATTAAAAGTAACATCTACAGAGATCTAATATCTTCTGGATGATAGGGAGTAATATTTATAGCCCTTTTGAGTGGGTGAGTATCCCACAAATATGCACTTATGTGCTCTAGGATCCAACTTACCCAATTGAGTATTAGCAATGTGACCATATGTCACACAACCAAACACCTTGGGAGCTAAGTTTGTTCGCAACTTCACATTTTGATAAGCTTTAGACAATAAACCAATTGGACTCTGATGTCTGATTGATCTTGCTGGTATGCGATTTATAAGATGTGTGGCTGTCAATATAGCCTCTCTCCAATATTATTTGGGTACATTTCCCTAAAATAATAGTTCTCTGGCTATCTCCACAATTTGGCCAATCTTTTTTTCGGCTAACCCATTATGTTGTGGAGTATCAATACATGATGATTCATCGAGTATGCCTCTTTGAGCAAAATAAGGGGAAATGATAGTATTGAAATACTCTTTGGCATTATCTGTTTTGAACCACTTTATCGTTGTTCCAAATTGATTGTCTATCATGTTAAAGAAATGTGGGATAATTTGAGCAGCTTTGGCTTTGGACTTTAGAAGATAAAGCCATATAAATCGGGTACAGTCATCAACAAATAGCATAAACCATCTGCCACCAAATATACTAACTATTTGACTTGGCCCCCATATATCATTGTGAATTCGATATAGTGGTATTAAACTCCTTTCATTCTTAAAATGAAATGTAGATCGTTTGTGTTTGACCAATTGACAAGCCTCACACATTAAAGTTTTGACATCAACCTTGTTACAAATGGTAGGAAACCAATGTTTCATCAATTCAAAAGAAGGATGCCCAACATGACTATGCTGAAGCATGATTTGGCTCCTAGCGTCTTCGGAAAGACTAAGAGAGGAGAGACATATTGCATCTTGATCTTCCAGATAGAAAAGGCCATCTTGACGCCTAACATGTCCAGTCCTCTGCCCTGACACCTTATCAATTAGAAAACATGCATCATCTTCAAGAATAAATTTGCACTTATGATCTTGCACAAGTTTTTGTAAGGATATAAGATGTGCCTCAAGTCTTGGCATATGAAAGACATTTTTAAGTGTACCAAGCCCATTAATTTTAATGCTCCCAACACCCGCCACTGATAAGATCCCTCTAGTTGTAAGGACCTTATGTGGCCTATTTATCTTTGAATAAATAATGAATCTAGAGATATTTGGTGTCATGTGATCTGTGGCACAGTATCAATAATCCAATGTATTCTACTGGGTTTTGAGATAATAGCATTACTGAAAAATACTTTGTTTTCACTTGAGTATGCCAATGAAGTAGAACTCAACATGCTTTTGAGTCGCTCTAGTTCTTCCCTTATTTCCATAAGGTCCTCCCCACGTTCATGAACAGGCTCTCCTGTTTGCTCCTTCGACTGCCTTTGTTCTCCACCTTCAAGACTCTAAAAAGCAACAACATATACCTTTCAATTTTGTTGGGGCTTACCATGCAACTTCCAGCAGGTTTCTCTAGTATGTCTTTTGCATTTGCAAAAAGAACACCAAAGACTATCCTTATAGTCATTTGAGGTCCTCTGTCTTTAATCACTTGAATTCTTCTGATCTTGCCAAACTTCTTGGCTTGATTTTTTTTCAATTTTTTTGGTGGAAAACGCAATTAAGCTAGGCCTTGATGGATCTGAGAGTAAACGCAGTCGACTCTCTTTCTCCATAACAATACTGATGGCTTCATCCAAATCTGGTGCCCTCTCTATGTAGGACCTAACTCCAAAGACTCTCGTATTCTAGATTTAAAGCCATTACGAATGTAAACGTTCTCTGCTTCAATATGTAATTTCTTTCTGTGGAGTGAGGATTCTTCACAGGCCAATAATGATCAATCTTGTGCCATATAGCCTTCAGTTCACATGATAACTTCATGATTGTCTTCTCCTCTTGTATTGCCCTCACTACTTTGGTATTCAGCCCATAGATCTTCCAATCATTCTGATGCTTAGAGCAATTCTTATGGACTTCACGCCACAATTCTTTCACGGTAGCCATATAAAGAAAGTTATCACACATTTCTATTGTCATGGTTCCAAGAAGCCATGAATGAATAAAGGCTTCCTCAGATTTTCAAATTTTATAATTCGGATCATTCATACCAACATGATCATCAATTAAATTCTTACAAATCGGTACCATTAAATTTCAAGCACTCATGCATACTTGGTAGCGCATACATTGTCTTATCTCGGCCACCAACAATTGCTGTCATGACTGAGTTGGATGCAGAAGCTTCTTTCCCCATTGACATCTCTTGTTTTTTAATCCTTGAAATCAAGAATTGCTATCAACTGACCTCCCGAATACTTGCTTTCAGTTGATGGAAAGGCATGTCCTTGTTCTTGTGATGCTTCACGCCACGACCAACTCTGATACTATGTCAAACCAGGATCTTGATCTTCTTGATCAGGTCTTCGCCCTCCCTTCTCACTGGAGTCACCTAGAAAATCCCATTAGAGTAGATTCACAAAAAGTCTACTTCAATTCACCTCTACATCGGTTTAAATACCGGCTACATCTATAGTGGGCCAAGCCCACTTATTTTGAAGAAAGAAAGGGAGAGTTCATTAAGTAATCCATAACTGACTCACTTAAGGGCCCAAATAGAAGAGAGACACTACAATAACGAGATCCTAACTTGCCTGACAAATTCACAAGAAAAGAAATTTTGGTGACGAAACCACCTCATGTATCCGCAGAACTTCAAAACTTCAATTCTTGAATCATCAAGAATGTACTGAAGCGACTGTTGAATCCACAAGCGATGCACTTGAATTCACAAGCAAAGAGATATTATTTCAAAAGAGAGGAAAGTTTTCGGAATGCTGAATGATACCTCTGGGGTTACCATGTGGGGCCTTTTAAAAGGCTGAGTTTCTGTTAGGGTGCCCCTTAAAAGGTGATTCAATTTTAGTGACGACTTAAAACTGATTTAAGGCACGTTTAAACGAATTCAAAATGAGCTAAAGGCGGAAAAAATACTCTTTGATGCATTTATGACGCATTTTATTTTGGGCCAGATTAGTTACTAGGCCATCTAGTGCATGTAGTCCATTATTCACTCTTTGAGGGCTTCTAGTCCACTGGGGTTGGACCATGAATGTGTTACATCAAAATTCTCACTTGATCAATTTTTGGGTTAAATCCTTCAAAATAGCTGCATCCTCAGGTTTTAATCACATATAATGGTCAAGTTCTTGCCACAACTTTCAACTGATAAGCATATTCTGTGACTATTTTGCTGCCCTATTTTGCAGCAATTGTCTTCACCTTACCTTCATAGACTTGTGCCACATCCATAGCTTTGGAATAAGTCTGTTGGATTGCATCGCAAATATCCTTGGCTGTAACCAAGAACATACATGTGCCACTAATCTCAGGTGTCAAAGAATTCCATAACCGTGCCATAATCATGAAATCTTTTCATGCCATGCCTCAAACAAGGGATCCTCTGATTTTGGACCTGTACTTGTGAGATGGCTGATCTTCACTTTGTTGTTCAGCACAGTGCAAACAAGTTGGGGCCTTGAGATAATTTTTTCCGTCTGGCGTATATGCAGATTGAATACTCTTCAACTCTTCGGATTGTTGAAACTGTACAAGCTTTTCTGATTGTGTCATGGCGGACGTCTACAGCCTCTGACATCTATAAGGTGTGGGACAATACAGACGGAAGTCTGAAATCTGGAAAATAATAACGAAGACCAATCCCGTTCCTGAACCCCTATTGACACATGCAAAAACAGGAGATCCCCAAGACAATCGGCTGATCCAAAAGCCTGAAAAAGGAAGCCTGATCCACTCCACATGATGCCGAGACATCCAAGAATGAATGCCGAAACAATACCCCAAGGGGGGGCGATTCTTGTTCCTCGAATTGGAACTGAATCATATACAAACGGAGATCCCGATCATTGCCTCAAGATTGACAGAGAGCAGAGGATGGATGGAACCGATTCCCTGGCCTCCCATATACATGGCCTCAGCGGCTGCGGAGGGACAATATGCCTGTCTCTTGGGTTCGGGTTTCGTCAAATGCCAATGGAAGATCCTCGAGGATGGGTGACAATGGGAACCAGTCATGGGGAGGATGAAGACTACGGAAAAAAATCCAGATTTACATGCCTAAGGCTCTGATACCATGACACAAACCAAGTAAGGATAATCAGTCTGGGAAAATTTTCTATCTTATCAATTCATAGAAAAATTGCTAATATATAAAATTACCAGCCCCAAAGAAAGGGAAAACAACCTAGATTAAATCCCACGATTTATGGGATACTCAACCAAACTAGGAAATTGACCAACAGAAATTAACTCTTAATTATCCATTTTTTCCACAGTGATGCATGTGTAATAGTTCTACTCCCACTCCAAACCAATAAACCGAAAGAGAAATGCTCATTTCTTTGTAGTGGAAATTCAACACGAATTTATATCGAAAAGTAGGCAATCTTGGCCAAGGACTAGCAATTCTTTGTGATCTCAAAATACATTTCTTTCGTCTGATTATCTACATATGTGATATCTGAGATTTTGTGTTCTGTTTTTCCTAATGGGAATCTGTGTTGTATTGTGCTTTTTGAAATTGAGAGCCCCAGAAGTTCCTTTGATTTTGAGGACGCTTTCCTTTCAGGTTTGGAAGTTTCAACTACATGGGAAGTTGATAAGACAGGATGTGTGAGCGCTGTTCCACTTTCAATGTACCTGATATCAGGTATCTTATTTCTTCGGTATATAATTTAACTTTATGTGAATGTTCTCACTAAATCATTCCTATGTATTTTATTGTGCTTAACTGTCAGGCTTCTCTTTGGTTTTCGCTGTTTAGTTTTCTGCTTGGTCATTTACAATATGGCCTATGTAAGGATGAGAGTTTGTGTGAGAATATTGGTGGATCAACTTTGGTTTCCAGACAATTGAGTCTTGTAAATGTGAATGTAAGGATGAGAGTTTGTGCGTGAGAATATCGATGGATCAACTTTGGTTTCTGAAAAATTGCGTCTTGTGAATGTGAGCATTAACGACTTGCAATTATTATCTACTAGTAGTCCAACATAAAGTGGATTAATAGATAATTATGGAACAAAAAGAAACATCACAGAGATAGAGAGAGTTGGACTGAATCGTACCAGATTAGCGTTATCAAGACATTTTCCATCTATAGTGCTACCTTGGGAAGGACATTTGTAGGAGATCAGGCCAAAACAAATTTAGAGTTCATTTGATTTGATGTTCTAAAATCAATATACCAAGATTTGGAAACGAATTTACGTTATATTCCCATTTTTGATAAGGTCGATTGAATCATTTCTTGATTAGATTAATGGCAATAAAAAGGGAGGTGAAAGACTAATTGCTGACAGAAACAAATTAAAAAGAAGCCTCAGTTGAATTGACAGTGGTGTAATATGCTTTTGAAGCCTTAACTAGAGGTTGATGCCCACAATCAGCATGTGCCCACTCTTTTTGCATTATGCGCGTCACTTATTTTTTTAGTCTCGAGCAATAATATTGTCCTGATTTTTGACAAAACTAGCATTGTATTAGATGTAGATTGGGGAACTCCATACATGGATAAGAATTAGACTAGTTGCCTCTAGTTCCATCTTAAGATGCGAGACCCAAGAAAAGAGAAACCAAGAATGACTCAAAAGGCTCTACCCATCTTTGGGGATTAATTGACCTCCTATAGACAGTGTAGGCACGATTAATAGTAACTACAATCTCAATAGGGCTGAGATTATGCTGCAATTAGCTTCCTAACTTAAAGCATGAAATCAGGCTCCCTAAATAGGCAAAATATTTTTTTACAAATAGAGCGATAATAGATTGCACAAAATCTCCATGAATCATTTAAAAGATCCAAAAATTACATCATTGGTGCAACTAGGAACCATTATGATTTGTGAAACCTTCGTTAATTTAAAGAAATATTGACGATGTCAACTCAAGTAGTTGTTTGCCCTTTCACCTCTCGTAGTGCAGCACTGATTAGAAATCACTATTAATTTCAAACCAATTTTGACTTATTGGAAATATTGATGATTTTGTTTCTAGTAGTAGATTGCCCCAGTAACATTTAGCGGTCTAGTCCTTGTTGCAAGAGGGATTGGTTGACCAACGCTCGTGTATTATGTAATAACAAGTAATGATAAGACTGACTTGACTTCCTAGACATCTTATGAAGGTTGTTGAATTTCCTCTAGTTCCTTCGTTTCTTGAAGAACGACAGACCTTCTTGTGGAGGGGAAAAATGGAACCCTTATTCAAAACATGAGGGAAAAATTCCTTCAAGATTTGTTTGCATCGAGACAGGGGTCTGTTATTTATAACAGATCCATGGGAGAAGGTTCTAGACATAGAGCCTTACATCCCGAGACATACAGGTGATGTTCACGTGCTTCTTTAAGTGAAGCACATGATACACTTCACCCCAACTGCTAACGCAGTATTTACACAGTATTTCAATAAAGGTCTATAGTTGCCTTGAAGGCGACCTATGTTGGCCCCTTTGGAATAGTATACACATCATGTGTTTTGGAAGTAGATCATATATTCATTTGAGGATCTAAGTGACCATCCTACCGATTAATAGAAAAGGATAGTGTAGAGTATTTACAATAATTGGTTTTATAGACCAATGATTTTTTTTTTCTTGAAAGAGTTCAGCCAACTATCATTCATAGAAATTTCGGTTCTAGAGTGACAGCTTTTCATCGATTGAGTTGAACTAATTAATACTGCAGTTATAGTAAGGGTATCCAAGACTATTAATAAATTTTCAATTCTATTCTACTATAAACATTTTTGACTGGGGAGAAATGTTACTGTCTCAGATTTTCATTCTCGGTGTTCTGCTCTCTTAATACTTGGTGGATCCCACTCTCTTACTAGTTTCTGTCTTATTGTTTTATAAAAAAGTTGCACCAGATTTCATGGATGCTGAAAAGGAGATATGCATCAGTTATGGTAACAAAGGAAATGAGGTACTAACATTTTCTCATACTTTTTTTATTCTCGTATCCTGAAATCTGAGATACATGTTTGAATACTTGTATCAAGATTCCATGAAACGATAGTTTTCTTTTTGTATGTAGATATCATCTATTTATTTTAATTTATACTTTTTCCCGGTTTGAAGTACATCGATCTCTCAACACTAAAGTTCCCTATTGACTAAGAGGTTTTTTATGTAGTCAACTTGCATCAAGATATGGATGAAACAAAGGAAGGTAAAGACAACTGTGAAAGTGGTTTTTTTTCCGTCTGCCAATTTTTAACATAAAAATTAAACATATTGATCGTTTGGAATTTTTTTTTCTAAATCTATTGATCTAGATTTGGAACAGGTAGCTTCGATCTTTTTCATAAGAGAGTACGCTACCCTTTTTAAAATTCGAAAAAATGAAGTACTGAAGAATACTCATTCTTAATTGATTGTCTGATTCTGTCTTATGTCAAACCTCTGCTGAAGGAAATGTAGAGCTTTTGCATGCATTTTCATCTTGAATGGAACATCAATGGCAAGTAGCCAATGATGGCATACATTTGGTGGAGGCTGTTAAGTTTGAAGACAAGTTTTCCTTCTAATCCTCTCTCAGAGGAAGTACTTTTATTCTTAAATTTTTTATGTTTTTTAGCTGTAAAAATAATTTTTCATCTTTTTTTAGAAGAATGTATATTTGAGTCTCATTAATGAATTTTTGCATTATGGAATGGTAAAATAATTGGCACATCAACTGTCTTGCCGGTTATACTCTGATGTCACTGAAACTCTGTCTGCGCTTAAAGGCTGATCCTTGAGCATATACAACTTTCATGGATCAAACCAAAGAATTTACTGTCATTTAACTCCTTTCCACTAGTTTTTTTAGCTTCAATGTCTGCAAAAAAAAACTATTAGTGTCTCATCTCTTGGGTGGAGCCAGTCCTATCCTAACTGTTCTTTGTTTTCATATGTTTGTAAAAGGACTGCTACTTTAGTAGTTGTTGAAGTGGGAATGGAGAAATAATCAAGTGCAAATGCATGAATCAACAGGCAATAAACATATTCAGTATGTGTGGGATAACTAGCAAACAGTTATCTTCCATTACATGGATAACTCATGTGTAAATAAGGGTTTACGTTCTTTTTTATTGAACTGGATTGCCTGAAGGACTATCATGCCGCACACTTGATTTTCCTCGTAATAAAAATTCGGTTTTTCTTCATTTTCTCAGGAGTTACTCTACCTGTATGGATTCGTCGTCGAAAATAATCCAGATGATTATCTTATGGTACTAATCCTCTCACAATCAGATTATCATTGATGCTTATATTCATGGTCTACATATAATTTTTGAGACATCTAACCGGCATTTACATTATTTTTTTATATGTAACATCCATATTTGAATCCTTCTAATTTTCCTGTTTAATTTTTATAACCTTATACCATTCTTTCATTGCTTACTTTACATAGGTTCACTATCCTGTGGAGGCGCTTCAGAATGTTGCATTGTCTGATTCCAAGGCACAACTTCTAGAAATGCAGGTTTTTGATCTCATAACCTAGAAAGTTTCATGGTGTAGGGAGCAGTGCTTTGTTTCCTGCACCATGTACTTCTCAAGATTGAATATAGATGCTTAGGCTATTTTAGCTGTGTATGTTTGCCAAAGTTATTCAGATGCAAATAATGCACAAACTACACATTTGTCTTTTGATTCCAAGACATTGTCTGAGCTCGATTAATATTTGCAGAGAGTGGAATTGAGATGCCTCTTACCTAGGACCTTGCTTGATCATGGATTCACTTCTGGAAAAGTCATCAAAGATTTTGATAAAAATGAAAATTCACACAGTCACCACAGCGGTTACAGCTGGAGTGGTCAGCGTAAGGCCCCATCTTATTTGAATAAGCTGATATTTCCTGGAGAATTTTTGAATTCTTTGCGGACCATATCTCTTCAAGAGCATGAACTTATTCGGGTTTCAGAACTATTAGAGCAGGTAATTTCCCTTTTCGATTTTTAAATTACTGGACACTATTGTTTGTGTTGCTACTCTTAGTTCAAACAAGGATCATTTCAATGTTATTTTAAAATTAAATGCCTGATGCTTACTTTGTGCTGTAGTTATTCATTATAGGAATAGCACTGAATTAGACCACTAAACCACCATCCCATAACGCTGTGAACATGTCTCTTGGCCTTGGGAAGCAAGATCCAATGTTCAGCGCCTGCTTAAGCATAGGCAGGGGCAGATCACTTTTCGTTTCCTTACTATAGTTATTCCTATAACCTATGTCAGAATGTTTAGCGAAACGATAATAACAGTTGAGCTTTCCATAGCGCCCAAGGATCAAATGAACGTGGCAGAGTATGCTACATTAAGACTTTAGAAGTTTCCATGAAGCTGTGTCAAAGGCCACTTCTTTCCAGGAGTTTTATATTGCTTTTTACTGTGTAGGACAAATCAATAGCCAATCTTCGTAGTTATTTGCAATTGCATAGCACATAGTCTTGTGGGTTCAATCTTTTTGAGTCTTGTATCAAAGTTATATTTTTATGCTTTTCTAATTCTCATCTCTGATATTTAAAAAATGCGAGCCATTGCTTATTTATGCGATTATGAAACTGTGATTGAATTTGAATATTTCCTTTCAATTCCTCATCTTGTGGACGCAAGAAAATAGGCTGTTACGATGTATCTCAAATGATCAGATGGTTTTCAATACAAAATCTGGGTTGAACAGGAGATTTTATGGCCCGGGGAGAACTACTGTTTCACCTGATCGATGCATCGAGGAAATGTAACTTCATAGAGGGAAAAGAAGCTTGATGAGTTGCAGCACTGTTCTCTAATGGCATTTGGGTTTCTGGACTCCAAGTCAGTGGCAGAAAGGATAGAGATGAAGAAACTAAGAAAAGCAACATAAGATATACCTATTACCACTATTGTCACTGCCACCCACACTGTTATTTTGATCCTTGCCGCCTCATACAGCACTAGCCTGCATTGCGGATGCAATAGTTTAATCTTCTTCCTCATCCTTCCCCCCTGTCTCCTGCTGGAACAGACCAAGAATTGGGGATTCAATTTGGGTTCATGAGTAAGGGGCAACATTAAAATTCGTTATGTTTAATGACAAACCAAAATTACTCGTTCAAAAACATTAAATTTTATAGAAAATTTCTTATGCCATCTGTTTAAACTCTATCTAACCTTGATAATAGTCACATTTGAAATATGATAGCTGCCAAATCACCAAATACAAATAGACAACGAATGTTACAACTTAGGATTTTTTTAATATAAAATTCTACATTTATTGTGGGTCTTTCGATAGAGAGGCATGAATAACATGCTTTCGTCAATAAACCTCTGATATGTTGTACTAACTCCTTGAGAAGTAAAATAACAAATAGGTTTCTTAAAAGAAAGCTGCTATTTCTGTAGGACTTTCTTAGTTTCTGACAAATTATTTTGGAACTTTAACAAAATTATCTCTCTTAGCCCACTGATTATCACCATTTATGTGTGCATGTTACTGATCTTCATATTTCCTACATGTCTGTACAAGACTTTTAATGTTAATTATTTGTTGTGACTTTATTTTCTTTTAGCTGACTGGGTCGAATGAGCAGCGACAACCATCTAACGAAGATGTGAAGGCTGCCGTTTGGGAAGCTGCTGGGGATTTTGGTGCTTTACAGCTTCTTGTTGATCTCCTATATACTAAGTACTTTTCTGATAACCATGTGTTGAATTCTCTCATTTGCCCTTCAATTTTCTTTACATCCTGGTTGTGCTTTAAGTTTTACACTTTCATATGCATAGATGACATTGTTCTCTCGCAGCCAATCAAAACTTTCAATTTCGTAGTCCCATTCTTCCAGCACATGAAATATTATAAAATTTGATGGTTTCTCTTTGGATCTTGTGCAATTTTCAAAGAGTCAACTCCACAGTCGAAGGCCTTTAAACTTTAAGAGGAGATGCAAAGGAAATTTGTGGAGTGCTCATCTCCTCAAAGATGTATATCGTTCCGTTCTATAAGACCTTCCCTTTTATATTTGGTACGAAGAAGAATAGGTATGAGGTTTAACTTTCTCCTTTCTGAACTCATGAAAAAGCATTGGTTCCTCCTGTTCAGCCTTGCTGCTTCATTTTCTGGGTCATGTTTAGCTTTAAGCATAGACACAGTGAGGGGTTTCTTGTGCAACGGTAGATTCCAATGACCACCAAAGATCCACCAGTTTTCAGCAACAATTACGAGAAATTGAAATTCAGCTACTGAATTCAATCTGGCTGGGAGACATCTGGTAGCGTTTCCTTCACACCAATCTTTTAAGATAATTCCTTGAAAAATCCATGAACCACATTCATCCCTCAACTACCAATTAATGTTATTTTCTAATAGTTATAGTTTGTCTTTACCCGGTCAATTTTTTTTTTCTAATTTTTTGATACGACATATGCAAACGGTATGAAAAAATGTCAGGAATAGATCTGTGGATGTCAATTATAATAATATCTTATTATTGATATAGTAATCATTCCTTTGACTATTACAAAGACTTATTTTATATGTAGTATTCCCAGTGGTTTGTACCAATTTGTTTCTTGCTGAATGACAATGATTGTCCCCGAGAAACATCAGAGGTCTAACGTTAACCGTCCAATAAAATGTTATATGGCTGATGATACTTGGTTAGCGTTGTTTATGCTAGGTGTCAGCCTCTGAAGTTTCTTGGGGTTGACCCCTGTGTTTTGTAAAACAGAAAACGAATGAATTACATATTTCCCGCTTATCTCATCCTACTATAAACTTTCTTACCTCCAAAACTGAAGACAGGGACAAGCTAGGACTACATCATATCCAATCAATGGTTCTGCAAGCAAGCCATCACCAATGGTTTTAGGTGTACCCACTTTTTGCTGAAACTGGTTTAGATTAATCTGGACTGATGAGGATCACCAGTTGCCTATGGAGCTAAACGAGACAAGTTTCATGACTCGACCAAATCAAGTCGTCAATCCATAAATTATATACTCAAGATAGTTGTCACAAGGAGCTGACCATATGCAACGAAAGTTGGTGCCTAATAGGGGTGCTGTCAAGCCAAAATACCATAGGGACTACAGCAGGGAGGGGGGGGTTGTAAACGGTGGAAACTTGTGGATATTTTTATGTTGCAATTAATTTTAGCTTGCTAGTTTAATGAAGCATTTTTAGCATTTTTAGCTTGTTTAGCTTGGGATCTAGATGTATTCATATATAGATAGTGGAACTGGACGCGATACTTCTCTTGTGGTATTAATATTTATAAGATCCTAAGGGGGGGAAAAAAGAGACACATAATTGGCCTAGTCAATGTTCCCTTAACTCTCCATACCTCAAAACTTCCATGGGTTCTTACATTGAGAGTTTGCCAAGGAGCTCTTTGAGGTCTTGGCAGGAGGCAATATGAGGAATCTCTATGAGGGAAAATATTGGTAGACAGAACGATAATGAATCCCTTCTCAGAAGATAGGATTGCTGACAATTTGAAGAGCACTCTTCTTGTTACACTAAAGCAGAGGAGCTGAAGAACCCATGCTCGAATCTCACAGAAGATGGTAGAGCCAGACTCTCTCGCAATTGTATCAATCATATTGGAGCACTCGACCTCTATGCTGGAATGAGAAACGATACCATCCTTCTTGCTCCTCTAAGATATGAAAAAGAGTGTAAATAAAAGCAGAAGCCTGTAATGGAGTGACAGTCAGTGGGATCACTTGCTTTATTGACGTTTACGTAGGCTCAAAGGAGCAGAGAAATAGGCAGCATAGATAGGGAGTAATTGAGGGTTTCACATAAATACCAGAGAACGTAAACGAGGGCAGTAGAATGTATTAAACTAAGAACAACGTGAACTTTAGATATACACGAATTGGGCTATGTCCAGACAAGAGAAAATCTAGCATATGGACACTGGCAAGTTACAATTGTGTCCAGGATACTCAAAAGTGTAAACTATCAGAGAAACAAAGCTTGAGGTGTGGCTTCATAGGAGTGTCAGGTATGTTGACGAATGTTACTGATTTCCCGATGATAAAATAATAGGTAACGGTGCGTGGAGTATGAAACAATACTGAAACAAAAATAATTAGTGTAAATTTCCAAAGTGGGTCTCAAACTAATAATAGAGATGCTGCTCGAGAGAGGCAGTGGCAGTAGCATCATTGCTAGCGATGGCTGTGTTCTTTAGCACTCTCACATGAATCGGCATCCAAAAAAACTTGAAAATTTTGCTCAAACAAAATTCAGGAGCCTACTTAAGTCCCTATATTCCCATGTAAAGACAACAAACACGAAGTGATAGTTTAGAGAGACCAGGAGGACGCTGCATGTAGAATTCCTGTCAGGAGTTCTGACCTAAGGTCTTTATTTAATCTTTGAGTGATGATCAAGAAGTGAGTGGGAAGTGTTGGTTTGCGTGGTAGAACGCACGTCCATGGTTTTGCTTTAGTGGGTTGGGTGGGTTGGAATAGGAAGCACTGTAATTGCTTTCGATAAACGTCAAAATAGGAAAACTGGGTGATTACAGTCTAGGAAAGCAGCCTTGACTTATTATTTTTGGAATAGTCCACCACAAATTGACCCTTAACAGAAGAATATTTCTTAAAAGACAAATCGTTGATACAAATCGTTCTGAACAGTAAATCTTTTCTTTTTAAAATCACCTGTCAAGTCATTTCTCCTTTGTTGTCAAATGTGTAAAAGAAATGCATCGACTGAAAAAAAACAATTATGTTTTACTTAATGTTTTCAGGAGAGTTCATAAGGTTAAGTATTAGACGAGACACCTGATCATGATTAAAACTAAAGTAATATGACAATCTTAGAACGTGATGATGATGGCAGTCATTTCATGCGAACAAAAAACTACTTTCATTTCTAAGATTTTTTTTTTGGTCCAACTAAACTGATATGACTATGGTTACATTTTAAGTTTCTTGTTACCTGTAAATGGAGGAGACTCTTTGCTATCGGTGAAACTGTAGAAAATACACCTTACAGTACCTGAATCTAAAGCAATAAAGTTAGCGACCCAGAATTTCACTGTGAAAAAAGTCTAGAGATATTTCATGATCGATAAATGTGTCATCATTCATATAAAGATGGTTTTGCTCCTGCCTTAAGGACAGACTATTTATGAGAGTCGGATCTTTCTTGTAGAAAGTAAAGTGTTGTTCTTTTTTTTTCTTTTTTCAATGATGGTTTGCGTTCGTATTGGAACTGGTATCTGAAAGATTGCCCATCCATTTTGCACTATTCGTTAGTTTTTGTGCTTCCTGCATCCTTTTTGATGGATGTGGCGCAGTTTATTTTCAAGGGTAAGCTCAGAAATTTTATTTTTTTTATCAAAAGATGGTATAACTTGAAATACAAAATTAACAAATGTGGAGTTCGATAGCGTGATGATTTTTTTCCTTGTCATTTTTATTGATTCCATGTAATGTAATTTATGTTATATAGGTTGCAGGAACTTGAAGAGGGTTCTGGAACAGAAGCAAGCGATGTAGAGTTGCTTGAAAGCTTCTGTTCATCAGAGAAACATGCAGAAGAAACGAGGTATGTCGATTTTATCAGATGATCTGTTTTTGTGCTACCTCCCTATTCCTCTGTTCTTGAAGTCGGTGCTCTGCATTAAGATTGACCCCCCCCCGCCTTCTAACGTGAGAGATACTTGACAACTCTTCTGTGGGGATCCCCCCCTTCTAACGTGACCATGGATCGATAGGATGAAATGGGCGCCCATTCTGGACGACAAACTGATCCCAGATTATCTGAATAGAAATTTATTTTGGGAACAGAAAATGTGAGGGATCCAAAAGTAGTAGCCTCGGAACAAGAGAAAACACAGTGGATTGAAACAGAATGACAAAGTATGAATGGTCGAACAAATCAAGATTTGAAGATTTTTTTTTTTTTTTTTTTTCCTCCATACCTTGGGAGCACTGTCTAATCTTCGATACCCACCCCTATCTTCATCTTCTTCACGGATGGATCATACTGCAGAATTGGGAGAATCAGGCGGGTTATTGGGAAAAGCCAAGATTTGATCAGATGATTAGTGCGTTTGCCCAACACGGTCTAATCACTATGTCTTAATTGAGTCGATCATGTTTTGAACCCAGATTGGATTATAGACATTTACATATATATTCTGCTTTATCTCAGTTTTTTTCAACAAAGGCAGATAGATCTTATCTTCTGACATGTAATGCTCGATTACTCTGAGCTGCAGTGGCTGCGGGGTGGTCGGAGATGGGGACGCGCAGATGAGCAGGAATCGTCGGGCCAGTGTAATCTACCGGTGTGGGCAGAAACGCCTTGCCAAGCTCTTCTTGAAGGAGGCGGAGTACATCTTGGAGTTGTGTTCCAGCGAAATATCCTGATCCTCCGGCGGCGTCTGATATTTTCTTCCATGGCGCCGTCAGGTCTCTTCATTCTACGAAGAAGAAGAAAAAGAAGGATACTAACAGGCGCCATCGCGCCCTGTTTTTCGTTGACTTGACTGCGAATTGACCTTTGGGTTATTTGGCCTAAGGTCTAATTATCATCTAGTAAGTCGGATATTCGCTGGCGATTTTCTTTCTCATGTTTTTCTACCCACGCCACCGATGAAATCCATTATACATTATTAGCTTGTAAGACCTTTCTTCTTTTTCTTTCTTCTCCCAAGTGGTTGAAAAAATAATAAGAATTTCTCCGGGTGGGGTGGAGGAGGCCGCAACACAAACTGGGACCGAATAATAGTTGACCTACATCGTCTTTGGGTTCTCCTGGACAATAATTGAGAGAGAGAGAGAGAGAGAGAGGGAGAGAGAGAGAGAGAGAGAGAGAGAGGGAGAGAGAGAGAGAGTATCCATCTCCATAATCACGGCACTAAACCGGAAGCCGGGAAAAGAAACAGCGAGGTTCTCAATAGAGGGTACGCACCCGAGCACAAATGAACATGAAGAGCTTCTTCGTCATCCACCCAAGTCCCTTTCTTATGCCCATCAGCAGTCGGACCAATGGAGACAGCAAAAGCAAAGCGAAGCCATCAGATGACCTGGTAGTTGTCGGCGATCAGCTGGGTCCTCTGACTGAACTTCGGAGGGCTGCCGCCTCGAAGAGGGAACACTCCAGTCACCTGCAGAGATGCGGCAATGCTCAACTCCACAATAAGAAAGGAAGAACAAACAACTGAAGCAGAGAGTAGTCTGAACCCCGAGGATTACTCAGGGGTTTTAGCTGAATCATAACCTAGATTTAGCCACAGGTATCTGTACTACTAGTACATGGATAAAGATAGATATCTTATCAACAGAGGGATATCAATCCCCACTACCAAAGCTAGTAGAGATGAGAGTCGCGTAGTTTGGGGACAAGTACTCTCTCCAGGGCAGGGCTGTCACTGTGACGACGGAGGGGCATCTCGGAATGATGTGAACCACTACTACTGCATTTCGTCATGATGAAACTACTTGCGATGGTCACATGGACTGCGTAGAATCAGGATTTTGTTTTCCCAAAGTGGGCAACTTAGAGAAGCAGAAGAAGAGACCCATTAGATGATATGCGCTGAGATCGAGTCAAATGACAAACCTTTACGTCACTAAACGTGCTCGCAGCAGAGAATCTGATGTTAATTGGGAAGAAGGCAGACGTATCCGCAGGAGGGACAACAAACTCCATTGATCCGCTGTTAATTGGATTGGAAGACAGACGAGTTATTACTTGTGCAAAGAGAAGAGCCAAAATATTAGTAAATCGTGAATTTTTTCAAGTGCATAGACCCTTCCATTTGTTGATCGTGAAGAATGTGTAACGTTGAACGATGCCTAGGAGCAAGTTACCTGCGGTTGGAGCTATCGATAAGGAGAATGGACCACTCTAATGCCGAGCTCCTGGGATCATACCTGCGCAGAGAATCGTTGAAAATTTACGAGTCAAGTTGAGAGTAAGTATTGTGCACGGTGTGATTTAGTGATGACCTAGGCACTGAATAAGTAGTGTGCACGCGTCCGGAGAGGTTTCAACCAAAACCCTCAACACGACTTATATAATGCTCACCTCCATTCTCCATCAATCTGCCTTACACTGGGTGACTCCCGAAGTGCAGGGAGAGGTACTGTGATCACAACGTTGTGCAGGTCAAACATATCAGATGCTTCGTATTCAATGTTAACAAAAGTTTCGTTTCCAGAAATTGATGGCCAGCAGTTGACTGCACACACCAACAAAACGTTTGTAAACATAAAAGCATAGAAAACAGAAACTGAGGCAACGTCAAAAATGAACCCAGGCACGAACCAGTCAATGGCACAGCAGACTCATCCATGCTCTGGATCCTCCACTTCACAACACCAACATCATTTTGACCCGTAGGAAAAGGCCTGTTTGGATCCTTGAGGCCAATGACGTGATCGCTATTAAACAACTCTTTATTGATATTAGGATGGGTTCTAAAGCTGAGGCCAGGTATTGATCGATTCTCAACCTGCAGGAGGAACAAATGCAATCCTATTATGGAAATAAAAGACCACCTTATTAAATCAGGAATTTCCATAAAATATTGAAAGAATAAGATTCAGATAGTCATTGAGCAGGTAATTATACGTCAAAATGAAACTGCAGTTTGGATCCACCCAATAATCGGTCAAATAGGTAAGTTGTCCATGAGTGAGGAAAATATATGCTCCTTTTCTGTCCATCCTTCCCTCTCTACCTTTCTTGTGTCATCTCTTTCGACATTCTCAAAATAAATCTCCTCTCTCTCTCTCTCTCTCTCTCTCTCACACACACACACACACAAATAAAAAAACGCATGGGCAGACACACACAGAGTATATCTTTTTGCAATTGCAAAAAAAAAAATCCTCCCTCCCTCCGCACTTAACCTCTCCCTCTGATCATTGCCAATCCTGACCATCTGTTTCTGGCCTCTGAGAGTAGCAGTTGTAATTCAACATGACCAGGATGTCATGTAAGCCAGCAATAACCCCGAAATGATGCTTCAAGGATGCTTTCAGCACCAAGTAGACGACTATATCAACTACAATAATCGACCATCTGTCACTGGTTTTTGGGAAAGATAAAGAGCCAGAACGAATCATCAACAGGAGCCAAACGTAAATAGAAGTCATCAAATATACAAAAGAGAGTTTAAGTCCCACTAATGTTGCACTATTCTAGAAGAAAATTACGTTTTAAGGATCTTATGACTGTAAAGCTTTTACGTGAGACAGCAATGTATGCTAGAAGTCCTCTACTATAAAATTAAGAAATGAAACATTTTTTAAGGATTATGTAATACAGTGGACTTTTCTAATAGAGCTCTCTTTAATATATGGATGAGCATAATCTTTTCCACCTTCTGGACCTTCTGGAGGGAATCAATCGTTGCTATGATGTTCCTTCCTTTCGATCTAATAGGTGTTAGGTACAAAGTTAAATGAAGTGAATAAAAATCCCTAACAATAACGTAGTCGTGGATGAATAATTATGGCACCCCCCAGCTGTCAGCAATCACCGAATATCACCAAGTAACATAGAAAAAAAGAAAAACTAAAAGAGTATTATGGCAGCAATTCCTTGTTGATTAGCACCAATTGGATGAGGACAAAAGCAGTTGGCCTAGCATCATTAGCTTAAATTTAAATTCAATTAGGGTGACCAATTTGAGTGAATTTTAATCATATTTTTAGATATTTCGAATAACCAGTTCACATTCAAAACGAATTTTAATCGCATAAATGAAATTCAAAATAGCTGCCAAATAACACCTGTGCTATTAATTGTTTACAAAACAAATTTACGATTTTGGAAACAGAACATGCATTATTTGTCTACGCCAGCTTAGTGATAGATCTGTCATCTTGTCCACATGAATGCCTGAATAATTCTTTTTTTTCTTCTGCGCATGTATGTACACACACACACACACACACATATATATATATATAAATAGAGAGAGAGAGAGAGAGAGAGAGAGAGAGAGAGAGAGAGAGAGAGAGAGAACCTGAAATTGGACTAGTCCATCATCTTGGTTGAGAATTTGAACAGACAGTGTACCCTGAATGTCAAAGGCACCAACTCCTCCATCCCTCTTTAACGTTACATTAAGTTTCTCTTCAATACTCAATGTGATAGGATCAGTTGGTGGAAGGGACACTTTTGATTGGATAGCACTTGGCTTTACATCTTCGATTATCACTTCACCTTCAGCTTTAAGTGATTCCAAAAACTGGTTTGTCCGTTTTGTTTTACCAAGTTGCATACCCTGACCTTTAGGAGCAGGTGCAGATGCAGGTGGTCGACCTGGAAATCAGAATATAATCAGCCACTAGAATTTTAAGATCCAAAAAATATGTGCATCCTTGCATCAGTTGACATTTCAATAAACTAGACACATAAATTATTAAAAAAACAAACAACATGAAAGGGAAAAGTATTTGGGCTCTGAAAAAGACAGTCTTAGATAGAAAAGGTATCCAATACTTCCAGAGGACAACACTCCAGTGGCGGTATAAACCAGGAAAGACGATCCTCCCAACATAAAAAAGCGAATGCATTATATATATATAACATACATTTATATATTAATCTTGCTATGATAACTTAGTTATCCTTTTTATCTATTAAGATAGAAAGGGGAACAAAGTAGAAGATAACAGAAAAAATAAGCAGCGACAGAAAATCCCCCGTCGGTGTCAATGATGTGGATAGCAACAGAGACACAGGCCATTATGTCGGTTTTATCTGGCAGAAATGAAATATAGATTATCTAATTTCTTCTTGTAAAAATTTGACTTTTACAAACCAATAGCAATTTAAGTTAATTGGATGCACAGGCATACTTCCTTCTGTATCTCGTACATAAATTAGAAATTTAGATAGGAAGCTATAATAAGGAAATCCTTTGTTTTCGAGAAAAAAGGGCCTGTTACTTTGGGATACAGATACCCAAAAAAAACTAAAATTAGAGAAGATCGCCATGGGAAAGAGATAGAAAAACTACATCTGGAAAGTTGGTCAATTCACAGCTATAAGGGTAACAACCTGTTGGTACCTGTATAGCAAAGTTACTCCCACTTTATACAGAATTCATTGCACAATCACAAGAAGGATTGTAAGTAGCATGCATGACTAAGAAGATACATGATGGATGGGTAATAGCTCCACTGGTCACCAAAACGATTCCAGAGCGTACAAGTCTCATTTTTAAGATGGTTTGTCCAGAACAATGGCCTCTGGAATTTTAGGTAGCATTTCCATTGCAACCTCCCATATACAATCAGAAAGAATCAGAACCACTTCTGGAAGGTGGACCTGATAATAGAAATAAAGTCTCTGATTCATGGGATCTCATAGAGAACCAGATACACTCAATATTTTGTGACTACCTTTAGTATGCCATTGTTACTGACATGCATGACTGAGGAAAAAGACAATGGATGGATCCTAACAGTATTCATAGCCAAATGTTTGCAAGTTTACAAATCTGACTCATTGTTCAAGACTTGCCCAGAAAAATGATGTCAAGAATTTTATGTTTCTGATCAAGTCAAATCTCACCAGCACAAATCTCAGTACCACTAGATGTAAATGCAGGAAAAGAAAAACAGAAGCTTTTACCCACAAATTCTCACATTAACCTACCTGAGTTGTGAATTACATTTCAACAATGGTCATTGGAATTTTGCAATGATATATGCATGATCTTCAAACAGAAAAAAAACAAACAAATTCTGCCAACGCAAAATGTAAATTTCCATTTACATCAATGGAGCAAGTAATAGCTAGGACATTTTATAAAATCAACAAACATCCAGCGCAGACATCTAGGTTCTTGATTATTTTTAAAAAATCAAATGTGGCATTAACTTTGCAGTCAAGTAAGAAACCAAGTGAAACATGAGTTTAATTTGAACCTGAGGTCCTCACTGGAGAAGGAAGATTAAGTTTCCTAAACGCAAGGTCTGAGTTTGATATTAACCATAGAAGCTAGTATTGATGTCTAGACTTCAAATTTCCATCAATTTAATTAGTAACTTTCTTTCCTCAATAGTATAGTTCGACTGTTGGTTATTTCAATTTGAGGTCAGAATGGCAAGGTACAAAACTGATTTGAAATGGACAAGAATATAATTCTCCAGAAAAAAGAAAGAAAAAAAGATAAAATATCATTTAAGGCATGATAATCAAGCTGAATTATTTACCAACATTTCGGCCTGTTCAGCTTGAATCATATGGGTTAATGATACAATTAACCTAAAATAGGATAGTAAAGATAGTAATAAATATGACACAGGCCACCCTAGCAGGATTGGCTCTCTGATGCTTTAATCACAGAAGAAAACTCCCACACGTTAGCCAGGAAGGGCCTAAGATGATTGAAGAAAATAACATGCATGTTCAGCAGTTTGGACCTCTTGATTGGTTGGAAAATGAATCCACATCTGTACTTGAACCAAATCCAGAAGCACTCCCAAAACCAGTTGTACCACTGGAGATGCTCATGTCACTGAAGCTGCTATCAATCCTTCCCGAGCTTGATATAGATGAATAACCTCCTTTGTCACCCCTATTTTTCTCAATCTGGAAAAGTATAAAATCAGATGAACAATTAGGAGCAATCTTTCCATGAGTTTTAGGCAAAGGAATGAAGATTTTCCACGCTAAAAAGGGCAAAAAGATAAGGCAGTACAATAAGTATCGATCATTCAATGATATGGGGCTAATATATGTAGAGAATAAGCTACGGGGAGCATCTGGAGCATCCATGTGACTGCCTTCGCGGATCCCAACGTGCTCCCAAGGTGCACAATAAGAATAAGACCTTATCATTCAGATTGAAAAAAAGTCCAAGCATCTTATCCAAGCTATCACATCAAATCATGGTTTCGCAAAAATGATTGACGATTGTGAGAGAAAAGAGAAAAAACCTGAAAAAAGTGTTGATCTCACCTTCAAATCAATGATCGTGGAGGTGATATGAAGTGACACAAACAAAAAGTAATATGAGACATTGCTAAAAAACTTTACAACTATTGGACTCTTTCAGGTTCTTGCAGTGTACAATGCATTTTCACTTTCCACTAATGTAATAACTCAGGCCGGCTCAGATAAATGGACAAGGAACGAATGGCACTACAATATGCCGGTCCATAGTTTCCATCTAGACAGTTCAGTAGGCTTTATCTTCGCAGATGGTAACAAATGATATTCCCATTAATTTTCCATGGTGAAATCATAGGGAAATATCCAAATCCCACTGAATATCCATAAGATCAACCAGCCAAGTGCTACACCACATACAAAATATTCGGACCATGCAATTCCATCCATGCACATTGACAAAGTATCAAAATTGAAGTATTCTTCCATCAAATGAGTTGGCTACAGCGGAACAAAAGATACAAGGGATTGAAAAAAAATTCCTATCCGCATCTTGACCGACACCAACCCTATATGTAATACCTAGACAGTTTCCAGGTAGGAAACTAGGTACTTAATTTCCAGTTTATGCCCATATGACAAACTAGTGGTGCATTTTATGTTCCCTTCAACGTCCTTTTTTAGGTAGTTTATCTTCCTATTCCACGCAAATGAATGTTTAGAGTTTTCTTCAGAAACGTACAAATCGATCACCAGCCCTATTGCCACGTCCACCTTCCCGAGGACCAAGTATTTGTCAATTTGTACATTAAGAAAAGTGTACCTCCATTCATTGTCAATTAATATGACAGCAAATGTGCCAAGTCACAAACCTCATAGTGTAAAAAGTATCAACTGAGATAAAATAGATAGACAATATGAGATTCCCTATTGCCACGTCCACCTTCCAGATGTTTGACTCAATCTTCCTTAAATGTGGGGCATATCACAAGGGATCATGAAAAATTAGGAAGCCATAATTTTGTCATGATAAGGAATAAGAAGGCAGGACATACAACCAACATAACTCCCGTTCTACAGTGAGACAAGGGTGAATATAGCGCGTTGTACTAACTAGCTAAACAAAAAATTTACTCAGATCCTGCACTCTTTCTAAAACATTAAAAGGTATATTTTCCAGTGTGGTCCAATCACTGAAAGAGACCTCCAATCGTGCAATCTGCCTGGTAATCCCGTCTTGCAGTCCACTGATGGGGACAACCCCTCTCGTCCCTGTCTTGACCTCCACCACATTTTTAAGAAACCTTTTCCAGATAAGCAACCAGAATCTCCCTTCCTTCAAGTCAACGAAAGGCCTATAGCATGAATAAATTACACATCCACAATGTCTCCAACCTTTCCCCTAAAGACAGGGAATTGTCTGCATCAAACGACCTCTTTTGTCCCTTCTTCCCCAATTATCCTCTTTTCTTGGTCTTTATTACATCTCGTTATGCCCCTCAAAATTTGTTACTTCAATAGCCTCCACCTTTAAATCATTTAGGTCCATCCATACATGTACCATTAAAAGTCCTCCCTTTCCATGCAGTCATCCCTCCCTTCATCCAAGCATTCAAGGATACCCAACGTCATCTGACCATGAAATGTGATCCATGAGCTTAGGTCAGTTAGCACAGCTTACTATGCACCAAGTCCTTCATGTCTAATTTGCACTGCACTTCAAAATTTGGTGAGCGGGAGACTGGCAATATCTTTAAGGAATAGTTTAATATTCTGATCATGAATGCAAAAGGGGCACACTGAATGGTCATATCTAGAAGAATAGCTAAGGATCCTACCTCTGAGTCCATACATTAACTAAAAACACTATGCAGTCCAGCTGTACTGCTATTCCCTGCATTGACCTTTGTTATGCTAGAAAATTCCATTGCCATCCAAATTAGCCATAGAACTCATCGACAACTCTTCCCTTCCATATTTTCCCTGATTAGTCTGATATAACAATGCCACAGACCATTCTTCGTTCCCATATCGAATAGAAATATTTTGGTCCTTCCTGCGTGGGAATGAAACTTATAACTGAATGGTTCTTGTGAATGACACCCATAAATCAGTTTAACAAAACCCATTTTGTACATGGGATCATGCAATATGGTCTTTAAGATGCCGCATTGTTGGGAAGTCGTAGAAAGAGGAAAGAAACAAACTTCTGCCATTAGAGCTTATATGTACGTAAATGCAATGCTGGCTCTCTTGATAGTGCTGACAATGTGCGCCAATATCCACAGATTTTAGGAGGCAGAAACTGAAGAGAAATATATATGAAGATCCCAATATTGCACCACAATGGTCATTCTACTTTACGTTGGAAACATCAACAACGAGCCCCTGTTGTGCCTAAGTATCTATAACCCAAAAATTAACCCTCCTTGCCCTCAATCACTAACGCAGCTACCCCTCATACCGCATTCTAACTACTGGATTTTTTTCCCCAAGTGGAGAACAAAATAACTTGCCAGGAAATAAGAAAATATCTAACCAAGGATGCTATATATAACATAAAGTCAAAGATACGTCATCTAACATGCTTCTCTGAACAAGGTATAATGATTCTAGAAATAAAGTTGAACAAAAAATTTACATCACAGAACATTTTTTATCAATTCTAGCTGTGACCACCCATTTAATGACACTTGTTCTCTTTTTTTCTGATCACTTAATTAAATCCAATTCCTTCCAATCAAATATTTAACTGTAATTTTCCATCCAAATGTAATGAAAAAGTACATTTTTCATTACACAAAAAGTGAGCTCAAACATACATTTGCCAATTCGGTCCAAACCAAATGTTTACTCGGCCCCAATCTAACGAGACCAGGTTCAGTGCAGCTAAGGTCCAGATCAAGGCAACTAAGGTTGGATTATGAGTAATTGGGCCAATTACGCACCAAATAACATAAACTCGTATCCAACTTGTCCAATACAACAAGACTTGGGTTCAAAAAGTGAAAATAAATAAATAACTTTCTCCAATTTTATGGATGTATTTATACATCCTTCGCTAAGAAGGAGAAGAGAATATAACTCAATGATGAGTTCAGTGCAAATTTAAACCCTTGTAAACTCAGCCATATTCTACCTTCTTCACGTAGTCAAGGATCTGAACTTGTGTAGAAAACGAAAACAGGAAAGGGGCAGGAAGTAGGGGACTGTCACCAGTAATAGAGGCTGGGGAAGATGGAGGAGCAAAAACGAGGAACCAGTTCTGACACCAGTGACTTTAGTCTTATAGCATCAAAGCTTTAGTCTTATAATTGAAATATGTGTGCCAATAACTGCCAGCATATTTTCCTTGAAGCCGTATTCAACTCTATGTAGTAATACCAAATTAAAAAAACAAAGTAAAAAATGTATGACCCACACAAAAAGTGAAGCACAACAAGATTTTTGGGGAAAATAGGATGCAATAATAGAACATAATTAATTTCGAATTCAGCATTCTCAAAGCATCCTGTTTCTTTTCTTTGTACACCCATCTTTTGAGCCTGGTATCAACTTTCAGGAATTAAGAAACATATAAGTTATTTCCTTGCAGAATCATATTTTTCAAGTATCTGCACCGTATAACATGACAAATAATGTTATTGTCATACTATAATTTGATAGGCAATCTCATGTCAAATAAACATTATGAGTCCCGGAAATAGGAGAATACCTTGCTTTTATCAATCTCGCTGGCTTTGCGCTTCATAACATCTTTCGTCTCATTGATCTTGCTTTGCATGACTAGCTTGTGTAGTTTTTCTTCATGACTCTCCATTTCACAGTACTGCTTGACCTGTGCAACAGTAACATTCTCTTTTTGTCCAAGAGAAATTGCCTCATCAAAAGCAAAAATTAAATCAAATGCAGAGCTGCAGATGCCATCTTCATCAAGGGAAATAGCATATTCAGGTACCTAAGGGAAGTTAAGGAGAAAACCTAAAAGTCTTAGACAGTGTTTATTTCTGTGCCTATGTAAAAGCTTACATGAGTCGAATAAAATCTATAGGCCCAGATGAATACGACAACTTACTGAAAATCAAATAACTTCCCATTTTTAGTAAAGCAATATAGAGACAGAAGATCAAGTTGTAGCAAAAAGTTGCCATATGTGGCAAAAGAATTTAGCATTTTCCGTAAAAAACCTGGGAGAAAATATTTCAGTGCTACACTGTTAGGTAAAAGTATCTGCTGACCGAAGTAATCAAGGGGCATAAACAAGAACTAAACTCTGCAAGCCAATGGTAATGCATAATCGTAATACCCACGCTGTTATTTATTGGTGAAAAATTTCGAGGTAACACGAAAAGGATACAAGCTTCGACAAAAGTCTCAGAGTTTCCAGATCTTCAAGAATATTGCTCTGCTTGTTAGTTACAAGTAGCAAGAAGAGAGCTTCAACTGGTTGATACACATAGCGTACATTCTCAGTCTCAACATATGTGTGCTGCTTTCCCGTACCAATCAGTTTAGGAAATGCTGCTAATAAACCTTCTATCCTTATTCGGGACATGTCAACAAACTGTCTCGAAACAAGTGCTGCAGTAAACCATACGATGTGCAAAGAGGTTAACAATGATAATAGAGCATTTTATAAGAAAAAAACGAAGAAATTGAACACAGTGCATTTTAGATGTGAAAGCTCCTTGTAATGGTCAACTCCATATTTTATTAATGAGTGAAGAAAAATTCAGGAGCGGAAGCTAATGGCAAGGACACGTGCAGATATGTACAACGGAGAAACCATCAAACCACGAACCGAAACACCAGACCTGAGATCATTGAGCCATAATAAGTGGGGAAAAAAAACCGACGTATAAAGCGACCTGAACGGAGAAAAATTAGGAAAAAGAGCTAACAAGGATCGTTTAGCAGGGGAAAAAAATTCATGCAAGTCAAAGGAGAAAAGGATAATGTGGCTACAATTCGCAGGATTGCATTATGAGAAAAACAGTACAAGAAAAGAAGGCCAGAAAGTTGACCCATCATCTACATTTTCAAGGGAGTCTCCCCTTTGAAAACAGAGAAGAAGAACGCAGTAAGTTGAATAAAATTCCAATAAAAAGAGAAAATGTGGAAAAAGGAGAATCGACATCGTAGTAATGACGACATCACAGGTGCTCACAAAACTTTAGATCCAACCACATCAAAGCGAAAGAATTCTGTAAGGAAACTCTTCAGCGCGTAGGGGGGCGCACCTTTTCCTGATTTGCTGACGATGGAGGCCGCGAGAACCACCTGTCCATGATAAAAAACAATAATAACAAGAAAGGAATGAGCGTGCGAAAGAATCAAAATCAAGCTCTAGACGTAAATCAAAAAACATTATCGGAAAATTTTACTCCGAAATATGGGAACGAAGAAAAACGGCGGATCTACTGGAGCGAGCCGTGGGAGAGGGGAAATTGACGTGAACGTCACCATTTTCTATGAATCGAGGGCGAACTTCCGAACGACGATCCGACGAGATCTGAGGCGTGGCTCTCCGCAAACCTGGATGAAGATGTGAGGGACCGGTCGACGTGCGCAATTAAGATAAACAGTGCAGCGGCGGCGGAGAGGGAGGAACAGCAATCGGAGTCCCGCTCCGAAGCAGCAAACGCTAATCTGATTCCAGGAGAGGGGAGAGCTTTGCTGCTCCTCGTTACAGAGTATACTTCCGCGAACGACCTCCCGCCACCGTTGGATCTTTTAATAGATTAATCCATAGCCGTCTATCCGTCCGCTTCCATCTATCACAGGACCCAGTGAACCCACCGCTGCAGATCGTGGGGGTGATGGATCCGAGCTTGGTGGGGCCGCCCTCGGTTCTGAATCTTTACGTGGACATTAGGAGCCGTTATCCACGTGGAACTAGGCCCCATGGAATACCAACTGTGCCCTTCTCTAGTCGCTCCTATAGGGCTCGCTCGCTCCGCACAAATAAAATGGTATGACGAGGTACAATATATACTTGTGTTATGAAAAATTAGAGATACACCCGTTTAAAGAAGACACTCTACACATATATATTATATATATTATTATTTATTTCTTAAAAACATGTGCCGAGGAGACATGATCGAAGGCATCATAGTATCACATTCTATGTTTGTTTATTCGAGGCGGAGAAGGTTGGAGAGGAGAGAGCCGATGGTGTAGGCGGAGGCGGAGGCGAGGGCGCCGTTGAACAGGGTGGCGGCGACGGAGAGGGGGAGGCTCTGACCGGAGAGCCGGGCCTTGGCGGCGCCGAGGAGGGAGAGGGCGGCGCCGGCGAGGAGACAGGCGGCGAGGAAGCGGGCGGCGGGGGGGACGGCGAAGGGGAGGAGGAGGCCGAAGGCCAGGAGCGGCGCGCTGCCGAAGCCCACGAAGGAGAGGAAGGTAACCAGCCCGCTCTTCCACGGCGCCTCCATCTGCCGCGGGGGCAGCATCCCCCTCTCCAGGCTCATCTTCTCGTCCACCAGGATCCCCTCGTACTTAGCCAGCACGCTCACCACCTGTCTCAGGGTCACCAACACCACCGCCACCCATTTTAATTCCAGACACGTGCATGACACATATACACAAATATATACATATGTAACTAGAAAAGAGAGTGAGTGATCAAGTAGAAGAAGAGGAGGGTAAAGTGTAAGTGTATAGGTGGAGTACGGTGGTGGCGTCGGCTGTGGCCATGCCGAGGGCCTGGTAGGCGTGGAGGAGGTCGGTCAGCTGGGGGCGGATGTGGCGGCGGAGGCCCTGCTGGAGGACGGCCCTGGCCTTGCGGACCATGTCCCTCTCCGTGCTGCTGGACACGAAGTCCCCGAAACCCATTGCGATCCCGTCCGCCACCAGGTTCGCCAACCCCAGGACCACCACGTCCCCTGCAACAACACCCAACGTGAGAAAAACAGGAGGAAGAGGAAGAGGAGAGAAAGGGAGGGTACCGGAGGAGAGGCGGCCGCCGGAGATGGAGGAGATGAGGGAGAAGGAGGTGACGATGGAGTCGAGGCCGGCGTAGACGATGCTCCTCACGCGGTCGCCGCTCCAAGGGCCCCTCGTCCCGGCGCTCTCCTGTCCCATCATCAGAGGCTCCTCCGCTTCGTTGCTCTCCATCTAACCGCCGCTGCTCTTACAAGAGAAAGAGAGAACAGAGGAGGAGAGAAGAGAGAGAGAGAGGAGAGAGAAGGGGGGGGAGGGGAGCACTGTTTGTTTGTTTTTTGCAGTCAGGCGGGGGCACGGCATGCGGGGGGGGGTGCCTGGTGGCTTGTAGATGGGCTGCCGCGTGGTGGCACAAAGGGCGGAAGTTCCCAGATTTAGATCACGAGCGGGGGCAAAGTCAACAGAGGTCCAAGTGAGGAAGAAACAGGGGGGGAGGGTTTGATCCACATCCAAGGATCAAGCAAGATGGGATTCTAGAGGGCAGCTCCAAGAGGAGCTGTCTGTCCTAAGAGCTCACGTCGACTCAAAGAGAGTATTTGCTGCCTGGACAATCAATATACATAGAGAGTAGTGGAAGTGGGGAGGAAGACGGCGGCAGACGGCTGGCGGCGGTCAAGGGACCAACCCGATGTCTTTGAAATACTCGTGCTCCAGCGCGTTCCGAGCCGTGATTCTCATACTCGGCTCCAAGCACAGCATTTTCTGGGCATTCGCGAGCACCGATGCAGCCACGTCAGCATAAATGATCTCTCTGGGCTTTAGACCAAGCGTAATATAGATAATCTATCTACTTCAAATAAATATATCATCCTCCAACGCAAAATAACGCCCAATGAGTCGAGTCTAACGGGAAGTTTATGCATTTATTTATTTATTGACGGCACTTACGGAGAGGAGGTCGATCCCTGCTGGATCAAGAGTGGGGACAACTGCCGCGAGGTCCTTTCGGGCACCCAAAAAAAAGAAAACGTGAATAATAAATAATGAGGAAAGAGATAGGGATTAATACCAAATAATAAGATCGAAAAAGGCGAAATCTATACCTTGCGCGGCCACTTGGGGAAGGCGGTCTTGAAGTCGGGCAGGGATGTGACACCCGGCCATGTTTCCTCATTTGGGGTGCCGAGAACTCTTCATTTGGAGTGGGGGGTCGAAGAATGTCAGCTCGAGGTAGAGAAGCACAACGGGTCCTTTTTTTTTCTTTCTTTTGGAGGAGGAGGAGGAGGAGGCTGATGAAGGAGAAGAGTTCTTCGGTGGGAGGGGGCACCTGAAGATCTTGAACAGCTCGTCGATCTCGGAGTCGCCGGGAAACAGCGGTCTCTGGTTCACCATCTCGGCGAAGATGCACCCCACCGACCACATGTCCACGGGCGTAGAGTAATGCCGGGACCCCAGGAGGATCTCCGGGGCCCTGTACCAGAGCGTCACCACCTGCAACGAGCTCCCCAAAATCACCAAAAGCTCTAGCGACCGGAGCCGTTGGTTTGATCTGATTTCATGTTCTCACTGATCTGGTGAACTGAAGAACTGGAAGGAGGCGATGTTGTGTGGTGGGGAAGGAGGAAACGAATCCCCAGATATGTGAAAAGGAAATGGAAAGGGTTGGTACCCAAAGAAGTGACCACTTGCTTCCTCTGCAAAGTAAGGTTACCCTTAACGCTTTAACAAGAAAATTATCAGCTTCTTTTCCTCCATTTCTTACTCAGTTTAGCCCATGAACAGAATTTATTTTCCAAAAACAAGCATTTGATCAGACTAGAAAACATACCTTAATAGTGTATTTAACAGGGGAAAAAAAAATCATGTCTTTCTAGGTTAAACCCCTGTCTGAGAAGATGTACAGGACGACTGCAAAGCCAGAAGAAAGGTTAAGTGAGGAAGTACCTCGTGAGTGAAAGTCCGCACAGGAATTCCAAACGCCCGAGCCAATCCGAAATCTGCAAGCTTCAGCGCATTGGTGCGGCGATCAATCAGCAAATTTTGCGGTTTCAAGTCCCGATGCAGAACTCTGTGCGAGTGGCAGTAGGCGATCCCGCGAAGAATCTGATAGAGAAACGTCTGCAAACATGCAGTGGAGCGAGAAAATGCGTCTTAGGGAGACGGATTAACAAATCGAGGGCGTGATCTGATGAGATGGAACAAGAAAATGCGTCCTGGGATACAGCAACAGCGAAGCAAAGTGGGAAGAGGTGATCCTTAATTTTATTGCATTTAATGAGAATTTCCGGTGACTATGCAGAAAAGTGAAACATACATCCGAGACAAGCAATAACTAATTCAGGCCAGAAAAAGGGAGAAAATCTAGTGTATTTTGGGTTAAAAGATAGACATGCATTGAGAAAGAAACTAAAGAACAATATGGCAATGAGTTATACGAGAAGACAAAGATATTGTCACCCAAAACGTTCGATGTACCGTGAGAGAATACTGGCGAAATGAAGATCACTATGACCTATTATTGCAGAATTATCTGAAAAACGAAACACCAACGAAATTGGGAACCTAGGGCCCACATGTTCATGTTTCTCAGAGACTGAAAGCGAAGGTAAGTAGCCAGAAATCCGAAATCACGCATGAATATATTTTGAACAAGGAAGAATTACTTTCACCAATCGTGGGTCTCTAGTAAGTTCTGGACAGGAATCCATATGCTTCTTCAAGTCCAAGTCTAGATACTCAAATACTAGATATAACCGTTTCTCGCTGTGAACCACATCTTGCAGCCTGTTATCCGGAAAAAAATACTCCCGTGAGATACCACTCCAGGATGCTAACTTTTCAAAAGTGTGGAGCATGAAATCGCCCACCAATATTTAAGCAGAAAGTGCAAACTCCTTGGATTTGAAGAAGTTCAGAATGAGAATGCCGCAAGATGAGATATTTGATAAAGAAGACGATAATGGGTTACACTCCTTGAAGAAAACAATGCTCGTGTACGATGCACATGCACAAAAGGTGAGGACTCTCTGCGGAATCAATGACTACCTGGAATGCCCTTTAAACTTTCATATTGGGGGATTATCTGAACACATTGAACATGTTCTACCAAAAAAAAAATTATGAAAAATAATCTTTAAGTTGGCTGCTCGGGACGATGCTGGTTGTCATCAACGTCAAAGTTCAAAATGAGTGCGAATAACTCTGAAGATTTTTGTGTTTCTCAGTCTTAATATCCCGAGCAATGAAGCAACCATTTGATCTTGCGTAAAGAATCTAGGGCACCATATATCTGCCTAGGAATGGACACTATTAACCCATACAGGATGCTTTGTAAGATTTAGAGTTGTCTAGGCACGACCTGCATTTTGGAAATGTTTCCATGCGGCTTCATGATTATAATTTGTGAAAACAACACATCAAGCATGACAGATTATGTAACCTTCATTGACACTCACATTAAAGTTATTTAGAGAAGAGGACCGTGTCCAACACAGGGATAGTTAGACACAAAGTTATGCATAAACTAACGTGACATTCACATTCCAAGAAGATGGATTTTTTTACTGCAGCATTCCTACCAAGGACCAACGTGAGCATCGGCACAAATAAGATAATTGTCCCAGAGTTTTTGAAGAACACACATGTACACAGATGCATACACGAAGAACAGACACTTACACAGATGCATACACATGTATGCCAACTCTTGAATGTGCAGCCCCAACCACAGATACGAAGGCACAGCTATCATTGTTAGAAGTTTGGAGAAAAATGGTAATACGTGCACATGCACAGACACGCAAATCCGATCCATCCAAGCACACACGTACACACGAGTAGACAAGCACGTTTGCGCACAAACAAAAAAACCAAAAGATAGGACCATTAATCTTAATGTTATCCTTATGATGATGAAACCGTGGGCTACCAAATTCATAACCCGATTACACCCCAAAAGGAATCATCAATCTCTGCATGGTAAAAGTAATAAATTATCCTTTTAATTCATCTACTGTGGATTAAAGGATAAGTCTAGGAGCAGAAGGAGACATTACACTTCCTAGAATCCACAATAATCAGAAAAGAGGACTGGAACAAGTAGAAAATAAAGCTGATTGAAAGAAAATTAGTTTAGAATAGAAGAATACTGGCTACAGAATTTGGGAAGGTTCCTTCTTCTTTTCCTGATGAAAAAGTGGGGAAATAATACTGAATTGTCAATCTTTACATTCGACTAGACATCATGAATGTTTCACTCATGGCAAATAATACTTACAACCAAAAAACCATTTTCCATCATTTCATCCAGGACTTGTGCACGACCAAAAACTAGGTAGGTATCACCAAAGAAACGTGAAAAGGAAAGAACGAACACCATGAGAGGTAAGCAGCAAACTCAAAAGTCCTAATCAATAAGATGCAGTCAAACCATTACATGGTCCATGACATGAGGAAATCCCCTCTTGTTATCAAATTTTACATCACCCACTGATAGACCATTGAAACTGCTCATCATACAGAAGGAAGTTAATAATAGAGAGATGTCGAGCCATGAATTTTGGATATTCTGGGGAATTCGTTTAAAAGAATTGGACCAAGAATGGAACTAAGTGAGGCAATCGCTCGAGTTTCTAGGGAAGCCAAACTAGAGTAAAGAGGAGTACCCTATTCAGCACAGGAAAGAACACAGTATACCGAGCACAACAGGTTCACTTTTCTCAAGTCAACAGGTTCAAACATAATGCTACTTTAGTATACAAGTTCGAGGGTAACCTGCCTTGACTCACATGGTTTTACATTTTTCTTTTAATCAAAACGAACCTGGGAGGACCACTTGAAAAAACATTTATCAAAACTCTTTGTTCAGCCCAATTCTCTCATGCACAGTAGCTTCCATCTGGCCCACAGAATTACGCATCATTTCAGACAAGGAGCTTTAATGATAAAACAGATAGTAACATTATGCCTCCTTTTACAGTGAAGGAATCTTAGCAATATACATGAAATAACACGTTTAAAAATACATCATTTCTTATAAATGCGTGCAAATTGTAGATTTCCCCAATGAGCAAACTTGACAAAAGCCTATCCCTAAGCCATCAACCACAACCTTAAGCGGCATCAACATATTTATTTTATCAGTTTCATATCGTCTGTTTTGCATAATGCATTACAATCAATAGGACAGATCATAGCAGTCATGATAGTGATAACAATGCTCTGAACTAGAAACTAAAAGAAACATGATGAGTAGAAAACTATCAATAAAAATATCATCAAATTCACTCGACCCAAACAGATCATATCCGAATAGAGAAAATGCAGCAACCAAATCAAAGTCATCAGCAGAGGACCAAGCAAACTCGTCAATTTTAGAGCAAGTTGAGTCGATATGATTAGTGTGACAGCGAATCATCTTGTTTCATACGAATTATCAAGAGATCGTCAGCAGAAATGGTTTCAAATACTTCGCGTTTGACTTAGATGAGAAGATCTTCAATAGTTTAAATTTAGAAAAGAGTAAAAAAAAAATCCCACGGGTAAGTGTGCTCAGCAAGGAACTCTTTTACACAGTAGAGAACGCAAGGAAATAAAATATACTATAATAAATAGAACCTGACTATGTTGCCATGCTGCATTTCTTTCAAGAGGGAGATCTCTCGGATAGCAGTGCTTGGAACACCCTCGTCCTCCTGGTCTAACCTGATCTTCTTTAGAGCTATGGTCTCATTAGTCAGGCGGTCGCGAGCTTTGTACACCACGCCATAAGTCCCCTCCCCAATCTTCTCGACCTTCTCATACTGTTCACCAAATGCTACCTGAATGGAGAAGGCTGACAGAAACCCCGCCGATTACATGACAACATGAAATGAGAGCAGTCATACTTACCTGGTCCATTAGGTGCAGATGGAGCCGCCTTAATCTGCGTGGACAAGAAGAAATCAGGCAAGCAAACATCAAAAACAGCCAAAGAAAAGGAAACAAACATCAGGTAACTGATCGAACAGTGCAAGGAGAAGAGTCGACTAATTAAAAACGAAATGTACGGCCAGCTGAATAAAAGCAGAGCAAGAGTACGCAAAAGCCGATCTGCACATCCACATCCATATCCAATTGAACAGGCGGAATACGGGACAGAAAGCAACCCTCACTTCAGGCATTCACCCTACCCCCCCTCAAAGTCGACCGTACCAGTCGCACGGTGAACATCCACCACGAGGAAACAACAACGAGCCGACAATACGTCTACTACAACGCCCGGCAAAACGCAGTCTTCAATCCCAGGCACAGACGACAACACAACAAACACGCGAATATAACACTTCGGCGTCCAAAGTCCGCAGATCCGTTCACTCAACCCCCCCTGCGGGAGCAATGCAGGTACCTGCGTGGCGACAGCGGAGCTAGGGTTTCGCAAAGCGCTCCAGGGGACGGATGAGGCGGCGGCAGAGGAGAGAGAGGGAGGAGGGGGGAGAGCCCGTTTTCCCGCCCTTCTGGCCCCTCCTCGCTCGTCCCCCCGTTGGCTCTCTCACAGAGCTGGGAAGTGCAGTCGCTGTCGAGAGTTCCCCCACCCACACCAACGACGCTGCGCTATAACGGAACGACCCGCCGAGGTGGCCACCTGATCGGTCAACGACTATTCCGGGCCCCACACATACTCTTCTTTTTGGCGCCAGCCGACGGTCAAGATATGTTATAATTAAAATGCATAATTAAGCGTCATAATTTCGACGCTAATCTCTTGGGAAGCGAAGGGACCAGTCTCTCTCTCTCTCTCTCGCTATATATATATATATATATATATCTTTCTACCGTTATATCCCCTAATTATTCACCACAACTTTATAAAATCGTGATAGAATCATATTAAACGAAATTAGAGAATACGGTGCATATTTCCAAACATCCACTCGGAGTCAGAGCTCGAATGTATGGTCTCCCTACCCGTTGACCTACTCAATTATTTGGGCATTTTCTGTGTCCTAAGAAATGCGACCAATTACCCAATAAATGGCTATAGGATTTACATTAATTATTCTTACAGCCAATAAGGAACTTACTCGAATTTACGTAACTTCTAAATTTCATAGCCATTTTATTTATTTATGTTAATATTTTATTGTTAAAAGATAATACCCAAAACCCAGTTTTCAATGAAAAATATTTAGTTTTCCATGTTTACGAATTCCGGGCAGCACCATGGAGAGTCAGACGTATAATTCCCTGCGTGTCAATACTGCGGGCCTACTCGGCATTCGGAGATGGTGGGCTTCGGTGAGGTCACGAAACGCCGCCCCCCTAACGCGTTTACTCGGGGGTGGAAAGGAGGTGCCAGCTGGACCGATCATGCTTTCGCCGGTGGCGGCTGTTGCTGGCTTCTAGTTTAGACCCCTTCTCTCTCTGATGGCTATTTCTTGAAGGAATAATTCCCGACAAAGTACGACCGATCTTTACCAAGAAAACAATTATATTCCAGCATTAACGGAAGAGCCACATAACTTATTTGGCAATCCGCATGCGTTGACCCGGAGTTCTAATCCCTTGATTAGCCATAATGAAACATCGGAGTCTTTAAATGAACCATAGTGCGCCCACGTGTCCAATGATTTGTATCAGACGATGCCCAAAGAGCTGACCCAGCGTCTACGTTATTGGGCCCCACAGAAATCGGGGCCCGCCGGGCCACCTAGCCAGCCTTGAACCGCGTTCTTCGACGGCTTTCATCTCGCTTCTGCTGGGGCTCGTTATTTACAGCTGGCTTTCTCTGTCCCCACCAGGATCCAACTGGCAATCCGCGTGCCGCGTAGAGAGCGACACGTCCCCCCATTTATATTCCTCACACTCTCTCTCTCTCTCCTCTCCCATCCGAACCAAGCACTCTCCCTCCCGCCACTCCCCCTCCCTGCAGTACGATTGAGACGATGAACGGCGGCGCCACCGACAAGACCCTCCAGCCGGCGGCGGCGGGGGTGGACGAGGAGCGCTACGCCACGGTGTCCTTGGCGCCGCCGAAGCGGCCGGCGGGGAGAACCAAGTTCACGGAGACTCGCCACCCAGTGTACAAGGGTGTGCGGCGGCGCAGCGGCGGCAAGTGGGTCTGCGAGGTGCGGGAGCCGAGGAAGAAGTCGCGCATCTGGCTGGGTACCTTCCCCACGGCGGAGATGGCGGCGCGCGCTCACGATGTAGCGGCGATGGCCCTTCGCGGCCGCTCCGCCTGCCTGAACTTCGCCGACTCCGCTTGGCGGCTCCCCGCCCTCCCCACATCGGCCTCCGCCGCGGACATCCGCCAGGCCGCCGCCCTCGCCGTCGAGGCCTTCCGCCCCCCGGAGGAGGAGGACGGCGCCGCCCAAGCAGAGACGGTTGCGGCGGCGGCCCCGGCAGCGACGGCGGAGGCGGCGGAGTATTCTGCGGATTTTGGAGTTCTGGGGAGCTCGAGGATGCCTTCGCCGCCGGATATCCAGCTGTGGGCCCAGGACGGGACCCACTGGGACGACGTGGAGATCGTCGAGTCCGACGTGTCCCTCTGGAGTTTTTCCATCTGAGTGTGAGGGAGCTCTTTCTTCTTCTGGTCTCCCACCAACACTGTACATAACGGGAGGGAACCGGCGATTACCGGCGACTTCTTCCGGTGTTCCTGCGGCAGCGGTCGCGGAGTAGTACCTCACTTCACATCACCTCACCCTCTTTTTGTCACGATTGTGGGGATCAAGATATTGTAGCTTTACTTGTTGGATGGAGCACGATCTGTTCCTGTTGACCAAACTCACGTGATGCAGCAGGCGTTCGGATTCTCGTCGCTGAACATGTCGACGCTGACGAGCAGCTCGTGGCCGGAATCGCCGCCCGTCGGACGGCCGCAGTCGAGGCCTTGAGAGCCGCCCGACGAGGAAGACACCGCCCCGCCGCCGCCGACGTTGTCGCCAGTTTCGTCGCCCTTCCTCTTCGTCACGATTTCGACTCTCCTGCCCGTCCGCTTCTTGAGTGTCTTCAAGATCTTCTGTGGGTCAACTCGGCCCTTCACGACGGCCGTCTGCGTGTTCATGTCCGTGGAGATCCCCTCCACGCCTGCAAAAATGAGGAAGAAGAAGAAGAAGAAGAAGAACAACAACAACAACAACAACAAGGAGAATCAACACGACCGATCACTCATCTCTTCTTCTTCTACTTCATCTTCTCTATGTCCTTAACTTGCACCTTTGAGAGAACGCAGGGAATGGAGGACCGATCTCTCGCAAGCTTTGCAGTGCATGGAGACCTTGAGCTCCACAATGGCGGCCTGCATCGCAGAGACAGACGAGCACGGGAATGAAAGCTGATGAGCTCTTCCGGGGGAGATTGGGGGTGGAGAGGAATCGGTAGCGACCACCGGACCTTTTCAGCGCCGTCCTTCATCACGGCGGAGCCTGATACGAAGGTGTCTGGTTCGAGCTCTACATCACGGCCGGCGGAGAGAACCTTCAAATCGATGGTTGAGGAGGGCCGGTCGTCCGTACCGGCGGTGGGAAACGCTGACCGTTGACTTCTTGGCCGGACGGGTTTCTCGCGCGGAGCCGTATATATTTTTCCTTTTTTAAAAGACCTTGATGATTTTCTGTTAGTTATTTATCCCTCAATATTCTCGATTTAAGATACGATTATGATGCCAGTGTACATGCCTGTCGGCGGCACGTGCCCCGGGGTGCCGGGTCTCAGCGACAGGAAGAGGGCACGCTGCAGGCGGGGTTTGAAACTACAAGCTGACCGCCGCCCGATCTGGAGGACTCCCCGCCGTCCGATCCCGATTATACGGAAGCAGGTCAAATGGGAACTGAAAGAGAAAATGGGAAAGTTATATTAAAACCCCCGGTCCCCTCGCCCCCGCGCGGGGATTTTAACCAATGCCACGGGCAGCCACTGACTGCGGTTTGTTCTTCCTTCTCTCGTCGTCGTCTCCGGCTCGTCTGTCTGGTTCCATCTCTGCAACTCGATCGGGATCTGGAGGAGGAGGAGGAGGAGGAGGAGGAGGAGGAGGAGGAGGAAGAAGAAGAAGAAGAAGAAGAAGAAGAAGAAGAAGAAGAAGAAGAAGAAGAAGAAGAAGAAGAAGAAGAGGAAGGTAGGAAGAGCTTCCTGTGTCGCGCTTCCACGACGTAGGCGCTTCCGGCTAGCTTCTGGAAGAGAGGGGAAGAGGAGGAGTGATTTGGGGAAAGGGGAGAGGGATGCGATCGGCGAGCGTAGGCGCTTTCTTTTCACGCGACGGCTGGTGAGAAGGTCCTCCCCTCCGCTCTTTGCTTCCATTGAAAGGTACTCTCCTCCATTGAAAAAGAAGCCGCGCTCTTTTCTCCCCTCATCCTCCCTGCTCCCTCTCCCACCGTGCCGTGCTGTGATGATTTCGGATTGAGTTCAGGGGTCGGAGGAGATCGAGATGGAGACCTCGATCCCCCCCAATTTCTATGAATTAGATCACACTCCAAGCTTCTTCTTCTTCTTCTTCCTGTCCTCCCACTCGTCGGGGTAGGAGATGGAGAGAGACACCAGCTGGTAGGTAGGTAGGTAGCGGTATGTGGAGGGCTGCTTGCCCCCGGTCTCCTAAGCTCGCCGGAGAACCGTTCTCTTGGCTCTGTCAGGTTCCAAAGCTGCCGGAGGGCTTGCGGCTGGGGAAAGCGTTTTCGAAGATACACCTCATTCTGTTCAAATATTCCTTTCCCAGTCTTCGTGGAGATCTATTTCCCCATATGCTTCATCATTTTATGGGTACGTTGTTTATTTTAGTTATATATATCAATATTATGGCACTACGTCAAGGAATTTGATTTAAATTGGGTGATCCATTCAGTAGTGGAGTTTTGAAATTTTAAATAATAATATTTCATAAAGGTCGAAATATGGCAGTTTTTATCTGAATGAGGAGTACGTACTAACTCTGTTCCCTCCCCCCGAGACACCGAAAGCTCCGGAAGATAAAGAACGGCACAGGGTGGGCTGACGGACACTGCACTCTCTCTCTCTCTCTCTCTCTCTCTCTCTCTCTCTCGCTATGGTTTGGTTGACCGGCCCCCTTCCTTCACCAGGAGCTCTGACAGAGCTGCCTCACCAAACCCTGATTCGTTCCGCCATTTAGGTTGTCATCTCCGCGACGCCCTTCTGGCTTGATCTGAGCATCCATCCCTAACGGTGCTTTCTCCGTGACATCGATTCCTCTCTCCGTGCTGAAGTCTCATCTCTCTCTGTCTCTCTCTCACTCTCTAGCAGCACTCATTCATCGTTCAATCTGTTTCAGGAGGCAGCCATGGCGGAGAAGCCCGAGGAGCCCGTCGCCGGAGATGCTGGCTCCGCCGAGTGGTGGCTGTCACAGGCCCGCGAACTTGTTCCCACTGCACTCCAGAGGGCGAGGGAGGCGAGGGGCTTCGGCGGACGGTGGAGGGTGATAACCTCCATGGTCGAGCGCCTCCCCGCTTGCCTCTCTGACCTCTCCAGCCACCCCTGCTTCGCCAAGATCGCTCTGTGCCGGGAGCAGCTTCAGTCCGTCTGCGCCACCCTGGGGGAGGTGATCGAGCTGGCCGGACGCCACGGCGGCGCAGCTGACGACCCTCCGCGCGTCGTCGGCAAGTTGCAGATGCAGAGCGACCTCGACTCCCTCTCGAGCAAGTTGGAGCTGAATCTGAGGGACTGCAAACTTCTCGTAAAGACCGGCGTCCTCGGAGAATTCACCCTCCTCCCGGCGACGGAGCTGGGGACGCCGGCGGAGCCCGACGTGCGGGAACTGCTGGCCAGACTCCACATTGGCCGCGCGGAGGCGAAGCATCGCGCCGTGGAGGGCCTGCTAGAGGCGGCGACCGCCGACGATAAGAGTGTCACCGCCGTGCTCATCCGCAGCAACGCGGCGGCCCTGATACAGCTCCTGTCCCCCGCCGTTCCTACCCTGATCAGGGAGAAGACGGCGGCGGTGATCTGCCTGCTGGCGGAGTCGGGGAGCTCCGGGGAGCTGCTGGTCTCGGAAGGGGTGATCCCGCCGCTGATCAGGATGGCGGAGTCGGGGGGCGGCGGCCGCGTCTGCAGAGAGAAGGCGGTGATCTCGCTCCAGCGACTTTCCGCGTCGACCGCCGCCGCGCGCTCCATCGTCGGGTACGGTGGCGCCGCCCCGCTGATGGAGATCTGCGGGACGGCGGGGAACTCCGTCTCCCAGGTGGTGGCGGCTGCCGGCGCTCTGAAGAACCTCTCCGCCGTCTCCGAGTTGCGGCATGATCTCGCCCGGGGAGGTCTGATCGGAGCGATGCTCGACCTTCTCCGCCGTGGCACGGTTCCGCACGCCAAAGAGTACGCCGCCGAGTGCCTGCAACACCTCACCGCCGGCAACGACGCCCTCAGGAGAGCCGTCGCGGCGGAGGGCGGAGTCGGGTGTCTGTTGGCCTTCCTCGACTCGCCGTCGCCGCCGGAGCCTGCCGCCGTCGGGGCCCTAAGAAACCTGGTCGGGCTGGTCCCCCCGGGGGAGCTCATCTCCCTAGCCCTGCTCCCGCGGCTGGCCCACGTTCTGCGGGTTGGCTCCCCGGCGGCGCAGCAGGCCGCCGCCGCCGCCCTCTGCGAGGTCTCCAGCTCCTCCCCAGAGATGAAGAGGTTCGCGGGGGAAGCCGGCTGCATCTCCCTCCTGGTCCCCATGTTGGGTTCCAAGACCGGTGAAGCGAGGGAGGCCGCCGCGCAGGCCATGGCTAGCCTGATGGCGCACCTCCCCAATGCCAGGGGGTTGAAGAAGGACCCCCGGAGCGTGCCGAGCCTGGTGCGTCTGCTCGACCCAGCACCGCCGAACACGGCGGCGAAGCACGCCGTCGCCTGCCTCCTGGCGCTCTCCTCCGCCAGCAAGCGGTCCAGGAAGGCGATGGCTTCTCATGGCGCCATCGGCTACCTAAAGAGGCACTCCGAGATGGACGTCCCCGGCTCAAAGAGGCTCCTCCACCGGCTTCAGCGCGGGAAGCTGCCGACCCTATTCCGTCCCCACCCACCAACGTAGAACACAAGACAAGATGACCTCCCTCCCTACCCCGCCCTCCTCTCTCTCTCTCTCTCTTCCTGTTAGCCTATTCCACGTCAGCAAATGATCCAAAAAGCTAGTTAGCTGAAGCTGGAAATCTCGCCACGTCCTATGTATTATCTAATGACGGGCAAGCATAATAAGGCCTGCGGCCTGGCTCCGAGAAAATTTTAATTTCCCTTATCAACCTAAAATAATAATAATAATATATTTATTAATAGTAATAGTAGTAATGGGTATAAACTAAAGAAAAAAACAAAAAATGGCCTACGGGGTGAAACGGTAACGACAACCTCAATTTACAGGCACGACCGTCCACGCGGTAACGTACCACATCATTGCCACCCATCCCCAGGAGACGCGCACGTGGCGGGTCACGTGGCAGGGCAGACCCCTCCATGGCGAGGGACGAGGCCGGTGGGGCAGATGAGGACGGAGTCGACGCAAAGGCCGCCCTTGGTGTGGGTGCAGTCGATCTGCCGCATGGAGAACCCGAGCTTCGTGGCGCCGCCGCCCTCCGCCGTGAACCCGCCGGCGCGGTAGTAGACCCAGCTGCCGGGCTCTACCAGATAGAAGAGCGCGGCGGCGTGCTCCCCGTCGGGGCCCCGCAGCTGGAAGCGCACCGGCTTCACGTCCCAGCCATGGATGTGCTCCGCGTTGCAGACCCGCCGACCGAGCCGCCGGCAGGTGCGCCCCAGCTGCAGGCGGAAGAAGACCTCGTAGTCCCCCGCCGGGAAGCAGAACTCGATCTCCCCCTCCACCTCGAACCACCATATCTGCTGCAGGTACGCCACTGTCTGGAACCTGTTCCAACCACCACCAAAAACAACAATACACGCACGCCTTGCGGTCAGCTTTCTCTGCTCTCTCCTAATTCTGAATTTTTGGGTTAGGATTGATGCAGATGGGAAGAGCAGATGCTGAATATCCAAATATTATGAATCCACCGCCGACCCGTTTGGGGGGATGTTCAACATGTTCTTGGTGATAGGAGAGAACAGACCAGACTATGTTCTGGCTTCTTAACCTGTTGGTTAGAGTTCGTAAAAAGTAGAGGAGAGAGAACCGACCAAAAGATTGGATCTCCGAGTCTGTACCCTAGTACCAGATGCGAAAGAGAGAGCCATGAGGTCGAAAGGGATCATCTTCAGACCTCAATCGCTCTGCTGAGAACACAAGAAAGCAAGATGGCTGAATATTCAGAGAATTTTTCCTGCCAAGTTGATCCATCGATTGTGTAGAGTGAAGGGCCTGCTAATAAATTTTTCCTCCAACGTTGACCAAATCATCCAAGGATTCGCCTACTTTCTTCCGCAGAAGTTTTTTCCCTTGTTTCTAGAATCTGCAGCAGAACGGGGGAAGAACGGCGCATCCGACATGATCGTGGAACACACAGGGGTCAATTGATGATCCCATCTTCATATTGATTCGGGAATGCAGCAAAAAAGGTAGTAGAACGAGGACGGGAACAAGAATTCACCTAGATTCCTCCGTTGGGATGTAGTTCCAATATCGCCGATCATCAATCCCTGTGATCGACAGCGCCTTGGAAGATATCGACAGGCAGACGCCGCCCTTCCACTTCTCCAGCCAGAGAATCTGCATCCGACGAAGGTCGGAATCCGAATCCGGTTAGAAGCAGATATCTCCACCATAAATATAATAAAACCTCGAAGAGCGACTGAAATAATCTGCGATTGAATCTTCCCCGGCGGGAATCCCCAATTCTCTCGCGCACGCAGTGTTTCTCCACTGTGATGGAGGGCGGGGGGGAGATGATGCTGATGATGATGAAAGGGCGAAGGCGATCTACCTTGGTGCCCCCGTCGAAGGGATTCGGCTTGCAGAGCCTGGCGTAGATCTCCTTCTTGCAGATCCTCTTGCCCCCGCAGCGGCGATCGTCGGTTGCGCCGTCCTCGCCGGCGAGCTTCTCCAACAGGTACGCGTAATTGCTCGGCAACTTCGATTCCCACACGTAGTCCGCCGACGCCGCCCCACGGAAGGCCCGATTCAGCCGGGCCACCCGGCAGATATCCGGCGGATCGAGGTACACGAGGACGGCGGCGACGCAGGCCTCCGGCAGGTCCCCGAGCCCCGGGCCATCGCCGTCCGGCCCCACCATGCTGGACGCCCCTGCGCCCATAGCCCGATGGAAGAATCCAATCCAAACCAGGGAAACAAGGGAACAAGATCGACGCCCCCCAATCAGCCACCGACTCCGACCATCTCTACCCCTCCTCGCCACCGCCGCCGCCGGAGGAGGAGGAGAGGCAGACGGACAGCCTCCTTAGGACCGCATCCGTTCGCCTCCCCGCCGCCGCCACCGCCGCACACCGCGGTCAGACAGATAGACAGACAGAGAGAGTCGCAGGAACAGCGATGGGAGAGAAAAACGCGAAGCTATGTTGGGGGGGGGGGGTGTGGAGGAAGGAGGAGGCTCTTCCCAGTACGCCGACTACCTACAGAGAAAGAGAGAGAGAGAGACGTGATAATTCCATGATTGCCCTTTAGGGGCCGACGTCACGGTGCTGCCCACGCCCTACATGAAGGATCACGCGAAATAATCTTCCCGGGAATGATTCCCATTCTACCCCTGACGTGGGCGACGGGGATTCTTCTTCCGCCGTAGGATCAGCCACCCCCATAGGACCAGCTCAAAATATCCCACTCTTTTTCAAAAATAATTCCGCGTCATACCATAAAGTATATAAAATATTTTTTAATCAACGGAAAGCACGAAAACCCAAGTAAATCAACTGATTTTTATTACTAAGAAAATGATAAAAGGGTAAATTTAGTTTATTATTTATTATTATCGAGTAAATTTTATTCCTGGTTATTGTAAAATGAATAATCGAGCGTGTGTTATGCTCTACCGCCCTGTAGATATTATATACGTCTTAGAAATAAGCCCTTCTGGTTATGGGTATTACTTTGATGAGAGTTGATTCTAATTAATCCCTTTATCTCTCTCTCTCTCTCTCTCCCCCACTGCCCGTTCCTAGTTTATCTATCCATGCAAAGCATCCCAACAAAAATCTACACTATCTGCTCGGCCCTCGTAGTTATCCATGTAAAATATGCCACGTAAGCCCTGGAGATCGCATTCTCTCTCTCTCTCTCTCTTTCAGTCTTTCTGTCAAGCTATCCTCTAGTCATCCATGTAAAATATTCCATGAAAGCCAAGTCCGTCATCATCTCTCTCTCTCTCTCTCTCGGTGGCAATTCTTCTGACCATCCAAACTTTAGTAAAATAAGATGCTCTCGGAAGAGAGTAAAGATAGAGATAGCGACAGAAAAAATAAAATCTGAAATCGCAACCACATCATCATGCACGTTGGTCAGGGAGAAATATCGAGTACCTCTCCCGATCGAGCAACTTTCTTCGGCATCAAGCTCGGATTTTTAGACTCCGACCCACATCTTTTTGCGCCTAGCCCCGGCAACTACCCGAATACCTCCTCGCCGCAAATAGGGCATGCCTGATGCAGAAACAAAAGTCAACTGACTTTCCAGAGATTGACCTTAAGACTGGGATCTCACGTGCAATTCAATGACGGCAGAAAAAAATATAATTCAGGGCAGCCCACCCGGCCCTGCAAATCCGGAGCCTCAGAAATCTCAAACAGTTCATGCTCGCTATCATCCTACTCGAGTGTCATCTGCTGTCTGATTATTATGCTCGGAGCTCAGTTCATGCGCCAGAAGATTCTTAGAAGGAATTGCATCAAGAATCGAACTCGCCGATCAAAGTCAATGAGCAAGAGTAATCGTAGCAACTGAAGGGAATCTATAAAATCAGGGCAGCCCACCTTATTAATTTTGAGCCACGGCCTGATGCAATCGGAATGGTAGTGATGTTCGCAAGGCAATGTGATCAGCGCCGCTTGGTCTTCATAAGGCATGCAGCAGATTACGCATCTGAGTGCAGAAAAAGTTTGAGATGATGATGCCCCAAAGGGCTTGAAGCAAGCCGAAAAATAAAAAAAACACTAATAAGTAAAAAAAGAAAAAAAAAGAGACCCGACACTAACTCGCAGCCATTATGAGATGATAATCTCGTGCATCATCATTTTTTTCTAAGGTCAAATTAATTAAAAAACCCATTTAATATTTTTTTATAACATTTTTTTGATCGAGAAAATAAGAACATGGAAGGAGCTGCCTTTCAGTTTTAGCCACGGCGTATTGGATGCCCATGGAAGCAAATAGATTTCCTTGTTTAGGTCTCTCTGCAATAATTACCACAATTAAATACATAGAAGGAAATGGCCGTTCTGGATGAGGAAAGTAGCCCCTTTCCTCATTCTTTTCTTGGCCCCTTGCAGCACCATATCCTCCCCCCCCCTATGAGGGCTACTCTCCTCGCTCCTTTCTCTCCCTCTGGCAATACTCTCTGCCCAGCAGAGGCTACCTTTCATTATTTTCTTCCCCTTTGCGGCATCTTATGCCCAATCTAGGCCTCTTTCCTCATCCTTTTCTTCACCTCCTGCAACACCTTATGCCAAATCGAGGGCACCTACCTACCTGATGGCTCTTCTTCACTTCTTGCAACACCCAACACTCACACTGGGCAACTTATAGACAACGTTTCCTTAAATGTCCGGCTGTCCACCCGTTTAGATCTGCACAAACTTCCTGCAGCATTTCCCTCCTGCCTGTAAATAAAGAGTGACACCATCCACTGCCTACTTTAGGAAAGAAAGGCCAACTATTCACATTAAACTTCCTTAGCCTGACATAATCGTCCCCAAAAAAGCAAAGACTGTAGATTTCAGTGGCCCTCTTCGCATACTTTTTCTCTTCTTATGGTGGGTACCCTTTATGTATAAAACCTTCCTATTTGATCTGCAAGCACCATTCTCCCCAGCAACGGTCTAATTTCATCACTTCATGGCGGGCTAATCCTCCTTGAGAAGAGAAGCATTTGCCAGCTTTGCCACACTCTCGAGCCCAATGCCACTTCTTTAGGCAAATAGTATCTTGATCCATTGGCACCCCCCGCCCCATTACCGCTCTCTCTTTTCTGCCTGAATGCGAGCTTGATTTCTGCCAAAGATAAAAATTCCTCGCAGGAAAAATCTCAGCATCTAGACACGGAAACGAATCATCAAAACATCATATTTTGAACGAAACTGTGACTAATATTAAATAAGGAAAGTATTTTTTTTTAGTTAAAAACATTTCAATAGTTTGACAAGCAAGAAAAAGTGTAGTGATAACATAAATAAATTCTTACTCAGCATGTTCATCTCTTAAGACGAATCCTGTCGCGTACATGGAAGGTGTCAAGAAGGAAATAAGCTCATCCGATAATCCCCTGGTTTCAGCGCCAATGGCTTCCCCTAGTGCTTGTAACTCCTAGGAAGTGAGGACAGGAATCGATTTACATCCCCAAAATGAAGAACAAAACAATATAAAGGGTAGAACGACTCCTAGTGCACCAAGCTGTTTTGAACTGAGATCAGGATATTACTAACCGCGATATGAATTAAATTTTACCCAAAAAAGTTGAAGGCTCAGTATTACCATTTGATGTGATCAAACAAGCCTCAAATTAGTACCATTTTGAAACGAGAGGAAAGTTCAAATTCATCTATTTAGAGAAACTTTCTGATCCGATAACGTTTTAACTTTTCGGTTCAAAGTACATAATCAAAAATGTCTTCTATCTGGAAAGCCCTGTTGACTTGAAGGGCAAGGAGAGTTGACCAGACGCAACAAGCTACTTGACAGCAGACACCACCACCTTCAGTGCTGTTGCTAGGCTTGCCATTCGAGCTCCTATTATTTTAGTCTGACACTGTATAAGATTCACCGACCTAGATGGAGTGACTTTGGGGAATGGGGGATTACTTCACGCTATTGTACTGCCGCACTTACTCATTACGGATCACCACTGTTTTGGTTTTGGACACAGTATCGGATTGTCTTGTCCTCAATTATCGGTTGGTTACCCACATTTTCCTGATTAAAAACAGCAGAAAGGCTACCAGAATTAATACCTTTTCATGATTTTGTGTCCAAATTTGTATGAAAATGACACTTTTTGGGTTCATATTTTGGCGAGAATCATCTTCCTCCACCCTCAAAATTTCCTAGTTCCTACAGGGTGGAGACATCGGGGTTGATCCATAGATTTTCCTTCCTTCTGTCACATTTCGTTCAAAGGGTTGAAGGGAGATAGTGCGTCAAGCTGTTTGCACTTTTGATCCTCTTTTTAACCATTTTTTTTGAAAAAAAAAACTGCAAAAGAACGACCAAATTGATGTTTTTTTAACGAAGTCGGGGATTTAACGGAGATGGGTGCTAAAATTCACGGTAATACCATGGCTCAAGAAGTTGTATTATTTGTTGTAAATCAACATGCAGGAAAACGTCCTCTACTACAATGAAAGGATAAGGCCAGAAATTTGATCAGACCCAGGACGAACCACTCTGAGATCTTCGTGCATTTCAATCTGAGTTTCCATGAATGTTCTTGGGCTGTAGTTATTCTTCAATAAAAAATATTCCGTCATTTTAGGTAGAAAATAATGAGGCTATATATTACTGAGGGACATGTCCACGGTGCAGGATTCTCCTTGATCAAGAGAAAAAAAAACCATCTAAAAATAAGATCAGCAGTGTATCGGGAGTTCCCACTTTTTTTAAGACCGTTTAGAACTGCAACTTTGGACAGCGTCGATAATGATTACTTGTCTGTTTCACATTTATAGCTACTGAGGAAATGCTTGAATTCCCAGAACCCCAAATCGAGATCCCAATAACCCACTTCTGGTGCAAGAACAACCGACGCGAATCCACTGGAAAATATGAAAATTCATCGGTGATTAATTTAAAAGCCTCATTCTGGCATTTTCACAACAAAAAATAGCATCAAAAAATATATAACTAGCAAGAGGAAGAACAAAAATTACGAAAGAAAAATTCATGCTGTCTAAGAGCACCTCATAATTCATGTCATCAGGATCAATATCATCTTGCCTGGTGGCCTGGAAAGAACATGCAGATGCAGATAATATAAGGATATTAAATGTAAACTCTTAAATGACAGATAAATAATGCACAATAAAAAATTCACCAGATCAGATGTGATCGTAGAAGCTGTATTGCCATTTGTGGCATTTGATGATCTTCCTGGAAGAATCAAATGCAAATTGGGATCAGTACTGGGATCAACGCTATATGAACAATCAAAGTCATAAAATCAAAACCTAAGAGGATAATAGAGAGATAAAATTGCACGAGAGCCTAGTTTCAGCATGGATATGATAGTAAAGGAATTGTACAATATGTCGCTTTCTATCAGAAATGGAATGTTAATGGTGTTCTAGAATATCCACACAGGGAAAGTTCTGAGTGCCCATTTCACTTAAGCTTGACAGCAAGGGGTGATGCAAAAAAAGAAAAAAGAAAAAAAAAGGAAGGAAATATTAATGGATAAATACATGAGATAATCTGTCTATATTTTCACTAAATCACATAAGTACCATACATGTATCATCCAGAAGGAGTAACATATATTTATGTATATATTCCAGATATAATGAAAACCCTAACCGTAATCTTCTGCAGCAGGAGATTCACTTGTGGAGGCAACAGCAAGCTTGTTTTCGTAGTACTGCAAAGCTTTAGCCACAGCTTCATCCAATGCCAATTGTGACGTGACACTCATGCTCCCAGAATGACGAACTTCAGTATTCACATGCACGTGACGGTTTCGCGGCATTGTTTTCCCGTGTGTGACTGATGGGGAATTTCTTGAAAACTAAATTTAAAACCAATACACATTAGAAAGAGGAAATGATAGCAGCTGAGATAGGAAATGAGATAAACGATGTTCAAGTCAGTTTATGTGTCTCCCTCTGCATCCTGATCTTCAGGGGATTTTGGGCAACGCCACTTGAACATCGTTTATCTAAGTTGATCAGCATAGACTAAGTTCTCTTTCTAATGTGAGAAACCAAATCCCAATAAACTCAAAGTTCTATAGTTTATTTCCTAAGGTCCTGATATCGGGTCCCTGAGTCCCATTGAAATGGACATGTGGTCGACCCGGTCATTAGTCTGGAGTCGCATATATTCAAAGGCTTCAGGCTGTTATCTGAGATGTACTCAGGATAGCAGTGTGGAGGGTAAGGGGCAGGAGATGGAGCAGGGATGGGGGGCATTCTTCTGGTGGCGGAAGAAGAGGATTTTCTTGAGAAATTTCTCGTTGTGTCTTTGAATTGTAATACGATGACGAGATGTAATCGTTCAGGTACTTGGTTAAATCCAGAACCATGAATGCTGTATGATTGGAGTTTTAAGAAGCCATTTTAAGATGACAAAGACTAAACCATAATTTCCTAAAATCGGTATACACCATGGTTGCATCGTTTTCCTCGTATAAATGCGCCATGGTCAATTCGAAGAAAGTCTAGTAGAGCAGAATTCATCCCACTAGAAACATCTTGATTCCGGATTCGGGAGTCAACTTCCTTGCCGGGACACAAAACTATTTACTGTCGCATCGGAAGAACACAAATGAGGAGCGCGAGCTGAATGGGAGAGACGCCATGAGAACCCAACTCAGAGGGCACGTTATAACAGTTTCCTGTTTCACGTTATAACAGTTTCAGCCGGCTCCAGGAAGGCAATCCCTCTCGGTCTGGTGCAATCAATGCAGACTAGCGAGAGAGTCTCACACACCCCCGTCGTCCCAGGAGATTACCAAGATACCCTGTTCTTCTCCATCTTCGCCTAATAGAGAAGAACGGAGTAACAAACTTTTCGACTGATGGAGAACAAGAAACAGAACGCATATATAACACCACCAAGAATTGAGACCCAAATAAACAGGAGAGAGATAGATTCTCGCAGCCTTGATCAGAGGATCGATCGCAGGAACGCATGAAAGAGAAGCAGAAGAAGAAGGAATCGAACTGTGACTCACGCGTACGCCGATGGAATAGAAGGCACAGAAAAGGGCCGCCGCGGCAGCCACTTCTCACGATGAGCTCTGGCAGGGGGGAGGAGGGTCGTTGTGTTTGCTATTTGTTGAGAGAGAGAGAGAGAGAGAGAGAGAGAGAGAGAGAGAGAGAGCTCAGACGGACAGACAAGTGTGGAGGAAGTGGTCTCTCCCAACCTTCCTTCTCCCTAGGGACAAATCGTGCTCCTGTGCCGACAGTGAGATGGTAGGTGAGATGGCGGCATCATAGACCCAACAGATCGCACCGTCCAAAAGTTGAACAGACCCCTCCCACGTGTAGACTGGCCGTACTGGGGCTTCCCCAGAGGCAGAGCAGATGCGACCCAAATGCCGACAGGTTGCCATCTCCGACCACCGCAGAATTTGGTCTCCGATTCCCGCGCGTGTCGGCTCTTCATTCGTATCGACGGCGCATAAAAAATAGATTTTTAGATTAAATATTTGATCATCTCAAGATGTACAAACGTATGTATTAATCCAGAGAGAAAGAGAGAGGCATGCCAATCACCCAATTCCCGGAGCTAAGGAAGATTTCCTCGGCCGTCTCACGAAATTTAAATGAATTATTTTCATGGTCGGTTACCTTTTCAATTTTCCGCCTTTTACACGTCTATTAAGAGTGCTACAGTTCTATCAGCGATCAGCAGATGGCAATGTTTCTGCCACAGCGGGGAGGATACTTTCAATGGAAGGTAAATATCCTGGAGAAGGATGATTCCCACCATGATATAACGCAAGAACACCACCGGAGTCTTTTCCTGTTCATCCCCCCAGCGTGTGGAGAGGGAGGGTTAGAGAGTTGGGGAGCTCACAGGGCAGGGATGAATCACCTCCGCCGGCGTCCTAGCTCAGAGGGATTCCTCGGGGGCGTTAGTTGGGTCACGCGCCGCAAGCTCCGATCCCCCGAGAGCTCCACCACCATAAGAGTAGCCCCGTGGGCTGCTCCTCCCGATCCCGCCGAGCTTTCTCCATCCCCATCTCCATGGCAGCCGTGCAGAGGAGCTCCCCCGTCCCCCGCCGGGCGGCGGCGGCGGCGGCGGCGGCGCCGCCGCCGCTGCTGCTGATGGCAGTGGCGCTGCTCTGCCTGGCGGCCCAGACCAAGACGGCCATGGGCGCCGGAAACTGCACCGACGACATCACCAGCCTGGCGGCGTGCGCACCGTTCGTCCTGCCGGGGGCCTCCGCGCCCAACTCGCAGTGCTGCTCGGCGCTCGGCAGCGTCGAAAGGTCCTGCCTTTGCAGCACTCTCAACATCCTCACCAGCCTCCCCTCCTCCTGCAGCCTCAGCCCCGTCCGCTGCAGTACGTAGCTGTCTTCCTTCTCTGTTCCTCCTTCCTCCTCCCTCTTCGTGACCTTCCTTCTGACGAACGCCTCTGCTCTCCTGGGTTGCACAGGTTCTTGATCGCCGCCGGAGGAGAGACGATGACCCATGCGCGAATAAACTTGGAATTTTCACCACCCCACTCCTTTCCCCCCGGCCCCACTGATGCAGTCTGATGCGCTCCTCGGCTCTGTGCCATGAATAAAATGGAATGAAAAGCTCCTCCTTCCCATGGTTTAAGATGATGATCTCCGTGAAAAAAATGAAAAATGGAAAATGGAGTAAATTTATTTTTTCCGGGTAATTTTCGTTGCCATCCGGAAGAAATTATAGGGTGAATTCTCATTAACTATATTATTCCGGAAGGAAAAAAATAAAAAAAATCGTTTTTTAAATGGTTCCCAGAGAAGAGAGAGAGAGATCGGTGATTGAGGAGAGGAGGGGGGTAAGGATTACATGGGACGAAGGGAGGGGTAGTGGGGTAAGGATTCATGTGGTGAGGGGCTAAGCAGAAAAGAAGGAGATCTGGCGATCCCGGGGCAGAACGGAGAGGAGTCGGTCGGGACGGGGGAACTGCGCCAGATGCTGGAGGGTGTCTATGGCGGTCGGAGGCGACGAGGGGCCGGCGACGAGCGTGAGCGGGCCGGGCAGCACTCGTGAGGGTGGGGGGGACTGGTCGAGCAGCTGGTAAGATCCAGGGCGGCTGTCGACAGTCCGGGGGGTTGAGTGAAGAAGGAGCTGCGCTTGCTTCCTTCCAGCGGGGCCGAGAGGGTTCGGAAATGCGCAGGACGGCATAAGGTTCATAGCGGGCGGCGAGGACAGCGGATCTGGACGGCGGTTGTCGAGGCAGGGTGGGCAGGGGGGAGGATACCAAGGCGACGGTGGAACATATGAGGTTGAGGAAGAGTGGGCTGATGGTGGAGGAAGGGAGATAGGGTGTCCATAACCCGATTGATAGCGGTGAGGAAACCTTGATCCAAATCGAAGCTAAGAGTTCGTTTTTCCCTTCAGAATTTTGGAATTCTTTCTTTATTCCTTATTCACGGCATTCTTTTGTTGATGCTGCATAGTTGTTTTTCTCGTTAATGTAATTTCCATTAACTTGGATTCCATACATCTCGTACCACATATGCTTACGGAGTTTTCGTCATTTCACCTCATGCTCTAGAAAACATTGGTTTTCATGAGAGTGATGATCAAGAATCAAGCAAAATGTTCTGATAACCCGCATTATTCTTTTTTTTTGAATTGTGGGATCATTGCATTAATAGAATTCAAAAACTTCATCGAAGAAACGTTGGAGAAAACAGTTAGCCTCTTATTCTTTGAGAGATGTGCTGAAATGAGGGACCGTGTATCCTTCCAGAAAGGCTCAAACTGCCCAAAAATCGGGAGGTTTCATCCTTCTGAATGGATTTCACCGGTTAATTCATGTTGCCCTTGCCCTTCTCCAAAAAAAACAGTGCCCGTGGTTTGTCAGTCTCAAATTAAGTGTCGGCAGAAGTTCATTTAATTTGTGTCTTAAATGAATTTATCTTAAAAGATGAGATGCATACTGCCATAATGTATCCCAGTCTTGAAATTCCTATGTCGTAAATGGCTGACCTTAATTGGATCAAAATTTGTCTTTCATATCAGAAATCATTTTACCATGGTTAGTCCTTTTGATTTTAAATTTCAGACCTTTGAAGTCTGCCAGAAGCGGTCAGGTAAAGATGGACAAGTCAAGTGCTTTGGAGTACATAAACCAGATGTTCCCAACAGGTCAGTCTACACCCTTATGGCTACCTTTTTGTATTTAATGTTTTATAATTTGGTTGCTATGGAGAATTTCCATATTATTTTCAGATAGACTACTGACTGACGTTGTAGAGATATTTATATAATTTCAATATTTGGAAAAATAGGGTGTCAGGAATGATGTTAAAATTACGAATATCATCTGGAATAAATATTTTTGGTTTCCTAGAAAAATTAAGTATTGGAGCTGTGAACGATTTTCATGTATGAAGTAAATTTGGTAGCAGAATGGAGAAAATATGTAGCAATGTTCGTGCAAATAATCTGTGCAATGTTAACATAATTCTTGCAAGTCACTCACATGCGACTCTCATGCATTAAATTCTTGAATATTGATCTACTGATTGTATCAGAGGATATGACCACTTTCCTTTTCCTTTCCTCAGAGGCCTCATTATCAGGTGTGGAGCCTCTCATGCAGAAAATCCATGGTGAGATACGTCGTGTGGATGCAGAAATATTTGCAGCTGTTCACCGACAGGTATTGAGGAAAACCTGAATTTTCTGATGCTCGGGTGTTGTCTCTTCTCCAGTTTCATAAAGTTGCAAAAAGTTATGATGACAATTTTTCATATTTGAGGTTATTAACTGTATTTTGAGCTGTTAAGTATCCCATTATGTTGCTTATGTCATAAAACTACTTTCACAGAGTAAATCTGGAGCAAAGGCAAAGGATGACCTTGCTGCCGCTACCCATGCTGTTCAGGTTGGATCCCAAACCACGGCGATGCTTCAGTGCTAGTATATGCGTCATGCATGTGGTTAGCTTGAATGCTGAATACTGGATGCGGAGAAGTTAAATTTAGTGCCACTTCCCTCTTCCTCTTCAATTGTTCTTTGGCTAAACTTTTTCCCCTGACTCTCAGGAGCTTATGAATAAGATACGAGAAATAAAAACAAAGGCTGAGCAAAGTGAAGCAATGGTCCAAGAAATTTGTCGGGACATAAAAAAGCTGGACTTTGCAAAGAAACATATCACTACAACAATAACTGCTCTCCACCGTCTTACAATGCTCGGTTAGTTATTTAGTGGTTAGAAGGCCACAGATCTCCACGTTATCTAGCATCAAACATTCTCCTTGTTAATTTCGTACTACTTCTCCTTAGAGAAATTACTGATGCATCCAACTGCAAATTGGTTAGCAATGAGCGGAGTAGTCTCATCTTTATAGCCTCATATTTTCTTTTCAAAGCAAACAATATGGAGACTATTCTAATGTGTCCTTATGTGCAAACTGGACCTTCGGATTTTATCACGTTGACAACATGAATGAGATTTATATTGTCCAAGGGCAACTATAAGCGATGATATATAGTTATTAGGACGTCCAAATCGCAACTAATTGGCAATGAGTGAAGTAGGCTCATGTTTATGATTAGATGCTTACATTTGAATTAGTTAATATATAAATATTCTAACAATCCGTGTTTGTCGGAGGCAGTTGCTTCATTTTTTCTAGTATCTTTCTTTCTTGTCATTTGACATTTGTAGTTTATTGAGATACAGTAAAGTTTTTGTACAGGCAGTTGCACTATTTTCGTGCTTATGCCTTACTTCTCAAATCAATAGTTGCGTTGCTGCAATCTGCAGTTGCCGTGGCTTTCCAAGACATAAACTATTCTGTTGGATTTGGGTATTATATTTACCGTGTTGGCTGTATTGGGGCCTTAGAAAATGAGTAGAAAAAAAGGTGCTTTATATTTTAAAAAACATTATGCAGAGGTATCTCAGATTTTTAATTAGAAAAGGTACCTTAAGATCAGCTTCTTGTACAAACTAGTCTTCCTCCGTTAAAAACTCCCTCCTAGATCTATTGGCCTATTCTCAAAAAGAGAGGGTGTGGAGTGTTTTGCATCTTACTTTCTAATGTTTAACTTTACGGGAGGATCAGGATTCCCCCTTGAATTGAATCTGAAGCTCATTCAATACGATCAGAGTTATAGTTATTCAATTTCTTTTTCCATTGAGTCAAGCGCTGAAACCTTTTCTAATTAAACTCTCACACTTTGCTTAACACTTGTGTCTGGTGCTTATACCAGACCCACAGTACAGGGCTTGAACTGGGCCAGACCGAACCAAACTGGTTCTACGCTAAGGAAGAAAAAATTACTAATAATTCCGACACATTGGTCTGATATTTTGTCAATAGTGTCATTCTCCTAATAAAAGGTGTCTTTGGTGGTCTCGTGGAATATTTTTTCATGTGGTATATCTGGGTTAGTAGTCATGCTTTTGTAAGTATACTGTGATGGGGACTGAGATTTTTCTTCTTTGTGTCACCCAAGGAAGGGTCATCGGGTAAATAAAGAGGTTTTATTCATTTCTTAGTGGAAAACGGGGTTATAATGGGAATAATTCTGGATAGAGGTTAACTCACGTTTTCTTTCAAAACATATGGATCAGAGTTGATACTCTTATAGTTTTTCTATTTATCTCACTAGTTTATCAGCATCATCTACCAATATTGGGAACTCTCTCAACTTTTGAGCATAGTTCTACTTTTCTATTGTTTATCGCATGATATGCTCCTCTCTTTTGTGCAATTTCCATGTTGCTTGTCTGTTGGTCTCTTGTTACATTGCCCAATTTTACATTCCTAAGGATTTTCATTTTATGTGGATCGATATTGAGTTATCTTCGTTTCCTAACTATTTCTAATTCTGCGTCTAGATTTGATATACAAGAAGTTCAAATCTATCAGAGGCGCTAACTTTTCTTTCCTTGTGTAGTATCGGCTGTGGAACAACTTCAAGTGATGGCTTCAAAACGACAATACCGGGAGGCGGCTGCACAGTTGGAGGTTAGGTCTCACGTTATTTTATCTTTTCTTTGCTAACTTCGAAACTTATAGATTAGGTATTAAACGTGTTATTCATATCAGAAAATCGGGCATGGATATTTGTGTACCAGTCATTGTCTTCTCGTATTTTTCTTATTTTCGTTCCGGTACCAACTATGCCTGGCATCACCTGGTATGTCAGGAGTCATCCTTATAAAGATGGATGATAATTCAATTTATTTTAAAATGTAAAATGTTACGATTCCATCATTAAAATTCTTCTTTGTACTCGCATTCATTCTAAGTTGAGATTGATTATCCTATCTTGCATTTTTGTTTATAATATGAAATTGCTTTCGTCCGACCCATTCCTGAGTATCATCACGTCTACACTAGAAGATTTCGTTCTTTTGTTTAAACTCCTAGAATATCTGACAAGCCAGCATGCATCAGGTCTCCTTGGAGTAATCACCGTCTACACGTTACCACCCCCACGATGTATTGCTGCCTCCATTTTCTTGAAATGCTATTTATGAAATGCATGTTTTTTGGAACAAATGATCCATTCTCTCTCATCATCATCCAGCAGTTTGTTTTTTTTTAAGTGGGTGGTACATTATGCATTAAATGTAAAAAGTGATAGCAGTAGACAGTTATGTGGTAAATGAGTTCAGAAAACAAATGTGTACATTTTTTAATGGTCCATACCTGACAGTACAGACCGTTCTAATACTCCATCTTCCTCAAAATTAAGGAACGAAGTCATTCTTTCTCGAAACTCACGTCCTAAAGAGCATATAGAAAAGATTTCCCTCTCTACAATACATCCTAAATGTCTCAAAGAGTACCATATAGGATAAGCCACTGAACCTTTCTGCCTCCTATAATCCACTATTATATGCTGGTATGCTATACCTTTCCTCACAAGGGCTTAGTTTGTGTGGAAATCTTTATCAAATACCTGATGACAATGATCTCTCAAGTAAAATTATTTTAATGGTTCATATAAACTATTAGCTGTCCTCTCGTTGTGTCATAAAAAAGCATACTGATCAAGTAAAAATGGCCACCAATGAGATACTTTAGATCAAAATTTTCGCTTTTAGAGAGTCCATGTTCCCTGTAAGGGGGACCATATGATTGAAACCCAGAATAATTAGCTTCACAATGCCCCACCCCTAAACAATAGTGAATTTTCTGTTCCCATTTAAGGATGACAATGAAGATCCACAGGACATTTGATGCCTTACCACTGCTTCAGTGAATGGTCACACTCAAGCAGACACAATGTCAGAGAATGCAATTTTTTTGGCAGAATGCGCTCCCATACAATCATGGGAGATGCAAATATGCATTGAACTGGTAATGAATACAGTTTTAAATAATAAAAGAAGTAGGAACATTTCTAAAATGGGATAATGATAGGTATATGTGAAACAATGGGTTTCAGGAAATAAAATTAAAAATTAAATGTAAGTATTTATGCTTTAAATGCCATTATTTCTAGACATTTAGGTATGATTTTATGTAATGGGTCATCTGAGTAGATGGATTAAAACCTTTTTTTTTAATTGGTTTTTTGATTCCGCTCTTCAAACTTATGTATATACACTCTTCAACCTCCATTCTTGTGAATTATCGTCGTGGTTACGAAAACTCGTTCTAGTATTGTCAATCTTTTTTTAATTGAGCGATACACAGTCCATGAGCTTCATCCGAATCAGGGTTTTATCCTTTCCATTTGCCCTTTTTTTGTGTACATTGGCCTGAATTGCATGTAGATTAGACGCATTGAATATCTCTGCCAGCTGCATTTTCCGGGCATTACGGGATCCAATATAACTTATTCTTCATAAAACTATCATCATAGGTAACTCCAAAGAAGAAAAAGATATCTGCATGCTAGCAGGAGAGATCCAATGTATCTAGAGTGTACAGTCCTCCGTTACATGACAGAACCAGTAGTTGAGCTACAACTATTAACAAGGTTTATTCTGGCATATCTTTTAACAAGCATCATGAAGCCTGTCCATCCAAAACGTTTTTCTCATGGGAACTACATGGAAGATAATCTGCTTTCAACCCCATTGCTCATAGGATGGTGAATTAAAGAATGATAAATGGATATATAATATATCAGTGTGCCACAAGGGCATGAATATGCCCCCTATATGGCATGAATATTTTCTTTTAAGCTGATACAGTGACAATGGAATGATATAAATCAGAGAAAATTGTCTAAATAGGTAGACAATGGAATGACATCATCAGCATTCGTTACTCAAGTTGACCTTGAAATGTGAGTGGCTGTGGAAATTGGGAACAAAGATAATGGGCTATGATTGGCAGCGATCAAATGTGAGTGCCAGTGGAGAACCAAGCTGCGAGGCTTGGAATCTAGTAACACAATTAATGTTTTTAAGTTGTGAATAGGTATCATATCAGCTACATGTGTAGTACTGTACTCTATGTAGATTTATCAAGAAGATGTAAAGATGACTCTGTTCTGGAAAGTCCTGTGGTGTAGAATGTAACTCTTTAGGAACAATTTTATGTACTCTTCAAGATACTGGATAACATTGGTGTCACAATGGCAGTTGAATGTATGATAGTGGAAGGAGGTGAGTGCTGAAAGCATACAAAAAATCCTGAGGAAATTAAACAAGTGGAAGCCTACCAAGGATGCTTGTATAATTGCACTGACATTATCTTAGAGGTCTCTTTGGTGAAGAGGTGGGTCAAATGCTAAAACGCGTCCAAGTTGCCTAGGCGAGAATCCAAAGGTTGGACTTGCTTCAACTGCCTTGGTGTCAGATAGATCCTTTGGCCACTTAGGCAGTTGTGGTTGTCTCATTTTCACGATTAGTAAACTGCGATAGCTAACTTCAGCTGTGGCAGCTCCTGTCCGTGTCCAAAATTCAGCTGTCCTCGAATTAGTAACGTGACCACTAATAAATTGATTCACAATGACTATCAAAACGCATTAATGTGACGGCAGACCATTGCATTATTTCTACTTAATTTTTTTACGCAATCTAGATTGAAAATAATTAAATGAAAATTTTAATTATTTTTATATAACTCAGAAAGAGTAATTTGAATCAATTATGGGCATTTGTTTCATTTTAGCATTATGTACATATGCCTTTCCTTATTCATTAATTAGCATATTTTTAATTATTATTTTAAAAATGAATTTTGAATTGTTCAGATTAAATTATGCTTTGCATCTTTACTCATCACCTTGGCAGTAAGCAAGGGATCCACCACCTTGGTTGTATTAAACACATTAACTGATTGAACTATGAGTCTTCCTCATTGCTTCCATTTCCTACTGTATTGGTCTTCTATGATGACTGTTATAGATGAAAGAGTGAGAATCTGCTATTGTGGCGTGTTTTACATGGATGATCACTTACATATGAAGGGGCAAATCTTTATATATATATGCACAGTATTACCAGTAACTTATGATATAAGTTAGATTCTTTAAATCATCTACATGGAGGATTCTCATTCTTATGTGATATATGCAGCATCACCATGGAGCTGAAATAATTGTTTTCACAGTGAAAAAAACACGGGGTACTCAAATAATATGGCGCCACTGGCAAAGTTTTTGTGTGGAAAGTTTTCAAATGAACGGGAGGAAGAATGTTGAAACTTTTTTAAAATAAAGACATAATGTTGGTGCATTCTAGAGTTGTGTTCAATGGTCTTTTGATAGAGTACTTAGAAGTCATGTTGATCCTGTTCTTCATTCTTTTTCAAGAAAACAGTAGTAATCTAGTATATTACCATCGTCAAAAAAAAATTAGAAATCGTTCACAATTGCTCATATATAGCTTGTAACACATTTTCAGGCAGTAAACCAACTATGCAGTCACTTTGAAGCTTACCGTGACATTCCAAAGATAAGTGAGCTACGGGAGAAATTCAAGAACATCAAGCAGATTCTCAAGTCTCATGTATTCTCAGATTTTTCAAGGTACGTTTTTTCAAGAAAAGAAATTACATGCTTGCATGACGACTTTTTTATTTTGTTCAATATCTTCTCTGAGTTGCAAATCCATTGGAGACTTTTCGTCAGTTCCTTTGAATTTGTTAAGCTTCTACTGAATTCTTTGTTCTTTTTGGCCAATACAATTAACAGATAGGACCTTGCAGCAGTCAAAATCTGTTGTTATTAGGGAAATGTCATATCGATTTCTCAGGAATTCATTGATATTTGCATGATTAAACACTTGGAACATTATAAGTACACTTTTCAGCATAATGTTAATAATACAGAATTCCATGAATAGATAATGAATAATACTTTCCCTATGCAATTCTGTAGTAAGGTTTGGCTAGTTGGAAGAAGAGTTTGTATGCTAAAAGGATGGTTGGACGTAACCACTGTATGTACACGTTCAATATTTGGCTTTCTATTATGTTAGCTGTTGCTATTATAGCAATGAGATGCAATGTGTATCCTCTTTTTAAAGCTTAAACAAAATGTGTCTTCCTTTTTAATTGTGAAGTTGTCAAATATTTGGAAGGAAATTCTTCAACTTGAATTTACTTTCTCTTGTTTATGTGATTTCACTGATCCATGAAATCCTTACATGTTGATGATTGATTAGTTTAGAATTTCTTGGCTGTTAACCTGGTAAATAAGAGAATAAGTTACTTGAAACAATGTGGCCTTATTAGAGTGAAATTATGGAAGTGCCACAACCTCGTGTTAATCTTGGAATCTCTTATCCTAGTTATTATCGTGTCATCAATGCACCTTCAGGGGAGAGACGCTGGAGATTTTTCATGCTTTTTTTCCTAAGAGTTTGTGATATCCTTTTCTATGCAGCCTTGGAACTGGTAAGGAGTCAGAGGAAAGCAACTTGCTGCAGCAATTATCAGATGCCTGCTTGGTTGTTGATGTGCTAGAACCATCTGTTAAGGAAGAGCTCGTTAGGAACTTTTGCAACAAAGAACTGACTTCTTACCGGCAGATTTTTGAAGGAGCGGGTCAGATATAATGCTTGATAGTTGTGAACTTTTTATTTGATGTCTAAAAATCTTTTTATACATAATTGCATGTCTGCTTGTTCCATTCCTTTCATTTTAATTTCTTTTTCTTAAGTTGGAGATGTATCTCTATACAAATGAGGTCCTGAAAATTGTTAGGTTCTTTTGTTGAGAAAACGGAGTGGAGTGGTTCTGTAGCTTCCCAAAAGTTGGCCTCTAGTTGAAGTTACTAATGACTCTGTTGATTGCAACTTTTCTAGTCCTGTTTATCATAATTGGTGTTGCATTTATCTTTGCTATTTTTTAAACCTTCAGAACTGGCTAAATTAGACAAAGCCGAACGGAGATATGCATGGATTAAGCGTAGGCTGCGAACCAATGAGGATATTTGGAAAATTTTTCCACCTGCTTGGCACATTGATTATCTTCTTTGCATACAGTTTTGTAAGTTGACAAGGTTTGTTATCATCAACCATGACATTGCATTGTTATCTTTGTCCTATATTTTTCATATTTCTTTTAGAAAAGTATATCACCACTATGATGGGTGTGAAACTATGCAGCTGTGGAGCTATTTTTAGTTATTTGGGTGGCTTTTTTTTTAAGAAATCTTCATCATCTATGACCTGCTTGATGACTAAATCAGGACCTAGATTGGATTTATAAATCTTGTGTAACCGGTGTCGCCTGTTTGCTTTGCATATTCTGCAAGAGCTTTTAGAAGTTACACTTTTTCTTGAGCAAAATTTGCACGAACTCATTACTTTCAAGAGGTCTTTCAAATACAGGTTAACTTTCTTGATAGTGTATTGCTAGTGGTTCTAAATCAGGTTACTACATTCAACAATAAACTATTTGAGCTAAGTTGCCTTTATGTCTTTTTTTCATCCCATCTCTGGTTGATTCTACTGACCGGGACATACTTGACACTTGACAATAATCTCCCTATCCCCCATCCCCTCTTTGATGGCTAAAGATTACAGTTAGTATGCATTTAGGCATTATTCTCACATTGGTAGGATTCCATGGTTCATCTATAAACGAGGCTTATTCATCTTTGAAGTCAGTCGCAGTTTTCCTTTTCTGGATGTTCCGAGCATTTCACCTGTCCATGTAGAGCTGGAATTTAAAATATGATTTGAGATTACCATATTTTTTGGGAGATGTACTCTGTAGGACATTTGAACTTCTGACTACTCATTGCAATCATCTTTTATTTCCTCATATATCATTGATTGAAGTCTACTCGACCAAAAAGCTTTCAATAGGAAACAAAGAACTAGGAGTTTCTCAAAATAATTTGACCAAACTCCTGCTAGCTTCCCAGTCGGACCTCACGAAAAAAATGAGTCTTTAGACGCATAAATTTATATTGATTTGAATACGTTTAGTTTGTAGTTATGTACGCTTTTTATTATCAGTTACAATTCAGCATCAAGTTGGTTCATTTGATCATCCAACTATGTTTATGCTTGCATCCAACCTGTTCACATCTTATAAAAGGATGAAGGGAATTTTTGGAAAATTGGTTCTTTGTCAATCTTTTATGATATTTGTTATATGAGAACATCCATGTTAAATGGTTTATGGTCGGTGTAAACGTACAATTCGATACTGGAATGGAACCCCAAGCTTTTTGTCAACCTATGAATCATCTGCCATGAGGGAAACATGCATATTTTTAAAAGTTCGAGGCTTTCTGGATAATAAAGTGTGTAACTATGTATGTGACAGGTCAAAAGAGTAGATTAGATTAATTTTCAGTACTTGGATTAGTAGGACCTGCTCTATCGTGGTGTAGTGTTTCTGATGTATGGGGAATTTTCCAGTGCTCATGAAACAGATGCATGTACATGGTTCCATTTCTTTTTATTATATGTTTTCAGCAGAGTTATTGCTAAAAACATTTTCAGGGCTCAACTCATGGAAATCCTCGACAATCTCAAAGAAAAGCCAGATGTTTCTGCATTACTGATGGTATTTAAATTTCATGGAATTGATTTTTTTGGCATTCATGTTTGTTACTGTCATTGTTGGAGTTTCTTTAAGAAGCCATTTTATGTGACTGGTTTTAATTAGATACCAATATTTGAAGAGCTGATCTTCCTTTAAGTACAAAACAGTAGGGCCCACCAACTTCATGATCACTCTTATTCATTTGCATCGTTTCCAAGGCCTGCACAATAATTAGGAAAACAGGCATATGTTGTATTTTGTCGAGTTGCTAGTAGAACCAAGAGCAAAGGGTAAGATCAGCTGATCGTCCTAGTGTGTGGTGTCCTTTACAGCAATTACGGCAAAGGACTTGACAAGAATAGTCATGTTTCTTGCCCTTGGCCTAGGAGTAAGAAATGAAAATAGATGGAGCATCAGTCATGTGGTCGATGGCTCATGAGTTCTGAGAAGAATTTGTAGAATTACTGAGCGCTATCCTTATAGTGCCTTTTTAGGAGGGAATATGAGAGAAAGCGTCTAGCTTTAGAGGTCCACTTCCATTTCGAGTAGAACTCAGCCCTATTTACATTGTACGATCATTATCTGAAGGAAGTTCCCATTGGGATTTTGGAATTCTTACTCATGACAAAACCTTTACGTAGGATTTTTCTTTGCACCTGGTCTGCCAGTGGGAGCATCCCTGCTCAAAATTTGACCTTGTAAATCTGAAAATTTTGGATTCAAGTCTGCTAGGAATTTGAAGATCCAGTATTTATAAATGTACCTAAGATGCCTTCTCTGGATCACAGTTGTGTCACCGTCATCTATAGAGTACAGTCAAGGTCCTCATAGTGGTTGTTCACTGGGAGATTCCCCTGTTTCAATTGATGAATGTAACGTGTGGACTGATGAATTCTACAAACATTCTCCTTCTATGTGTAAATCCCATATTTATCTTGATATTATTTTTCTCCGTGTAATTTTCTGGTTTCACAGTTAACATATTGTTCAAACTCCCTGGAGGAGAGCGGAATGACTATGCCTGGTGGTTTTAGGTTGTGTATCTATCTTAAGGTTTTCTTTTTTCGGTTAAATCTATGTAATTTTTTACAACCACATTGAATTTGGTATCACTGAATAGCTATTTTGACATGACAAATGGAATTGGAAGGCTTGTATGATATCTTTTAAAAGAGCTGATGATTGCAATGCTTCCTTGATAATTATTTCGAGTTTTGATTGCATAATGATTGTACTGACCTCTTGAATGGAGGTAATTTTTTATCATGCATAGAAGTAATCTATGAAATGACTTGTAGAGTCGGTTCTCTCGATCTACTTTTGTATTCACTGGTGATAACTTCTTGCAGGCGCTACAAAGGACCATTGAGTTTGAAGAGGAATTGGCTGAGAAGTTTGGTGGAGGATCAGGTAGTTCTGAGTATCAAAATGTGGGTAATGAGACCGAAGAAATAGATGAAGGAAAGAGAAACAACCAAATTGTGTCTGACATTCGGAAAAAGTATGAAAAGAAGCTTGCAATCCACGGTGGTCCTGGAACCGAGCTAGTGCGTGGGATGCTAAATCTGTATGACCTTGATGATTCCTTTTTTGTCTTGTCTCCTAACTATTTTTCTAATTTCTTTTGCAGAAGGATGGCCATAAAGATTCATCTGTGCCTGGAGCTGGTGTAAGAAGTTTGGCCCTGTTATCATATTTCGTTTGCTTTTAGTTCTCGACTGTATCTCATTGTTTTCCACGATTTTTTTGGTTTCTTGCAGTTCAACTTCCGTGGCATTATATCCTCTTGTTTTGAGTCGCATTTAATGGTGTATGTGGAACTAGAGGAGAAAACATTGATGGAACAGTTGGAAAAACTTGTTCAGGTATGTTTGATTTGATAAATCTCTGAAAATGGAATATTTTGGTTTCCATTTGAATGTGCCTTGTAAAATGTATGCTTATCCACAGGATGAGAGCTGGGACCCAGAAGAGGGAAGTCAAACCAACATTTTGTCGAGCAGCATGCAGGTAAGATTCCATTCGTTATTCAATGTTTGTTTTTTCATGAATATTATATGTCGTGGTGAACAGTGGTGCAAACCCTAGGAAAATATATGAAGGAAAAACGCTTTTTGTATTCACATCATGGATAACTGTTATATAAAAGTACCTGGGCCACAGAACAAGGAAACTACCTAACAACCAGGAAACCGAGAAAATAGGAAACGAACCAACAAGTAGGGAACGGTCCAACTAAGACCTAAAGTCCTAAATATATGTTCTTTCTCACATATACACTGATTATGCACAACAAGAGAATGTTCCGTTTATAAAAGCTACATACTTACATGTCTTTTGTGCCTTCTTTTTATATCTAGTATTTATATATACATCATGGAATATGGATCTGGGGGATAAACAATTTTTTATAAACAATTCTAACCCAGCCCAATAAGGATTTCATGGACAGAAATATCATGACTTGGAAAGAAAGATCATTTGTAGGCAGACATCGTGAGTTAAAGTGTGACGAGTCCTAAGTTGGGTAAAAACCATTGGTTTGAGAATATGAGGCAACTGTGAAATAAAACTTCCAGACGCCCTAATCGAACATATCTTTCTATAGCGGTTTGATCAATTTCAAACTCACTCAGGGAGTGGAGCCTCCCTTTGGATTGTTTTTAACTAGGTTTCTGTCAAATCTGTTGTAAAATGGCTATTCCAATGTATCGGTCAGACTTTTGTACAGTGTTTGACCTTCTTAAAGTACCAACTAAACCATCAAGCTTAATTTTCTTGGATTATTTGCCTTTTACTTTTGGAGATCCTGCTGCCGTAAATCGTGCATTTTAACACTCTTGAGATATGGTGTTGGTACCGATGTTTTGAGAGACAGCTCCCAAGTTATAGGGGTCAACTCCGTGAATGTTTCGCTATCAAGTGCGATTTTTAGGCTTTAAGGGCCAACACTTTCAGTTCAAGGGTCAACGCTTGAAATTTGATTCAAATGTTTTGCTCACAAAAACGACTTATTTTCCCCCTATATTGGCCTATAAATTTAGGAGATCATTATGTTTTCTATTGTCTTCATTTTGTTGGCCATTTTTACCTTGGACAACATTCATTTCGTTGCCTTAAAGTCATGCAAAGTATCAATAAAATTAATGGAAATTTTATGGGTGTAATCATCAAGACAGCTCATTATGTTCAACTAAGAGAGGATTTGATCTGACAGTACAGTTACAACCTTGGTATGGACACGTTGCCAATGTTTGTGAATTCATGAATTGTTGAAAGTTGAGGAATTGTAAATGAAAAATAGTTTGCAAGGTCTTCAACTGTGTCTTTAGAAGAAAATCTTATCTTTAGAAAACTATATTTTTCATGAAGCTTTAGGATTATATTAAATGCCTTGTTATTATTGTTGCTGAGTACGCATATGGTGCGCTGTTTAATCTTTGCTTATGGTCGTTGTCACATGAGTCTTTCAAAGTGTTTCCTTAATTATTTATTATTGATCTTTTGTTATGCAGGTGTTTCTGATGATCAGAAAGAGTTTAAAAAGATGCAGTGCATTGTCAAAGAGCCAGACACTTTTCAGTCTGTTTAAGGTACATTTCTAAGAAACAAAATGCGTTGTGTTGTATATTTGACAATCAGTAAAGGTTTGCTACGCAGTGATTGTTCTTCAGCTTTACTGGGTTGAGTATACTGAACATCATCCCATTGCATTTACTGTGAACACATCCCTTGTAGCATACAGTTATCCTTCGAACAAAAAAAAATAGTAACACAAGTTGAAAAGGCATTACGCCACAATCAGTAAGCTGTATGTTTACTTTGTGTGTCGTCCTGTACTTTGTTAAAACGATTGTGCTAGTGCTGTTTCATATGGATCCCATGCTGCGAATAAATTACCATTCATAAGTATCTTAGGAACAATGATGCCTTCAATCTACTTGTAGCAGTTTCCAATTTTTGCGAAATTCACGGGATGAGTTGACAATTTAACATTTTTTTTATAGGTTTTCCAAAGAATTCTTAAAGCCTATGCTACAAAATTATTCACAAGATTGCCTAAGGGTGGCATGGGAATTGTTGCAGCTGCTACTGGTACAGATGGACAAATAAAGGTTATTCCAAAGCTCACCAATTTTTTTCACCAATTATGAAAGTAGATGGTTACTGTGTCTTATGCATGCTTTGTTAACTTTACAGACATCTGACAGAGATGAGAAGGTTATATGCTATATTGTAAATACGGCGGAATATTGTCACAAAACGGTGAGTTTTTTTCTCAAGTTGAAAATTTCCTAGGTGTTGATTGACTCAGATTTATTGCCAGACTCTCGAAAGACTAAACAATCTCCTAATGATTCTCTACGTATTTCTTTTAATCAAGCTGCATTGATCTTTCTGCTTGGCAGTCGGGTGAACTCGCAGAAAATGTTTCCAAGATAATTGATTCTCCATTTGCCGACAGGGTGGATATGTCAGAAGTGCAGGTACTTAATTTCACAAACTATGGTCACGATGCTATGTGTCTGATGCCTTTCTTACGTTTTTGTTGGAAAACATGTGATTTTGCAGGATGAGTTTTCATCACTGATCACAAAATCACTTGTAACATTGGTTCATGGTCTGGAAACAAAATTTGATGCTGAAATGATTGCAATGACGCGTGTTCCATGGGGTACACTTGAATCCGTTGGCGACCAATCTGAGTAACATCCCACAGACTGGCATCTCTTTCTTTATTTTCTGTTGCTTGAATCTGATTTTATTATTGATATTCGTAATATGTCCACCTAACCTAGTAAACTGAAACGTATAATTTCTTCTTCCATTTCTGTTCAGGTATGTCAATGGTATAAACTCGATTCTCATGGGCAGTATTCCAGTCCTGGGGGGCTTACTTTCACCCGTTTACTTTCAATTTTTCTTGGATAAGGTGAGTCGAAGGAACACAATTTTTCTGGGTCCTTTATTTAGTTCTTATAAACTTAAAATATCTCGGTGGTTTACCACTAACTGAAAATAATTGATTAAAGTGTCGATACTATTTTCACGGATTTTCCTCATTTTTTCATTAGCTTACTTGAACGCTTTCTCACTGTCCAGAAGATCTTTGTTTGACATGGATTTCTGTCTTTAGAATGCCACGATCTTTCTTTACATCATCACTAAAGGTCAAAAAATTAACCCCCCCCCCCCTATTGGGATTAAATGAATCTGATTACGTACTGTTTCATTTTGCTTTAGAACAGAGCTATTTACGGTAAATCAATCGTCCATGCTTACCGTTGCTTAGCCATTATTGCAAATCTTGACCCGACTTGATCTACAGAAACATAGCCAGTGGTGCAAGTTCCAGTTAAGCTGATTAACCGTTGAATTCATACAGCTGGCTGCTTCCCTTGGCCCTCGCTTCTACCTCAACATCTTCAAATGCAAGCAGATATCAGAAACTGGTGCACAACAGGTTTGACCGTGCCAAAATTTCCTATAATATCAAAAATAAATAAATGAATATATATTTTATTTTATTTTATTTGACTATGCTTCATGGCTGAGAATGCAGATGCTGCTGGACACTCAGGCTGTGAAAACCATTATTTTGGAGATTCCTGCCATGGGAAGACAGGTAATGTGCTAAAGTTCTCCAGCGCTCATTCTTTGGTGGGCATTTTACGAGGAATTTTGTATCAGCTCAGATGCTTCCTGCCTTTCACAGACCGCCGGCGCCGCCGGCTATGCAAAATTTGTCACCCGGGAGATGAGTAAAGCCGAAGCTTTACTGAAGGTGACAGAACCTGATGAGCCCTTGTCATTATGATCTTTCCAAAATTAGCATGTACTTGAGCTCCTTGTGCCCTCAGGTTATTCTATCTCCTGTCGATTCTGTCGCAAACACCTATCGAGCACTGCTCCCAGAGGGCACACTTGCAGAGTTCCAGCGGATCCTTGAGCTCAAGGTCCTTCATCCCCCCCCATGGATTATTTCTTCTTCTGAGAACCTCGATCCTTGGTGCCAATCAGAGTTAAATGTACTGTCTGGCTTTGCACAGGGCTTGAAGAAGGCAGACCAGCAAGCCATACTCGATGAATTTAGCAAGCATAGACCGGGCATCACGCACCCGTCAACGGCTCCCACCGTGGTCATCTCGGCGCCTCCACCAAGCCAGAATGAGACGGCGTCGACCCCTTCCACCACCACCACCACCACCGCCGCCGCCGCCGCCGCTGCGGCCGTGGGGGGGTCCATCACATCTCGGGAGGATGTTCTCACCCGTGCGGCGGCCCTCGGGAGAGGCGCCGCCACCACCGGCTTCAAGAGGTTTCTCGCCTTAACAGAGGCCGCTAAGGACCGCAAAGATGGCCCCTTTCGGAAGCTCTTCAACCCATAAAAGGGAGCATTTCCTCATGCGAGGTAATCTTCCCCTTGTTCCCCTTTTTTCATTTGGCGGTGAGTCCTGTCAAGATCTGAGCATTTCCCTCGTTCTCGAGCAAACTGTGACCCTTCTCTGTCTCATATTTCTTCCGATTAATCGGCAGCTCTCATTTAGAATCTGGGGAACTTCAGCTGATCATTACTTCATGAAATGGGACGTTATTGCATGATTTTTAAGTGGATATGGAGCTGGAAATATATTTTCACGTGGAATTTCTTTCTTTCAAAACTCCTAATTTCCCTCTGCCTAGAATTGTGGCCATTCAATGTTTTCTTTTCCTGAATGGACACAAATATAGAACACATGAACAACTATTATTCGGATAAATGTTAGTCTTTGAAATATAATTCGTCCTATGTATGGCCGGCACTTATAAAATATGTAATAATTAATTACACAATCTATTCATCTCAACATTGAAGTCAAATCAAGTAAGAATATATTTCGATTAAAAAAATATATTCAGTAATAGTTGAAGTGAAGAACCAATATAACCAATATAAATATGAATGGGCATAAACACCTCGATTTTATTTACAATCGAATTATATTTGTTCAAAACACCACTGTCAGTATGAATTATATCAAAAAAATACAAATTATTAAATAAAATAAGTAAAGACGTATGGGATTGGCACAACATAAAATATATGAAAATATGTACAAAAATATAAGGACTGACTGGAGAAAATCTCAAGTTTATAATCTACAATAAGAAATATTAACTATTTTTTGCTTGGTAAATTCCTAAAAAAAGAAAAGGGGTCTTCAGGGGAAAAAAAATCAATGAGATGATATGAAATTTCCTCATTTTGATGTAAAATATCCATTGATAAATTTACCTGATTTCCTAAACACATATTGATGCATAATTAACTTGCTAATATAACTTGGAATTTCTGAAGGTGCCATGTAGGATATGGGGACTCGATCTATTCTCTCTCTCTCTCCCCTTTCGAAACACACGCACCTCTTCCTCTCTCTTGGCTGTACATTCGGTGGATCGGGCTGGGCCCAATTTGACAAGGCTCTCCAACAGCCCATTTTTCAAGCAATCTTCCTCCAAGTCCATATCTGGAGAGAGAGGCCCGGGCCAGCTCTCTCTATCTCTCTCTATTTCTACATATGCACATGTGTCCATAGATATATATAGGTCAAAGTGAGATAGTAACTCAGCTTGAGAGACCATGAGGACGAATTGACCGTGGACCCTCGGAATTGAAAACCCAGTGGGGTCCCCACGCGCGGGCGGTATGGAGTAGCGTTTCAATCTTTTTTGGGTGGGTGACTCGCCTCCCACGGCTCGTCGTCGTCAGAGATTTCCCGGCGTTGTGGTTGCCGTCGTTGACTTTACCACAATGGTGGGCCCAATCCAACCGAGGTGTTTCTGTTGAAGACCCTGGGGGAACAAGCGGTAGTGGGGGTACCATTGACCCCGATGTGGTCCCGCCATGTGGGCCCGGGCGAGCGCTCAAAAGTCTGCGCCAGCTGACGCCGTTGTGGTCTATCCGATCACGTTATTGGATCTAATCGGGTCTCGTTCGCGGGATTTAATACTATCCAAAACAGGGCGGAGACGGAACCGGAAACGTCCCGATTCGGATTTCCTTCCCGAAAGAACGAACCGACAGTGAATCGGGGATGTGTTTATTTACATGTTTACCCCTGAATGTTGATCTCTCTTCATCGTTAGATTTCAATCCAACGGCGGATGATGGCCCAAGGATCGTCCGGGTGAGAATCCGATAAGGAAGGAGGTAGGAGGATTTGGCGAGGCTGGTTCCACACGTGCGCCTACGAAGAGTCCGCCGTCCTCACGTGAGCCACCGCCGGCCTGAACCCGTCGCTGTGAAAGCCGGCGGCTGCCGACCACCCTCCATCGCTCTAGACCTTTCTCTCCTTTCTTCTTCCTCCTCTCTCTCTCTCTCTCTCTCTCTCTCTCTTTCTCTCTCTCTCTCTCTCTCTCTCTCTCTCTCGCTCTCTACATATATGTCTGCCCTGCGTGTCTGTCTCATCCATTTCGCTCTCAAGGGATCCACGGGTTTCAAACCTCTCCCCATCAGCGACCATCTTCCCGTATTCACCGCGGCGTTGGTCCATCCCCCACCTCTTCTCTTCTCTTCTCTTCTCCCGGACGTTTTTTGCAGAAGAAGAGACTCCACGAAAAAATCTGAGGGTAGATAGAGAGAGAGAGAGAGAGGAAGAAGAAGAGAGTGAGCACTGGCGGTCTAAACGAAACACCTTGAGATCAGGGGGCGAGGGGTGTCACACTAGGCCTTGGGTAAGAAGGTAAGGCTTGGATCTCTTGTCTATCGCTTCCGCTGGTCAGTGTTCTTCCTCGTAAAATATCTAGAGAGAGAGAGAGAGAGAGAGAGGGAGAGAGAGGAGGGGCCACCAAGGGGCTTCTTCTGGCCGCAGTAAGTGGACTGCAGGCTTCGTCTTCACTGCCTCAGTCCCGGCACCGTTTTTTACCTTTCTATCTCATCTCCTGTATGATTTCATCTCCCGCGTCATCCTGCTGGGAGCTGGAGCCGAGAAGGTCTTTCTGCCCTCTTTCTCTCCCCCACCCTTCTCCCCATTCGCACCTGCTCATCTCTTCACTGCTGCTTCGAGAGCCGCTCCCCTTCTGATGATCTCGGCCAGCGGAGGACAGGCGAGAGGGTGGGGTTATCGTCTCGCTCCATAGTCGCTCGCGACTGCCATTAATCTTGTCTTCTTCTACCTCGGGGCTTCTTCGGGAAGTACCCTATGACCGTGAGGGCCCCCCCTTTCCGCTTCAGTCCTCTCATCACTTGACTTTTCTGGGTTCGTCTTTCTTCCGGGAGGCGCTCCTCGTGCTTCTCCATTCATGTCATTTTCTTGATGATTCCCCGTTTTCTCCCCTCTCAGAGCTTCGGGTGGAAGGAGGAAGAGAGAGAAAGAGATAGAGGGGATCCAGAGTTCTTCCGGGTCTGAGACCTGGAAAGGGTTGAGGATCCCGAGGGACTCGGCGAGAGAGGGTTCTATTGTAGGAGCCCAATCAGATGTCGTCTACCTGAGGCAAAGGAAGAAAAGGGTAGCTCCAGTTAGATCTGTGAGAAAGTAGTGAGAAGCTTCAGCAGGAGGAAGACGACGACGGGGAAATACATAAAGCCGAGAAGCGACATAGAGAGAGAGAGAGAGAGCGGACAGAAGGAGAAAGAAATGAGCTTTGGGGGTTTCCTCGACGCCGGCAGCGCCGGTGCAAGGGTGGTGGCGGATATCCCATATGGCAGCGGCGCCGCCTTGACTCAGCCGCGCCTCGTCGCCCCCTCCTCCCTCCCCAAGCCCATGTTCTCCTCCCCGGGCCTCTCCCTTGCCCTTGTAAGAAAAGGGCCCCTCTGGTCCTCTTCTTCGTCTGCAGAAGACCTCTCCATCGTGTTTTTCAATTTCTTCTCGTGAGTTTATGCTGACTGGTTCACTTTTTTCTTTCTCTGCAGCAATCGAACTTGGAGGGTGGCGGAGGGGAAGTAGAAATGCTAAGAAGATTTGCGGAAGTAGGGGACTTCGACGCTGCTGCCGGCGGCGGCGGCGGAAGACACACTGCCGAGAGGAACACCGGCGGGGGGCAAAAGGAGGAAGAGTACGACAGCAGATCGGGAAGCGAAAACCTCGACGGCGGTTCCGGCGACGATGTGGACGCTGACCACCCGCGCAAGAAGAAGAGATACCACCGCCATACTCCTCACCAGATCCAGGAGCTGGAAGCGTAAGCCGATGAAGAACTCTCTCTCTCTCCTTGTGTTCGCTCGCTCCCTTCGTGAGTCTGTTCATGGGTCAGCTCTCTGCAACCCCTTGGTGCAGACTGTTCAAGGAGTGCCCTCATCCGGACGAGAAGCAGAGGATGGAGCTAAGCAAAAGGCTGCGCTTGGAGAGCCGCCAGATCAAGTTCTGGTTCCAGAATCGGCGTACCCAGATGAAGGTAATCACTGATGTGAATGGGGGAATTCTCGATTTATGCAGCTTAGTTGGGAAGAGAACAACAATTTGATCATGAACCAGGCCCAGTTGGAGAGGCACCAGAACGCGCTCCTAAAGCAGGAGAACGACAGGCTGAAGATGGAGAACATGGCCATCCGGGAGTCCATGAGGAACCCTCTGTGCCCGAGCTGCGGCGGCGGCGCCGTCCTCGGGGAGGTGTCCTTCGAGCAGCAGCAGCTGCGGCTGGAGAACGCCCGCCTCAGAGACGAGCTCGACCGTGTCGCCATCATCGCTGAGAGGTTCCTCGGTCGGCCCCTCGCGCTACCTCACTCGCCGCTGGAGCTCGCGGCGGCGGGGAACGGCTTCTCCGGCTTGGGTGAGTACTTCCTGCCGGTGGCCGGCATGGAGAGGCCGCCGCCGCCGCCGCCGCCGCCGCCGCCGCTAGAGAGGGCCATGTTGCAGGAGCTGGCCGCGGCGGCCATGGACGAGCTGATGAAGATGGCGCAGATGGAGGACCCCCTGTGGCTCATGGACGCCGCCGGCAAACGCGTCCTCAACTCCGACGAGTACCTCCGCATCTCCTCGCAGTGCCTGGGGCCGAAACCGCCGGGCTACGTCACGGAGGCCTCGAGGGAGACCGCCGTGGTGATCATCAACGCCGCCGTCCTCGTCGACACCCTCATGGACGCGGTGAGCTACTCCGTCGACATCTTCTTTCTCCTCCGATCTCTGATACGAGCTGTGTAGAACCGACGACCGTTACAGTTTCCCTATTATTTTTTTGCAGAATCGCTGGCCGGGGATGTTCCCTTGTATGGTCGCGAGGACGGCGACCACCGATGTCGTCGCCGCCGGCGACGGCGGCGGCGGCGGCGGTCGGAGCGGTGCACTCCACTTGGTAAGAGTTCTTCAACTCACCATCTTCCCTCTCTCTCTCTCTCTCTCTCTTCTGCCATTGTCTTCCTGACGTCGGCATCCCTTTCAGATGCGATCCGAACTCCAGGTTCTCTCTCCTTTGGTGCCCACTCGGGAGGTCAGTTTTCTGAGGTTCTGCAAGCAGCACACGGAGGGCCTCTGGACCGTCGTGGATGTCTCCGTGGAGAGAACCGGCGACAATCCATCGTCCCCTCCGACGTGCCGGCGTCTTCCCTCTGGCTGCCTCCTCCAGGACATGCCCAATGGCTACTCCAAGGTATTCTCTCTCTCTCTCCCTCTGGGTTCGCAGACTCCTCGAGCTCAGTGACTTTCTCGGAAGACCAAACCCTCCTCTTTTAAGTATATTTTCCGCAGACCTCTCTGATCCACCTCCGAATGTGGTTCTTTGTCGCCTCCTCCTCCCTCCCCGATGTCAATCAACATGGGGGCTCTAGAGGTGGCAGGCAGGCAGGCAGGCAGTTAGTAGGTCAACGCCTATGTAATCTCGCCGGGCGGGTGCTCTCCGTTTTTAGAGAGAGACTGGTGCAATCGCACCGCCGCCGGTAATGGCGGAAGAGGTCCTCCTCCTAAGCTGGTGCGGTGCTGTGCGCAGGTCACGTGGGTCGAGCACGCCGAGAACGACGACTCCGCCGTCCACATGCTCTACCGCCCGCTGCTCCGCTCCGGCGCGGGGTTCGGCGCGCAGCGGTGGCTCGGCGCCCTCCAGCGGCAGTGCGAGTGCCTCGCCATTCTCATGTCCTCCGCCGGCGCCGCCGGCGACCAAACGGGTAGGTGAAACTCGCCGCCGCTGCTTCCCTATCGACGGCGAAGGCCCACTGCTCACACACACTTCTTCTTCCCCTTCCCCTCTCTCCGGCAGTGATATCGGCGGCGGGTAGGCGGAGCATGGTGAAGCTGGCGCGACGGATGACGGACAACTTCTGCTCGGGGGTCTGCGCGTCGTCGGCGCACCGGTGGGCGCGGCTGAGCCTAGGCGGCGCCGCCGTGGGGGAGAACGTGCGGGTGATGACCCGCAACAGCGAGACTGACCCCGGGGAGCCGCCGGGAGTGGTGCTCAGCGCCGCCACCTCCGTCTGGGTGGCCGTCGGACCACGGCGGCTCTTCGACTTCCTCCGGGACGAGGGCCTCCGCAGCGAGTGGGACATCCTCTCCAATGGCGCCCCCATGCAGGAAGTCGCTCACATCGCCAAGGGTCAGGACCATGGCAACGCCGTCTCCCTCCTCCGCGCCTGCGTGAGTTCTTCCTCCAACCCTAGACCCTCTCCCCCCCTTCCCCGTTCTTTCTTCCCCAAAATAGTGCGCATCATTCATTCGTTCACTCATTTTTTGCACCAAGAAAGTAAAAACTTGTGGTGCAATATCTGCCCAAGTAACTCCCGTGCATCCATGACTCACTTGCTTGTATTGCATGATCGATCGACCGTCAAAAGTTTCTATTTTTATTCGGAAGAGAATAAAGATCGCTTTTTTTACGTATAATAGCGCGAGTTTGCGATGATTATGAGAAAATTAAAAAATGGCTTGTTTTGGGTACCGGTTCCGAAGTCTGTAACTTTTTGGGGGGGGCCGAAGATGAGCGTTCCACCGATCGGGCCTCCGCCGTCGGCGGCTCTGTCAGATAACGGATGACGTGCATGCATGAACCCTACATGGCTAGGAATAGAATGTTTTCCCCCATCTTTTTAGGGTTTCCTTCTTCTTCATCCTCTTCTTCTTAGCTCCGTCATCTCCTCCGGGTCATCTGCGCAGGCCGGCGGCGCGAACCAGAGCAGTATGCTGATCTTACAGGAGACTTGCACCGACGCGGCGGGGTCGCTGGTGGTGTACGCTCCCGTCGACACGCCGGCGATGCACCTAGTCATGAACGGCGGCGACTCATCCTGTGTGGCGCTCCTCCCGTCGGGGTTCGCCATCATGCCGGACGGGAGGGCGGACGGGCAGCGGCGGATCGGCGGCGCCGGCGAGGGCCCGGGAGGCGGCGGCTCGTTGTTGACTGTGGCCTTCCAGATACTCGTCAACAGCCTCCCGGCGGCGAAGTTGACCGTGGAGTCAGCGGAGACGGTCAACAACCTGATATCCTGCACCATCAAGAAGATCAAGGCTGCCCTCCACTGCGATAGCTGAGGTCGGGGAAGAAAAAAATAAACAGTCTTCTGCTGAACTGCCGGAGAATCGCGTAGGAGGCCGAGTCAAGAACGAACCCCGCCTCAATCTTTTGGTCATTTGGGGAAAGTAGAGAGAGATGGTTGTGGTTCGGCATTGACTCTGTCTCAAACCGCGATGGTTGTGGTTCTAGGGATAGAGCGGGAGTTTGAATGACTCTGACTAGCCCAGTCGTTGGGGAGGTTCTTTTGATTTCTTCGTTTATTTTTCATGTTTCTTGTATTTGCGTTAACTCGGGGACTATCCCCATTTGACTCAGGACGCTTTCTATTCATCTCTCTCTCTCTCTTTCTCTCTCTCTCTCTCTCTTTCCTAGTTTTTTTTTCCTCCCTGTATCTACATCTCTGCACTACCCCTCTTCCTTTCACTCAGTCTATGAGCTTTTCCTTCTCTCTGACTTCTTTTCATCTCTGCACTGCTCTGAGCCGTTTCTGTTTCCATTTCTGTATGGATCTCTGAGCCATGTTTTTTCATCCCTCTGAGCTTTTTCACGATCATCCAAATCCTCCTTCAATCTTACTCTCTCAAAACTCTTTCTTTTTGTCTTCCAAATCATCCCTCAATCTTCCCCTCCGCTCAAATACGTAGATACTCTCTCTCTCTCTCTCTCGCTCTCGATTATTCATTCCTGTCTGTTAGTGTGAATAAGGAAGAGCCCCCCGGCAGAGGCCGGTACCGGGGGGGCTACGCCTTCGTGGGCAAGCATTTAATGCACGCTCTGCGTCTGGTCCAGCTGGTCACATTTAATGGCGATGGCCCCCCTCCGCCCGGCCGGGTTCTCTCTCCTTGGACGTATTCACCAGTGGCTGCCACGCCGATCGGATTATGACTTCCGTTTACCTGCCGACGGCCCCCGAATCTCCGACGGTCGTCTTCCTCCGACCCCTCCGCCGGTGTGGCGATAGCTGGCGTCTGGTCGCAATCACCTGATCTAGCGAGCAAGAAGAAGAAGAAGAGATAGAAAGAGTGGACAGAGGATACCTAGCTCTCTCTCTCTCTCTCTGTCCCTCTGTCTCTCTGTGCACCTCGCTGCGTGGAATCGAACAAGGGGAGAGAACTATTTCCTGTGCTTTCACGCTCAGTGGGAGGGCAGCCCGGTGCACCCGCTCTGCTTCTCATTTTGGGGGCATCGTCGGCGCCGCCGAGAGCTGCCGGCGACGGAGAAGAAGAGATCGCAGCCTGGGTAGATGGGAGGTGGGCGGCCCATTGAGATCCTTTCTCCTTCGATCGTCCTTTCTCTGCATGCGAAGATTTCCGTTCCGTCGGACTCCCCAAACCAGGAAAAAAAATAAATTCTCTCTCTACAAATGGGTCATTAAATATAAGGCCATTAACCTTACCGGTCAACCCGCTTCTCCCCTATTTATCTTCCCTCCCTCGCACAGACACCCATGGGCTTTACTGCAAACTAAATCTCGTGCAGGGCTCTCTCTCTCTCTCTCTCTCTCTCTCTCCAGCCCCCCTCGAGAGATATCTATCGTTCCAGGTCTTAGCTTGAGCTCTCGCGTTCATGGCGGCGTCAATGGCGGCCTCGGTGCAACCCGAGGAACAGGTAGTTTATTGCTAAATTGAAAAGACCCGACGACTTTATGGGAGGAGGCCGGTGCGCTCCATCTTCCATGCTATTTATTCCATTTGAAGGCTTGATCAACGAGATCGTCGGACGCCATTAATGGTCACTCTTATTAAAAAAAAGCTTCTCGGCCCTCGCACCCCGTAATCATGCTCGGAAGTAAAACTAGGTCCGTCACAGTCTCTCTCTAGTCTCAGTCCAGGTCTAGTTAGATGGAAGCCCCCAGCCTATTTTCTCCCAATGCCACTGGCCCAACAGTCGTTACTCTCTCTCTCCTTCTCTCTGAACTCCCAGCTTCTCTCTCTAATTCTGACATGACGTGTATTTTAGGGCTTGATCTGGGCCTAATAGTCAACGCCTGGACTCAGGCTAAGCTCGGCCAGACGCATTAGGGTCGGTCCATGATCCTTGTGGGTTGGCCCAGTTGACTCGGGACAAGTGCTACTTATGGCGTAAGTTGGTCACAACTACTCAAACATTAATGCTGGGGAAATATAAGTGATGGGCCCAGGAAAAGCTGTCAAAATTGATCAGGCCCAATTCCCCCTCTCCATAATGTAAATCGGGTCCAAGAAGAGGAAAGGTGAAGGTGTAGACTTTAAGGAAGCTATGGGAGGAACCAAGAGAGGGGATGGACTGATCCTTCTTGAATCACTCTTGGGTTTCTGATTTTTTATCAAAATTAATGTAACCCATATTATTTTCGTTTGACCCAGATGGCTTATTATATTCTATTCTCTAAGGACCTTGTGTTTCTTAGACCAATGAGATGCAGATGTTAAGCACAAAGGCTTTAGCTAGCCTCCACTAAATTTCACAGTTCTAACCAATCCAAGTGTCTCATAGAAACACTTCTTGCACATTCATTACGTGTCAAAGGCCCATTAGATGACACTTAGCTAATATATTTTATATTCGTAGTTATAAGTCGGTCCAAAGTACTAGAAACACCCAACCACAAATCACGAACAATAGAATGCTCTTGTAGTTCAACCTGTAGCTTCCTTTAGCATGAGTTCCTTCACCTAGAGATGTTGAATCCTCTTGAGGTGTGAAGGTGCTTGAATACATGAGGTAAAAATATTAACTTTGATTCTTGAATGATTTTCCTCAACTTGGGCGAGGATAATGTATCTTATAGAACGACTTTGTTCTTATTTTTTACTATTTTAATGGTAAAAAATAATCAAAAAATGTTCCATCGTGATATAACTTTATGTCATTTTTCATATTTTGTCTTGCAACATCGTGCCATGCATTTTTCCTTATGAGACGTATCAAAAACATGAAATAATGTGGGAAAATTAGCTCAAAATATTCTAAAATAATATTAGAGCCGTGAAGATCCTCGAATATTTTATAATATAAAATTATCAATTTATCCTTCAATACGTTTTCTTCAATTCTGATGTTTGTTCTTGCTAGACGAGTCGGCTCATCGGAATCCACTGCCATTTAGCCAGCGTCAAGTTGTTTTGAATTTCTCCATGGATTCTGTGTTGAAGGATTGGATATGTTCAGGGTATCACACCACCCCATCCAATTCTCCGAGGTTATCTTTCATTTCCATTTTCTAAAAGAACTGACTCCAAGATCTCGTCCAGGCAGGAGAATGAAAGAACAAAGTCAAATTCTTCCTCGTTGCACACAAATAAGTGTATCAGTTGGCTGCGATATAATGGTTGATTTTTTATTTATTTTTATCAAGTCGAATACTGCTGGCGGGATGGTACGATGCTGCTCACGTTTGGACAGGATGGATTGATCCAGCCAATGAAAGAGGGCCAGATCACTGCGGAGATCACCCTCCTGTTCGATGTCTCGAGGTGATGGTCCGCTTATGATGCGCTTCCAGAGGAGACTTAGATTACGACGCTTGATAAGACCCGTCTTAGGTAGTTGATACTGATCAAGCAACCGCCAAAGAGGAAGGCCGCTTCTTCTTCATCATCATCATTATCTTCTTCTTCTTCTTCTTCTGCAGGTGGCGGAGATCATCGTCTTCTGGGGGCGGTTTCCCGGCGGGCGTTGAAGTAGATCGCGGCGACGGGTGGACCGAGGGCGTTGTCGTCGGAGAACTTCCTCGTGTCGAAGCAGTCTCTGGAGGCGGGGGGGCGGACGGTCTGCCGCCCCCTTTGCTTGAACAGGACGAAGACGAACCTGTGGATGCCGTGGTACGGCTGCGGAGGCTCGTAGCTCACTAGCTCTCTTCCTGCGTCCAAGCGTCCCGTCATCTCCAAATAGACAAGAAGCGGAAGAAGATGAAATCGCCATCTTCTAATGTATAATATAATATATAAATCACTTTCCTATATTATCTTCATGGGGAAAGGATGAAGCCCCGATAGAAGGTGATATACATGATGATGTCTGTCGTTGCTTCGTGGGTTAAGATCGGCGGCCCCAAAAGCAGGCGCAGTTGTGGGTCAAACGCTATCTTAAGCTCCCTCCATCCCCATCAACCTTCCTTTTGGGGCTGGCGATAGCGGAGTGTTCTCCGGCGATGCATCGCGGGAGATTGAAATTCCAGTTTTTATACTATATCCCTCTTGCCCTTTTGACGCAAGGGGAGAGAGAGAGAGAGAGAGAGAGAGAGAGAGAGAGAGAGAGAGAGAGAGAGTAGGTCACCAAATGATGCATCAGTAGTGCCGGGGATATCGGTAACCATCCTGAGACAAAAGGGAACGGATGGTGAATAAAACGGGCTATAAACCCACATATGAGGAAGTATGGTATGATTCATGGGTAAGTTTCAGTCTCAAGAGGAGAGGTTAACCAGTGAAGGTGCTCTCTCATGTGAGGGTTGCTGGGGCTCGGGGCGTCCGGGTCCGTCATGATCTTCAGACACCCACAAAGAAACCAGAGAACCGATGTGTGTGTATCGTGAGAGAGAGAGAGAGAGAGGGAGAGAGGGAGATGGGAGGAGATGTGTGTGCGCTGAGTTACCAAGGTGAAGGCGGAACGCATGTCGCCGCCACCGACCTCGACCCGGGGCTTCGCCTGGGTGGCCACTGGCGACAGCTCATGGCCGTTAGCGACTCCCTTCCTGGGGTTGTAGGAGATCTCCATGGTAACAGTTGGTGTGAAGGGGTCCACCACCTCCCCTATCACTCTACCCACCCTCAGCGCCTCCCCCACTCTCTCCATCGCAGTAAAACGGGAGAACGAACGAGAGAGAGAGAGAGAGAGAGAGAGAGAGAGAGAGAGAGAGAGAGAGATGGAGAGACACCCTGTCAATGAGAAAGATGGTGAGGGGTTCATATAGGAGCAACAGAGGATGGGCTGAGGACTTCACCATGCATCTAATGGGTTGCTTCTATTTTTGGCAAATGCTTGATCTCGTTGTCGGCCGGAGAGCGATGGAGGACGGATCTCACTGTTAAACCAAGGGTCGACTGCATAAATATACCCGTAACGGTACGCCATATGACGAGCCAAGATTCTGAGGGTACATATTTCATTCTGTCCCTTATCAAGTAAGTTTTCAATTTGCCTCATTTTAAACGGATTTTCTGAAAGCAATCCAACCTATCTTACTGTTTCCATGGAAGCCTCAGTAATATGTTCGTGTGCACCGATTATTATTCTGGTATTAAATATATCCAAAAAGAGGCATTGCTTCTTGGATCGCCGCGTACCGGGCGGCTATTTTGCCAAAAATGTCTATTCTTATGCTAAATCTCCCATTTTCAGAAATAATTAGCAAATAAAGATGCACTCCCATCCAAGCACGCATCTTATTAGTGAGTCGAGACGGAGTTGGGTGAGAAGACTTTAGGCCGCATAGGCGTCTAACCTACGGCATATATTCCGAGCGCTCTTTGGAACACTGCTGTCTGAGCTATCAAGAACCCTAATAACATAACAGGGAGCAGTTTCAGATGAGAATGATCTCTGGGTACCGGGTTTTCTTTTTCTAGAACAGGAAAGTTTGCAAGCGACCATTATCGCAACTGCATCATGGTCTTTTAGAGGCTAAATTATGGCTCATTTTCTGAATTTCGTCCAAGTAATTAGTCGTGTTCATCATCTCTCAAGAATACAAGCAAAAAAGGTTAGAAAAATAAGTTCTCAGCATTTTATAAGATTCCCACAGGTTGGATCAGTTCAGTTGTGGACACAATATCTTCTAGTTTAAATGAATACAAGACCTAGCGAGCTAGACAAACTTCTAGCAGACCAAAGCCACCAAATAGCACCGTTTGTCTCCAGACACCGGGAGTTGGAATCCTTCCCCAGCACTCAAACATACTTTGAGAATATGTATAAAAAAGGCAAAAAAAATGGTTGATTGGTCTTACCGTGTGAAGTCTATGTCCGGCCTAGATAGGGGCTGCCCACCCTCGACGCATGCCTTTAAGAGCGAGAGAGAGAGAGAGAGAGAGAGAGAGAGAGAGATTATAGTAAGAAAACAGACTTCGAACTTATCACGAACATTCACATTCTGCCCACATAGGATACAATAATTTTGATCATGGATTTTTTTATTTTACATAAATGAGTATAAACGATGTGCTTTATCATAGCTTGATAAGTTGAGGATCTTAATTTTCCTTGATACCAGTCACATCGTTGGCAGGATTCGCTACCGCGGGGAAACAAAGAAAGAACGCGTCTCTCTCCTTATTTTTTGTTAATCGATGATTTTTGCCATGTTCTTGCAGTGCACCAGCTGCTCCGTCAACGTTTAGATTGCGGAGAATGTCTCTCGTCTTTAATAACTTTGGACGCGGATGGTTGACAACCGGGCGATTCTCACCTGAGGTTCTCCTCGTTTCTCTTCGAGTGGACCAGATGACGAGGCATGATTGAAGAGAGAGAGAGAGAGATAAGAGGGGAAGTGATCACCTCGACAAGATGTTTTCATATGTATGTGACCTATCTACAGACCCATGTCTCAGGCGTGGCAAGGCTGCTGATTTAGAGTCGCACAGACGAAAGGCAACACATGCGGAAACTCTTTGAAGGGAACACTAGAGAGAGCGAGAGAGAGAGAGAGGAGAGTTGGACAGAGGGATGGGGCGGTTTTCTTGTTGGGCCCGGAGCTGTCAAGTCCTCGACGCCAAAAGGGAAGATGCTTCCCCCTCGCCGATGGCCATGGTCGGGACAGCTGCCAAGCTCTAAGCTCCTCACAGAGGACCCCCATCCCCACCCCCGCCTCTCTTTCCCTCTCTCTCTCTCTCTCTCTCTCTCTCTTTTTACATGAGATTCTCTCTCATTGGGCTTCTCGTGACTGTTACTTCTTCCTTTCCAGCTGGTCCTCCGGCAGATCCAGATTAATGGGAAGCTCGCTCTCCGGCGCCACAGGGAATTCGTTCTCCGTCGAATTATCGTTCCCCGGCAGAAAGGACATCCCGAGGGACGTCGAAGAGCGACGGGGATAAGATATTCCGGCGAACAAAGTCGCCACCCACTTCCTCCTTTCCTTGCCCGCGTGTCCGGCCGAGATCGCTCGCCGTTCCAATGACTCACCAATCGGACTGCCGAGATCAGTACCACATTCAATTATGGACGGAGGGCCCTTCCTCAAAGGACTGCCTAAATAATTCTAAGGCGGCATGCAAAATATATATAAAAAATACATTCTTAGACTCTGACGAGATATATTTAAGTAGCTTATCCTTGTTGTTCTTCCCTCCTCCTTTCATCGAAAAGCGACCCAATTTTCTCAGGGAATCGGCCACTTCTATGTTATTCTGCTCTTTCTATCACAGTTTCTGGCAGACGGAAAGCAATGGTTCCAGAAAAAGTCATCTATCCCCCCCCTCCTGATGGTGGTAATGTTTTCTATATTTAGTTACCATGCTTCGGAATATGCTGTATGCTAACCTCAGGGGGGGGGAATCCAATCCAGCAGAAAACTTCTTCTTCTTCTTCTTCTTCTTCTTCTTCTTCTTCTTCTTCTTCTTCTTCTTCAGTGTTTTTCACAGAGAGGGATTGAAGAATATGTGAGATTTTCTACGTTGCTAGACTAGATTTTGAATGGGGCAAGCCAAATAAATGGAAAATATGAGCTTTTTGGGATAAGAACAGATAATATATGGTGTGCGACAAAGAATAGGAAGCTCATAATCATCCAACGTGATATCGTTTCGACACCTTGGGTTTGGCCTTCTTTCCATGTAAAAACACTATTTTGCGTATAAGAAATGATGTTCATAATCTTGCAGATGGATTCCGCATGCCAAATAAGTGGACATTTTCAGATTTTTTGGAATAACCACCAGAGAAGATACAATGCGCGACAAAGACTAGGGAAGTGCAATCATTCAATTTAATATTCTCCACAAGGCTTACATTTTCAGCCTTTTTCTAATGTAACAACGTTACCTACAAATAGGAAATGATGTTTCATAATCTTGCAGATGCCGTACTGTAAAAGGTTAAGTGAGCCACATATTTCAGTTTTCGGGTCTTCTTTGCCTTAAACTCCAAAGAGGCCACCACGACATTTCTCCCTTGCCTTAGTATATATCCATCAACGTCCAATTGTTCCTGCATGTATTGTATTATCCACCTTAGGACAAGGGCAGGGCCTATCATGTATCATAACGGGCGCCGTGATCGTGCTTGCTTGATACGCAATGGATCAAGAAAAGCTTAAATATTACATCGGACACTAAGCCATCGAGGCAAGTATCTGTATTTATCTTTCCTGCATAATGATTTATCAACATAGAAATTGTTGAAGACGGTGGGAAGACATGACCGACCACGGGACTGGGGAGTGTGAAGAAAAGGGTAAGCATTGTGGTGCAAGTTCAATTGATAAAATGGCTCAATATGAAAACATTAATTGACTATTTAGGATTTAACGAATTCTGGAATGAAAACAAATTTACCTTTTACCCACTGTCTGCATTAAAGTAGAATTCTTGGAGAGCAGTGAAAACATCGTCGTTCATTTAAAAACGTACAAAAAGGGCCAATACCTAGTTTGGAACAGACCAGATAGATGGCAGGAAATGAAGAAGAAGAAGAAAAAAAGCCCTAATCCATCAAGGTAGCAATAAAGAAACTGAGCCATGCACACTTCAATTACAACTGGAAGGAATTAAACAAAGGGGTCAATCAGAAAAGAAAGATTGAGAAGCAAGCAACCTCAAGGAAAAGTGGGAAAATAGCTGCAATCTTCCATTCTGTAGCCAACATAGCTGTATCCTTGATGACTCCGACAAAAGCCTCTCACCCGATGCTAATCATTTTTTTCTCTCTCCTAACTTGTATCCTCCATTCTGACACCAATGTATCATTGGTGATTTTGACAATTGCCTCCCTCAGAATTTCCTCCTGGTCCTCCATCTTTCCTATAACTCATAGCACAGCCAGCATGAAAAGTTTCCACTTCCCTTTGTGACAGTAAGATAGGATGAGATCTTCCAACCATTTTCACAAATCTGTGATACTTTCTTTCTCAATCCACGTTATGTCTAGGAGAAGAAAAAAAAGAAGAAAGAAGATCTAGATGGCGTTAATGATTCCACTATTCGCAAATAGATAATCTGTCCTCTCAGACCACATACTCCATAAATAATCCGTGCATCCGGCAGGCAGCGAGATAACTTCCTAGTCATCATCCTACATGATCACTGACCATTGGCGACCACAAGACGACAGTTTTGATCCTTGTAGGGAAAAAAAATCCCCATATAGGTTCGTCCATCATGTTTTACAACCTCCCGTGATTATTAAGCTAATAGTACCCCATATGCATTCAACATTAAAAAGAAAGGAGGGTACATGGGCCTAACATATTCTCTAGGGGCTGTACAACATCCCCATAGTCAACACGAAAATGACGGAGACCATGTCAAACCCTGGAACATCTCAGGACAGATGAATATTGTCCTTCATCGCCCTAAATTTTCATAGACCAATCTTTCGCTCTGGCACACAGTAGTTACCTCTTCTCTTTGCCGAGCAACTACATCGTCAATAAATCTCAAAACCTTCCTTTGAGATTTCATCTCCAAAATATACAGCCTTCAACACCTTCCTTCAAAGCAATATTTAAGATTGCTTCAAGGCTTATTCTGAATTGTGGCATGTCGTGTAGAGTAGAGTTCTACAGATGTGATCTGCTGTTTTGAATTTGTACAAGTCGGAAATGTTGGTAAAAAACTGCTCAAGGTGTGGACTTGACCACCACTTATCAGCTTAGGACCTCAATTCACTTTACAAACATTATAATCCCGAAACTCAACATCAAGAAAATTCTCCCTGAGAGATACCTTTCCAAATTACCAAAAGGTTGAGAGGATTGGTCTGTCCAGCATTCTAAATGCTTCTGTCTCTTCACAATTTAATCGTCATAGACAATCGCCAGTAATTGATAACCGTCATGTGTTAAATAAAGAATAATTAAGTCGAAGTTTAATGTCTTATAATTTATTTTTTACATTTTCTGAACCTTATTATCGTACTGGCTTAGTTATTACTAACAATTCATCTCAATCCAATTTGCCCATTCAACCCTTAGACCCAATGGCTTATGTACAGGTCAAAGATCATTAGATCACAGCATATCAACTGTCATAAAAGAAAAATGAGGTCTTGCTCCCCCATCTTGGCCGCTTATTCTGACATGACTGACAAAAGCATCGATGCTAAAATCTGAATATTTTATATTCCTTTCCGTCTTCTACAGGTATCTTCTTAACTTAGTCCCTCAATTTCCCCCCTTCAAACTCAACACTGGTGGCAGTAAATGAATTATTCCTGTAACATATCCCTTTATTTTTTTACAGAAGCCTTTGAGAATCACAGAGAGGCTCAAATTTGCGTATCACGCTTGAGAATCGCTTATCCCGACCTTGACCTGACTAGACAACTAGGAAGAATGAGAGCGGTACGAGAGGACAAACGCGCGTCTCAGAAGAATTAAAGCACGTGTCGCTGGAAGTGTGTGTGTGTGAGAGAGAGAGAGAGAGAGAGAGAGAGAGAGAGAGAGAGAGAGAGAGAGAGAGAGAGAGAGAGAGAGAGAGAGTGAGCTTACGCACGTTGATCTTGGAAGATGCAAGGTAGGTGAAGCTCGACTCCCCAAGGAAGAACTCCTTATCCCCCGCCACTGTCATCACACAGGCCTGCGCGACCACCTCCGCTGCCGCCCCAACCGCTCCACCGTGCAGGGTATTGTAGTAGTTCTTTCAGGTTTATTTCAAATTGGCGACAAGTCGAAGAGGACAGGCATCAGAATCCAAATAAACAAGAGGAACTGGAAAAACGAATCGATCTCCGTGACAGCACAAATGAACTCACGGTGAGCTGCGGAATGACGGTCAGAGAGAAGGCGACATGCCCGCGCTCGGCCGCCTCCAACTTGAGGGCCCTCCGGATGAGGGCTGATCCGAATTCCCCCTTCTCGGAGACCTCGGGGAGCTCCTGCATCCCGAGATTATGGACGAAGAATCCCTTGACAACCTCTGCATGAGGCGGCAGCGACGGCGCATCCTTGGACCGCTCCTCCAGCTGCTTCCCCGAGCAGGGATTGGGGCGAACTCCACAGAACGACGCCATGGACTCGGTCGTTCGCTTTCTTGGAAGAAGAATGGACGACGAAAAACCAATCGTCCCCCCTCGCCCCCCCTTCTCCCTACCGACAAATATTCCGTGAGCGAGGAAAATTATTTAGTAAACTTTTTAAAATATTTTTAATGGTATAAAATATTCTCTAAAATAACCACGATAGTAGAAATCTGTAAAAATATATTTATTTCATACATACTTTGTCAACACTACTTAACTATCACTCGTTTTTTTAAAAAGAATATAAAGATAATATTTTTAAAGAATATATCGGAGAATATTTTCATTGGACATTTTTTTTAGCCCTCATTATTTATAAAATAAATAAAATGAGCGCCCTTTAGGTGTAGACCTTGTATGAAATTAATTGTATAACCCTCTATGGTAGAAGCAATCACAATTGTTTCCAGGGCTTAGTTTTCTGAATAAAACATAAGAAGGAACAAAGTCAACAAATTTTATTTTTTTTTCTTGAAAGATATTATAGTGAAAAATATAGCAGCCATATTTGGTTTTTTTTATGAGCCGTTTCCTTCAAAAATTATACTAGTAAAATATATGTTTTAGTAAATATATTAGTTTTTCTCATAAAAAAAGAGGAATAAGTTCTGGAAAAGGCGGCTTTTTTCGCTGAAATTATTTTCTTATTATAAAAATGCATTATTATTATTATTTGTTCCTCCCCGTCTTCTACACCTCTTCCTGCCACTACCCCCAGCCAAACCCCATGCTGAGGCGAGTTGGCCGACCCGTTTCGAACCTGATAATGAGCCGCACTGCACCTAGAGTCTACTATCACAAATGGTAGAGCAGCACGTACCCATCTCGGTCCAGAACCATAAGGGTATTTATGGCATTATTGGTAAAATGATGTTTGGTTGGGTTACGTTGCATATTCTCATTGGTTAATGAACCCGAGATCCGACTTCCGACCTGCGTCCCCTATTACGAAGATTCCAGAGCTCCGGCAGCGGGAATCCACGGTGGCAACGGGGGCCGGGGAGGTCGCCGGCGGCTTTGGCCGAGGTTCTTGGCGGCGACGGCATAGCCGCTCCCACTTACTTCTACCGGGGAGTTCCTCCTGCCACTTCCTCCGAGTACCAGGTTTTCGTCGCTTGGCACCAGTTCTGCGGGTGGTCTCTGCGGGAAAGGTGGTAGAGCCGTCCTTGGGCAAACCCTTGATTCCGGAAGTGGCTGTTTATCTACTCTGTCTATGTGCCTGGTTGGCGGTGTTCGATCCGACGCCTTGTTGGAAAGCTGATCTTCAGGTTAGTGTTTTCTGTCGGTTCAGCTGCTTCACTAGGTAAGGTTTTTGTGTCTAGTTTTGCTTGGATCAAGGTATATGTGCTGGCGTCTTCCATCTGCGTGGAACTTTCTGAGTTCACGATCTGAATCTGTGCAATTTGGGGATGCCTTAGTTTTATTCCGTGAGCGTTTTGCTCGCTGTAGTCTTCATTTCGAGATTGCCTTGAAACTTGTGCTCTGTCGCTGTACACGAAGTTCTTAGAGCTCGGTTCCTTTCTCTACCTTGGTTGCTCATGCATCTGTAGCTTTGAAATTGTTTTGGTGCCTGGTGAGTTCCGTTTCGACTGGCGAAGACTTTTTCTATGTCATTGTAAGGTTACTTCGTTCACTCATGCTGACCGCGACCCCAAGATTGTTTGCAATTGTTTTTGGTTGATCGAACGGAGGAATGTACTAGTATTGTGATCCATTACCTTTCTCCTTCTTCTGGCTGCCAATTATCTCTCTGGCCCTCTTTTATGCGCAGGAGGGCTTTTCTGACTTTAATTTGATTATAATTCATTCAAACCAGTGAAAAGCTTTTACTGTCAAACGGCGTGATATATCCCTTGGCATACATTTTCCGTGATACTTTATCACCATTTAGTAATGATCAAAGATGAATGGATTCTTTTATGTGGCGAAGGAGTTGTGGCACATGGTATCTAAATCTTCTTCGTTAACACCATGAAAACTATGTTTCCCGTTTCTTTGTTTTTTCTCCTTTCCTCGTGAATATTCTCCATAACCTCCAGCTTTCTCCTCTTCTTCATTATATTTTTTTCCTCTCATTCCTTTGTTCTTCTTCTGTCCTGGCATTTCAAATTTCTGGCTCGACTAGGTAAACTATCCAAGTCAAATCAGACTAGCTCTTAATATCATTGAGTTAATGTGATGTTCGCTCAGTTTTTTTTGGTATCTTTCGCTCTCAAGGGGGATGGACAGAAATAAAGGAGAAATTTGATTTTGAATTGTTTGTTGTGATTTTTGTTAGTTCCATACAGAGAAAAATTATATTTACAGTGATAATTGACCTTCAGTTAGTTGCCCTTGGATGTTTTGGAATAAGGAGAATAGAAAAATCTTTTATAAGGAATTGAAAGAGCAGATAATTATCCTATTTCAGCATCAAGGCTTGCTAATGGTTGGTGAACAGAGCCGCAGGCCAAATGAGAAATTGTATGGAAGTTGTGCTCTTTGCTTGAAACTTTTCCCCGCTTCTGTTTTTTAATGTCTATTTTTGTAGGTTTTATGTCTTACTTGAACAATTCCGTAGAGGGACATATGTTTTTTTAATTTCGCTATATATATATATATTGGCTATTTCCTCAATCATTTTCATTCTAATTTAAATACATGTTAATGAAAAAAAGGTTAGTGGATTTCCCACCCCCCTAAAATGGTCAGTGCTTACACAAGACTGATGTGCACATCCTAGAAGCTTTTTGTGGATCTATGGGTTTGACAACAGGTAAGTGGAAAAAAGTTGTTGAAGCGGAGAGTATGCTGAATGGTTTATGTAGAATTTATTTGAAATGTTGCTGTGAGTTATTATCAGACGTGCTTTTTGCATTGTCTTTAGTTTCATACCAGGACATTCTGGTGACATTAACACTGTCGCCTCTTTCACACCCTTCTTTAAAGCTCGTAATTTGTAACATGCTCACTGGATCTCATCCTAAGCCGGAATTTTATGTCATTTTACTTGCAATATACAATAAGATGAATTTCTTCTGTACGTCTTGCAGGTGTCTACAGAATGTGTTGATTGGTTAGATTATCAGAAAACCTTGTTACGAGGGGAGGCTCTGGTTTGAGAGAAATTATGTGGACAAATGTCTTCAAAATTGTAATAATCAAACTTTTTTTTTTAATAACGTAAATACATTCTTAGTTTGTTTTCTTCTTACTATTTCTGCCTCTGCGTTTAGTGAATGCCAAATTTTATTTTGTCCATAACTTTGTATGAATTGCAAGTCCCATGTCCATTTGCTGCATTTTGTGAAATGATCTTGAGAGTTAAATAGATAGGTTCATTTCTCATGTGGTCTTCAGAAAGTGTTCTCTCAAGAACGTCTTTCTGTGCTATATCAACAAGGGTTCAGTTAAGGACACAATATTTGGAATGGATAAACAAGGTTATCAACATTGGTATCAGATGAGTCTGGTGAGATCTTTCCTTCAAAAAATGCAAGCCTAGATGGGATTGGCTGATGGAAACCTCTGTGTTTATATGTCTAAATTCAGAGTTGAATAGACTGCGAGGGAAAGAAGAAATCAAAAAAGGTTTTTAAACTCGGATCGAGTGGTCTTTAGGAGCCTCCTTATGGGTCAAATCAATTAACGACACTTCCTGTGTATATGCTATTGTGAGTAATGATGTATCAGATCTCATTAAGATACAGAAATTTGTCGGTGAAAGTTATAAAGTATGTTGGAACACCATTGCATAATTTTTTGACGATAAGGATGTTTTACTGACTTAGTTTTCTCTGTCGCTGTTTATCTATGCCAGATGACATCTTCTTGTCTATCGTATTTTTATATATTTTGTTCAGGGAGGCCTTCAGCTTGTTTCCTGGTTCCAATTTCTTCCATACGAATTCGATCCATCCTCGCTACCAGAGAAAAGGTGCTCTTTATAATTTTTTCATTTCTATTAAGTATATTTGTAATAATGTTCCTGAAGATGGTGTGTTGGATTTGTTCCTCTTGGATGATGCTTACATCCCTCCACAACCAACAGTCATAGATCAGAGGAAAGAGATGCTACTACTTTGTCCATACTTTCTTCTCATCTCCAACTGCAAAATGAAGGGTTCCTCAGCACATGGACTAACTCTTTTGTTGGCCCTTGGGATCCGTCTCAGGGTGTGCACAACCCCGGTGAGCTTTGTAAGCTGTATCTTAGATATCCCTTTTTAAGTTTTTACTTGTTCTCTGTAAATTGAATCAAAGTAATGTTACAAGCAGATGAGAAAATCAAACTTTGGCTTTTTCTTCCGGGATGTCATTCGTCAGTTTCTGAATCTGCACATGCTGCTGTTTCACGTCTGAGAGGTACTAGCCCTTGGAAATTTTGCATTGAATTCATGAAATCGTTTAATTTTGTTATCGTGCTGAATTTCCGTTTTTGATGCTCATATAATTGTATTGAAAGTTTCTCCTCTTTCATATGTCCCTGTAAGTCATTGCAAGTGGAGTTTGGTCAGCTCCAGGGGACTCAGAAGAGGTTGCACTTGCCCTATCGCAATCTCTGAGAAATCGCATCGAGAGGTTTTCCTTGGTTCCTTAGTTTATTTTTTTGCCCGTTTTTGTTCTCAGTCTTGATCTATCATTTATGTGCACTGCAGATCTCTTAGGACACTTTCCTATGTAAGATTTGGAGATGTGTTCACAAAATGTGACCCGTTTTCTTCAAGTGAAAAAAATTTCAGGTTAGCTCACGAAGTCTCACCATGTCAAAGTTTCTTATTATTGCAAGGGAGTTTGTCATGACTTTATTTAATATTTTATGTTCAAATGTATCTGTATTTTAGTTCGTGCTTTTTTTTCGAGTCTTAATATGTTTTTGTTTCCACGGTTGTATCTATAGGCAAAATAGAGGCAATTTACTCGACGAGTTTTTGATGTATCTTTATACTAAACGATTGGATAGTGAAAATATTAAAGGAGAGTCTATTGGAAACTTTCTTTTCTTGTCACGTGAGAGAAAATCTCTCTTTGTGGGGACTCATAATTTATGAATGAGAAAAACCTTAGTAGCTTTAGGAATACTTGTATGCCAAATGAAGTGAGTGAAGCCTTTAAATGTAGCTCATCGACAACTACTCTTTGGATTTCCATCTCTCTGTACTTGTATCTTGTTTCTTAAAATTCAATGCAACTTTGGATGATTCTATCCGCGGGAAATTCGTCCGTCTCTAATCTCCTCTTCCACGTGGTCTGTTCTAAAGTATAGCTGCCATCTTCCCTCATTTGGATGCGTTGCTCTTGCCTTGTTAAGGTGAGCCTTTATCTCATAGGCCATTGGTTGTCTAGCTAACTGACAGGGAACGGAGTATTCGCCTTTTGCAGCATGTTCAGAAGCCGTATGTCATGATGTTGAGTTGTGGAGGGAATTCTCGGGTTTTTGCACCGCATAATGATGTAGAGTCCAGGCCGATGCATCATTTAGACTGAGACCTCGTCATTATTGCTAAGGCTTCGTCATTAGAAACAGGCGATGATAATTGTTCACTGTAGACTGAATAACCAACAAAGCTTATCATAAAGTAGGGTACTAGTATGAAGAAGATTTTGTGTATTGATAAAGGTCCATGGTTGATGTTGCGCTTACTAGTTGACTGCTTTTGTTCAGGATGCTCATCTTATCTTCTGTGCTTCAATTTATTTTGAAGTTATACCTTATTCTATATCTGCTTGATTACCATACCTAATGTGGGATGTTTTGATAGTCTTCACAACTTTGTTACTAGAATTCTATTTCTGTTTTCCCGTGGACTGTCTATTCCTTACTAATATCTTTATTGCTAATCGGGTGTTAACTGTGTTATCTGTAGGAGACTGCAGCCAACGTTTGAGTTTGTTTTTGCGGCTACTGAGGAAGCTATCTTTGTGCATGTAGTAGTATCTGCTAAGTACGAGTTTATTTCCCAATGATCTTTTGTTTCGGTTCAGATATTTTGATATATGGTGAAGTATGTGCACACTTGATTTTCTAGGCATATTCGAGGGCTTCCTGAGGATGATGTGAAGAGAGCTCTAAAGTATCTCTCTTATGGGAAGATTGGAGAAGGCTTACCTGGTATGCTACGTTTTCCGTTTGTGTCTACGCTCATTTATTTGCTGTTTGCATGCATGCCTCCATGTAGTATTTGTATGTATGCATGTATATTCATAAATGATGCATATTACCTGGTAATGCTATGAAGGCTTACCTGGCGGGTGTATGTGTTTTGCGTCATATGAATAGCTCAATTAGAGTTCAATGCCAATATATATTTTTTAATCTAAATATCACCGAAATCCATTATAGTTAGTAATATGCATCTGAAATCACTGGTTAACCCCCTATTAAATTGCTAGGCTGAGTTTGATCCAACTTTTAAATGTTCAGCATTAGATTGGAAAAACCTATTAAAATTTACTTCTTCTGAGGCAGGGATAGTTGGTAGCAACCCTCCTTCCTTTTATTGTCGCCAGATGTGGGAGTGAGGGAGGGAGGGAGCGAGGGATTCAGAAGGAAACATGGGGGTTTTTATCTCCATGGTATTCTGAATCGAATCGGTTTCCCAAATCGGGGGATAATCTGATTTGGACATGACAGATTAACAGATTGGCCAGTTTGAGGGAAAAGGTTGTTTCTAGTGAAAATAATCTGATAGATACTTTCATATTTTTTGTACTCTACCTGCAAAATGATTTTGGAAAGAGTACAACTAAAATGAAATGTCGTAAGTGGGCTTTTAATAAAACGACTCCTTCCCTATCTTAATATGTCCTCTTGTCCCGGATCAAGTCCTTGGTTTGGGCTGGTGAGGGGATGAGTGGGATGTGAGCAACTCGTGACTATGGTGACTTATAACAATCGTGGGGTATACCAACCAATAACAAGGAAGTTTATGCCCTTTTCATTGGTCTTTGTCTTCTTCTTCCTCCACCCTTTACTGGCAGGTGGTGTTTCTCTCATCTCTCTTCTTCCTCCGGCACTGACTAGACGGCCTTATTGAGGAGTGAGCCAGCCGAATTAATGCCAGTTGAATTCTGAAATTCTGTTTGCCGCCTTGGTGTTTTTTTTGTCATTTAAATGTGAGGTGGAATATCACTCCTTGACATCAGATCTGGCATGGCTCATCACTATCTTTACCAAATCTCCTCTATAGGATGAGAGGTCAATTGCACGCAGGGAAGGCAGGGGGAAGGACCCTTGTCATAAAGTCTGATCCTATCTTGGTTTAGATTAGATTAGTCAAGTTAGCTAATCTTGGTGGAAATGTTAAAATAGACAGGTTAGGTTATTTTGCAGTTTTTATTTGTGTATTTATAAGTACTTTGATGGACGGAATACAACTCCATTAATACAATAAGAGAAGGCTTTTTGTGTTCTTTGTGGTAGTTGTATTCCTTTACTTGGGAGGAGACAGAAAATTGTGGTAATTTTTAATTAGTTTTTGTTTCCTTTTAGATTGTGGGAATTGAGTGAGAATTTTCTGGCGGGGTACATGGTGTTGAAATGGGGATATAAACCTCTTCACAAAGGACAGAGGGGAGAATGGGAGAAACTGCCACAAGATTCATTCAACTTGACCCCCATTATATAGGGAGTAACGATACACAGTTTTTTGCAAAAACACCCTCAACTATTATACTATTTCCCTATGACCTAGAACTTCCAACACGGCAATGACAATGAGAGCCAGTGTAAAAAATTGTGTTATTAGCAGTATAGTAAACGTGGTATGGTCGAGGGTGCTTGTGGAACCTTGCAATGATCTGAACCAGTACAAAAAATTGGATAATTAGTCTGTCCAGTGCTCAATGAATTCGTGTCAGGTGCTTGGTTTACCTTGGGCGGGGTTTTCTTTTTTTTGAATGGTACATTGAGCTTGGCATTCACACGGTTACTATATTTTTTTATTTCAATGTCTTTAACGTGTCTGCTGATAGAAATCGTCACCACATGATTCTTCTGTGTTTGGAGAAGAAAAATCTGACCACTTCGGAATATTGATAAAGAAAAAGGTATAGTGGCCACGGTTACTTGGAGTGGTCAATTCCTGATTTGATCTACTTCCAGGTCTTGGGAAAAAAGCTTCCAGATAACTGTTTGCCGGAGGATGGAAGGAAGAAGTAGATGAAAAGTGATAAAATATAACATTTCTTTGCCCTCCATTTACCAACGCTGGCTGGTGTCATCTGCTGCTGCCTACTGCTACAGCTACTGTTACCTGTCTTATGGTTTGGGAGCATGTAATATATGCGTTTTGTGAAAAAAATTCATCCTAAACATCTCTTAGGTGAAAATGCACACATCCAATCACCCAACATAATTTCAACTCCACGAAACTACAATCCTGTTCTCGAAGAAATAAGTCATGCTGATGTTTTTTAACCTTGTTCGTAAGTACATGATTGGAAAGTTAACTCTATCTTTTTGTTTTGGACTTTGTGACACTTTTTCAGTCATTACTGCTCCAAATGGATTGCGAGGCAGGCTTGTTGGCGGTTGCCCCAGTGATCTTGTAAAACAAGTGTATCTCAGGTATACAGTTTCATCATTTTCTTCATAGGTTGTAGAGAAAAGGTCCTGCCTATGCTGATCTGCGAAACCATTCAAGAATTGGTTCCAATGAGGAATGCCAAAAATCGATTGCATTTTTTAGTCAACCTACTTTTGGTGTTGAAACCAACCCAAAATGCTTTGACTAATAGCCACCTTCGGTTGAATGATTGATCATCTGCCGTTGTCAAAGGCTTCTTAAAACCGGGAGATATCCATTTCCGTGGGGAGAGATGAGATCACCATCTTTACATGTATATGAGCTGATGCGACTCTAATTATGTGAATTTGCTCTACCACCCTTACTTACTTACACTTATTCTAGTTTTAAGTTGACATTAGGTTACGATATCAACGATCTAGGACATGACCTCTAAATCTCTCTCAGAGGTTTCTGCTTGTGCTAAAAATGGTTGCGTTACAAACTGGTTTATCCCGTTTAACTCATCGGAGAAACGACTAATATTGGTTTTTAGTGTGCATCGTTACTCTCTTCACTTGTTTTCGCAAACCATGCAAGGATAAACAGTGGAAAATTCTCGTCTCTTCTCATAGAACAATTGGTAGTTATATAGAATTAACCTGGCCACAAAAAAGGAAACTACCCAAGTTAAGGATGCTGACCGACAGGAACTAATTCCTAATTACACGTTTTTCCCACAGTTTTCACTAATATAGTCAATTTACTTGCTCTATGTTATTGAAATATTTTATTCATTCTTTCATTCTCAAAATTTTCACTGTATATCTTTTTCTAGATTTATTTTGCGCTTTCAAGGCTTCTTGTGCAAATAATGGATTTAATGATGGTTTGACTTGCTCATACTAAGCTGATAAGTGACCTGCCATATCATGTGTTTACCCATTAGGACGGGCCAAGATAATCTTAATGTGATTAGTGTTTGGGCTCTAGCCAGGTTGATTGACAATTGTAGGTCGGAGTGCGCAGACGGACTCATCTATTTTTCTAGGGTAGAGTATTCATAAATCTTGAGTGTTTAAATGGGGTAAGCACGTTATCCAGTTCTTAGAAAATTTATTGCTCAAGTGGCCGCTGGATTTTACATTTTCCTAATCCACTCAGTTTATATGTCAAGTTCCTAGCAGGATGGTTTGAGTCAGGATTCTCAACCTCCAAGTTTAATTCTGATGAACTTTGGTGTTGAGTTCTCTCCGTTTCTCTCAATAGTGTTCTCTTCCGGTTATGTTCATATATTTCCATAAAGAAACGAGAGTAAAACATGTTTCTGATTATTCTACTTTTCTGAGAAAATCACGTAATGCTGAATCAATCAGTTTTGACTTGATGTTCAGAATTACAATGGGTTCTAACTGGTTTTTTTTTTTTTTTTTTGTGAAACTATCCCAGCAAGGTTACATCTTCGAATGGTTTTAGCGCCCTTGATACGCCTTTCCACTTTGCCCAGTATTCTGGCTGCCGTTTGAAGGGTCAGAACTGCTATGTTGAAGTGGCTGTCGGCAGTACATTGCTTTCAGGTCCAAATCCCAGCAAAAATATTGTGAACTATCCTACAGATGAGCCGCATCTTAATGCTCAGGGAAGAGGTGAAAAGAAACAGGGTCTATCTGGAGGTTTTTCGAATCTTGACAGAACACTAATATACCCCGTAGAAGCAATACTTGTTCCAGTACTGTACAAAGCCTTTGCTAAATCCTCTCCAAAGAGGTATCCCATCTATTCACCTTTCAATTTGTTCCTGTACTTATCTCTTGGTTGGTTGACCCAAATGTTTATCTGCAGATTTTGGCTTCAGAATTGGCTTGGAACAACATTTTCTGATGTTTGGACATTATGGGATTCTTCTGACCCTTCCTTGGCTATCCATAGGTCAGTTTTTATGTCTGATAAACATCGATGTTTTCCTGTTACGTTGACTAAAAGTTATAATTTTCCACCTGTTTTTGGTCTCACCATTGAATGAATAGCATATATGCTCTTTTGTTCTACTTAGGCTGGGAATTTGCTTGAACTTATGGTTGGCACAATAGCTACATTTTGAAAATATCATTTATGTCTTTTAGATTATCCTCGCATATGTATAAGACCGAATCCATTCGATTTCTAAAAAGGATTAATCCTTAACTTTTCGAGGAATCCTCCATCAGTGGTTGTGAATGACTGACTTTTTCAATCTTTCAACCTTGGTTGCGTAGGAGCAAGCTAGAAAGATTGGGAAAAAGAACCATCTGATTTGATTCGTTCTCAATAGCCATGAGATGATCATCTTAGGGTGATTCTTTGTGATGGATGCTCCTATTACACTCGTAGTCTCTGAAGGATGAGAACCAACTATGTAGCATCTACATCGAAAATTCTTGTATACGTCATTTGTCCGGCCCTTTGTAGTAACTACCCGTAATAACGAACTTGCAAAATGGATCTGTTTACCATAAAGAGATTCGTTGTTCCTGACCCTGCTTCTTTGGTACTACAACGAGGGCCATCAAAAACAATTGGAAGGCTTGATGTCCAGTGTGGAATTAGCGAGTGAAGTGACATTGGAGAACAAGTATTTCCAGCAGAAATTTGGAGACGTCAGCGATAGAAGCATGGAGGAGAGGTTTTTGGACCGTTCAATCTTTTAAACAGAGACTGCAGACCAGAAAAACTCTCTTATCCATTCTAGTAAAAGTGTACATATTTTAGCTCCTTAATTTTCTGTAGTATTTAACGATCCTTGTACATATTTCCTCTGACAGAGACAGATGTCTTCTGTACATTTAGTCACATGTATGCCGTAGAAATTCTTAAGAAGGTTTCGATGTTTTCTTCTGAACTCTTTTGTTAAGTTGATCTTTAACACCGCTTGTGGCTTTGGCGTCATCTAAATTTCTAGATGTCTGTTTACCATATGTCTGTTTGTGAGTACGGTGGTCTAAATTCCTTTTACTTATTTATTTTGTTACGGCTTTGGTGTTATCTAATAAGCAGCCTGGATTGACACTTTATCATATATTTGTTTTTGAGTACGATAGTGATTTGAATTCCTTTTATTTAAGAAAAGAGTACCACGGCTGTTTTGAATATCTGAAACCAAGATCAAAGAGACTACTCCCGTCCAGGACCTTTTCTGACTTGCACATATTCCCTTTCACTTCATAGCTTGGTAGACACTGTACAATCGTTTCTAAATATTCCCGTTCAAAAATATGTTATTTAGATCAAGCTAATTAAGGTTCAAAGAGTGATCCCCGGTCAATGAGACGATTACCCTCATTGCCACGTTGAAAAGTTTATTGCTAATCTATTTTATGTGTTGATGTCAAGCTTTTGCTACTAGTTTCTCCATCAATTCATCTGCTAAAAAATCATTTGGAGCAAAGTAATGTCTACTCATTTGAGAGATCCGCCAGCTGCCTAATAGTAAGATGGTGAAAGATATAAGCAGCAGAGATACTTGGATGTTGTGCTTTTTGTGCACTCTTTGGCTCCCTTTCTTAGAGTTGATCGGAGTTGGAGAGCCATGAAATAAGGTAGTGGCTCAAATTGATTTTTAGGATAAACATCCTTTTGAGAGTGATCATAAATAGGAACTTCATCCCCTTTTCTTATTTTTCTTGTGTTTGTAAACGACTATTTCTCTTTTCCACCAGAGATGATCTTGGTCCATGCGTCATGAGGAGATACGTCTATGGCACTCGACTTAATTTATCTCACCTAAACATTAAAAAGACATGGAGTGCAAACATAGAGGGCTTGGCTAGAGGGATGCATCTTCTCTTGCATACCCAACGAAGGATATTATACTCTGACTTTGAAAATGTGACGTCTTTTGTTGCATAGCCTCTCTCTATCTTTGGGTCAAGACACTTTATGTATGAGTAAATGAATTGCAAGAAAGACATCTTTATGCTCATTGATCAAATTTATAAGACTCTTACTCGTCCATTCTCTCCTTAAGAAAGCTGAAACAAGGATTTGCTTGAATTGAGAAAGGTGCAATGGAATCATGATCTTGAAACACGGTTGATGGTGTCCTATGTGTATCTTAAGATGCTATAGCTATAGCTGCACCATTTACCCCATATCTGTTGGGTAGCTTCTCTTTGGCAGTAAGGTTCTAGCAATCTGTAGATGTTTGCTCTATCTCTCGACCACTTCATTGCCCTTTTTACTATCGAGTGTACAAAAAAATAACTCATGGACAATGTCTTCATAGTTCATAAAAATGACTAGATGTTTCTGAAAATCTTCTTCATCTTTGTCATATCTAAGCGCTTCTAATTTTCTGTCAAATAGTTGATATTGCACGATTTCATTGGACCGTTGGACAGAAGGAACGTTTTCATTTATCTCCATGAAGTATGTGGCCATGAATGAAACTATCAAAATGCCACGGCTACTCCAGAGGAAATATTAGAAGGTTCCCACACATCTGAACTTATCTATTCACACAATGAAGGGTAAACGATTTTTAAGAGCCTAAAAAATGCACCATGTCCTTGATGCCCATACTACGAATGCATCTCATTGGTTTCTTAGTCAACATCTATATCGGCCTGAGTTCTAGAGTTGTGCCTTAGCCCCCTCCACAGAAAAAATAAAATAAAAATTATGACCACTTTCAATAATTTTTTCTGTATTTAAATCTCGAGAAGTATAGCAGTTAGGAAAGGATTTTACAAAGTAGCTATTGCCTATAGTCAGAGTAATTGTTCGGAAGCGAATTCGTACATAATGCAAATGCATGTATGTTATTACACAGTCTGTTAATGCTCTTTTTGGCAATTGTGGTGCTTCCTATTGACTATCATTACATTATCTTAGAGGGCCTATGGCCATGTGGTCTATGGCATTCGGTTTATGATTTATGACGTATTTTTAGATGGATGGTAGTACACTTACCAACTGTCACTGTACATTGCCGAAGAGATAATGCAGTCAAATGAGAGGGGCTATAAAAGCCTTCTGTGCAACTGCATTAAGTCGTTTTATAAATACTTACGAGAGAATACTCGTTGCTTTTTGCAGAGCCTTCAACAAAACAAACAGTAAAGATGTCCACTGGCTGAGCCACCACAATGTTTCTCTTTCCTTACTAAATATTTTGTTTGCGTCGAATTTTTTGGTTTCTTGTCTGGTTGCATTTTCCAGCATAAATCCTCAGTTTGTGGCGATCTCCAGACTTCCTTCCTCTACACTTATCTTTCTGTGTTCTACTCCTACATTTTTTAGGGTTGAATCTATATCCCATCTATGCCTACAGTTGAGCTCTCTGTGCTTTTACTAACTACTTTTAATTGACGGTCTTCACTTAGACTTTTACTGATGACCTGTGCTGATGAGGGAACATGATCGAAATCTATTTCTTCTAAATTTCAAATTCTTGCCTCAGCCAGTCGATACTTTTGAAATTGTGTTTCTGTAAACATTTTTAGAAATTATCCCACCCATTAATGGCATGATAGTGAATATTCCATTACACTTCGTGTTACCACTGTGAACGCTGACAAGTTTCTTTGTCATTGCTTATGGATGGTTCCAGCCTGTTGATATCTATTTGCAATATCTCACTTCTGCTTAAATATTGCCCTATGAATCACCTACATCTATCCTCTTGTCTTCTTCCTAACAACAATCTGTTGGAAGTAGCTGCTTTTAGAGTTGAAGGTCTATGGCATATCAATGCTATTCCTCTGGTTTCATTTCTTATTCTTGGAGACTTTCTATTCTGGAGCGAGTTTTCCATTAATATAGGCAGCCTTACCTGTTATTGACGTCCTCTCAACTGTAAGCCACCTATAGTTCTGATTCAGTTTTGGAAAGAGTCATCTGCATGCAGAAAATTTCGAAGTCCATGATTGATAGTCCTGCCGAAGAAGAAACCTTAATTAGAAACAAAACGGGGATAACAATAGATATAAGTTCTAAATAAGGTTGGCAGCACCAACAAAGTCCTAATACGGGGATAGTATAATAAAAACCACCAAGGCAAGCACGCCTGAGATTTTTCAACAACTACTGCGTGATCACAGCCTCCAAATACTGCAATAGACCCTTCAGTTCGTCTGCTGCAGCACGGAAGACCCGAAGCATGGTATCAAGTGAGGATGAGAGGATGGTGGCGTGGGTCAATCTATTAGGATCCATTCAATGTGTAAGGATGAAATCGAAGTCTGGCCAATTGCATAATTGCTGCCGTTCCCTCAAGCAAATCAGGGGGTTTAAAATGACCAAAATACAAAACCTATGTAAGCACTCTCAACACCTCATGAGGGTTATTGTATCCACACAATATTTTGATACTCCGACTAACACCCGGACCTCTCAATTCATTTAAACCCCTTCCGCAAGATACAAACGTGGTGCCAAAATCTAGGAGATGGAATTGGTCTAAATGTTACCTTGTTTCTGCATTTGAAGTTCTGTAAATCCTTCAGGGTTTCAGAGTATCTCGTATGTTACGTTAGTAGATGTCCAAGGATCAATAAAAAATCTTCTTAGGCATGCGAATAAAAGTTCTCTTTCAGTGAGTCATAATCATTTTCAAAATATCTACTCAACAGACATGTTAGCTCACTGCTTAAAGTGATATAGGTTGTTTTATGAGTTTTGAGTACTTTATAACATCCCATCCATGCTACAAACTTTATAACTGGATACAGATAATTGAAAATTTGAAATCGTAGACCGAATCAAGACGTTAGTAGATGCTAGATTGGTAGACCTGCTTGCTATTCCTTAGAGCCAACTTTCAATGACTATTTAATTGAGAAAAAAATCCAATATATAGGCTTACATCCAATGCCATATGAGGTTCCCTTTATGCAGTGAACTTATCAATGATTATTTGAATGAGGCTAAGTGAACTCTCATCTCTTAATATCTCTAATCCTTTTCATCATACAAGCCGAGATAAACAGAAAGTGTATAGTCTTGGAAAGATTTTATTTGCTAGCAAGATTCATAAATATGCCAATTTCTTATTGAAGCATGTGGTCTGAACTTCTAAGATTAAAGAACTCTCATTGCAATCGACAAGGTTCAATGTTTAGATCACTGACAAAAAAAGCATCACTTGAATGCTGGGAAGCAAAATATATATAAACTGATAAGATGGCCTCATGTTTCTCGTACTTTATTATGTTGGGGTTCTAGAAGATATAGTTAATTCTGAGAAGTTTGTTTCTTTTAAACCTTTTTCATGGTTTGATTACTCCTTGGCACAGTTTGGAACTCGAAAGCGCTGCAATGGTGGAGCCTATAAGTGGCGTTATGGTTGAATCAGCTTCTATGAGCAATGGTGCTGCAATGGTGCAGCAGAGATATAATAGCAGCAGCAACAGCAATGGTAGCAGCCTCAGCAGTATAAGTAGCACATCCAGCGGCAGTGAGAATGTGGCAGCTGTTGGAACTCGTGATCTTGAAGCAGATGCGGATTCTGTTGCCTGCAGACAGTCTGGATTATCTAGAAATGAGCACGTTGACAATAATGACCGGAAAATGGTAAAATTTGGCTTGATTAGATTAATTAATCGAAAGTTTAATAAGAACAATGCAATGGAGTGCCATATCAACCGATAAGTACTGTCCTGTGCTATTTAGTTGACTTCTTAACGTTTTATTTCGTGAATGTTTATGAAAACAGCTTTAAAGTGCAACATATATTTCACCAAAAGCAAATATTTTAAAATTTTTAACTTATGTTTTCATCTTCAATAGATTAATATTATTCTAGTCCTCGTATTAGTCCCATTTTGGTTTTTTTTTGTGCCATGGCCTATCTTCTCGAATTGCCTACTCTAGAATATGGTGAGTTGCTCTATTTTTTCAACATTTGTTTCCATCAAAAAAGAAAAACATTCTAGAAAACGGTTTTAGATAGAAAAGCAGGGCCACAGTGAGGGAATTTCGTTTCCTGATAGAAAGATGTATCTATGCAGAGTGTGGAGAGGGAATTATTGTCCATGAATTTTATATATGGTTAGTGTAAACTAAACTAAACTGTGAACCAGCTGCTGCGATTTTGCATGACCTGAGGTTCTTCAGGGTTGGTGATCAAAGGGAAAGTATATTCTAATATTTGCAATTAATCGTTGGATGCGTTTTGTGCAATCATTTACAAATATTTTTAAGAGAGTTGAAAACAGGGGCATTTTATGGACTACCATTAGGATGGTAGTGTGGATAGAAGAAAGTTGAGGTTTTGAATGAAGTTCACTGTCATGATCTGTCCGCGGCTCTTTTTTATCAGTCCATGTTTTCAACACAGGAGATGCATGTGGTGGACCATTTTTGGGTTTTTGAGGACAATAAGCTACAATGTAGGAATGAAAGAACAGAGGAGGTTTTGGTCGTCATTATGGTCTGACATCAGACCTAACCAGAAAGGAAAGGAAAAAAAAATCCTTTTCTTTGATCTCATCATTTATCGTTTGGATTTAACCTTTTTTGTTGCATATTTGTAACATGAGGGCAGACTAAAATCTGGTAGTACATAGGATTTAGTTGGTTGCTATGGTCTGACATCAGACCTAACCATAAAGGAAGGGAAAAAAAATCCTTTTCTTTGATCTCAGCATTTATCGTTTGGATTTAACCTTTTTTGTCCCATATTTTTGACATGAGGGTAGACTAAAATTTTGTAGTACATTGGATTTAGTTGGTTGCTATGAGAGTAGTGTAATTATAGTCTTTTATGTGCTGGCAATGCTAATGATAGAGCATATTAATGGATCGATAATAATTGTTAAGGATGCCAAGGTTATAAAGTATGAGATAGATGAAACGATAATGTCTATAACTGATAATGAAATTTGATAGTAGGAAGGCCCAAAATATTTGGTTTACTTTTCAAATATAGTGACGCCAAGTTTAGATGGAGCAAGAAGTTTGAAGCTGATGTCTAAAAAAATCTAAACTTGGCGAGAAGACGTTGTGGAGAGCTGGGACAAAAGACATTAAATTAGACTGATGGTTGCTCATTTTAAAGAATATACTACATACCATGACATTGGAATTGAACTGAAACTCTTGAAAAATATGAAGGATCTGTAATATTAAATTCTCTTTAATATTTTGAAGAAAATGGTCCAATATCCAATTTTCAAAAGAGCTTCATACAAAAGTTATTCTCAGCGTAAGCAACCAAGTTAACCCATTCTGTGCCAGTTATATATCCTTACGGAAAAGTGAAGACGCTAACAATTCCGTTTTAAAAGGTTGCCTTGCGATTCAACTCAAGTTGGACCAATTCGGCTTAGATCGACATTGGTTAGATTGCATTGCCTCATGCAATAAAACATGATCTACACAGGTTGGCGCAACTAACCTTATGAGCCTTCAGTCCAACTAAGAAGTGACTAACCTTGGAAGCCTTAAAAAAAACTGTGTAATTTTGCCCGCTCAATTTCCGTCTTTGTCATTCTTAAACGTTGCCTTCACTTATTTATCGGTAACTCAGTTTGGTAAGACACCTGATGTATTAATTGGTATTACTTGTGGGAGAAATTTCTCTTGTTATCCCGTTAACATGACGAGCAGAAAGGATAATTTTTTTTGTCGCATTTGTTTCATGTTAACTTCTTTATTTACAAATAACTGGTGCATTGATTTTAGGTCTCAAAACGTTCACGAACAGGCATCGCGGAATCGTGTGATCAAGCAGGAACATTTGGTACTGAAACCATGCAAGAAACATACAAGTCTGAGTATAGTGTTGTTGAAGCAAACAGTTCAGCCGCTGCGATTGTGACAAATGATGGGATTGGATCGTATTGGGATTTAGCTGATGATGATGGAGACTATGGCATAAATATCCAATCACTTCTTTCTGAATTTGGTGATTTTGGTGACTTCTTTGTAAATGACAATCTTTGCTTTGGGGAGGTAATAGTTTTCTTCTTTCCATTTTCACTCCGTCATAGGTTGAAAGGGTTCCCTGTATTTTCATCTTTGTATTAGTTGGGTAGTTGGTGGTCTTCGATATATTGTAACCTTTCCTTGGCGATATTTTTGCCAGTTATGAGAATGTGCATATTTGAGGTTGAAGTTTAGTATTGTAATTACCTTCTCTTTACTCCCATTTTAATAGTTTACTTTCCATCTTTTGGATGAAATTTTTACTGTTGTCAAAGTCAACTGCTTAGCCGTTTATAATCGTACTTTCCTTTTATGCAGCCTCCTGGTACTGCTGAATCCCAGGCCCTTGTCGTGGCTGCTGATATTGGAGCTGTTAATGGCAGTCCTTCCACTACAGGTATGGATATCCAGGATCAGTCACTTATACCTGTGGGATTTTCTTCCTTTGAAAGCCTTAGCGATGTCCTGCTTACGAAATTGGAGGAGGCTGATTCTAAACATATTGATAACATGAGAGGTACACTCTCAGCACACGATGATACAAATTCTTCCGCACCCTCATCTGACAAATTCAGCTTTCTGTCAAAAGCGGAAGCAATGATGACATTTGCTCCTGAGTATGCAGCAGTTGAAACAGTGGCCAGTGAGTTACCCATGCCTATTTTCAGAACTCTGTACCTACCCAAGTCAAAAAGGGTTGAGAGTTCTCATTCTTGTTCTGGTGCTTATTCGTACAATGCAACACCACCTCCTTCTCCTCTGGTTGAACCGTCAGAAGAGAAGTCTGAGGTGTCAGTAAAAGGAAAGTTGGAGGCTAGTAGGCTTGATGGGAGTTCTCCTATTCTTTCTTCACTGTACTATACACATGTGCAGAGAGGGAGCAAACGTTATGACAAAAGTATAGTTCATATTGATGATGACTTGTATTCACATAAAGAAGATGCTCCATCTTCTATTTCTGGAATTAGTTTATCAAGTACTTCATTACGTGCTCAAGGGAAGAAGACTGACAGTATCTTGGAAGTGGGTGACACCTTGTTATCTCGCAAGACAAGCCTTGCCACAGAAGTTGAATGTATGATGCTTCAAGCTGCTATGTGTAGGATCAGACACACACTATTATCTTGTCCAAAGCAGATCTTTACGTCATTGACAAAACAAACTGGGATTAAGGTTTCAGATCAGCGTTTGAGCGAAACTAGTCCCCTACCGGATTTAATCTCAGGCAGGAGTGAACTCAGAAAGAAAGATTCAGTACCAGTCAGAATTGCTGGTGATATTGATGGTGGAGCCCTTGAGAGAACCCTTAATTCGCCTGTGGGTGTGTGGCGGTCTGTTGGTGCTGCCAAAGGTACAAAGTCACTGAATGCAATGAAAGGTGACAGTGCTTCATCTTTGTTGCAGAATACATTTGTTGAAGAATCTTTATCTGTAAATGTTCAAAGCCAACCTCTGCAAGTGCTTCTAGATGCCCTGCCTTTGGTAGTTCAGCAATCTACTTCGTTTGTGGACATTGCTCTTGATTCATATGATGGAGAGGAGCCCTATTGTTGGCTCGCATTACAGGAGCAACAGAGGCGTGGTTTTTCGTGTGGTCCTTTGATGGCCCACGCTGGCTGTGGTGGACTGTTAGCAGCCTGTCATTCTGTTGATATTGCTGGGGTCGACTTAAATGATCCACTTTCTGCTGATGTAAGACACCGTTTATGTAGTTTTTATCAGTTTATGATTTTTGACTGTCTTTATTATATGTTAGAATGGTTACGATTTTCTTCGTTCAGGAGACCATATTTTATCCGATTTTTTTTTAATGATTCCTACATTTATGTAAAATAATGCTCAGTAGATATAAAATTCTACTTATACTTGCATTCTTGATTTTCGGATCTTCAGCTTGTTTCCTCCTACAGAAGGATCATGGGCAAATACATAGTAGAAGGAAGCACTTCTGCATAAAATGTATTCTGAAGGAATATTGGCTAACCATAGATTTTCCTTTGTACATCATCTTTCACTGTATCTTTTGACAACTCCAAGCTTTCTTTCAACGTTTCGTGAATTCTGATTAAACTCCATATAGTGAGGATTGAATTTGTTGTTGCCAAAATTGGAAATTGGATTATATAGCGGGACTGGTAATTGTTTATGGAATTTTTCATGTTGATCTGATCTCAGGGTGAGAATCCCTACGTATTAATATCTCACTTACTGGTGCAGTCTTATTCTTTTGTTACTTAGTCTCTTTGGCCTTTTTCGTTAGAGGATTTTGGTGACTAGGAAACTGAATGATTCTTTCGTAGTAGTCCTGGGAAGTCCTTTGCATTCTTTTGAAGCCCACATTATGCATGGTTTTTGGGGCCTAAATAGACATTTGTTCTGCAGCTACATCTTTCTTTTAATTTAGGTCATAAACAAGTATTTTTCTCCAACATTTCGGGCCTTGATTTCGAAATCAGATTCGATCTTAATCCTATCGGTCATATTGCTATATTTCTTGTAAAGGAACCTCTTAATCGTGCTTGAGGATCATTGTTTTCATTTTATGTGGATATATTTTGCCTATATCATATGCATGTGCATGGTTTATCATAATACGTCGTACATCAGAGTCGGTAGTTTCTACTTCTTATTATAATGCTAGCTAGTTTTTTCTCCTTTAGACTTGACTTGTGTATTTGTATTTATATGTATTCATATGCCTAAATGTCAAGGAAATAAGGATATTATTTTCTCGGAGCAGGTTCATGCTTCTTTTGTGGCCAGTTTGCTACAATCAGATGTTAAAGTAGCTTTAAAGAATGCTTTTGGAAGCTTGGATGGTCCGCTAGCTTTGACTGATTGGTGTAAGGGTAGAAATCAAGCAAGTGACTCTGTGACAGTCAGTGATGGGTTTTCTGTTGACTGTATTGGAAGTGAAATTAAAGAATCAAGTTCTATTACCCTTAGGGGGGAAAGCATCAGCCCACCTCAAGTTTTATCTGGTAGTTCGTCCCTCCTAAAAGGTACATTTCTTCTGCATATGATAAAATGCCTTTTGGAAGGCTGTCAATAGAAATTGAATGATTGAAGCTATGCCATTATGCAGATGGAACTGGAATTGACGACCCATTGCAAAGAAGAACATATCAAGACGCCTCAAATTCTGAGCTAGAACAACCACACAACAGTTCCCGATTTCGGGCAACAATTTCCTTGATTCCATTTCCTTCTTTGCTGGTTGGGTATGTTTTCTTCTATAATTATCTTGTGCCTTTGAAAGTGATCATCTTCAAAACTTATACAATTTCATCTCATTAAGAATTAAATTATACATCTTATATAGTTACCAAGATGATTGGCTGAAAACGTCATCGAGCTCCTTGGAGCTTTGGGAAAAAGGACCTCTTGAACCTTATGCGTTACCAAAACCTGTGAGTTTCTTGAGAACCCAAACCTTTGTTCTCTCTCTCTATTATCTCTCACGCATACACACGCACATGTACCCGCACTGTCTACAAATGTATACGCTCATGAATGCACTCAAGCGCTTTTTTCTTTGCATTTTACTAATTCATTTGCCTATATATATGCTTTGCCTTTTGTAGATGACTTACTACGCGATATGCCCGGACGTTGATCTCCTTTCTTCTGCTGCAATTGATTTCTTTCTACAGTTAGGGACTGGTATGTTCTTTTTTTAACTTTTCTTTAAGTTTTACCGTTGCTTCATTGATTTTTCTTGGACTATGTTTTCAATTTTCAATTTTCTGTATAATTATCTTCTATCGAATAAATGACTATAGTTGTTTTTTTCTTAAATAACATCTTTGTAAACCGACCGGAGTTTAGATTTATGACGAAGCTACTTAAACGTAGAAAATGTTTGAAGAGAATTTTACCTGTTGGAGTATTATTAGATCTCTATCCATCAATCTAAAGCATGACTGCTAAGTCCCTTTTGGGAATATCTGAGGTTTTAAATGAAAATCCTGTTATCTTAAGGGCTCGAAAGAAATTCAATAGAGGAAAAAATTTAGGATTTGGATAATCCTTGGAAATTTATGACTAATGGTGTTTTTTAAATAACTTCAAGAAGTTTTTCCAGGAAGAAGCAACCTATTTCAGTAGGACTGCTGATTCCTGAGCGAATCTGTGGTACCGGAATTAATAATTCATGTCCTTTCGTGTAGAAGGGCGTGTCATGCGTAAGGTTGACCAATATGTTTGTCTTAAAAAAAATAGTCATGTTCCTTAACCGAAGTAATTAATTAATTTTAAATAATTTATCGAACTATAATATTATGGATAGAATGTTTGGAAAATAATTTAGAGGTTATTTGCATTTTGAAATGCAATGATTTCCTCAGAAACAATCAAAGAAAAATGTGAGAAAGAATAGGGAACGTAGAGGTGGCTGCTGAAATAATCTCACCAAAGCTTCTAACATCACTGTGTGATAGAGTCCTTAATGAGTGTGAAAAGCACAGAAGACACAAAAAGCTGTTAATAAGTATTAGTCTTTAGGTGGGACAGAAATACCTACATATCTTATCCTATACTTGGTAGAGGTATTCCTGCTACTTGTTTTCCGTTTCTCCCACAAGTTATGTATGTGAACAACCCTCAATATCCTTTGAATGAGCATTCTTCACAAGATTATTGTAGCCCTTCTAGTACCACTTCATGCCATTGGTGAATAGCCCTTGAGCATTAAAAAATACTTCCCGGCTCCTGCCACCACACTGTACTTCTCTCTGACAGAGATGTCAATCGAGGAAAATCCTCCTATCTTCAAGAGGCATCTGCTGCCTATCTGCAATGCTAGTTTTATATTCCATTCTGTTGTCAAATCCCATCAGTTGGGTGAGCGAATTGTGCTTAGCTGGAGTGTTGGCTATTTGTTCTAAAGGAATTTGTGACTTATCTGTTTTGTTCTCATTATGAAGGATTGACTGAGGAGATATTGGCGCCATTTTGTCTTGCCTGTTTTATTTCTTAAAATTATCTCTCATTCGTAGATGAGGAATGAAATGTGACCTTGGAATTTCGGGTCCTTCAGGTTAAGGCCTACTATTTTGCATTAACATATTCCATCACCTAAAACTGAAGGATCATTCCAGTTTATAAGTTCTCTCTGAAATTTGAAGTTTTAAAAAATAAAAATAAAAATTCTTGCTTCTCTTGATATCTCTATTGCATATTTGATCATCACATGTTCTTAAAAGAAGTGGCACGCCTTATTGGAAGGCCATGCGACCATCAAGCACCTCTAAATGAAATGACTCTGTACCTGGAATGGATGTTCAGTCTGAGGGTTCCGTTTTTCTATTTCACGCTAATTCATTTCATCGACTGAAACCATAAAGTTGATGCTATCTAAACGTCAGATGCTTTTGTAATTGTTAGTCTTTCAGATAAATTGTCCTCTCTTAGTCTTGTTGAAGGCTCACATATGTAGGGAAATATGGCTTTTGATTTTTGCATGAACTGTCGTCCAACACGAAAAATCTTGATCTGAGCCTTTTTTTAACAAAATCAAGACTAATGCACACATTTTTTATGTTCTCGTTATTTTTTTCTTCCCATCCTACATCGACAGCCTTAACATCATTTATATGCTATGACCCTGCTATAAAGGAATTGTTCGCGTGTTCCTTCTTATAGATTGATTTTATAATGTTGTATGCTGAACAAAACATGAACCGACTTACGGAAAAGTTTCTCCTTGCAGTTTATGAAACTTGCAAACTGGGGACGCATTCGCCGCATGGAAGTGGTGGACAGATGGACCAAACCTCTGGAAAATGTTCATCCTCTGGTTTAGTCCTTGTTGACTGTCCCCAGTCACTTAAGGTGGCTAGCAGTAACATTTCTGCTATTAGTTCGATGACGGACTTTTTTGTGGCTCTAGAAAGTGGTTGGGATGTTAAGAGTTTTCTCAAGGCTCTTACTAAGGCTCTGAAGAATCTTAAACTGGGTTCATCTTCTGGAATAAATCAGAAAGAGATCAAGGGAGGGTCTTGTGTGGTGAGTCCAGCATTTCTTTTTCCTTCATTTCTGGAGTTCATTTTCTTGAAACGGTTAACCGGGGTGTGTATTGTTTGGAAATAATTGCTGGTCCTGTATACAAACGAATATTCAAGAAAAAGCTACGAATATTTCCACAAGCGGGCACCTTTATTTACTTTAACTGTTCTTGCTAACTAAAATCAATGCATGCTAACTGTGATTTTTTAGTTACACTTTTATGAGTGATCTTTACTTATTCTTACTCCAACTGTCCTTCTGTATGGGCTCTGAACTCCAAATATAGACGTAAATTGAGTGTTCAGATAGAGTTGATATGACGATGTACAGGCTTTGTTATTTTTAGGATAATTCATCCATGGCCATTCATTTGCAAAAAAATCGTAGAAACTGTTTTTCCAAGTATGATCTGGCCTCCAACCACTTTTGCGTTCTCTACGAAGGAATCAATTTAGAGTGCCACAGAAATGCACCGTCAATTCCAAAAAATTTAGGCACTAGAAGACGATTTACTTTTGATATCCCCCACTCCCCTCTTTATACCTCATTAGATGAGGTAGTGTCCTCTAGGAAACTTTCTCATAAATCACATCTGGATCTGTGATTTGGTGGGCATCCATAAAACTATATGCTGTTGCCTATCCCATCCATTCTGGATATCTAGCAAACTTTCATCTTGTGTCAGCACTTGTTTTTGGGTATTTTAACATGTATGCAGCTTTTATCAGACATCATTATTTTATTAGGAAGTCAGTTAATGTTGTTCATGCTTTGGTTTGCGCAAAGAGTGAAGGCTATTTAAAAATCAGTTCATGAAAGATCAGCCATAAATTGACCGAACTCTTGATGTGGATGTATCAGGTAGTATATGTTGTGTGCCCTTTCCCTGAACCCACTGCAGTTCTGCAAACTTTAGTGGAGGCTTCAGCTGCTCTTGGGTCGATTTTTTTCTCTTCAGACAAAGAGCGGCGTTCCGTGCTGCACTCTCAAGTTACGAAGGCATTAAGTTGTGCCTCTGCTGCAGATGAAGCTTCAGTGTCAAGTGTTCTCATGCTATCTGGTTTCAACATCTCCAAGCTGGTCCTGCAGATTGTGACTGTAGATTCCCTATTAAGATTCAAACCAGGAAATGAGCTTGCCATGCTGAAGGAGTACGCGTTCACAGTTTACAACAAAGCTCGAAGGATTCCTCGGGCTTCTACTGGCGATGTTGCTCAGTCAGCGATTCCAGGGAGACCTCAATCTTCGCTGATGCATATGAGCGCCACCATGCAAGGTCTCTGGAAGGAGACCCTCGCTCCCCGAATTCCCACAGCTGGCCTCGCGAGGGACTCTGAAATCGATGCTACCCTGAGGTCCAGCAGTTGGGACAGCTCCTGGCAAACTGTCAGGTCCTTTGACTCCCATCCTCAAGATGATGTCCGGCTCCTGTTTGAGCCACTCTTTATTCTGTCTGAACCCAGTTCTGTGGACCAAGGGATTTCTCATGTGCTCCCAGGTGGCTCTTTGTCAGAGCCCAGCACCTCAAGAGCTGCGGCTGATGATGGTGCTGGCGCTTTCATTCAAGCTTCCATTTCTGGAGGGAGTGCAGATGCTAGTATGAACTCCCACGGGGATGGACCTGAGAATGACCCAAAGGCGCCCAGCCTTCATTGTTGTTATGGGTGGACTGAAGACTGGCGCTGGTTGGTCTGCGTCTGGACGGATTCTAGAGGTGAATTGCTGGACAGCCAGGTGATTCCTTTCGGCGGCATCAGCAGCCGACAAGACACGAAACTCCTCCAATCTCTTTTTGTCCAGATCCTCCACCAGGGCTGTCAGATTCTCTCATGGTCTTCCGATTCTGGAACCATCCGCCCCAGGGACATCATCATTTCCCGCATTGGTTTCTTCTTCGAACTCGAACGTCAAGGTATGATGAGACATTGAATTTCTTATGATCATATCCTGTTGAGTCTTGTCTCAAAACTGAGCTTCTTCCTATCACTGCTTTGAAACCTGCAGAGTGGCAGAAAGCTGTTTACTTAGTGGGGGGGAACGAAGTCAAGAAATGGGCCGTGCAACTGCGGAGATCCGCACCTGACGGGATTGGCTCAGGGCACAGTGGAGCTTCGTTACAGCAGGACATGGGGTCAATCGCAGAGAGGCCACTGCCTTCTTCACCCAGTCCTCACTACAGCCCCCACGCAAAGCTGAGCTACATGAAGAGCGGTTCGGTACAGTCCAACGCAAAGAAGCAGCTCTTGTCCGGGCAGACCACCGTGGACCTCTCGAGGGGGCTGTTCCAGTTTGTGCAGAGCATCAGTTTAGTCTCAGTCCTGATTGATCACTCCTTGCAGCTGATGCTGCCGGCCGATGTTCCATTCTCAGGTACTTTCTCATCTCATATCCCTCTATTTTATATCTGTTGCAAATGAAATTGTTTCCCCTAGGGGCCAATGTTGTCTAGGCACCAGTAGTCTGTGGGTTTTTCCCATCTCTCTCTCTCTCTCTCTCTCTAGCTCTCTAGCTCTCCCTTTGTCTGGGTGTTATATTACTAACTCTGTTGTTCTTTCTTCTTCAGGAGGGACTCCGACCATCGCCAGTTCCTCTCATTCGGGCTATCTGGAGGGGTTCAGCCCGGTAAAGTCTCTGGGATCGATCCCGGCGGCGTACATCTTCGTCCCTTCAATGAGCCTTCACTACCTCCCCACGACTCCCCTCCAGCTCCCCACCAGCCTTACCTCCGAGTCTCCCCCTCTCGCCCACCTCCTCCACAGCAAAGGTCCCTCCATCCCCCTCACCTCCGCCTTCGTCGTATCCAAGGCCGTCCCCTCCGGCGCCACCGGCGGCGCCGCCACCAACGAGGAATGGCCGTCAATTCTCTTGGTCACCCTCGTCGACCACTACGGCAGCAGCAGCGGCAGTAACAGCAGCAACATTCAGGAGAAGCTCCGGGCCAGCGGCGGCGGCGGCGGCGGTGGTGGTGGCAAGCAGCCGAGGATCTCCGGCCCGGAGGTGGCGCTCAGAGGGCATGAGATGGAAACCAGCTACGTAATGGAGATGCTTGCCGCAGAGCTCCACTCTCTCTCTTGGCTGACGGTGAGCCCACTCCATCTGCGCCGCCGCACGCCGCTGCCCTTCCACTGCGACATGGTCCTCAGGCTGCGACGGCTTCTGCACTACGCTGACCGAGAGCTCTCCCGGCTCGCAGCTGCCGACGCGGCGGCCGCCTAGCGAGCCAACTGGGCAAGAGACTGCGCTGCTGCTGGGGAGCTGTGTATATACGCCGATCCTCCCCACGCCGCCGTCGACTTGCCCACCCAGTTCTATCCCCTGCTTCATGCGGCGCTTCTGCTCCCCTGCGCATTGTGATCTGATCACTTTCTTGGCCTAACCAGTCACTTAAGTACCCCTGTCCATATGATTTCTCAACTGGTAGGTCCGAGCTCGGTTGCAGGAGAGTGAAGCTCAAGCCTTCTGATCCCCCCTCCCACCACGTCCTCTCTGTCTGTCTCTGTCTGTCTGTCTCTCTCTCTCTCTCTCTGTGCCTACTGATTAGAGAGGGCGCCCACTGACCCATCTAGATCCTCTTCCACGTTGCAAGTTCGTTCTGAGAGATGTAAACAGGCCTCGCGATTGTCTAAATCAGATTACTCCACTCATCGCCTCGTGATTATTGCCAACACTCTGAAAGTCTCGCCCTGCTTGACCCTGTCTGCGCTCCTGGGGCGAAATAATCATCCGGTTTAGAGACGACGTCAAAACCACCAGACCAGATGAAAGAGGCCCGCACTCTCACCAGACGAATTCAAGTTTTCGGACAGGGCCACAGTCTCTGCTTTCAGAATAAAATGAGAAATCATAACGAAATTGGATAATGCACATCGAAATGAATGGACGACGACCGCTTTATTTTTATTACAAGTGATAAATATGTATATACCCGGCAGATGATATGGTTTTCAAGAAACGTATAACCCGGCAGATGATATTTTTTGCTCCATTTCCCCTCCGATTCTGAGCAGCAGGGATCCCTGAAATGGGCAGGAGACCAGAACCGCCGACAGAAGCGGTAGTTGACCAAAAAGAGCACTGAGCTCTGTATTAATTTCAACCACAATACGTCTGTTTCTGTGGGTACAACAATTGGGTTTGGGTTTCCATCAGTATACCCCAATAAATGGGCTCAAATCCTATCAGACTTCACCCCTGCTCAACTTCTGATTTCAGAAAGCGGAGGGAAAGAACAGCCGATCGGGCTGTTCTATCCAGACTTTACAGAGAACCCACATGATCAAAAATTAAATTTAGACGATAAAAAAATAAAAATGAAAGGAATAATCGACGATCTAGAAAAAATGTTCAGTCGGGTACTCCTTCTCGTACCCATTGTAGTCGTAGTACAACCTCTCGCCTCTCGATATGTCTCGGATTGCGATCAGCAGGACGCGGCCCTCGCCTCCCACATTGAATCTCACGCATTTCAGGTTCTGCTTCTTCTTCCCGCCCCTGAATCAGGCGACGGAGATCGGATGGTAGATGTTAGAGGGAGGAAAGAGGCGGATATCATCCGCTATCAGTGGAGTAGTAGGCCCATCTCATTCAACAACAGACCCTGTTTCTCTTAGTGGCTCTAAGGATGTTCTTACTCGGTTTCACTCACAGATTTGAAAAACTATGACGAGCAGAAAAAAATAAGCTTCACTTTTTCCTTTTCTTTTTTTTAAAATGTAAAATAGTCAACTTGATGGGGCAGAAGATTACGGAGTGTAATTGTTGATGCCGCTGATGAATCGGGCGATGTTCCCCCGCTTGTCGGGACATATGACGAGGCTTCTGGAGAGGTTATCTGCGGATAGAAGAGTCATCATGCTGTCGCCATCGTCGTGCTCCCGGTTCTTCAGGTAATCGACGTCGCCCACGTACTCTGCAACTACTGTGAGGTCCTTGATGAACTTATCAGCTTCCACTGTGAACCTGTTTCGATCGGAATGAGGCAATGAGGCTGGAAAGCACAGAAAATGGGAAGGGAAAATATGAGAATCAGGGAAGAAAGAAACGTCACCCTTCGTTGGGATCAAAAACCACCATTAGAGGTGGGCATTTCCCCGTTTCCATCATTCTCTTGCATATATTTAACGTTTCCGCGTCCTCCTTCGACAGAACCTGGAGATTTCCATGATCCAGAGAAGATTCAACAAAGTGGGTAGCATTGGAAACTCATCAGAGGCAATCTAGATTGATTAATCTACGGCGGATTTGGGCGTGGGCGTCAGAGTTTCACACCTGCATCCCCCCCCGTTCAAGGGCAGCGCAGTTGGCCGATCTGGGCGCCATGCCGGGGGAGTAGGTGAGCTCGTTGCTGAACTGGGTTCCCGTGGTTGTCAGCGCTGTCGCCAGGGACGCCATCTGGGCCAGCCTGCGCTTAGGGTCCTCGCTGGGGACGAAGGGCAGCAGCTTTCTCTTCTTCTTGGCCACCACGAGGCCTCCCACCCTCTTCCTCCGCTGCTGCTTCTTCCACGCGCTGTCAGAGTCCGATAATGGCCTCTGGATCCGAAAGAAGTCTACGATCTTCGTCTGGACAAGAGGAAACTCTGAAACAGCCGAAATTAGAGAAAGAAGAGTGAGGGGGACGGCGAAGATTTTAGATTGGATGCTCTGAAATACAAGAAACTAGACACAAACACACACACACACACAAGGGGGGGAAGGAGAGAGAGAAAGAGAGATAGAGAGAGTGATGCGGAATGACTGGACTGAGGAGCCAGTGTAAGGGCATACTTCGGGGCTTCCTGGGCTTGGAGCAGGAGGGGCAGAACCAGGCGCCATTGGGGACGCTGGCGAGGATAGGGCGGAGGCAGAAGGTGTGGAAACCGCGGTCGCACTTGTCGCAGAGCAGGAGCACCTCGCCGGCGTGACCGGATCCGCACTCCTCGCAGCAGATCTCAGAGCCCCTGTCCCCACCGCCCCCTCTCGCAGGAAGAGGAGAGGAAGGCGCTGGAGCTCTGGTTCTCTTCCTCATCGGAGCCATAGGGGCCATCGGTGGAGAAGCGAGCTGGTTGGGATCTAGGCCGGCGGCGGCTGCGGCGTCGGCTGGTGTTGCAGATTCACTTGTCCGACGCCCATTGTTTTATTTTCGCGCCAAATTGTTTTTTCGCGGGAAAAACAGACAAAAGAACGTTGCGGTGGCGCCAAATTCCGCGGGAACGTGTGCCGCCGCCGCGCCACGCATCCAACTCTCCCCTGCCCTAATCCGGGTCAACCATTAATTGGGCCTACGGGCCGTCCTCGATATGGACCATCCATTTCGGGTGCACCACTCATGTTGACCATTCTGTTAAAACAAGTTTGACCTAGTCAACCAAATTTGTTCCATACTACTGTCTTCTTCCTTCCACATGCGGTTCCCCACCGAAGCAGAGAAGACGATCACGGTGAGCCATTTCCAAGGTCCGCAACAGTCTGGCGGCGCCGCCACTCCGTCGCCGCCCCGGCGGAGAAAGGCAGTTCTGAGGCCGCCGGCTACGGCAGCGGTGGACGTTCCCATTCCGTACTGGTTTATTCATCCGAGGAGTCGCTGCAGTGGAAAACGAGTCCCCTCCCCCTTCCTCCGCCGGGAATAAGTTCCCCGCGTGCGGCCAAGGAAAGCGACCGCAGGACTGCACTACCATCCTCCCCTCCCTTCACCGTGAGTCAGAGACAAGAGAGATAGAGAAAAAAGAGAGGTTTCAGAACATGGGGATATTGACCTGATGTTGGGTGGAGGCGTGGGAACGGGGAGGTGATGGATGGTGGTGGGCCTTCTTAGCACTCGGCGCCACCCACCGCCATTATCGCCGCCACCACTGTCGTTGCCGAATAGAGCTCTCAAAGTGGCGAGTGCGGCGGAGGGGCACTGTCACTGGCCATACCGTCTTAGCAAAAGTGATTCGCGTGCCTCTCTCTCTACATTTCCTCCGCCTCCGCTTTTCAACGTTCAGCGCTTACTCTGGAACAAGAGGAACCGCCTTCTTCCTCTCCTGCCGCTCTCCCTCTCTCTCTCTAGCGATCTGAATCCATGGAACGCCGCAGGCACTTGAAGACGAAGCATGAACTGTTCTGGGCATGGTTTGAAGGCACAGAGAGAGAGAGAGAGAGAGAGAGAGAGAGAGAGAGAGGGTCAACCTGTGACTGACTTATTTCAGAAAATAAGATAAATATGAAAATAGATGCTGTCCGGACGTCGCTGTTGCATGTATTGCTGCCGCACAGTATAGCTACTTGCAATCTTGGAAGACGCAGGCGGGTTCGAAGGAAATCTGAAAAAAAAACCCATTTTTGCTCACCTTCGGCTCGCTAATTCTGTAGCCATAACTTGCTACTAATGCGTGTACTAAAATTTCCCCTTTTACATTTTTTACTATTCAATTGGTTGGATATTTATTTTAGAATGTGAACTCGACATCTCTCCTTCAAGCTCATAATGTTATCGGTCCCTACGCCAACATTATCCGTACGGGAGGTTCGGATCCGAAACCTGTTAACTGAGTAGTCAACGTAGAGAGAGAGAGAGAGAGAGAGAGAGAGAGAGGAGCCCCTGATGATCAGCCCATTAAGAAAAGGGGCCCATGGAGTCTGCCACGGTCAGTGTCATGCTAGAAGCGTGGCAGGCAAGCATACCCTCACGTGTGCGGTAGGTTCCCAACCTCTCCTCTTTCTCTCTCCTCTCTCAGGCTTCATCTCGTTTCCGGTCCAAAAATATTTCTCATTTCCCAAGGAGCCATTTGGGCCCACGAACCAGCACCGTCGATCTTGTCCGCTTGCCAAGAATGCCGCC